>JAEQBH010001803.1:0-600000 GCA_016808115.1 Tetrastigma voinierianum | reverse complement strand
TCTCACCCTATTCTTAAAAAGACTATTTATCCTTTTATACATTCCATAAAGGACTATCCCTCACAAATAAAATAATTTTCAAACATTGATAGATTGGCGGCTGGTCTTATAAACTAGTTAACATGTTGTGAACATCCAACCTCATAATTCTCTCCATAATGGCCTTCAAATCAAGAGTGAAAAGATCTACCAGAAAACACACCAAAAATCAACAAATAATATAATACTGCAGATTCGAATTAATCAAGAACTACAATGCAGGAACATGACTTAAACAGTAACCAAAAAAAGTTCCCATAGGAGCCTTAATTTTAAGATTACAAAATGTATCCTTTTATGAATACAAGATTGAAAAGCCTCTCATATATTGGAAAAGAAAAAGAAAAAAAAAATCCCCATAAGGGTCTAAAAAAATTCTCACTCTATTCTTAAAAAGATTATTTATCCTTTTATAGGCGATATAACTATAGCATTCCATAAAGGACTATCCCTTACAAATAAAATAATTTTCAAACATTGATAGACTAGTCAACATGTGAACACCCAACCCACCAACAATAAAAAGATCAAAATAATTGTACCCATTTTGTTTTCCACGTTCCACCAACCTTTCACTGCACACCATGTTTATCTTGGAGTTTGACCAGTAATAAACAACCCTTTATCAACATGGATTCCAACATCACATCAGATGTTGCAGCAACTCAGCCTTTCGTGTTGTCAGATTAACGGTCTGGATTGGTCTTCAACAAATCCCACGTGGTCACTTCGCCATCCTCTCCGCCAACCATTGACCATGCGAAGCTTCAAAGATACCAGGCCCAAAAGATTCTATATATAAGTAAAAGCTTCACTCTCAAGTCTCACCATTCACCTCACTGAGTTCCACAGCCCTACTCTCTACTCCCTCTCTCTCTACTTCTCTCTCTCTCTTTCCTTCTTGGGTATCTTGGAAAACCAGCTTTTTCTTTGTGGGGATAAGGAGAGATGGAAGTAAAGAACTGCAGTGGAAGCAACAAGGTGAAGAATCAGAGTTTCTGCGTTAGTGATCCCCTGAACTGGGGAGTGGCGGCGGAGGCGCTGAAGGGGAGCCATTTGGATGAAGTGAAGCGTATGGTGGCGGAGTACCGGAAACCGGTGGTCCGCCTAGGCGGTGAGACGCTTACGATATCCCAAGTGGCGGCCTTCGCCCGGCGGGCAGAGGAGGTGAGTGTGGAGTTGTCGGAGGCGGCGAGAGGCGGCGTGAAGGCCAGAAGTGACTGGGTTATGAACAGCATGAACAATGGTACAGACAGCTATGGTGTTACTACTGGTTTTGGCGCCACTTCACATAGGGAGAAATCTAATAGTAGGAAGTTTTTAAAAGGAGTGGACAGGTAAAACGACAATACCCGTTTTGAAAACGTTTTTGGAAATTGTTTTCAACTGTTTTGATTTGGAAAATTCTGAAATGGTTAAGCTGATGAGTTGGGTTGTTGATATGCTTGATACAGATTCTTGAATGCTGGGATATTTGGGAATGGAACAGAATCATGCCACACGCTTCCTCATTCTGCATCAACACCCTCCTCCAAGGATACTCCGGCATTAGATTCGAGATTCTGGAAGCCATAAACTGTTCTCAATCACAACGTGTCACTCCATGCTTGCCTCCCAGTGGAACCATCACTGCCTCTGGAGATCTTGTTCCTCTCCTACATTGCTGGTCTTCTCACTGGGAGGCCCAATTCAAAAGCTGTAGGACCTTCTGGTGAAGTTGTCAATGCTGAAGAGGCCTTCAAAATGGCTGGGATTGAGTCTGGGTTTTTCGAGTTGCAGCCTAAGGAAGGCCTAGCTCTTGTTAATGGCACTGCGGTTGATCTGCTATGGCTTCTATGGTGCTTTTTGAGGCCAATGTTCTGGCGGTTTTGTTCGCTGAAGTTCTATCTGCTATTTTCGCTGAAGTGATGCAGGAAGCCTGAATTCACTGGACTACTTGACTCACAAATTGAAGCACCACCTCGGTCAGATCGAGGCTGCAGCCATTATGGAGCATATTCTTGATGGAAGCGCTTATGTGAAAGAAGCCAAGAAGGGTACATGAGATGGATCCGTTACAGAAGCCGAAACAAGACCGATATGCTCAGGACTTCGCCCCCAATGGCTCGGCCCGCAGATTGAAGTGATCCGATCATCGACTAAATCCATCGAGAGGGAGATAAACTCTGTGAATGACAACCCCTTGATCGATGTTTCAAGGAACAAGGCTATACATGGTGGAAACTTTCAAGGGACCCCGATTGGAGTCTCCATGGACAACACCCGCTTGGCCATTGCAGCCATTGGAAAACTTATGTTTGCTCAGTTCTCAGAGCTTGTCAATGACTTCTACAACAATGGGTTGCCATCAAATCTCTCCGGGAGCCGAAACCCAAGTCTGGATTACGGTTTCAAGGGGGCGGAAATCGCCATGGCTTCGTACTGCTCGGAGCTCCAGTTCTTGGCCAATCCGGTCACCAACCATGTACAAATTCGTGAGGGAGGAGCTGGGAACTGGGCTGCTGGATCGGGTGAGAAGGTGAGGTCACCAGGGAGGAGTTTGACAAGGTGTTTACTGCAATGTGAGGGGAAGATCATCGACCATCTTTTCGATTGTCTCAGTGCTTGGAATGGTGCTCCACTCCCGATCTGCTAAAGTTTCAGCCTTGCACATACTCTTTATTTTCTACTTTCAACTTTCTTTCATTAATTCAGTTTGTAGAATTGAGATTGTCTGCACACATTTTCATTTCTATGATACAAATGTTGTTTTTGTATTAAATTAAATTAATCAATATTTGTTTCTGAATTTGATCTGTCTTCTCGATTTATATTGTTTGAGTAGCTACTAAAAATACTATCTTTAAGCAATTCATGTTTGTTCTAATAAGGATATCCTTATTTAATTTACTTAAAGTATCTACTAATTAATTCTTTAATACAATCACTATAAAAATACAAATTTAACTTTAATTTAGATAATTTATAACATGAGCTTTAACCTTAATGGTCTCAATTAGCATATAGGTTATTTGTAATTACATCTTACTCCTCAAAGTTGATATATTTCTTTCTTTTATAAAAGAAAATATTTGTGGTAATTATATCACTTACTCATGATACAAAATATTATTGGCAAAAATATAAAATGAAACTGTTTTAATTTTTTTTCTCCACCTATTATGTGTCTTATGTAAGAAGATTAGTTTTCTAATTCTTGTTTATTCTTGCATTTATTAAGTTATAAAATCCCCCATCAAGGGGCATCAGCCAATGTAAGAAAATAAAGATGGAAGTTTACTATAAAATTTTGAAAGATAAAATTGGTAACTTGTAATAGCAAGTATTATAAGACTATAAGATAAGCTATAATATTTAGGTTTTTCGCAAAGGCAATATTATAAGTTACGTTTTTATTTTTGGACATGTATTCACTTTATATATAAAGTATAGTAACATGTTCTTACAAGGATTTGAGCAAATGATCTCTTATACCCCTTTACTACATTGGGGTTCAGCCCCATAAATCTTTGCTGCTTGACCTTGATTCCATAAGGAGAAATGTTCTCCATCGCCTATATCATGTTCTTATGGATGATGAGAATTGGTCTTTTGTTCTAGCCCAATGAAATTCTTTCAAGGATCAAACCTTTACCTATAAATAAGCTTCGAGGAACATAATCATATTGGAAATTCCAAGAGATTAGAAAGAGTTTCATAGATCATTATTTCAATCATAGAGAGTTGAAAGAATAGGTGTGAAACAGTCAGGGTTATCATATTGGGGAGAATGATAAGAAACATATATAGTACTCCACATAGAGAGTATTAAGAGGAAAAACTTAGAGGATAGTGAGCATATCTTTGGTGTGTGACATCTTGTGCCAGTTTCATCTTATAGTGGATTATTTTCTCGGATTTTTCCCGTGCAGGTTTCCCTCATTCTGGGGGTTTTACGTAGTTCTCGGGTGCCATTATTTACCTTCTTATTCTCTACAGATTGGCTTAACCATCCATCTACATTTTCATTTCCGGAAAGTTGGCATAGCCACCTCTCTGCTGCTTTTATTATTTGGATTGGCTCAACCTCGAAACTACTTGTTACATTTTTTGTGTGGATTAGCTGTACCCCAACTATTGATTAGTTTCTTAAAGGATTGGCATTGCCACCGGTTGCTTTTATTCTATGGATTGGCCTTGCCTCAAATTGTTTACTAATTATAGTGGATTAATAACCACCAAATGTCTGTTATAATATTCATAGGTCACTTACGATCCTAACAACCGGTATCAAAGTAATTTAGGATTTGGGTGGAATCATGGCGAAAGTTGTTCGATCCATGATTAAATTAAGCGCAATGACCAGGTATATATTATGGAAGTTCATGATGGAGGATCTCCTCAATTGTAAGGATTTATATGATCCTATTGAGGGAGATAATGCCAAGTCAAGTGACATGTCAGATGTTGATTGGAAGAAGTTGAAGAAGAAAACATTGGGCGTCATTCTAATGGGTGGACATCAGTCTCTATAATCATGTTGCCAAAGAGACAAATCCCCACACTCTTAGGAAGAACTTGGAAAACATGTACGAGACAAAGAACACACAAGTAAAGATTTTCTTAATGCGAAAACCGATAAATTCGAAGCTCAAGGAAGGCCAATCAATTGCCGAGCATCTAAATGATTTCAAAGGAATGATCGCGAAGTTATGAGTTCCTGAGTCTCTCACTTGATGATAAGACCCGAGCATGCTTGCTACTCAGCTCATTACCAGACAGTTGGAACACTTTGGTGGTGTCTTTAGGAAATTCAGACCCAAAAAGAAAAGTCACGTTGGTTATGGTCAGAAATAGTCTATTCAATGAAGAAATTCGAAGGAGGACTTTGTGGGCAATGACACACATGCCCTTATCACGGAGAACAATGGGCCTAAGCAAAATCAGAGGACTATTTAGGCATAACAAGTAAAGAGGCATATCTAAGTCTAGAGGGAAAATAAAGTATTATCATTGTGGCAAAATAGGCCACATGAAAAGGAACTGCAAAATCCTGAAGCAAGGAAGAGACAAGAGCCAGAAGCAGGAAGACAACAAAAATACTACCGTTACAACCTGTACCAGTGATGTTGAGGTGACCTTACTTTACAATCAAGAATATTGTTGTCATGTAGTATAACAAGATGTCGAGTGGGTAGTGGACTTCGTGACATCATACCATTGTGTCCATAAAGTGAATATTTCTCGACATACGAAAGAGACTGTAGCGCGGTGAAGATGAGGCAAAGTGAACACAGATACATTGGGATTAGTGACATCTACATATATACAAACAGAGTATGGGGTGCACACGAAAGACATGGGGTATGCACATTTGTGACAAAGTGGAGTAATTAGATAGTTTCAAAAATTCCATGCCATGGTAGAGAGAGAGATGGAAATCCTCTAAAGCGACTTCGAACCAATAATGGTGGAGAATACATCTCCAGGGAGTTCAAAGAATATTGCTCCAAGCATGGAATTAGGCACGAGAAGACGATTCCTGGTACACCATGGCACAACGGTTGTAAGACTGAGAAAATTCCAATTTCTGGAAAAATGGCAAAATCGTAATTTCAATCAAAAATCCGAAATTTATTCTCTAGATCTCGGATGACGAAATGGATTGCACCATTGCGAAATCTATGAGCTCAAGTAGAATTTAGTCGAATTAAGAGATAATCCAAAAATTGAAACGTTTTGAACATCGCGTTAGGTGTAAATGCGTAAATCGATGTGACCAGATGTATAGCATTAAATCAAACTATTATTCTGTGGGTTAACGTGGATAGATGATGGAATGATCAAGTGGTGCCAGATGTAATCGTGCTGGGAGGAAGGACAGATGTGTTTGAAATTTTAAATGAATAAACAGGATAAGCTTGAATAATTGGTTGTCTTCATTAGAAAGAAGAAAAAATGTGGGATGCGTTAGGGAGGCGAAAGGCTGGATTTTGGCATTTTAGAGAGAAGGACCTCCTTCTCTCTAGATTCGAGAAGATCCGATGGTCGAATCCTTCGGGCGAAGGAAAGGCTGCTCTACTTGCGGAGGAGCTGCAACGTGGACTCCGGTTTTCGGGAGTTCGTCAAACTACGAGAGGTAGAGGATTTATCTGCCCAGGTTTTACACTTTATTTAAGTATTTTGTGATGTTTGAGTTGGTTTGAGGCCTTGAGGGGCCGTTTGATCAGTCGAATCTTGGAACCAAGTTGTTGTAAATTTTTGAAACCAAAATGGATAGGCCATGACAATGGTGGACTGTTTGGGGCTGCTATGGTGGGTTTTATGCAATAAATTGTGTTTTGTGTGTATGAGGCCGGGTATGGCCATGGAAATTCGATTCCACCAAGAGGAAACGATGTAGGAGGAGTAGGCTGCCCGTGGACAGCCCACTTGCTCTGTTTTGGGACTGTAAAAATAGTCCCAGTTTGTATGAAATGGACCATAAATGTCCATGTGTTTTGGCATTGGAATTGTTTGATGTGAGTGACTTGAGTTGATTAATTAAAGAAATTAATAGGTTAATGCTTGATGTGTTAACGAGGATGCCATAATTATATAAGAATATAATTGTGGGTGTGAGGCGTGGAAACGGAATTGTGTGTTTAGCTGAGTGAAGCGGAATTTTGGTGATGGATTGATATTGTTGAATTACATGGTGTAATTGTGAATTGGATGATATATGCATAATTGATATAATTGTATATATTGTGTGAAATGACATAATGCATCTCGCATATGCCTTTGAGGTAACTAGAAATTAGGTGAGTGCTGACGTAAAATTGAAAGAAAAGCAGCGTTTTGAAGGAATCTCTAGGGATGAATTCAGGAGGAGATATCGAGAGGCAGTTTAACGGATCATTTCGGATGAGGTTACTTGTTTGTTTCGGAAGGTTCCCGGCATTCGCCTCGGAGAGTGATCCCATATTTTGCCGATACCTGATATTAGTTTGGCTCGCAAAGAATTGTTTTGAAAAAGATGTTTTCTCATACGCTGGCTTAGAAGCGAGTGTGAGGTCGGTGAGGACTCGGGATGGTTAGTCATTTAGACATTCAAAGTAGGATCTGAAATTTACTTGATGTGTTTGCCTCTGAAGACATTACCATACTGCACTTCAGGTGGAGAGTTGCCCGATTAGGGTGATTCCACTACTAGCTTGATAAATACCACATGAGGATATTATTTTGAATCTGGGAAACACGAGAGCTGACTCATCATAGAGACCGATTTAGAAGAAAGCCGGGTTGTGGCTTTGGTATTATGATGTATGACACGTATTAGAATTCTAGAATTTTATCCTCCATCTGTTTGTATAGAAGTCATTTTCTAACTCTTGAAACTATTGTATATAGTTTGGGGATATCAGCTGGGTTGATGATGATGCGGGGGCCCAGTGTGCGTGTTTATCCGTTTGGACCTGTGTGGTCGTTGGATGTGTTAGGACAGTTGCTAAGGAATTTAGAGCTCCCGGGTATAAGGGGCTGCGCTGGAGTTTTCCTGAGAGATGTCGGGTCACTGACAGGCATGCACGAGCGTTTCAGCGAGTTGACGGGTAGTCAGCGGACCCCGGGATTTAAGGGTCTGCTTGGTGGCTGCGAAGAAGATGAATCGGACCATTATGGAAAGGTCTGGTGCATGTTAAATTGACTAAACTTCTAAGTCATTTTGGGAGTAAAGTTGTTAACCTTTGCCGCTATGATCTACCTTATCAGCGGATCTATTAAATTCCTTTGGACTTTGATATTCCTCAAAAAGTTTGAACAGGAAAAGATGTTTCATACTCTCACTTGAAGGTGTTTGGATGTAAAGTAATCATGCATGTACCAAAGGAGGAAAGATCGAAGCTTGCTAATAAAGCAGCCTTATGCATAACTGTCGGATATGGAGATAAGGGAGTTTAGAAACTACATGCTGTAAGGATTCATAATGCAAAAAATAGACAAAAGCAGAGATGTCATGCTTCGTGAACATGAAACAAATGAAGAAATGGAGAAAAATGTGAGTGGTGCAAAACTCACTCATGAAGGTGTTGCAGATCTGACACCTGAATAAACTTCATTAGAAAGTGCCAGCAATAGGAATGTTTGAATCGAGCAGAGACATAACTCGAAGAACCGGTCATCGAGGGAGGAAGAAAGTGGTGGTGAAGTAATGATCGGGAGGTGGGCGGTCGGGGGAGCATATCCCTCCACTAGAAGGACCTCAGTTGAGACGGACAACCAGAGAACATAAACCATCTACTAGGTATCCAAGTTCAAAGTATATTTTAATTGTTGTTACTTGAAAGCTTCTAAGAAGTACGGTCTCACGAATATGGCCCATTTCTGGATAAAAGGCCATGCGGAGAGATGGATTCCTTATGAAAAAATGATACATACGAGTTGATAGAACAGCCAAAATGGAGAAAAGCACTCAAGAATAAATAGGTGTTTAAGCTAAAGATCATACACCATCTTTTAGATTGTCTTAGTGCTTGGAAGTGTGCTCCACTCCCGATTTGCTAAGGGATTTCATCCTTGCACATACTCTTTACTTTCTACTTTCCAACTTTCTTTCATTAATTCAATTTGTAGAACTTGAGATTGTCTACACATTTTCATTTCTATGATACAAATATTGTTTGTATTAAACTAAATTACTCAATATTTGTTTCTTGATTTTATCAAGTCTTAAAGTTATATTGTTTGGTAAAGCTACTAAAAATACCCCATCTTTAAGCAATTCATGTTTGTTCTAATAAGGATATCACTTATTTAATTTACTTAAAATATCTACTAGTTAATTCTTCATACAATCACTATAAAAATACTAAGTTGCTTTAATTAGGTTATTTGTAGCCCATGAACTTTAACCTTAATGGTCTCAATTAACCCTTTTATGTTATTTGTAGTCACATCTTACTTTCCTCCAAGTTGATATATATTTCTTTCTTTAATAAGGAAATTATTTGTAGAAGAAAATACTTAATTATAGCATTGACTCATGATAGAAAATATTATTGGTAAAAATATAAAATGAGACTGTTTGAATATCCTTTTTTCCACCCGTTGTGTATTATATAGGAAGATTACTTTGTTAATTCTTGTTTGTTCTTGCATTTATTGGGCTATAATAATCCCATCAAGGGGCACCAAGCCAATGTTGTGACACCCCAAATCCGAGGGTCCCATTGACAACCCGTCAACCTGCGGAATTCCTGTGGATTTCGGGTGACACGGTACCATACTGTTGTGTCCCATTTATCGGGATCCATATTTAAAAAAAAAAATCGGACGAGTTTTATTTGTTCGGGGGAGAACACGCGACCTCTGACTTGTATAACAATATAATCATAGCCATCAGGGTCTCAGCCAGGAAGTAGTATTGACCCCCTGAGGTTCATCACATCCACGCCTCCCCAATGCCATCCCTTTACTTGGGATTCATTCATTCACATTTAAATTTAAAATATGAAAATAAAGCGACTTAATTACAATCCGCAGAGTCGATCCATTCTTACCATAATTACATACCGACTATTTATCTGATAGTCCAAAGAATATTACAATTCTTTTGTAGAATCACATTTATAAAAGTATTATCGAGAGTACGTAATAGTCCTTATTTCCACCGTCGCGGCGCCGTCAGTGTCGTCTGCTATACACCCGCATTGCACGAAAGGGGTCCCGCAACGGAATGGCGATGCCTAGTAGAAAAATTCTCACACAAAGAGTACTTACGCCTAAATGCATATGAATAGAAATTACATAAAACTATCAAACCATATTCTATATAAATAATGCAATTTTATATGGAATGTTTCATGTCATACATGAGATGAGACTCCTCGTACACACAACCCGAGTCTGACCAGAGCTCCCTCACACCTTAGCCAAGTGTGAAAGTCGATCGTTGGTGTTTCTCATACGATGAGCAAATCGTTGGACAACCCACTAAATTTTTAATTTAGCCGAATCCAGTGTGTTTTATTTGGGTTGCGAATTTCCAGGGTCTCACCGCAGGCTTCGCAACACCTTCCGACACTTTCGCGAACTTTCATCGCTAGATACATATTATGTCTAACCAAGAATAATATTTGGGTTTTTCACCCTAGGAGGTATCTACCCCATCTTGCTTAATCTAAAAACACGAAATTTATTATTGTTTTCTCTGACCATGAGTCTCGATTTAGACCGTTTAATCATTTCGAGCTCACCACACATTCACTAAGAATAGTGAATATGATACCTACGCACCCACGCTGACTCGATGCAATGTGGCTGAGTGCGGATGAAATGCAATCATATCATTTCGGCTATGTCGTACCACATACACAATAAGAGCTACATGCGGCATTTATAAATCTCGGATAATTATAGTTTCTTACCTTATAATTCCATTTATCACAACTTCCATGTTAATACGTGAAATAGTATATATTAACATGATTTTCTGACATCCTTATTTATTTATTTTTCCAATAACGAGCAAAATGGCCAAAATCTGGGACCCTTAGCAAAACAAGACTTACCTCTTGGTCCTTCACGGTTCATCATCGAATTCTTGTGATCTTTGCCAAACTCCACAAAACCCAAGACATCATCTCGAGATCAAAACCAAACCCAAACTCAGTCCGGAATTTGCAAGAAAAATAGTTCAAAAAATCACATCAGAAACTTGTCCAAAGCGGTCGAAAAGTCAACCCAAGAAGCGTTTTGAAAGCAATCCGAAATTATTGGATTGCAATCAGAAAGCAGTCTCGAAAATTCTAAAAATTCCTACATAGCCCCAAAATTTTGGGCCCCGAAATTCACGGACTCTCACGGCCTCTAAGCAAATCTCGAAGCCATTGATAGCGCTAGGCTAGAAATAAGTTAAGTAGGAAAATTCCTCTATCGTGGAGTTGATGAAGCTACAAGATTTTGAGTGCGCGCGTAGGCTTCTTGATATGTAGATCAACTTTGCATTTTTGCTCACCAGCTGTTAAATGACCAACTCTCCTAGCTCGGCTTGTAAGTTTGGGTTTAATATATGAATATCATCTTGTGGCATCTCGTGCATCATTGTCACCGTGCGTGGAGAGCGAAGTCCATTATGGACTTTCCAAATAAACAGAGTTAAATTGCAAGGAGAGGATTCGAGACCCAGGACCTCTGCCAAACCAAGCTCTAATACCATGTTAAATGACCAACTCTCCTAAAAGCTCAAGCTTGTAGGATTTGGGTTTAATATGAATATCATGCTTCAACAAAAACCTACAGTCCGATTTCAGTAGATCTTAGAGAGCGAAGAAAAGAAAAAATATTTTCTCTCTCTCTATTCTTGCTCTCCCGTCCGTCCGCCCTTCTCCCCCTTTTTGTTTTTTTTTTCTTTTGACTTCCTTTTTTATTTTTTTTTCTTTTTATCCTTTTTTTTTTTTCAATTTGCCATTTGTCCATCTCTCATTCGAGTCCGTTTCTGCCCCGAAACAATTTATTTATTTTCAGTTCAATTTACTTTAATGAACTTAGCTCAAGTCATTTCTGACTTCGAGTTTTCGTAAATCTCATCCCTATAGTCATTGGCGACTTATCACCCGTAAACTGTAAAATTCCGACAATAGTCTGTAATTCGACCTAAATTTTTCTAGGTCGCTAGATTTCATAAATAAATCGAATCTGCCAAGCAATTCGCTTTGTCATCCAAGATCTTAGATAATTTTCTAGCTTCCTGAACAATTCGACAATTTATTATTATTATCATTTTTCCAATTTTGAAAATTTCTAATTTTCCCCGGGTTTTATATTCTTCCCTCTTTAAAAGAATTTCGTCCCCGAAATTCACACACGCTAGCACACACAAACACATGCATATGCAATAGTTATTCTAGTTCTAATATTAGACTTCCAATATTAGACAAAGACACCTTCATCCTCAAATAGGAAAGGATAGGTGGCCCGCATCGTGTCCTCGCATTCCCAAGTTGCCTCCTCCACTCCTTAGTGTTGCCACAACACTTTCACTACCGCACTATTCTCAAGGTCGCAAACTTGATCCCTGGGCCATCCAAGATATGCATTGGTCCCTCCTCGAAGGTCCCATCTCAGATTAACACAATCCTCCCAAATCCACTACATGAGCTGGATCTGGAGTATACTTCCGGAGCATGGAGACGTGGAACATTTCATGGACACCTGATAAACTCGGTGGTAGCGCTAACCAATATGCAACCGATATGAGGATATCTATTATTTATTTTACTTAAAAAAGCTACTAATTAATTCTTTGTACAATCACTATAAAATACTAAGTTGCTTTAATTGTGTTATTCAGAGCCTACGAGTTTAACCTTAATGGTCTCACTAACTTATAGGTTATTTCAGAATACATCTTACTTTCCTCCAAGGTGATATATTTCTTTCTTTTTTATAAGGAAAATATTTGTGGAAGAAAATACTTAATTATATCACTTTACTCATGATATAAAATATTATTGGCAAAAATATAAAATGAAACTGCTTTAAATTTTTTTCTCCAATTGCTATGTGTCTTATGTAAGAAGATTATTTTTCTAATTTTGTTTGTTCTGCATTTATTAAGTTATAAAATTCACTGGGCGCATCCAACCAAAATGTAAAAGAGAAATAAAGACACGTATTACTATAAAATTGTGAGGATAAAATTGGTAACTTGTAATAACAAGTATTATGAGACTATAAGATAAGCTATAAGTTTACTTTGTTCTTCATTTGGGTTTTTCTCGCAAAGGAAATATTTATCTTCTTTTCTAGCCATGTTCTGCAAATTATTAATGAAATATAAGTTACGTTTTTTTACTTTTTTGGACATGCATTCACTTTATATATAAAGTATAGTAACGTGTTCTTACAAGGATTTGAACAATGATCTCTTATAATGCTTCCTGTGGGGTCCAAATTTCAAATGTCGGGCCAGAACAACAACAGCCCATAAGGAGAAATGTTCTCCATGTTACCAATTAATGTCGCCATCTCACGTCAGATGGGATGAGAATCGCCTGTTCCAAATTTCCACTGAAATTCATCCACATGATCAAAACCTTTGCTTATAAATAAGCTTCATGAACATATAATCAAACAGGAAATTCCATAAGATTAGAAAGAGTTCCAGATCATTATTTCAATCATAGAGAGTTGGAAAAATAAAAAGGAAACAACTGGGTTATCACACCGGGAGAATGATAAGAAACATATATAGTATTCCACAAAGAGAGTATTGAGAGGAAAAACTGAGAGGATTGTGAGCATAACCTTGGTGTGTGACATCTTGTGCCAGTTTCATCTCATAGTGGATTATTTTCTAGGATTTTCTCTAGAGGTTTCCCTTATTCTGATGGTTTTACCACGTTATATCGAGTGTCATTATTATCTTACCTTTTTATTCTCTGCAGATTGGCTTAGCCATCCATCTACACTTTCATTTCCCGAAAGTTGGCATAGCCACCCATCTGCTACTTTTATTATTTTGATTGGCTCAGCCTCCCAAACTACTTATTTACATTTTCATGGATTGGCACAACCACCTAACTATTGATTAATTTCTTAAAGGATTGGCATTGTCACCCAATTGCTTTTTTTATTCTATGGATTGCCTTGCCTAAATTGTTGCTAACAATGATAAAGGGATTGAAAACCGCCCAAATATTACTGTTGAAATATTCCATGCTACCCACAATCCCAACAACTGGTATCAGAGCGTGGTTCGATTTTGGGTAGAATCATGGCCAAAACTTATTCGGGTCCCATGATTAAATTAACAACAACGAATTATTCATTATGGAAGTCTATGATAGAGGATCTCCTCAATTGTAAGGATTTATATGATCCTATTGAGGGAGATAATGCCACGTCAAGTGACATGTTATATGTCGATCGAAGAAGAAGAAGAAAAATATCGGGGTGTCATTCGCCAATGGAGGACATTAGTCTCTACAATCATAAGCTACAAAGAGACAAATCCCCACACTTTAGAAGAACTTGGAAAATATGTATCGGTGACAAAGAACACATAAGCAAAGTGATTTTAATGTGGAAGCTAATGAATTCGAAGCTCAAGGAAGGCCAATCAATTGCTGAGAATCTGAATGATTTCAAAGGAATGATCGCAGTTATCAGCAGAAGTCTCTCACTTGATGATGAGACCCGAGCATGCTTGCTACTCTAAGCCATTACCGTGTCAGCTTGGAACACTTTAGTGGTGTTCTGGGAAATTTAGTCCCAAAGAAAATTCATGTCAGGGCTATGGTCAAAAAATAGTCTATTCAATGAAGAAATTCAAAGGAAGGACATTATGGGCAAAGACACACATGCCCTTATCACGGAGAACAACGGGCCGAAGCAAAATCAAAGGACCATTTGGGCATAACAAGTCAAGAGGTAGATCTAAGTCTAGAGGGAAAATAAAGTATTATCATTGCTGCAAAATAGGCCACATGAAAAGGAATTGCAAAATCCTGAAGCAAGGAGGAGACAAGAGCCAGAAGTAGAAAGACGACAAAAATATTGTCGCTACAACCTGTACCAGTGACGATGAGGTGACCTTACTTTGCAATCAAGAATATTGTTGTCATGTAGTAGATCAAGATGTCGAGTAGGTAGGGGACTCGGCAGCATCATACCATTGAGTCCCTAAAAGTGAATATTTTTCAACGTACAAAGCAAGAGACTATGGCACGGTGAAGATGGGAAACAAAAGTGTTTCCCAAATTGCTGGGATTGGTGACATATGAATAAAAACAAGTATGGGGTGCACATTGTTGGGTTACAGGATGAATATCCAATCTGATTGGAACATAAATGCAATGTGATCTTAAAAATTTTATCCCTTTAACCCACCAAAGATCACATGCTTGCTAAAAACGAAGGAAGGGTAAACTAAACTCACTCTCAGGATCGATTCGCCAAAACCTTCAAAAGTTTAAGTGCCTTGGTTTGTCTCGGATCTTCAAAGGTGTCGCCTTCGAAAAACGACCACCCTACAAGTATCCACACAACAAATAATAAACGATTTTCACTAGTTCGCCCGCTTCAAAACGAAATTAGGGTTTTTCTTTCTCTCTCGCTTTTGGTTGGTTTACTTTGAAAGACAACTACACACACCAATATATATGTCTCACATATATACATATAAGTCTTCTAGGGTTTTAGTCAAACTTGAATTCATTATATATTTAAAAACGCTTTAAATAATAATAATTTAAATTCAAATCCTATCCGACAAGGAAACTAATTAAATATTTAACCATAACCGTAACTATAACTCAAGTATGTAATAAAACCTAATTTATTACGTAAAATCATAACCGTTATGTAATAAATGAATCTATTACGTAAAACCATAACCGTTTTTTATGTAATAAACTAATTCTATTACGTAAAACTATGTAACCGTTATGTAATAAAACGAATTTATTACGTAAGACCATAAATCGGCCAAACTAATTTATTACGTAAAACCATAACCGTTATGTAATAAACGAATTTATTACAGAAAACCATAACCGTTATGTAATAAACGAATTTATTACAGAGAGTGAAAAACCATAATCGTTATGTAATAAACGAATTTATTACAGAAAACCATAACCGTTATTATTTGTTCTTAATGTGCGACTTATTGTGTTCAATTAACATTGGCAAAGAGGGCCCGCATCACATATTGATCTCTACAAGTCATAAGTGGCTTCTAGCAAGACATTATGATTCACCCAAGCAAATGAAAAGCCTTCATGATCCGAGAGACAACCTTAATATAGCTAATGACATAACTTTGTCTCATGATATCTTGGATGTGAATATAAGGCATGGACAAAGTCAACCTTATATCGCTCTATCTTTGATTACTCGAAACCCAATTAGGATCGATTAAACAAATGACATCACCTCCATCAATTCATTTGAGCACCCGCCATGCATTTTCGCCCCACTGTCGAGGGGGCCTGTGAGATATCTCTTATAATAAGAGACAAATTTCATCTTAATCGCTTCATATCTCACTACATACTCCTTATTATGTTCAAGTATAACCTTATAGTCATCCGATCAAAGACAATGCCTTTGATTATATCAAAACACAACATTCCTTAAGTTGGAGAACTATAGCGATCTCAGTCAGTTGATCTAATGACACAACTAGAGATTAACTATGACTTTGATCCATGTATTAATCTCAAGATCTGACCGTCTAATATTTGTTCTCAACAAATGACATAAATTTGATTTGTATTCTCATACACATATTCATCCCATGAATATTAATCAAACTTTATACTAATCTTTAATTATCATATATTCTATAATAAGAACCGATTAGGGACATTTAGAATAATTAATAATATTATTCAAGGACATTATATATAATAAACAAGCAAATCATCATAATAACAAATTTCTTACAATAGGCAAAATATCACATGTCCATTCAATGTGCCTAGAGCACTATTATTATTAACAATCTCCCACTAAGGCTAGCCCATTCATCAATGTATCTAATACCTATGAACCAAGATGACAATCATGCTTCGCTGCGGGCAGAGGCTTAGTCAATGGACAAGAACATTATCATCTGAACTCGCATATCTTAACGCTTACCTCTCAATGATTTAATGAGATGATAACGCCTAAGAATGTGTTTGGACGTCGCATGTGATTCAGTTCCTTTGTCATAGTAATAAAGACCATTATCACACAAACATCAACAGATTTGTAATGCTAGGAACCACTTCAAGGCTGCTGATGAACTTCTCGATCCAACCGTCTCACTGCAACAGATGTCGCAATGTATTCGCCGCTTGTAGAATCAAGAACAAGATTTCGCTTTTGAACTTTTCCCAATTTAATCGCACTACCATTTAAACAAAAACACATATCCCGATCAAGGGATTCTGGGAATCATCTTTGTCGATTGAAAGCTTGCATCCTGCGGTAACCATTACAACCGTGATCATCTTCCAATCCGCCATACACCAGAACATATCCTGCACCTTCTCGATACTTAAGAATGTTCTCGATAACCATTCAAAGGACTCTCACCGGATCCGACCGGTATCTACTCGCTATGCTTAAAGCATAAGACAAGAACCGTCTAGTGCACAACATGGCATACATGATAGAAACCTATTGTCGATGCATAAGGAATTTTATCATCCGCTTCGCTTCATCCGTAGTGTTAGACACCGAGATTTGCTAAGAGTAATACCACGTGACATGGCAAGTATCCTTCGCATAACAACCGCTTCAAGACTTTGTCTATGTAAGCACTTTGACTTAGACCAATCACCCTGGGATCTATCTCTATAGATCTTTATCCCTAGGATATGCAAACGCTTAAGTCTTTCATCAGAAACACTCTAACCAAGACTGACACTGCAAGGTGTGGATATCATCTCCCAATGAGTAAAATGTCATCAACATATAAGACCGTAAATACAATCAAGGCTCCCACTAATTTTCTTATAAACACAAGGCTCATCTTCTCATTTTTGACAACCAAACCCCTTTGACTGGACATTCATCAAAACGAAGATTCCAACTCCCAGAGGCCTGGTTTCAAACCATAAATGGACTTAAGTCAAGATACTTTTTACTGCACTTTAGGTTGCAAAACCCTCAAAGTTGTGTCATGTACACATCCTCAAGTAAGTTTCCATTAAGAAACGCAGCTTTTAACATCCATTTGCCAAATCTCATAATCATGATATGCAAGAATGGCAATAAGAATTTAATAGACTTAAGCATAGCTGTGTGAAAAGTTTCATCATACTTCATACTACGAGTTTGTTTGAAACCTTTTGCAACTAGCCTTGCTTTGTAAGTATGCACTTTGCCATCCATGTCAGTTTTTCTTTTAAAAACCCATTTGCACCCAATGGTTTTTGCACCTTCAGGTGGGTCAATCAAGGTCCATACTTGATTATCATACATGGACCGACTTCAGACTCAAGGCCTCTAACCATTTCTGTAGTCAGATCCAAATATAGCCTCTTGATAGGTAGTGGTTCATTTTGATCCACTCAACAATACATCATAGTTATTTCGCCACAAGAAATCCATATCTCTCGCTCGCGACGTATCCTATCGATCTACGTAAATTCCGTGCTATAGGAGGTGTGTCAACAATAGTTTGTTTGACCAGAGTATCCATAGCAAATTAATGTTATTCAAGGGTTCTCGAACTTCTTCAGTTGTATCTTACTCCCACCCGGTTCCTTTAGAAATAAATTCCTTTCTAGAAAGACACCATTCCGAGCAACAAACACTTTGTTCTCTATGGATTGTAAAAGTAATATCCCTTGGGCCTTTAGATACCCCATAAAGACATTTATCGCACTGGCTCCAGCTTATTGAAACTCGGGACGCTTTACATAAGCCTCACAACCCCAAATCTTAAGAAAAGACAAACTGGGCCTTTTACCATTCCACATCTCATATGGTGTCTTTTCAACCCGCTTGACGGAACTCGATGAAGTGTGAATGCAAAATTGCTTCAAGTGCATAACCCCAAAAGGTAAAATGGAAGATCCGGTTGATCTCCATCATGATCAACCATATCTAATAAAGTTCGATTCCTCCTCCTCGTACACACCATTCCACTCGTGCAGGTTCCAGGGGGAGTTAATTGTGAAATGATTCCACAAGTTCTAAGATGGTCATCAAATTCCCGCTCAAATATTTGCCACCTCGACGCATCGGCGCCTCGATTGCCTTGCCAAGCTGGATTTTCATAGACTTCATTTTGAAAAGATTTGAACATTTCAAATGATTCAGATTTATGTCTCATCAAGTAGACATAACCATATCTGCTGAAGTCATCAGTAAATGTAATGAAGTACTTGTACTTCCTAATTGCCTGAACTTAATGGTCCACATACATCCGTATGTATGAGATCCACACCATTGGGTCTCTTTCACTCGTGTCCAAGAAGGGATCCTTTCGTCATCTTAAAATTCAATAGGACAAGATTCACATGTATCATATGATCCAAAATCGAATGAATTCAAAGTCGACTTGATGGAGTTTTGAGATGCGTTTCTCATTTATATGGCGGCGACGATGCGAATGGGTTGAATTTAAATCATTGGACTTAAATTTCTTAGTAGTTATGTTATAGACATGAAATTGTTAGATTTTGAAGGTTCATAACATAAAGACCATCTGTAAATAGGCATTTGCATAGAACATGTCTTTATGAAAAATGGGCGGTATTATTCTTAATAATAAGAAAAACCATCATTATCGAAACGGCTGAAAATATTCCTACATATTGTAGGAGCATAACAATTGTCGAAACTATAAAAATCCACTAGGCAAAAGTAAGTTCATAACCCTCTGACTAAAGCGGCGACTTTGCTCATTGCCTGCTCGTAGATCAACCGTCATGTGATTTGTCTACTCCTTTTGGGCCCTGCACATTTTGTACAAATGTGAGATCCACATCCGGTATCTATTGCCAGGAACTAGAAGGAGGAGAAAAATTAATTTGTATATATAAATACGAAGAACTAGTCTACTTTGATCTTAGCTTTCTTTAGATCCTCTAATCACGAACATCAGTTTCTCTTCCCGATGACGGGTTCATTGCAAAGAAACAAACACCCTCTTTTGGGGCTTTAGCCTTGGGTTGAGGTTTGTGTTTGGGTTGAGCATTTGACTTTCCTTTGCCCTTGCCCTTGCCCTTGCCCTTTCCTTGAATCCACCATATTTTGAACCATGGAACATAGCGGGCTTGGATTTAATATTTTGCTCAGCGGTTTTAAGCAACATATGCGGCTCGAGAGATAGATTTGTCCATTTCCTCATGTTATAGTTCATGACAAGCGGCCATAACTACCGATGGTCGGGGACCATCCCGGTTGCAACTCTTGGCTCGATGGAAATCGAGCCCTATCAGGTGCTCGATAGCCTTTCATTTTGAACATGATCTTAGCCAGTACCCTCGGCCGTCTTACGAGAATCACGATTACCTTAGTAGTCTCATACCTTTGCTTTTATATTCTTTGGAACATTTCCTTAAGATTGGAGATCATATCATAAGCTTCCATATTTTCGGATCATACGAAGTTGAGAACTCATGGTAGCTAGCATCGAGCATCGCGACATCGGTAAATTATTATAGTGCTTCTCATAAGCATTCTTTTGACTCACAGGAACATTCTCTGGCGGTTCTTGAGAGAGGTTCATCAGACATAAAGCTTTCTTTCTTATTTGAGGAAGCGATTCTCAAATTTCGAAACCCGATCAGGAAGTTAGTCCCGGTAAGTTTATCCTTCTCAGAATTTGATCGCGTGACATAGTAAATTGTTGTTGTTATTGTTGGCCATCTACAATGAATGCAAAGTTTGATAAGTATTTTGATTATGAAAATTTCTCAACAAATTAACAACCCTCAAGAATAATCATATTAATCTAATTGAAATTTAAGATCCATATTTTACTCAACTTTAAGTCAGCTTTGGCACTGACACTTAAAATTAAGTTATTTAGGTAGGTAACTCTTACCAATTATCTCGTACAACTCTTAGATGTTATGGGATTTTGACATCATATGTCAGAGCATGTTTAAATCCCATCTTATGCCATTAGGACCCAGCCGTTTTGATAACCTAATAAAGTTAAACCATTTTTAAACATATGGGTAGCACCATTACTCATCTTGTCTCACTAATGTAGCTTCTAATGTACTTCTACTTTGGTGAACCCCACATTAGGTGATAAAGGTTTAAGTGTTTAAATATGGATGGCATGTTAACTTTAGAATTTTATGTGAGGATCTTGATTGATTTTAATTTTCAATTAATAGATCTCATCATACATCTAGTATCACATACTGCATGTAACATCATACACATACATGCATATAATAAATGTGTCACAGTATGGCCTTTATCTAGATTGATCTCCATAAGCCAATATGAAGATCAACAGTCATGCACAAGTTGTAATAAGTAGCTCCGTGATGTCGGTTTTGACCCTGACTTGCGCATAGACACCTAGCTCCTCCGTCGTCATGGTTGGATTGCATGACTTCAAATGGCTTCTTGCATTAATCTCTTGTTTTATTACAACAATTAAATAAATACTACTAATAGTAAAATAAATTACAATAAAACAAAAACGGCATCGCAGCCGTATTTAATATTAACCACTTGTAAAAATAATAATAATAATAGCATACTTGAAACACGTTGGTACAAGGACCCGTAGCCAGTGCACCATGTGAAACGACATATCATACGAAATATATTATGTTATCATATAGCATAAACAATTTGCATTAAAAAATAAATTATAATAGGCGCATGTTTAAAACGATTAAATTCGCAAGAATTTTCACACGGTGAGCTGTTACGAGTTTCCGCTAAGCCGGTGCGAGCAGGATCGAAACTGATGCCCTTGAAAATTTTTCTTTTTCTTTTTTAAGAAACATTAGAGTTTCGTCTCAAAAAATTTTCATTGATAAATTTTAAAATTCTCATCAATAAATTTTTGAATAAGCCGAAAGCCATCAAAATCACATTAAAACAGCATATTATAAAAATTTTCATTGATCTCATCAATAAATTTTTGAATAATCCGAAAGCCATCAAAATCACATTAAAACAGCATATTATGTAATCTCATTACACATACGGTTTATTTTTCGTACCGTAAACAATCATTGATAAGCGGAATTGATATATGAATTCGGTCCATGTATTAATCGATTAAGACAAAGCTAGAATCATATAACATGCTATTAAACACTTTAATGGCAATATCCCATTAGTTCTTAATCATATTAACGAATCCTTTTAGGTTCAGTTGATCAATTAATACCTTAACAAAACCTATTAGCTATGTTGTTAAGCACAAACCATAATATCACATATATTAAAAAACGCAAAACATGCCATAATCATATACATCACATACATATGATCAAATATGGCATTATCGGTTTTGTGAAAACCTGATGGGCACCGTCTGCGCTGTTGGGTTACGGGATGAATATCCCGTCCCGATTGGAGCATGTCTGCAGCGGAATTTAAAAATTTTTATCCATAACCCACTAAAGATCACATGCGTTTCATAAAAAACGAAAGGAAGAGTAGCGAAACTTACCTCTTGTAGATGGTCGTCGAACCTTGAAGTTCGCGTCTTGATTTGTTCGGATCTTCAAAGGTCTTTGCCTTTTCGAAGCGACCACCCCTACGAAGTATCCACACCACAGACAATAATAAACGATTTTGAATGCTAGTTCGAGTTCGTCTTCTCAAAGCAAAGTAGGGTTTTCTTTCTCTCTGTTTGGATTTGGTTTACTTTTTTTGAAAGACAACTACACACCCGTATATATGTCTCACATATATATTTATATAAGTCTTCTAGGGTTTGATCAAACTTGGAATTTATTATATATTTAAAACGCTTTTTAAATAATAATAATTTAAATTCAAATCCCTTATCGATAAGGAAACTAATTAAATATTTAACCATACTTATTAACCATACTTGAATTTATGTAATAGTAATTTATTACAAAATCATGCTTAGATTATGTAATAAATGAATTTATTACGAAAACCATACTTAGATTATGTAATAAGCGAATTTATTACGAGGAAAACCATACTTGAATTATGTAATAAGCAATTTATTACGAGAAGACCATAAGATTATGTAATAAGCGAATTTATTACGAACCATAGATTATGTAATAGCAATTTATTACAGAAAACCATAAGCTGTTATGTAATAAATGAATTTATTATAGAAGTGAAAACCATAGCAGATTTATTATTTGTTCTTAATGTGCGACCACATAGGTTGATTAACATTGGCGGTAGGCCCCGGATCATATTGATCCCTCTGAGTCATAAGTGGCCTCTAGCAAGACTGTTATGACTGCAGAGTTAAATGAAAAACTCAGCGATCAGACAACCTTAATATAGCTAATGACATAATCCTTTTGTCTCATGATATCTTGAATATAAGGCATGGACAAAGTCGACCTTATATCGTTCTATCTTTGATTGAAACCCGATTAGGCCGGCTAAACAAATGACATTGATCTCCATCGATTCATTTTGAGCACGACCGATGCATTTCTCGGTCTCTCGATTGTCGAGGGACCGGAGATATCTCTCTTATAATAAGAGGGACAAATTCCATCTTAATCGCTCATATCTCGCTCATAATTCTTATTATGTTGTTATAGCAATACTATAGTCATACGATCAAGACAGTTTTGATTATATCAAAACCGCAACATTCCTTAAGTTGAGAACTATAAGCGATCTCGAATTCAGAGTTGATGACCTGGCCAGTAGAGATTAACATGACTTTGATCCATGTATTAATCTCGGTAGTGCATCGATATTTGTTCTCGACAAATAGATATAAATTTGATTTGTATCTCATACACATATTCATCCGTGAATATCGATCAAACTTTATACTAATCTTAATTCATTGTTATTCCCATGTAAATAACTTAGATTAGGGACATTTAGAATAATTAATAATATTATTCAAGGACATTATATATAATAAACAAGCAAATCATCATAATAATAGATTCTCATAAATAGGCAAAATATCATGTGTCCATTAAATAGGCACAGAGCACTATTACTAACACACATGAAAGACATGGAGTATACACATTGCATCTGAAAAGTCGAATTATTCGATTATTTTCAAAAAATTCCATGCCGTAGTGGAGAGAGAGCCAGAAAATCCTCACACAAGCAACCGGGCGAATGTGGTGGAGAATACATCTAGGAGTTCAAGAATATTGCTCGAGCATGGAATTAGGCACGGAAAGCATTTCTGGCACACCACAACACAACAGTGTTGCAGAGAAGATGAATCGGTCCATTGTGGAAAAAGTCCAGTGCAAGTCAAAATTGGCTAAACTTCCTAAGTCATTTTGGGGTGAAGCTGTTAACATTGTAGTCTACCTGATCAATGCGTCGCCATCAGTTCCTTTGGACTTTGATATTCCTCAAAGAGTTTGGACAGGAAAAGATGTTCCATACTCTCACTTGAAGGTGTTTGGATGTAAAGCATTCATGCATGTACCAAAGGAGCAAAGATCGAAGCTTGATGAAAAAGCAACCTTGTGCATCTTCATTGGATATGGAGATGAGGAGTTACCGCTACATCTTTATGGGATTGAGAAGCGAAAAATAGACGAAGCGAGGCGTCGTGCCATGAACCGCGAAGCGATTAAAGATATGGAAAAATTTTAATGGTGAAAACTCACGTATGAAGGCATTGCAGATCTAACACATGAACAAACTTCATTAGAAAGTGCCACTATGAAGCGGAGATATGCGAATCGAGCCGAGCGGGCAAGAACCGGTCATCGAGGAGGAAGAAAGTGGTGATAATGATACGAGAGGTGTTGATCGAGGGCATATCCACTCCACTAGAAAAAGGACCTCGATTGGGCGAACAACCAAGAACATCAACCATCTCTGAGGTATCCATGTTCGAGTATATTTTAATTGTTGATGTGGGGGAACCTAAAAGGTTTCAAGAAGTATAGCCTCATAAAGATAAAGACTATTGGATAAAAGCCATGCGAGAAGAGATGGATTCCTTATGAAAAAATGATACCTACGAGTTGATTGAATTTTGCGAAATGGAAAAACTGCTCAAGAATAAATGAGTGTTTAATTTAAGAATGATGACGAGAAGTACATTTGAAGAGTCTGAGGCTCGTCTAGTAGTGAAAGGTTTTGGTCAAAATTAAGGCATTAACTTTGATGAAATCTTTTCACCTGTTGTGAAAATGTGTTCAATTCGAGTTATACTACAATTGGCACCTAGTATGAATCTTGAATTAGAGCAACTCGATGTTAAGACTTCATTTCTACATGGTGATCTTGATGAAGAGATCTTTATGGAGCAACGGAAGGCTTGAGTGAGAATGGAAGGATAACATGGTCTGCAAGTTAAAGAAAAGTCTATATGGACTTAAACAGGCGCCACGACAATGGTATAAGAAATTTGACTCTTTCATGATGAGTTAGGAGTTTATGGTCGGAGATTCCTTGATGATAAATTCATCATTTTCTTGTTATATGTTGATGATATGTTGATTGTGGGTCAGGATTCCGATCGATATGATCCAAAAGCTAAAAATGGAATTGTCAAAGACATTTGACATGCAGGATTTGGGCAGTGTAAAGTGTATCTTGAGAATGGTGATTCTACGAGATATGAAGCCCTGCAAATTGTGGTTGTCATTGGAAAGATATATTGAACGGATGCTGGAAAGGTTCCATATAAAAAATCCAAAGCCAGTTTCTACACCACTTGGTGGCCATTTCAAGCTAAGTAAGAGACTCTATCCATCTACGGAGAAAGAAAAAGGCAAAATGTCAATCATTCCATACTCATCGACAGTTGAAAGTCTGATGTATGCTATGGTGTGTACACATCCAGATATATCTCATGCAGTTGGAGTTGTAATTATATTCCTAGCAAATCCTGGTAAAGCACACAGGGAGGCAGTGAAATGGATCTTCAGATATCTCAGAGGTACCTCAAAGGTATGTATATGCTTTGGGGTCAGAACCATCTCTTGAAGTTTATACAGATTCTGATATGAATGGAGACTGGGTGTAGAAAATCTGTAGTTAAGGTACTTATTTACATTTACAGGGAGCTATATCATGAGTTAAAGTTTCTGAAAGTCTGTTCACTTTCTACCTACGAGCTGGTATGTGCATCTGCGAGAAGTTGGAAGAAATGCTATGGATGAAGCGATTTCTTGAAGCGGATTTAAAACCAAGAGAATACATAGTACATTGCGATAGTCAAAGTGCGATATACTTAATCAAAAAGAACACCTACTATGTATCATGCGGGAATGAAGCACATAGATGTGAGATATCATTGGATCGGGGAAGGCTATTGAGAAGAACAACTATTCCAAATAAGAATGATCACGCTTATGAAATCTTATTGATATGATGGCGAAGGTCATTTACAGAAATAAAAACTAGCCTGATGCATCGAACCACGAGGGCATGAGCTCTACTAAGGGAGTAAAGAAGACCCTCACCTCATTTGTTTGTTGCATGGGTCTAGAGGGGGAGATTTGTGGGATCGGCCCGTAAATGATGCTCTGACAACATTGAGTGTAACACCACGAAAATCACACACTGCTTAGGTTTGATAACGTGTTTAGGTATAGCATAAATTAAATTGTATTTTTGCATTTAAATTGATAAAAAAATGATAAAAACAGAAAAAATTAATTCGAGAAATAGAATTAAATTAGAAATTTACCAATTCGGGACAGCAAAATGTCATAAATAAAGAAATCAATATGACAAAGTGGAATAATGGGTTAAGTTGAAGTGTAAATGAAAGAAATGAAGGACGAATAAGAAAAAATGGGAAAAAAAACTTGAAAATTAAAAGTGAAGCAAGCAAAGGCCTTAATCTTGTAAAGAAGAAAAGACCCAAAAAGTGGTCTTGTAAATGAGAGGTTTCTCGTTGCACGAGGAGAAAAAGAGTGACAGGGTGAGAGGAAGGAGAAGCGATTCCTTGGTGCTTTCTCTCCATCTTGTAGAGATCAAGCTTGGTTCAAGAAGAAGAAAGAAGAGACTTGTAAGAGATTAAGGTATGGAAACCTAACTAAAACCCCTCTTTTTTTGTGTTTGGGTTTTGAGAAAAACCTTACCTTTGTGTAAAGAGTTCTCTGATGGTTTTAGTTCAGTTTGCGGTTGTTTTGCATTGTTTTGATTGATTTGGATTTGTTTTGAGGAATTTTTTTATAAAGGAAATGATGAAGTTTCAAAGGAGTTGCTGTCAAAAAATTTTCCAAAACCCTATTTTTGTTTTGGCTAGAAGTTAAGTTATAATCATCCAAATTGATTGCTTTCAATTGGTAAAGAACCATAAGAGCTAGAGATACAAATTTATAGAAGGGACTAGGAGCAAATTGTAGCTCTGGGGCTCCTGAATATGGGCATAAAAGTGAGTTTTGGGGAGCTGATGGGTATGCTCTGTTTTGGGTGTAGTTGTGGTGTTTTGGCCATAAGTTGAGTTTCACTCATCCAAATTAAGTGAATCAAAATTATGGGTAAACTAGACTTCTAGGGGAATAATTTACTTGAAGTAAATGTATGCAATTTATAACCTCAAAGTGCACATAAATCCATCAAAGTGGAGCTATGTGCAAGAACAATTTGATTCTATTTTGCAAATTAGAGTAGTCTGGATGTAAAATGCAATAACTTGAGTTTTGGTGATCCACATTAGATGATTCCAATTGAAGAAGAAACCTTATAACCATAGCTTCAAATTATTAGAAGGAACCATTATCAATTTATGGATTTAAGACCCCTAAAATTGAGAATAACAATAGGTAACCGAGTGAGTTGGGCATACCGACCAGTTTGGCATTAAAATGTCGTAACTTGAGTTTGGGTGATCCAAATGAGATGATTCCAATTCATACTGAAAATATACTCATAGAGCTATCATTTTCTTCAAGGAAGCATGAGCAAAATATGGCTCATGTGTCTCCAGAAAATTTTTCAAGTGAAAGTGTATTGGGTAGACATCAGCCACTAACCAAAATCCTAGAATGCAGTGATTTTTTTTTTTCTTGGGTTGTTCTTTGATTGTGACATATTTGTGATGGATTAGGGGTTGGTGACTAGGAAGCTTGACCCCGAGCGAGTTCCGGGATAGGAATCGAAGGCGACAACTTTTTGGGTTTATTCTTCACTTCTTTCCTTGTTTAGGTTTTGTGTTTTGTTTGACAAACTAAATCTAAAAGGTTTTATATGAATATGCATGTGTGCTCCGTTTTAGCCATAAATGAATTGGTTTGTTCTCCACTTCTGTCTCTCTCTATTTCTAAAATGTTTGAAGGATTGTGAAATAAGTGGATTTATTGAAATGAATTGCAATAAATTGCATATTTATTTGTTTGAATTAGTTGATACAGCCGGTGTGAAATGAATTACGTGAAAAATTGCATGATGTATTGGAAACCAAGTATTTGGATATAAATATATACAACATTATGGTACTATGAATGATTTGAGCGCCCTTAATAAAATGTTAAGTTGTTGGAGTTAAGGATATATTGGTATACCAATAAGGGTCAAATGAGCAGTACTGCGCAAAACATAATGATGTGTCACTCAGATCCGTAACCCAACGGGACAATATCGGGTAGTGTTCACGAAATGATTTTTAATAACAAATCAGTAGCCCAGTGAGACCATACTATGTTATAAAACCTTTTTTTTATACCGGCTTGGAGCCTAATGGGACCATGCCGGTGATTCGTTATCATGTGCACCGAAAGCATAGGTTAAATTCGCTTAAGGGAAAAATGAAAAGAAAATTGTGAAATGCATGATTTGTGTTAGAATGATTTATTGCACATGGCGCATAGTAAAATGACAACGAATTGTAATTTGAATGTATACGAAATGAAAATATACATATATGTATTATACCGCATTGGTCATTGAAAAATTATACAAAGACATTGATTTAGAAAAATGCATGATTTACTTAAACTGAAATGAAGAGAGAACTATATAGAACCACTAGGTATGAAAATGTTTAGTGCGTTGTTTTATCATCATACAATACCAGAGTGAGCAGTGCGAAGGAAAGATGCAGCGATTGAGTCAACGCGTCGAGGCCTCGGGGGTTGAGTACAGCTTCGACCATGCTCGTGAAATATATTTGACTTTTTTGTCTGAGCTACGATTTTGTTTTTGTAAATATTTTAGTATTGAAAACAGCTTATAATGTCGTAATGTATAAAGGTGGTAAATGGATCGAATGGGTATGTAATGTCATATTTAATGGAAAATGTGTATTGAAAACAAAATGATGGCCCCCTTTAAGTTGAATTAGTATATACAAATATATTTTCATAAAGATAAATATCCTTTACAAAATGAGCATTGGAAATGTGTTTCGCGTGAAAAGAATTGGATTCGAAAAGATGATGGTCCGGATCGAGTTACGCGCCTCGGTCGGGTCGGTGGATGCAATGGTCGCGGGCCATCACATTTAGTGATATCAAACTGAGTTTGAGTGGTTCTCTGAAAATGATTTTGAAATTTTTTTTGTAAATGATTTTGAAATTGTTTATGACATGCATTGCATTTTCATATAAAGGATGGCATGACTCTGATGCGGATCTTGTCGGTCTTAATATGTAAGCATGGATGGTTCAAGACCCCATAGGGTCAAAGGTGACTCAAGAAGTCGCCCAAATAGCCTTGCTGATGTGGAAGGTGTGTGAAACCCCGAAAAATCCAAAGTTATGGATAAAGGATAAAAAGGTAATTTCGGTTGGGAAACCAAAATGTTTCTAGATCTCGGATGGCGAAGCCGTTTGCGTTGAATTAGTCTCGATCCCCAGCTACCACGTCAAAATTCGTCGGATTCCGAGGTAGTCGAAATTTCATGTTTTTCGAGACGTGGGGTGTCGGATGACACATGGTGTGGTTAGGAGATGCCACATGGCACCTTATGAGAGTGACGCAGGCGAGAGTATGTGGTCCACTTGAAGGAATGGATCCTGATTAGCCATGTGTGGGAAATGATCCCATGGCTCACACATTGAGCCATGTGGGTGATGATGTCATAAAGATTTGGAAAATGAAATTGTAGAGTGAGGAAGATTTCCTCCATTGAAAAATTCGGTCAATGCAAATCCAAAGATAAAAAGAAAGAGAAAAGAAAAGTAAAAGAGAAAGGAGGAAAAAGAAAACAAAGAAAGGAGGAGAGAAAGAATCCGTAGAGGGAAAGGAGAAGAAATGAGGAGAAAATGAAATGAGAAAAGGAATAAAGAGCGAAGGGAAGAGAAAAACAAAAGAGAAGAACAAAAATAATTCGTAGAGAAAGAAAGGAGAAAGGGAAAGGAAAAGGGAAGGAAAGGAGAAAAGGGAGGATTTTCCAGAGCTCAGATGAATTGGCTTCATTTGTCCAGAGTACTAAAGTTGGTACACACCGCGCGACCTACGTGTAGACACCAAAAACTTGGAGTTTTGACAAACCCCATAAGGTAGGGAATTTTCCTACTCGATTTATTTTTAGCCTAAAGGTCATAATGGTATGGGTTGTTTCAGGGGCCATATTAGGCCATGTGATTTAGTCTGAGGTGATGGGAGTGTAAATTGTGGGAGTATGGGTATTTTTCGGACGGTCAAAAGCCGAAGAGATGAAGGTCGGTATTTGAATCGATTTTATTTAAGATCTAATGCATGTTGGACTTTGTTGTGGCCGGTTTTCGGATTGTTCATGACGAGTTTTGAGGTTGGTTTTGATTCCGGGAGTTGCTATCCAGTTTTCCCCTTCGAACCCGTAGTTGTATTTTAAGCGTAAGCTTGATGCGTATTTCGTCGAATTAAGTGATTCAAATTTATAGAGTAAAATAGACTTATGGAGAACATATCTCCTTGAAATAGGTATATCAAATTAGAACCCTTAAGGCTCGTAAATTCATCAGTGGAAGCGGCACGCTATGGTGTGCAGCAGTAGTAGAGACAAATTGTCATTTTACGATTGTTGGCCTCGACTTGGTGTATAACTTCTTCAACTGAACTTTGTTTTGGGTGTTCTTGGACTCTATGGAAAGCCCATTGAGTCAAGATTCCATCCATATTCCTGTAGAGGGTAGTAGGTGATCATAACCTTTCTGAAAACCTATGTTTTTCACCAAGTGTTCAGGTTACTTGGTTGTGTCGATGTAAATAGCCGGGTTTTGACATGACTATTGGATGGCATGTTATAGGATATTGTATTGGGTAGGAATTGTCATGAGTTAGCCTAAGGAAGGTTGTACGACATTATTCATTTAGTCATGGAATGATGTATGGATGCATGGAACCAAACTGGTTCATGTTGTGAGCCAGTGAGGTACACGGTGGATGGGTCAGGTGTGACCTTGTTGTGTGTATGGCTTATGTGAATAACATGCTGTGTGAAAAGTATCATGTTAGTATATGCTATTTTATGTATTAACATGGATTGCATGGATGTAAATTATATGTAAAACTTATAATTATCCATGGTGTATTAATGTTCATGTAGCACTCATATATACATGTAACATGAAGGAAAATGCATTGGCATCATGCATTTCATATGCACAGTCACCTCGCGTCGAGTCGGGTGTGGGGGCATGGTATTGAGTATTCACCGGTGTTGGTGAATGGGTCGTGAGCTCGAAAAATGGGACATAGTCCAAGGTTGAGACTCACGGAAGTGTAAATTGATCAAAATGATAAATTACATGTTTTGGGCGAACAGGATTGAAGTCCCACGAGGAAAGACCCCAAAATATTATTCACGATTAGACAGTTCAGCGATGTAAGTTATGGCTCTTTGAAATAAATCTGTGATGAAAACAGAAAAATCCGTGGCCCGTAAAGAAAATCATGATTTGATAAATTAAAGATTGGAGGGTTGTCGATAGGTTGAGTCGTTGGGTTAAGCGATATTTGGTTTCATGGCATTCTAGGTGTAAGAAGTCGGTTGGGACTCGAGGTTGTGAAATGGTCACATCTCATGCATGACACGGAACATTTCATATTAATGTTGCATAAATTGTATGAAATGTGATTGATGTTTCATTATCTTAAATTTGCATGTGCATTTAGGTGGGGAGTAACCCTTGTGGGAATTTATCACTATTGGGCTTCCTCACCTATCGTAGGACCCCCTTTCGGGTATAGGTCCGGTCACAGTGGGCGACTATGTGGGTTAGTGGGGATATAGTTCATATATTACCACCTTTGTATCGAAGGACTGCTCGTGGATGATGATTCGTAATTACATCGTATATTTTGTATATTTGTGAATTAAATATGCAGGAATATGTCTCAATATATTGAGACAAATGAGTGTGATATTGGGACACCTAATATCCACAGGTTCCGTAGGTTGACAGGTTGTCAATGGGACCCCCGGGATAGGGGTGTCACAAGGTGGGCAAGCTTCCCATGCTCCATCGATTCGTGAGGCAGGTCGACGGAGGTGCTGCATGGATATCCTCCATTAGATAGATCGGGCACAGGCGACAGCCGGATGGGTTGAATTTCCTCGGTCGACCATAAAGAGAATGGTAAAATCTTAGATAGATTTTCTTGGGAAGAAGATGATGAGCCTTCCACTTAAGGCGGAATATTGGCTGAGAAAGAGCGAAGAATGCTTAGACAAATGCATTGCACACCAGAGGAGAATTTAGAGTGTGCAACCTCTTTACTACAGGATGAGGCTTACCAGTGGTGGGTTTCTGTGACTAGGACCGCACCACCGGAGAGTGTTACATGGGAGTTCTTCCTAGTGGAATTCAGGAAGCAATATGTGGGTCATATCTATCTGAGTAATATGAGATGAGAGTTTCATAATTTGAAACAAAGACAGATGAGTGTGACTGAGTATCAAAGAGAATTCACCCGGTTGAGCAAGTATGCTCCCGAGATGCTAGTGATTGAGGAATAGAAATGCCGCAAGTTTGAAGATGGCCTCAATGACCATATTCAGGCCCATGTCACAAGATTTTGCCATGATGACTTTTCTAAAATTGTGACATGTGCTCTAAATGTTGAAAAAGTAAAGAAAGAAGAGTATGAAAGAAAAGAAAGAAGACAGGGTAAGAAAAACCCTAGACAGCCAAGTTCTTATCAGCACTAGAGTAAGAAATTCAAAGGACCACAGGGTTCTAATCAGCCTACAGCTTAGACTCTAGATGATAAGACTATTCTCTGGCACCATGGTTTGCTGAGTCTTGTGGAGGTTCTGAAGGACCCGACTCCTCCTTATTGCACACATTGTGGGAGGAAACATAAAGGAGAGAGTTGGAGATTGACAGGTGCTTTTTTGGTATGTGGATCTAATGAGCACAAAGTGAAAGATTGTCCTAGATCTCGTTTGTTCACATCTCCCCAAACTGGGGGTATAGTTTCAACATTACGAAGGCAATGGGGGCCAATGAGTGTTAAATCTTAGGAGTGCAGAGACAAGTGACACAGACTATGGGTAGACAGGATGCTCGTGCTCAAGCTAGGACTTATGCAATGAAGGCAGTGGAAGACAAAGATGCCCCGGATGTGATAGTTGGTAATTTCCATATCTTTGAGACTAATGTACATGCATTAGTGATCAGTTAAAAAACATGACTAATTTTATCATATTAAAGTTTTGGGTAGTTTACGAAAAGAGTGAGACAGTATGATGATACGACAAATCACTTGGAAACCCTAAAATGGCCGACTTATTTTCTCGTTTGCTCTTCCTACGTCTCTTCTTAGTTCAGTTTTGTGTTTGATTTGTCAAAACTGAAATGTTGAGATGAAATATGTTTATGTGTTTTTGTTTTGAACCTCAAACGAACTAATTTAAGTGTTTGGTAATTGTTTTAAGGTGGATTAAATATGAAAAAGAGGAAAATAAAATGAAAACAGTGAATGTAGGAAATTTTCGTAAACCTGCGAAAATTTTTCGCGGGGAGTACCAATCTGGGAATTTCGCGACCCTTGCGAAAAAACTCATGAAACCTACTTCCAAATTTGATGCAAACTTCAATCATCCGTAACTTTTTTAAGTCAGAACTTCCAATTGACGTTCTTGTAGACTTTGAGCTCTTTGGAGTCTAAATCTAATCATATGCCATTGAATTGCAATTTTTTATATATTGTAAAATTTGATTGTAGGACGAGTGTACTAATTTCTTGGTTGTGTTAATGTTTTAAGTTGAGTTTTCTTTCCCGAATCCTAGTGTAATAGTGAACTATGTGGGCGTCCCACAGCCCACAAATAGGATGAAAAATGAGGCCTTAACAATGCCTAAAGCAATGTTAAGGATTTTCTAATTCGGGAAAGGAAAGAAGTGTGTGGAAAAATAATTCGGGTGAAAGTAAACCTAAATAGAACTCCTAGAATGCTAGAATAATAATATGATTGTTAATTATGTTGTGTCAATGTTGGAATAGAGTGAGAGGAGGAAAGCCAAGTGATCGAGTTAGGATTGAATCAAAGTGCAACAACTTTTGGTTTTATTACTCCATACTCTCTCTAATTCCAAAGTGTTTGAATGATTACAAAATGATTTGAATTGTTGAAATGATTTATAAGAAAAAGCATATTGATTTGTTTTAATTGATTTGAGGCAATTGATTGTGAAATGATTTGCATAGGAAAAATTGCATGAGTATTGAAAATGAATTGTTTGTATAAATGTACATCTTATCTTATTTTGATATATGAATGATTTGAATGCCCTTAATAGAATGTTAACCGATAAATTCAAGTTGAGGATAGATTGGTGTACCAATAAGGGTCAAATTAGCAATACTACGAATGAACGTAATGATGTGTCACTCCGATCTGTAGCCCAGCGAGACAGTATCGGTAGTGTTCACGAATTGATTTTTAATAACCAGTCAGCGGCCAATGAGACACGATTAGTGTAGTATTTTGGGCCTATTGTGTAGGTTTGAGCACTTTTGTGTACCCCAATCAGCGGATAACAGATTTGCACATTAGTTGAATATTCTGCGATCGCGTTTGGCTAATTTGTAGTTTTTGCAAGCTATTTATGCCAAATTTGTTGAGTCGATCCAAGCACGAAGAATTCGAGTCAAACTCAGCATTGCATATCAGAAATCAGAAGGAAAGAAGAGCAGAAGAGGCAAGGAAAATGAAGTAATGTAGAAGATTTTGGTAAGCTGCGAATATTTCGCAGCCTACGAAAATTTCGTAGGATGCAAAATTTCACACCCTGCGAAATTTTCGCAGGGTGCGAAATTGCCTTCTCTATGCCACTGTTCATCCTGCTTTTGACATTTTGACTTTTTTTTTGTCACTTTTTGTTTGTCTCCCCAATTTGCCCCCATTGTAATAGTGCTTGTTTTGATCTTTTGGTAATTTTATCTTGGGTGGTGTCTATAAAAGACCCCCAGGCATGATATGATGACCTTTTTATCATTAATAAAAAAAATTTGGGTGCCAACCTTTCGACAAGTCTCGCTTTTTCTCTGTTTCCATCACTTTCTCTCCCTTTTTAAATAGCCAGTACCCTCAGGATGACCGCTCGGTGAGTGCTAGAAACCCTTATCCTTGAAGAAGAAGGCTCTTGGGCGGTGGATATAAAATGGCGGGGTTTCCATGTTTTAACGAATTATTTTCTACCATTTATGGTTTCATTCAAGCGTCGTACAAATCGCCGGGTTGCTTTGAATGATCAATATTTGATAAGCTTTTGGGTTCATTGGATGCTTATTGCTAGATCCATTGACATTCGTTAGTTATCATCTATGGGTTATTGAAAGGTGATTCAAGGATGTCTTTATTTTCTCTAATTCACCTTAAATGGTCAATACTTGGTAAGCTTTTAGGGTTCATTGTATGCTTATTGTTAGATACAGTGATATTGATTAGTTATCATTTTTAATTGGAAAGTGAGTAAAGGTGATGTTATTCACTATCAGGATACATCAATTGGAAGCAAATACTAATTTTTCAAAGATATCTATTTAGGGTTCAGTTTTTATAGCCACATGAAGATCCGGTTCAGGAAATGGCTATAGGTCATCCTCCCCAACGCAAGGAAAATGGACCCGAAAACCCCTCAATGACCTTTAGAACCCAAATCCAGTAATTTGACACTTCAAGGAGACTTCTTTTACATTTTATTTTATTTAACTTTCAGTTTTCCAAACAATACCCCTTACTATTTTTATCACCACCTTAAAATCCAAACCAAATTCACCATTTTGGCCTTCACTACAAGTCATTTGATTCCGACACAACCTACCGCGTTATACGAGAATCAGGACTGTACTGTGTTATAAAACAAAATGTTTTTTTTTATATATCGGCCTGCAGCCCAGCGGGACCATGCTAGTGATTCCGTTATCTTGTGCACCGAAAGCATAAGCTAAATTCATTTAAGGGAAAAATGATAAAAATATTTGTGAAATGCATGATTTGTGTTTTGAATGATTTATTGCATATGAAAGTGCATATTTGGAATGATTAATGAACCTGTAAATGAATGTATATGTATTGTATTTGCGGTGATTATTCAAAAAGATTCAAAAGTATGGTTTAGAAAAATTGCATGATTTGACTTAAATTGAAATAGAAGAGAGTAGTATATAGAACCACTAAGCATGAAAATGCTTATACGTTCTTTATCCTCACGAGTCTGCCAGAATTGAACATGTCTGAAGACATAGACCGCAATGGTCGAGTCATCATCAAGAGTCACATGAAGGATAGTGGCTAGTCCACGTGTACATGAAATTATTTGACTCATTTTATCTGAACACTATTATGAAAATTGAACTCTGATTATGTTTTGTAAATATTTGGATATTGAAAACGGCTAATAATGCCGCGTTGTATAAAGGTGGGAAATGGACCAAATGGGCATGAAGTGTTTCCCAAGTCATTAGGATTGGTGAAGATGGGAAAGAAAAGTGTTTCCCAAGTCATTAGGATTGGTGACATCTGCATACAAACAAGTATGGGGTGCACACAAAAGACATGGGTATACCTGTTGCATACAAAAAGCCAGGTACTCCAGTATTTTCAGAAATTCTATGCCATGGTGGAGAGAAAGATGGAAAATCCTCTTAAGCGACTTCGAACCGATACTGATGGAGAATACATCTCTAGGAAGTTTAAAGAATATTGCTCCAAGCATGAAATCAGGCATGAGAAGACGGTTCCTGGTACACCACAACACAACGGTGTTGTAGAGAAGATGAATCGGACCATTATGGAAGAAGGGGAAGCAGCACGGGACTAGGACTCTTTAACTTGTTTTTCTGACATTGGTGAGCCCATAACATGTAATTAATTTATAATCACAAATACATATAAAACAACCAATGCAGTGGTGTTCATAATGTCCTGTACAAATATCTGAGTCCCATTGACTTATACATATACAAAAAAAAACTTTACATGTACATATTCAAAATCAGAGGTAGCGACCTATATATGTTGACTCATATTGCTGGATTGGCCCTCCTGTGTGTCGAACGGCTGGAATGTCATCTTCAGTACCTACACGGATGAAACACCCTTGCTAAGCTTATAGCTTAGTGGGAAACATATAACATATCTGATCACCTGTAGTGGTTCTCAAAGACGATATACAATTTACAAAATTTTCTATTTGCACAATATCGATTATCATTATACTTGTACATTATACCGTTTAGTAGAGTTCTCACTCTCAATTGTCATATTACATAGTACTTTTCATATCGTTATAGCTCTATCACATTTTTTTTTCATTTCGAATCATTGTTTCCATGTTCATGCTTCTTATAACCATTTCAATCATTTCTTTTTTTTTTTATCACATCTTATGTCTTATGTCTTGTCTGCATATTCAGAAGTGGATAACGGGTATAATCTGTATGTGCCCGAAAGTACTATCACTGTACGAGACAGTGATCTCTATCTGTATGTGTCAAACGGGGCCGCTATAATAATCCAAACGGGATCTATGTCATCGACCCAAACGGGGCCTCGATATCTATAAATTATATGCTGCAGCAACTATTTCCCTATAGGCATGCCTACCTATCCATCTACCCGAGAATATATGCAGACAATCAATCTTATTACATTTTTATTCGTGTTCAAGCTGTGCAGATCTCATATACATGGATAATGTCAATCACATGTATTCATATGAGATACTTTCAGACAGTATTCCTTTATACATATACTATAACTGTTACTTTTATCATGACCTGTATGATCATGTTCTCAGTATTGCTCGTATTTCTGTTCATGTAATCATATTTCATATAGCAATCACTTTTACAATTCCTTTACAATTTCGCTTATTCACTTGAATCTCTTTATACCAAAATATTTCTAACAAACAGAGCTCCCTTTAGATTGATTTCTGGGTACAATGGGGTCTCAATTTGAATACACTTATTTCAGGTAGATTTGTTCTTCTAGAAGGGAGTGTCTAGTTTACCCAAAAATTTGAATCACTCAATTTGGATGAGTGATGGCCAAGTTATGGCCTAAACACTAACGTTGTACCAAAATAGATCAGAAACTGCCCAAAAACAGAGCTTCACTTTGACGAATTTTCTGGGTCTAATGGGGTCCAAATTTGAACACTTATTTCAAGGAGATTTGTTCTCCTAGAAGTCTAGTTTACCCATAAATTTTAATCACTCAATTTGGATGAGTGATGGCCAATACAAAAACGTGGGTTTTGGAAAAATTTAACAGCATCTCCCCTAAAACCCCAACGTTTTCTTTATACAAACATTCCTCAATTAAGGACCACAACCAACTCAAACAACCATAAAAATGAGCTAAGACCAACAACCATCATTATTATACAAAGTTAATATAAAAGTTAAGGTTTTTTCCAAACCCAAACATCATCAAAAAGGGTTTTAGGTTTTGTTTCCATACCTTAAATCTCTTGCAATATCTTCTTTCTTCTTCCTTCTTCTTCTTGATCACATAAACCCTTGATTACATGGAGTAATTCAAACCAAAGTTGCCTTCCCTCTCACTCTTGTATGCCCTAGCTCTCAAAAACCCAAAGGAGAAATGTCTCATTTACAAGACCAATATTTGGTCTTATCCCCATTCTTCACAAGGTCATGTTTGGCAAAACCCATTTTTGCATTTAATTAAAGCCCTTCTTTTCTTTTTCATTTACACTTCAACTTATCAATATTTCTATATTGACATATAAACTTATTATCATATGACCTTTAGGTCATGGATTGGTAAATTACAAATTTACCCTTGACTCTTATTGATTAATCTCGGGGGTTTGATCATTTTCTGCAATATTAATTTCTAAAAAATTCAAAATTAACTTATATTATATCCTAAACATGTTATAAAACTATCAGTATATAATTTGGGGTGTTACAACTCTCTCTCCCCGCCCTTAAAGGAATTTCGCCCTCGAAGTGTACTTGAATTGAGCAGGTTGAGTCACTTTGTACTTGTAAGTTCCTTACAGCTCCTAAGTGGCTTCTTCCATGCGATGATGTTTCCATAGCACTTTCACCAATGGTATTTGCTTATTCCCCAACTGTTTCACTTCTCGAGCTAATATAGCTTTTGGTTCCTCATCATAGGAATAATTTGATTGCACTTGTACATCTTTTACGGGTAAGATATGCGATTCATCTTATCTATACCTCCTCAACATGGACACATGGAAGACATCATCTACCTTGGTCAACTCTGGAGGAAGAGCCAACCAATAGGCTACAGGTCCTAATCTTTCTAAAATTTCATACAGACAGATGAATCTTAGACTAAACTTTCCTTTATTCCCAAACCTAAGGACTTTCCTTTATTCCCAAACCTAAGCACTTTCCTCTATGGGGATACCTTTAGGAACACTTTATCACTCACTTCATATTCAATATCTTTCCTCTTCAAATCAGCATATGACTTTTGTCGATCACTGGCAACTTTTAACCTTTGCCGAATAACTTGAACTTTCTCTTCTATATCTTTTACTATGTCCGAACCAATCACCTTATGCTCATTTAATTCTATCCAACATATCGGAGTTCTACATCTCCTACCATACAAAGCTTCATTTGGTGTACATACGATACTGGCTTGATAGCTAACATTATAGGCAAATTCCATTAATGGAACATACCTATCCTAACTCCTCATAAATTCCATTACACATCCTCGAAGCTTATCTTCGAGCACTTGAATCAACTTCTCGGATTGTCCATCTGTCTGTGGATGGAATGTTGTACTGATATTCAGCCTAGTACCCAAGGCTGACTGTAATTCCTTCCAAAATCTGGACGTTAATCTTGGGTCTCGGTCTGACACAATAGACAATGGAACACCATGCGTCTGGCGTCTCATCCACATATAGCTCGACTAATAGTCGATGCATAAGGCCGTCAATCACGGCCCGGTATAAAATGGGCCGACTTTGTGAGTCTATCAATTATCACCCATACTGAATCATGCTTTTTTGCGTGAGAAGAAGACTAGACACAAAATCCATACCTATATTATCCCATTTCCATTGTGGAATTGGAATGGGATTCAACAAACCTGATGGAACTTGGTGTTCAGCTTTGACTTGTTGACACATCAAACACTTAAACACATACTCTGTCACATCTATTTTCATTTCTCTCCACGATAATCTTGTTCCAAATCTAATACGTCTTATTTCCTCGAGGATGCTTGGTAAACACTAAGTTATGAGATTCATGTAACAACTCTTTCTTGACTCGTATCCACTATTTTTATAAATCTAATACGAAAATAAACTTCCATGTCTCTTGCTAAAAATGAGTCTTGTCATTAGCTGGGCCAGTGGCCTTTTCTCTGAGCTTTTTGTCTTTTCTGACATCTATAATGTTTGTTTTAAAACAGGTTGCTTTTAGCTGAGTGAATAAAGAACCATCATCTTGCTAGTCCGATCCAACTTTGTTGAAGTGACCAGCGCTCCTTTATCTTCTACTTAAAGCATCGCTACCCGTTAAGCTTTAGGGATATGGTAGTCTATTATCAGGTCATAATCTTTGCTTTCAACTCTAACCACCTCCGTTGCCTCAAATTTAACTCTTTCTGAGTCAACAGGTACTTGAGACTCTTGTGATCTGTAAAGATTATACATTTTTCACCATATAAATAGTGTTTCCATATTTTCAAAGTGAACACTACCGCTGCCAACTCTAAATCATGTGTGGGATAGTTATGCTCATATGGTTTTAATTGTCTGGAGGCATGTGCCACCACTTTTCCATCTAGCATCAATACACATCCCAGACCAATTTTTGACACATCACTATACATGGCATATTCTCTACCGAGTAGGTTGATTATAGGTGCTTCAACCAATATTTTCTTCTTTATTCAAAACTTAGTGACATATCATCCCCTCAGAGCTTTACCCCTTTTCGAATAACTTTGTAAGCGAAGATGCTATGACAAAAATTCCTTTACAAACCGTCGATAGTATCCTGCTAAACCCAAGAAACTTCTCACCTCGGTTACATTTCGAGGCGGTTTCCAACTTACAACTGCTTCAATCTTTGCAGGGTCAACTCTTATACCCTCATGAATCTGATATAGCAGGAAGGACCTTCATGGCAATCACATTTATAACTTTGCAGTAGTGTTTCTCTCTATGATGTTTTGCAATATTTTGCTGATGTTAAATTCTTATTAGTATCACCAATTTATAAGATGTCATCAGTGATCACACACAAACATCCAAATGGTGGAAAGGCCTGTTAATCAAATCACTTGAAATACAGCAGACCATTAGTGACCCCCAAATAACACCAAACTCTATACATAAGCGGGTTCTAAAGGCTTATAACGCCCTGGCCATAAATTTTTATATCAATTTATTATATATTCAGTTATAAATTGAGCCAAACTTGGGTTTTAGACTTGATATTAATTAAAATTGAAAATAGAAATGATCATCTGGTTTAAAATGGATTAAATATATGTGACAGAAGTGGATTGAAACTGAAATATGACAAACAAAAGAGATGAGTGGGTACTATAATCAGACCAATTTATCATTGAAATATTTATGTGTTTAAGTAAATATAAGTGAATATATGTGCTATAAAAGGTAAATTGAGGCCAAACCCAAATCCAAAATGGGTTTTTGATGTGCCAAACATGGCCTTAGGAGAAATGAGTGACTTAAGACCACATTTGGTCTTGGAAAGCCATTATGCAAAAACGTTTTTAGAGGCAAGGGAGATGAGAAAGCTAGGGTTTTGCAAGAAGAAGTGATCTTGGTGTGATTTCTTCCCATTCATTGTTTCTAAATGATCAAGCATCTTGGGTGAAGAAGATTCAAAAGGGTTTTAAGGTAAGAACCAAACCCTAGATTTCTTTAAATGATGTTTGGATTAGAAAAACCCTAATCCATCCATGGGTTTTGCTCATGGTTGGTTTAGGATGATATTAGAGTGTTTTTGGGAGTGATTCCCATGATTTGTTTTGGGTTTTAAGGATTTTTGGAGAAAAAAACGTAAAAGAGCAAAAATTGAAATCTAGGCATTTCGGGCCCCTACGTTATAGAATGTTAACCGTTTAATTCCCATTAAGGATAGATTGGTATACCAATAAGGGTCAAATTAGCAGTACTACGAACCAATGTATTGATGTGTCACTCTGATGTGTGACCAGTAGCTTGATATCGGTAGTGTTCCGCAGTGCGCTTTTTATAACGGTCCGTGACGAAACGGGCAGGCTGTGTTATAAAACAAATATTCATACACGACTGTAGCGGTGAGGCCCAGTGTAGGTGATTCCGATATCCTGTATACCGAAAACATAGGTTAAATTCATTAAGGCGGGCCCGGAATTGATTGAAGATTGTATCGACATAATTTAGGTGAAAGCATGATTGCAAATTGAAATGAAAAGAGCATTGTGAAATGCATGATTTGGTTATAAATGATTTATTGCATATGAAAGTGTATATTTTGGATGATCAATGAACCATAAATGATTGTATATGAAATAAGTATATGTATTGTATTAACATTAATGATCCAAAAAGATTTGACATAATTGATTAGTAAAATTGCATGATTTGACTTAAACTGAAACGGAAGAATGGAATTGTATAGAACCACTAAGCATGAAAATGCTTAGCGTATTGTTTTATCAATGCACAAGTATCGAGTGATTGATAGTGATTGAAAGCAGACCCAAGGTTGAGGAGATCAGAGTCATTCAAAAGGTTCAGGGAGTATGCTCACATCACGTACATCCTCCACCCGTTTTTATGACATTGTTTTGTATGAGAATTTGACTCGAAGTACCACCACTCTATAAATCGATTTTGAATATTCATGTTTTAACGGCTTTTCGTACCATTTTGAGTCAAATATCATTTATAAACTTTAACAATTGTAAAATGATGTGGGCTTTTACCCAAAATTAATCTTTCTTAACGTTTGCCATAATGGTTGATAAAACATTAAGTGATAGCAGAGGATCTGGATCGTTTGTTTCATCATCAGTTGGGCGGAAAGAATACTGGTATTTTAGGATCAGCCTTCTTCTTTCAGTTATTCATCTGTGGACTATGATATGTTGAAAACTTTACACTGGCGATCAAATGATCTTATTGACAACGATATTTATTTTGTGTTACTTTGTTGTTTGCGACTAATCAATGTCAAGAGTGCCATCTTTCTTTAGATAAAGGCTGGGTGCACCCGGGGTGATACAGGTAGGATGAAACCCTTGTCGATAAGCTCCTGTAGTTGGAGTCTTTAACTCTTTTAGTTCGAGTTGGGCCGTGCGATTAGGGTGCCTAGAAATTAAGTCGTTCCATGTACCGCCCCGGTGAAGCGGATCTACTTCTCTTTCGAATTGGTATTCCTGTGATTCCTGAAACACATCGGGAATTCCTTGACCCACGGGAATCTTTTCTAAATTCACTTGTTTCCTTTTGGAGTCAAGTACGAGACGAAAAGGCTACATTACTAAGCGTCGGGCTTATAGAGCGAATTACATTTAACACGGCCTCGGATCGGATACCTTGTCTTGTTACCTTTGACATCGGAACATTTAAGCAATCTTGTTTTCTTATCTGCAATCAACTATGGCCCGATGTTTGGATAACGATCCATTCCCAAAATCAAATCAAATTCATGGAAGAATGCAAATCAATAGGTCCACGAGAACTCTCTACCATGAATTGTTAGGGAAAAAATTCTTGGCCACACTCGATTGACTCTTGGCTATGCCCCCCCGAGGACTGAGAGCAAGCATATCATATGCCAAGGCTCTGCGTGGCAATTTATCCACTCGATTGTTCAATGCATATATAGGAATGTGTAGGCAGGGATCTATCAAAGCATGTATTTACGTATTATAAGGGTGAAATTACCACAATCACCACGGTGCATCACAATCTTCACAGTCTCTCATAGCATAAGCTGAGTGGATTTGTAGGCGTAGGACGGTCCACAGTCTCTAAGACTATACTTTCATGTCCTCTATGTTGAAATGGGCCACCTCGACCCCTACCTCGATCCTGAGTCGTAGGTGGTGCAACAGATCTCCCTCTTCCACTTCCCATGCGCCACACTATCTAACTCTAGAACAATTCCTTTATAAAATGATCGTCTTCTACACTTGAAGCATCCTCTTGTCAATATTTTGCAAACACCCAAATGTCGTCTATGGCAATGAGGGCACTCTAGGACTTCTTCTTATCCTATTTGACAGCACCTCACGATTACTTGATACCATCTTTGCCTTGTCTTCTTCACTTATGGTAGAACCTTGCATTGACTCATTTTGGGACTCTACCTCTTTGCACGAGGAGGAAGAAGCTCCTCTTGATGCTTCCTCTTCGAGCACTTTCTTTGTTGCTTGACTCATATTTCTCTACTTTCATCGCAGCCTGCACCAATTGATAGAAATTTACTTGTTAGAAAGCAGTAACAGGTACCAAATACCTTTTTATGGACTCATTTAGTCTATCCTCAAATTTCCTACACCGAAATGCTTGGTGAGGACCGATTCAGGCGCGTATTTACTCAGGTGGCTAAATTCTTTCTCATATTCAGCTATGGATAAGTTCCTTTGCTTCAGATTTAGGAACTCCTTCCATTTAGTTTCCCTATACATATCAGAGACATATTTGGCCCTGAACTCTTGAACGAAAAATTCCCATGATATGGGATCTGGAAGTCTTGGACTCCTCAACACTAACTTCCACCAATCATAAGTACTGCCTTGCAATAAAGAAATTGCACAGGTCACTCTTTGATCGGGAGGACATCTCACCTCCTTCATTAAACTTTGCAGCTTTTCTGGCAAGGTCGACTGCTCCAGGACTATTCCATGTTTGACCTATAGATTCCTGAAACTATGTCTCTTTATCATGTCTATCAGGGTTTAGGAGCTATCAATCTTTCCAATACTCGAGCCATGTCCTGAGATATTTTCAGCAAAGCTTTATTTGCCTCTATGGGAGCATGACTTTCATTTCTAACAGATTCAAAAGGTAACCCCTGATCTCCTGGGTTAACTCTTCACTACTTCTTCAACTAAATTCGAAGGGTGATCCATCTATACAAAACACAAGACACAAGGACATCCGCATTAGGCCAACATATTACGAGACACATGCTTTTCTATCCTATACTCTATGCTAGAGCCGCCTAAACCTTGGCTCTGATACCACTTAATTATCACGCCCCAACCCCCGCCTAGGCGGAAGAGGGGGACACGACATGGGACTATGACTCTTTAACCTATTTTTATGACATTGGTGAGCCCATAACATGTAATTAAGTCATAATCACAAATACATATAAAACAACCAATGCAGTGGTGTTCATAATGTCCTATACAAATATCTGAGTCCCATTGACTTATACATATACAAAAAAACTTTACATGTACATATTCAAAATCAGAGGTAGCGACCTATAGATGTTGACTCCCCATTCTTTGTGTTGGCCCTCACGTGTGCGAATGAGCTGGATGTCTCTTCGATCACCTGGATGAAACACCCGTTGTGGACTCTATCAGATCCATAGGCCAACGCGACTTACTATTAATAGAAAAAATATAGTGGATTTTCAAGCTTTGGAAAATCCGTCCTCGATGAGGAACGGTTTCATTTGGAGTCACCACTTACTTTTTATTTTTATTTTTTTAAATGGGGAAAATGAAATAAGAACAAAAAAAACCCTCATTGACTCCAATTAGGAAAAAGCAGTCCACGAAAACTAGATTTCTGGGTCCGAGGATCAGGTTACTTATTAGGAAGGTACCTCATGCGAGGTAGCACCCCTCTAAGCCCGGAACTCGATCGCTACTAATGAATGGGGTACATGGGAGAAAGATCGATTGACCTTAGGCTATGCAGATGATATGAATCACACAAACCAACTCGGTATCTAGCATGCATATAAAATCAACGGTCGTCACCAAATGGTCGTGCACGAGGTCCCGAGCCATACTTATTTGTAGAAGATATTAGTCCAGTACACATAAACACATAACAAGCATTCAAGATTAAGCACCATGCATTCATATGAATTCCGCAATCCTAAATCAAAGTGAGTACCTGTGGTCCCTAGGCATGCATTGTAGCAAAGGGTGAGTCAACCATACAATGTATTCTGAATCAAGCATTAAAGTTTGCACCAAATAGGAGGAAAGAATTTGGTTGAAGCAGTGGTGACTCCCGAATGTCATCTGAATCAAACTAGACTTGCACAAGCCACATGACCATAACTCCAAAATGGGCCCACACTAGCCTAAGGCAAACATAAACTCAAACCTTTAAGATGGCCCCAGTACTTGTGCCAAATAAGTTTGAGCATCGTGAATTGGGCTCCCGAAAAAAAAAAAACCAGAATTGAAATTTGCTCATGGTCCTTTTTCAAAACAAGTTGAACCTGTTCCCAACCTGTTCAGTCAGTTGAGTAAAACTCCCAAATTTTGTCAGAAAATTTCTCAATCAATAAGGAATCTAACCATGGCGGTGCTTTCGATTCTGAAGCCGAATGGTGAGAACGATAGAAATAAGCCAAGGTGTTCCTCATAGATGGTACAGTTAGTGACCTGTAGTGCAGAACCGATTAAACTAGTTGGGAACTGGTCCAACAGGTTGAGAACAATTCTGAACCCTTGTCAACAAATTTCTCAAAGAGTAAGGAATCCAACAAAAAAAAAAACAGCCTCAATTAAGAGGCCCGAGCAGTGAGAACCAGCGAAGCGAAGCAACATGTTCCTAGAACAGAGTGCCTAAGAACCTGTTGGTTTCCCAACCAGTTTATCTAGTTGAGAAAAGTTCTCAAATTTTGTAAAAAGATTCCTCACTGAGTAATAAATCTAACAAAACAAACGGTGTGCAAATTCGAACTCAGGAATGAGTTTAGGCACGAAAACAATGCAAAGTACCCTAACTGCTGTTCTTGAAAACAAAACCTAATGAACCGACTTATCCGATTCCCTAACCAGTTGAGATGGTCAAGAACAATTCTAAAAATTTGTCAGAACATTCCTCACAAAGTAAGGAATCCAAACAAATGGTGTACAATTCCAACTCAGAATGAGTGAGCGAGCCCGAGCAATACCTAGTGCCACTAAAAGCGAGATTTGCGAACATCAAAGGCAAAGACAAGCGCAAAGAAACGGGAGAAGCATACTTCAGCTCATACTTGCTTAGGATTCGGCTATCCCCCTTTTTTCTTCTTTCTTTAACTTTCCTCCAAACCAGGTATCCACTACTTCAAATCTTTAAAAATCCCCTTAGAAATGAGAGACCAATCCCCGGATCTGAAATCTCTCATTCTTTTCTCTTTCTCCCTTTCTTCTTTTCCTTCTTTTTTTTTTCTCTCCCTTTTTTTATTCACTCTCCACAATTTTTTGCTTGTATTTCTTCTTCATAAACATCTGAGCTCACTCCATTTTGCACACTTTCAGTCCCGGGAACTGCCCCAATTAGTCTCGGACTTCCCTAGCTCTATAAACACTCCTCTATTCACGAGGTCAAAAGTTGGCCACATTAACTCATTTGCTTAACCACCAAGTATCCAAGTGGACCCAAGGTGGGTTGCAAGCAACCCATAACATAAAACTGGACCCAACCCATGCCTAGGACGATACGGGGCTTATGGGCTAGACAAGTAGGATTTGGAAACTACGAATCGGTCTTCATCTAAATTTGGCATAATGATCCAGCTGAACCGGTTACAACCAGTCGATCTGGTTGGAAAAAAATCTGAAATTTTGAAAAAGTATTCCCTGAAGAATAAGGAGTCTAAAAAAAAACGGTGCATGATTCCAAGTTTGGATGAGGGATATATGACCAGAACAAGCCCGGGTGCTCCGAATTCGAACCTGCTCGAATAATGAACTTCAACTTAAATCCGTTGAACCGGCTGATCCGGTTCCCAACTTGTTGATCTGGTTAGTAAAAATTCTCAAATTTTGTAAGAGAATTCCTCAATGAGTAAGTTATTCAACCATGATTGCAGATTTGATGGATGATGGAGATATGACTGGAAACAAACCTAAGTGCTTAATTCAAACTTGCTCCTATGAACTCTAAGCAAGGGGAAATTTTGGGGAGGCTTCACTTCCTTTCTATAGCACGATGTGGAAAACTAGGGAATAGGCCATGATGGCACTCCAAAATGAACCACACACTCGCACCATCGTGAACTACAGACATACGTACACAAAGCTCAAAAACCGATTAAACCTAAAAGGGGCCAGAGCCGTGACATATAAACAACTGGGTACACGTGACACCCATAGGATAAATGCAAGTGTTGAGGGACAAAATTGAGAGTCTACAATTATGCCCCTGTTCAGTAGAGTGAGTGAACAAGTGAATCAAGGGTGCGAAGTGCAAGCGATGCAAGAGTGAAATGAACTCTAGTGAAGAACGGATGACCCCGACAATTTTGTCCCTTACCCCCGTCTTGAAGGCTACGGAGACTAAGTCGCCACAGGCGAAGGACTAAGAGAAACCGAGCACGATGCAGGAGATGGGTAGTCGGACACGATGCCAGAAAAGATAAGAGAAAGCCGGACGCGATACTGGAAAAGATAAGCGATGCTCGGTCATGATGCCGAGGAAGATGAGGAAAATTTGGACACGATGCCGGAAAATATAATGAAATCCGAGCACGAAGCCGGAGAACCCGAAGAAAAAAGAAGGGATCGAATCCGAGCACGATGCTGGAGAACTTGAAATAAAAAAATTATAAATTAAAAAATTAAAAAAATTAAAAGATAGAATCAGGCACGATGCTAGAAGGGCAGGCATAAAGGGATCGAATCGGGGCTCGATGCATGAGAACCCGAAACAAAAAGAAGGGATTGAATCTAGGCATGATGCCAGAGAACCCGAAACAAAAATAAGGGATCAAATCTGAGCATGATGCCGGAGAACCCGAAACAAAACAAAGGGATCAAATCCGGGCGCGATGCTAAGGGCAGAAATAAAAGCGAAGGGATCAATTAGAGAACCCGAGAGCAAAGAAAGGGATCAAATCCGAGCACGATGCCCGAGAACCCGAAACAAAACAAAGGGGTCGAATCCTGGCTCGATACCTAAGAACCTGAAACAAAAGAAGGGATCGAACGTGTCCAAAGGCTCAAAGAATGGGTTGTGCCCGGCTAAGGCATGTGCCATGTCGAAACCCGCATTTACACATAAGTCAAAGTCACAAAGCTTGAAATATTACAAACATTCATTCCTGAGGAAAAGCCCTCCTCACTAATCTATAACATCCAATATCCACCAACAACTGATAGGGGGTATGCCCATGTATGTACATCTGAAGCTCAAATATCTCGATAAGAAAACCACTAATACATCCTTTGAAACTGAGCTCTCTGCGAAGCAAGCAGGCAAATGAATGAGAATTTCGTATGCACATCCTACAGCGGTCAATGAATCTAGTGAATCGATCCCCGGTCCAGCTCTCAAAGTCCTCTATTATGAAGTACAATTGGTTTAAATCAATTCTTTGCATACTTATTGATCTAATTTGTAAATTCCTAACATCACCGATTCTCGAAATTCCATACTAATAAACATTTTCCTAAATACTCCATTTCCAACTATGAAAATCAATATGAGCTATTCGAGTCTGAAAGTGATTAGGATCTCACATCCTAATTTCAAGTAATATAAGAAACAAGAAGTGAAATGAAATAAATGTCTAATTCTTCAAGTAACTTTCTAAATACTTCCAAAACCAAAGAATTTAAATAATGAACTAAACAATTCAAAATCACATCTGAATCTCAATCAAGCCCCTAATGATGTTCCCGACCTAGCCATTACTCACATTGGGAGAACTAGGACTACACAGAAAAATGTTCAACTACGGAATGAGCTTGAAGCCAATAAAAGTGATTAATCACGGTTCATGGATAGAACCTTTTTAGTTCACTTGCAAAACATGAGATAATATTATTATTTATCATTTCCATAAATTTTTTTGTCAAAGTATTCAAATCTTCAAACCAAACCAAGTACTTCCATTTAGATCCAAACATTTTCATATCAATTATAATTAAAACATTCAAATAAAAAATTTTCATTTCTTTGGTCATCAAACATCAAAATGGTGCCTAACCATATAAGATTTTCAAATGGTTTAAGGTCAATTATTATATTCGGTTAATCAAAGCTAGATAGTATCCTTCAGTATATCATTGACCAGGGGTCGATATTGTCAAACTATTATATACGTTGATAGAGCCAGATATTGTCAACTATTATATACCATTGACGGGGCTAAACCAACCAGAATTAAAGCATAATTTCATACATCGCATTCATAAACATACCATCTCCACAATTTGTCCATGACAAAACAATATGTGTTTCACGCCAAAATTTGTGTAGTCCATGAATCGGTGCAAATATATTTTTGAGTTAACTTTCATTTCGCAACTTGCGTCACTGAGCACTCAACCAGAACAGAGAAAAGGAAAACTCAGAGCTTTCCTCGTATTATAATCTCATGGGGCTTCAACGAAGATGGTCAGTTGGGAATTAGAAACAACGAAGAGAAGAGTTCCCCACAAATATTCAACCTCTTTTTAAAAGGAGTTTGGGACATATTTAGGTTATTTTAGAAAAAAATTATCAAAATAGGTTGAAATTATAAAAAAAGTCCAAACTCGTCACGTCTTCGCCCAGAAAACTTTTTAGAAGTCGTCATGATTAATGGTATGACATTAAGCTTAAAAAAATTTAACATTTCCAATGTAGCAATTAGTGGCTAACGACATTAAGGTAAAATAAATTTCAATGCATGTCATTATATGGTATTCTTATTCTGTGCTAGTTTTGGCATTATTTTGATTTTCAACCTATTTTGGTATTTTTTTTTAAAGTCCAAAAACTCTTTAAAAGAGACTATTTATCGAGTTTTGGACAAATATAGGTTATTTAAAAAAAATTACTAAAATAAGTCGAAAATCAAAATAATACTCAAACTAGTGCGTTCTATCCACGTCGGCATAATTGTAATTTTTAGAGTCGTCTTGTGATTAGTAATTTTGTAATTTTTTTTAGTCGATGCCGCGATTATTGTCACAGCGATTATTTTTTGATTGTCAAGACACCAATACGTTTGTTGCAACATTATGAGTTGCCATTTGGTCTTCATGGGTGTCGTGATATTATCGTGACATTCCTATTCGACACTCCTTTTGGATGAATGTCGCGACAAGTTTGTGAGTGTCGAGACATTGTCCAGTTTTTTTTCCAATGACTCTTCATGTTTGTGTCACGACATAAGTTTCAATGTCGCAACATAAGTTGCGGCATTGTAATTTTTTTTTACTCAAAAGCCACAATAATTGGACCTTCATAAGGAGGTCATTCATATTCATCAAAGATGAGATGGAACAAGGTTTCCCATATATCATAGTACGATTCGATCTTTGTAGTAGCCTTGAATAAATGATCGAAAATCTATGTAGCGAAATGACATCTTTGCTATAATATGACTACGAAGAATCAGGTATATAAGTGTCTTACCACAAGTGCATTTATGGTCATGTAAGTTGAGGCTATGTGTTCGACCTCTCTTTGACCTAACATGAAATCGTCCCTGGTTGTGATCGTAAAGAACAATCTCAAATGATCCAGCTTTCACCACATGTGCCTTAATCTTAGCATCAACATATGGAGTATACTGCTCATTTGATACCAATCTGTTATAATCTTGTTCCCTTCTTGCAACAAAGTACCTGGAGACATTGAAACTTATGTCGCGACACAAATGTGAAAAGTCCCTAGAGAAACAACTGAACAATATCGCGACACTCTGAAAATTGTCACGACATTCATCCAAAAGAAGCGTGGAGCAGGGATGTCACAACACCCACGAGACCCGACTAGCAGCTTTCATTAGTGTCGCGACAAACCTATTGGTGTACAAAACACAATCAAATAATGCCTTGCTTGATGATTGGGACATTGTAATTTTGTATTCCGCGTCGTAGTCGGTGGTATGGCATTAACTAAAAAAGTCTGTGGCATTGACTTAAAAAAAAATTACAATGCCGCAATCATTGACTGTAGCTTTGCTAATGTGTATACTGACATGGCTATGACGCACTAGTTTGGGCCTTATTTTGATTTTCGACTTATTTTAGCATTTTTTAACAGTATATTGCCTAAAACTCTATTTTATCCTTCACATAAGAACTAGCTAGCATGCCATAGAGGACTATCCTCACGTATAAAATGATGGTAGTGGTGGTATTGTTCTATCAAGCTTTGCCATCTTTTAAACTAGTCAACTGTGATTATCCAATCCACTGTTCACTAATGAGAACCAACTCTAACAAAATCTAATTTATTGTGCCGATTTTGCATAATTTTTCCACATTCCACCAACCCCTCACAGCACGCCAAGTTTGTCTTGTCTTGGAGTTTGGCCAGTAACAACAACCCTTTATCAACATGCATGGCTTCAAAGACATGCACCAGGCCTCACACATTCTATATAAGTAAAAGCTTCCTCTCGAATCCCACACATTCACCTCCTTTGAGTTCCCGAAGCCGCCTCTCTACTTCCTCTCACTCTCTCTCTCCTTCTTGGGTATCTTGGAAAACCAGCTTCTTCTTTTTTGTGGGGATAAGGAGAGATGGAAGCAAAGAACTGTAGTGAAAACAACAAGGTGGAGACTCGGAGTTGCCGCGTGAGTGATCCCCTTTGAGCCCGGGGGGAGTGGCGGCGGGTATTTGAAGGGAGCCATTTGGATGAAAGTGGGGCGCATGGTGGTGGAATGCAGGAAGCCGGTGGTTCTCCTAGGCGGTGGGGCGTTCCTGATATCCAGTGGCAGCTAGTCGCCCGGCTAGCGGAGGGGTGAGTGTCGAGTTGTCGGGCGACGAGAGGAGGCGTGAAGGCCGGCGGTGGCTAGGTTATGGGCCCGGCATGAACAATGGGTACCAACGGCTATGGTGTTACTCTTGGTTTTAGGCGCCCTTATAGAAGAACCATGGTGGTGCGCGAGGAAGGAGCTCATTAGGTGAAACTACATCAATCAGTGTTTTTGAAAAGCGTTTTGGGGATTGTTTTTATGATGCCTTTTTCAAACGGAATGGGAATTTGGGCGTGTGGGGGTCATTGAAATTTGGACCGGATTGTTTGTGGGGTACGGGATGCAAGGCGTCTGGATTATGCAGGGTGAGATAGGGTCGTGTGGTGTTGGTGTTGAGCGCCAGCTCCGGTTGCTCCCCTCTGCAAACGGGAAATAATAAAGTCGCGGCGTGCGGGTAGGCGCTCAGTCTCTAAGTCGATTTCCTCCTTAGAGAAAGAAAGACCGAAACGATATGAACTGCGTTTCGGAAGCGGCGTACCTTTCACGATGGGTAGTCACAGTATTTATAGTAGATGTTCGACCAGTTGGATGGTGATTAGGGTCTTCCGTTGGGCGGGATATTTCTTATTTGATCTTTCTTATTTCGATTCGGTCGAATTTGAGTGAGGATATAGAAGGAGAGTATTTGTTTGAGATATCCTCCTTCCTTATTGGGGTAGATCCAATGCGATGATCTATTATTATTTTCCTTCCTTATTGATAAGATTTGGTTGGATCGCGGGATAATGTATTGCTAGGGGTTGTCACATTTTACGTATGAAGCGATATACAATCGTCTGCGGGATATGGGGCTTCAATTCATTCGAGTTGTCCTTTGGACTGGCCCCCTGAGCCTTCGATTTGGGCGATCTTGAGAGCACAGGTATTGCGTTGGGCTAAATCACCTCTTTGGTCTTGATCGGTGGGCCTCTGAAGCCTATTTTCGAGCCACATCGGTTGCCCCGGCCGCGTGTACTTTGGCGTGGGCAAGGGCTGTAATTCTTCTTGTGTCGGTTGTAGTTTCTACGTGTCTGTTCGTGGTTGGGTCAGTTAAAGCCTTGTCGCGCCATAAGTCTTGTGATAATGATGACCCTTGGGTTTTTTCGCTCATTTCTCCCATTTCCTCCAGTTTCCTTCTGTTTCTTTTGTGGATATCTTTCGTCTTGTCTTATACCTTAGGGTCCTTTCTTTCTGAAGCCTCAGTCGCTTCCTTTTTGCGACTTTTCTTCATTAGCCCTCTTGGAGTCTGTGTGTCCATATCGTTTTGATTTCTTTTTTGATTAGTCTGACGAAACACTAGGGTTTAACCGATTGGCTTTTATTTCTTGTCGCTTGTCTCTGTCATGGGTCCGGGTCGCTCTTCTTCTTTGCGGATTGGTGGTGACTCCTCAATTGTGTCGGCCCATGCAATTTGGAGATGCCTCCGACCGTTAATTTATATCGATCCGGAGCTGTTTGACCGCCTATAACTCGATGATAAGAGGTAAGAGAAAATAAACCTAATTACGTATCTGGGGGTCGTAATACCTTAAATCTGCCCGTTCGGTCTTTGTGAATGTGGGACCCGATGGAGTCGACCCTTACGTATGGGAGTGCCTTTGTTGATCGTTATCGACCTCCCTTGTATCAGTATGGGTCCCGAATGTCTTAACCTTTTATGCGGCCTCAGTGCACAGGATGGTTTGTTTTTTGAGGTCGCCTTTGTATTGACAGCCGTTTTCCTCTGCACCCTTTCATGAAAAGGGTCTTGCAACATTTCAACATTTGTCCCTCCCAGCTTGCTCCCAACGATTGGGCATTTGGTGGGTGTGGCTTTTAGGGATAAGGGCTCGGTGTCCCTAGCTTGGCCTTGTTTCTTCGTGCTTTCGCGGCTTGAGACCGCAGGGCTTTCTTTATTTTTCAGACGTTCAAGGCTCTGGTGATCTCTGACCTTCCATGCCATAGGTCATGGAAGGGGCGTTATTTCTTCGTTAGCGGTTTCTATTGGGAATACAATCCTTCTGACAAGGATGACACCCTGAGTGTTCCCACGACTGGAAATGATCGATAACATTCGTGAGTATTTATCTTTGTTTTTGGTAGCGAAGCAATGCGAAGGTGGTTGGATGTTTGATTTTGTACTATCATTTGTTTCCGGAGGCTCGTTTGAACTTAGCGAAGATAACGTCATAGCCCTAAGCGTTAATTGGGATATCCCTTTCGTCCTTGCAATTGATAAGGTCGGACATTCGAGTCCATCCCAATACATGATCTGCGTTCCTTACGGTTCGAGGTCTTTATAACGCTGCTAAGAGATCCTCTCGTTGGAATGCGCTGGCTCTCTGCGGGGAGAGATTTTGGATTCATTTAGAGTAGTCTCGGAAGCCTCGGGTGTGAAAGGAAACAACCGAGCTCGTTGAGGAGGAGCGGCGGTTTCGACCAAAGTTCGAGGAAGGCTGGGGCGTCTCATTGTCAGAGGCCGGAGCGGACATCTTCTCAGCACAGGCGGGAGCTCTTGTGATTCGGGCCCCCAGCCTATCTAAGCTGACCAGAGAGGCTAGAATCCTTTGAGTCTTTGACCACCGGCCGGTCGTTGAGTGGTCATGCCTATAGCCGTCACGGAATCGCCATTGGAAAATTAGTCGCCCCTCGAGCGACGGGCGAAGAGAAAGGAGCCGAAAACAGAGTCGGCGAAACCGGGGACTCTTTGCTCTCTAACACAAAACCACGGAGTGCGAGGTCTCCTCCGTCACCCGGGGACTCTGACCTTCGGAGGTCGAAGGCGATGCTTGTTGACGAGGCTTTGGCCTTATCCCTTCAGGGGATTGCCTCGGTAAGTCTACGATCATGCTTGCTTCCATGCTGCCTCAGTGTTGGGCGTTAACTTCATGTTTGATATGCAGGTAGCCACTCATCTGAAAGGCCTGGCCGAGAAGGCCAAACTAAACGAGAAGCACGTAAGAATTGCCCGAATTTATAAAGCGAAGGTGGCTTCTCTCACTTCGAACGAGAGGCGAGGCTGCGGCGACGACATATGACCGAAGAAGTGGAGGCGACTTAAGTCGGAATTTAAAACATACTTAGTCGGCTCGCGCTTCGGGCGAAGTAGGGAGGCGAGGTCGAAGTAGGCTTGGCGGCTGCCGAGGCGAGCTTGGTTCGAAAGTGCTCGGGCTTTCAAAATGATTTGAGAGGCGAGAGAGTGAAGTCTGCCGAATGTGAGCTTCTGATGGTTAGGGAGGAGCTCATCACCTCTCTGGGTGAGCTACGTGATCTTCAAAGCGTGAATTACGATGCGGAGTCAATGAGCGTCCCGAATGATAGCCTTGACTTCCGAAGCGGCTGTCATGACTTCAGTGCAAGGTCTTTGCTAGAGCGCTCGTCGTGAATCTTACGAGAAGCAACAAATTTGGCGAGAGCGGGCAGAGCGAGGAATGTAGCGGTGCGCGAGATCTTCATCGGCGAGTTAGTTTAAATTGCTCGAGAGGATGAGGTCATTAGGCGGTGAGGGACCGGGCCGGTGCTCGGTGGGAAGCTAGTGGCTCGCTTCAGCGGAAGTTGTTGATGCATACTTAGATCTGGACTTCAATTTTGACCTCCCTAGTGACGAAGAGGCAGAAGAATCTTTCTCTATGAACTATTCTCAAGAGCCTGGTACTCCTGCCGTGGCCAATTCCCCCTCTTCGTCGTCCATTCCTCACCCTTTGGCGGTACGATCTTCTACGTATATGTTTGCACGATCTTTGGCTTTATTTGTTTCATACATATCACGCTTTCTTTGGCTAGGGCGAGGCTGAGACATGTGTAGCCCATAGAAACATATTTATATATATATATATATATATATATATATATATATATATATATATATATATATATATATATATATATATATATATATATATATATATATATACCCTTTTGATATATATATATATATATATATATATATATATATATATATATTGTCCGCGTTCTCATTATAGTATCATTGTTTTTCTCCATGATTTGTATGGCCCGGATTGAGGATCGGGGCGAGATGAATAGGCTCGTCAAAATTAGTCGTTGTGGCCTTGTAAGGCTGGCTGGCGGTTAGTTAATCTATCGGAAGGCTCGCTAATGTCGGCTGATTTGGTGGGTTCGTCCGTGGTGAGGAAAGAGTTTCTTAGATGTAAATTGTCGGCAGGAGCTCGTCCATGTGAACTGAGGGATGAGCTCGTCAAAATGATTAATTGTGTAGAGCTCGTCCATGTTGAGTGATGGGAAGAGCTCGTCAAAACGAATAGTTGACCAGGAGCTCGTCCATGTTGAGTGATGGGAAGAGCTCGTCATAATGAAATATTTGGTAAGAGCTCGTCCGTGTTGAGTGATGGGAAGGCTCGTCGGAATAGATAGTTGACGGGAGCTCGCCCATGTTGAGTGATGGGAAGGCTCGTCGGAATGAATAATTAGAGTGGAGCTCGCCCATGTGAGCGGGGATGAGCTCGTCGGAGCGAAGAGTTGAAGCGGGGGCTAGCCCGTGGTGGCTTGATGGGAAGAGCTCGTCAGAATGAATAGTAGAGTGGAGCTCGTCCAAGCGAACTGGGGAATGAGCTCGTCAAAGTGAATAGTTGAGTTGAGCTCGTCCATGTTGAGTGATTGGAAAAGCTCGTCAGAACGAATAGTTGAGCAGGAGCTCACCCATGTTGAATGATTGGAAGAGCTCGTCGGAATGAATAGTAGAGTGGAGCTCGTCCAAGCGAACTGGGGAATGAGCTCGTCAAAGTGAATAGTTGAGTAGAGCTCGTCCATGTTGAGTGATTGGAAGAGCTCGTCAGAACGAAGAGTTGAGCAGGAGCTCGCCCATGTTGAATGATGGGAAGAGCTCGTCAGAATGAATAGTAGAGTGGAGCTCGTCCAAGCGAACTAGGGAATGAGCTCGTCAAAGTGAATAGTTGAGTAGAGCTCGTCCATGTTGAGTGATTGGAAGAGCTCGTCAGAACGAATAGTTGAGCAGGAGCTCGCCCATGTTGAATGATGGGAAGAGCTCGTCAGAATGAATAGCTGAGTAGGGCTCGTCCATGTTAAGTGATTGGAAGAGCTTGTCAGAATGAATAGTAGAGCGGAGCTCGTCCAAGCGAACTGGGGGATGAGCTCGTCAAAATGAATGGTAGAGTGGAGACTCGTCAAAGCGGCTGGGAATGAAACCGTCAAAGTGAGCAGTTAGTGAGCTCGTCCATGTTGACTGAGGGGAGAGCTCGTCAGAGTGAATTGTTGAGTAGGGCTCGTCCATGTTGAGTGATTGGAAGAGCTCGTCAGAATGAATAGTAGAGTGGAGCTCGTCCAAGCGAACTGGGGGATGAGCTCGTCAAAATGAATGGTAGAGTGGAGCTCGTCCAAGCGAACTGGGGAATGAGCTCGTCAAAGTGAATGGTTGAGTAGAGCTCGTCCATGTTGATTGAGGGGAGAGCTCGTCAGAGTGAATTGTTGAGTAGGGCTCGTCCATGTTGAGTGATTGGAAGAGCTCGTCAGAATGAATAGTAGAGTGGAGCTCGTCCAAGCGAACTGGGGGATGAGCTCGTCAAAATGAATGGTAGAGTGGAGCTCGTCCAAGCGAACTGGGGAATGAGCTCGTCAAAGTGAATAGTTGAGTAGAGCTCGTCCATGTTGACTGAGGGGAGAGCTCGTCAGAGTGAATTGTTGAGTAGGGCTCGTCCATGTTGAGTGATTGGAAGAGCTCGTCAGAATGAATAATTGTGTAGAGCTCGTCCATGTTGAGTGATGGGAAAAGCTCGTCAGAATGAATAGTAGAGTGGAGCTCGTCCATGTTGAGTGATTGGAAGAGCTCGTCAAAGTGGCGTGGCTCGGCGAGGCGAAGTGGCGATGTAGCTGGTAGTCGAGCTCACGGGGCGACGGCTGTGCGGAGTAGGTGAGCTCGTCAAAGTGAGCTGCGTGGCTCCTGGCGCTGAGGCCGAGTGGCGATGGCTGGCGGTCGACTCACAAGAGCGGCGTGGCTGTGCGGGTGGGTGAGCTCGTCGAAGTGAGCGTGAGCTCCTGGCCCCGGGCAGTGGCGCGATGTAACTGGTGGTCTGACTCTGAGGGCGGCGTGGCTGTGCGGGTCAAGTTCAGGCTCGTCAAAGTGAGCAGCTTGGCTCCGGGCGGCGGGAGTGGGCGATGTAACTGGTGGTTTGACTCGACGTGGCTGTGCGAGTGGAGTGAGCTCGTCAGAAGTGGCGGCGTGGCTCGGTAGGTCGAGTGGCGATGGCTGAGCTGGTTTTGACTCTGAAGCGGCGTGGCTGTGCGGAGTAGGTGGAGCTCGTCAAAGTGGCGGCATGGCTCCGGGCTGCGGGGCGAGTGCGTGGCTGGTGGTCGGCTGAGCGCGTGGCTGTGCGGGTGGTGGGGCTCGTCGAGTGGCGTGGCTCCGAGGCGCGAGGCCCGATGCGTCTTCTGGTGGTCGACTCTGAGGCGGCATGGCTGTCTTGGTGGGTGGGCTCGTCAAGGTCGACGGCCGTGGCTCCGGCGGTAGAGTGGCGATGGCTGGTTGGTCGACTCCTGAGCGAGTGGCTGTGGGGTAGGTGGGCTCGTGAAAGTGGGCGTGGCTCCGGCGACGGTAGTGGCGATGTGGCTGGTTGGTCACGATCTGGCGGCGTGGCTGTGCGAGATGGGTGGGCTCGTCAAAGTGAGCGATGGCTCCGGTGGCTGAGGCCCGAGTGGCGATCTTAACTGGTGGTCGACTCTGACGGCGTGGCTGTGCGGAGTAGGTGAGCTCGTCAAAGTGAAGCGGCAGCTCTGGCGGTAGAGTGGCGATGTAACTGAGGCGAAGTGCGACTCTGAGGACGTGGCTGTCACGGGTGGGTGAGCTCGTCAAAGTGACGGTAGTGGCTCACGGGGCGACTTGCCGTATTGATTTGAATCATCAAAAGCTGCATGCTTTGTATGGGGTCGTTGAGTTTGTCAGTGTGGATGGGTGGGCTCTCCCGCCGTGGCTTACTGGTGTGTTGGCTCGCCGGCTGCGTGTGCATCTTCAGGGTTGTTGAAGAGTTTAATCATTTGGCAACCGTATTCTTTAGTTAATTCGATTCTTGGAAAGGCGCGTTTATGCGGACTTATGGAAGAATTTGAAACGATTGCCCGAGTTTTGAGCGTTTGAATTCTTATAGAATGCGGTTTCATTGCCATGAGATTTGTTCCTTGTATCTTTTGCTTTCTACGATGCCTGGCCCCGAAACTGCGTGAGATGAAGAGTCGAAGTTTGATCGTCTTCGTCAGAGATTCTTCTGAAGATTTGGGGCCATGCTCTACTGTTCTTCTACATGTGGGAGTTGTGTTTTTCCCTAGTCTCCCCTTCATGGGAGTCATGTTATTCCCTAGCTTTGTGTTAGGGAATGCGTCCGGAGAGGGCGTCGCATCTCTTGCACTGCTCTCTCTGTTTTTTTATTCTTCTTTTTTCTTCTCCTTTCTCCTTCTACTCCTCTCTTTTTCTCCCTTCTCCTTCTTCCTTTTCTTCCTTCTCCTTCTTCCTTTTCTTCTTCTCCTCTTTTCCACTTTCTTTTCTTTTCTCCCTATCACACCTTTTCTTCTTCTCCAGCTTTTCATTCTGTCTTTCTCCTTTGTCCCTTTCTTTTCGCTTTTTTCTATCACACCCCCTTTTTTTTTTCTTTTTGCGGTTTCGAGGGAACTGCTTGTACTGAATATTACTCAAGATGTGTCCGAGGACACATGATTATGGCTGAATGTAATTCAATTGAAATAGAGACACTTTTGTTTTTATGTGCGTGCGTCTTCTTATTTTGCCTTTTACGTATCTTACATATGGTATTTGAGATGTCTAGCTAAATGACCAATGAACGTTCCATCTATCACGTGAGATTCGATAAGGCATTATTTAACATTACAAACTGACACTTACTGGTAGAAGAGCTTAAGATGTTCTGCATTCCACGTATGTCGCAAGATTTTTCCCTCTTCTGTTTTAAGTTCATAATTGCCTGGTCTGACGACTCGGGATATGATGTATGGGCCTTCCCAGTTGGGGCCTAGTTTCCCGTGCGTCGGGTTCTTCCTTGCTGGAAGGAGCTTTTTTAAGACTAAGTCGCACGGCATGTAACCACAGTTGACTTTTTGATTATAATACCTCATTTGTTTTCCTTTGATACTCCTCAAATGCCTTTGAACGCTCGTAGCTTTTCATCAGGCTACAAGTTTAAAGCGAAGGGCCTGCGTCATTACGCTCCTCCCGTCTTGGCTCGACTCTTGGAGATTTTATTCCAACCTCAGCGGAATGCGCCGTGCGAAGGCTAGGGCGAATGGGTTTCGGGTTCTTGACCACGTGTTTGTCACCTTAAGCCGCGGAAGTCTGCCGGGAGGTATTCTGCAACTCCCTTTGAGATCTTCTAATTTTGGTCTTCAAAGTGCCTTGAGATTCCCGATTGTTACCGGCTGTCCATTGGCTAGCGGATGTCTGGGGGCGAAATAATAATTTTTTAATTCGAGCTTCAAGCACATAAATCCACGAATTTGCGTTGTCGAGCGCACCGTTATCGTGCAGGCTCTTGGAATGCAAAGCGGCATATGATGGCTCGCCACACGAAGTGCGTATCTTCTGCTCCGTAATGGTGGCTATAGGCTCAAACACGCCCACTTTGTGAAATGGCTCTCGCGATTATGAATTTGCACTGACCCTTGCCAATGGGCAGAGGCCTCAATATGTCCAAACCCCACTGTTGGAAAGGCCAGGGACTCATGATTGATGTTAAGGGCTCTGACGGGAGGTGTGAGATCTTGGCGTGCTCCTGGCAGATCCTGCATTTCTTGACTAGGTCAGTCGCATCCTTGAGTATGGTTTGCCAGTAGTATCCTTGCCTTAAAACTCTCCACGCTATTAACCGAGCGCCCGATATGGTTCAGCGTACACCCTCGTGTACCTCTCTTATGCGTGCTCGGTGTCTTCTCACGCAATACATTTGGAAGGTGTGAAGAACCCTCGCTTGTAGAAACTTCCCTTGTGATTAGTAAGCACCCGGATGACCTCACCCTTATCTTAGCCGCTTCTTTGAATTCGTGCGGTGGGTTCCCGTTATTAGTAATATAATCCCGAATGGGGTCCATCGACTTGGCTCCGGACTACATCGGGGCAGTCATGCTATAAGGATCGACGAGGAGGTTCATGTATTCAACGGCGTCGACACGCGAGGTCTTCTTGTGAAATTTGTGGCTGAATTTCGCGAGGCGTCGCTCGGGAATTCTACGTTAGGGACATGTTTGACTTGAGCGAACCACGAATTTCTTTGATAGATCATGGACCTTTTGGAGGTATAGGATAATACGTTTCACTTTTGGCCATTAGGTTTCTTCTATTTGCGACCCACTTTAGGCGGGATCCTTTGTACTTCTTGAATTCGTATATTTAGTGAATGGCGAAGGTTGAGGCCTGCTATCAAGGCCTCATACTCGGCCTCGTTGTTTTGAAGCATGAACCTGAATACGAGTGCATATTCAATGTCTATTCCTACCGGTGAGGTTAGAATTAGACCTGCTCCGCTTCCTTGTGCATTTGAGGCTCCATCTCTGAGCTTCAAATTGGGAGGTCGTTTTTTTAAATTGATGACTGAGCAAGTTCACGTAGGAGTGAATTCCATGAGTAGGCTGGGTTTGTGCTTTTTATGCATTGTTTGACTGTGCACGATGTCGGAACTCACTTAGCTCTATGGCCCATTTCATCAGCCTCCCGGAGGCGGCTGGTTTGTGCAACACTTGTTTCATCGGATATTCTGTCGGGACTTCTATGGTATGAGCCTGGAAATAGGGACGGGCTTAAGTATCAGTTACAGGCGCTAGTATTAATTTCTCCATCCTCGGGTACCTCTCTTCCGCTCCTCTCAGAGCTCGACTACAATAGTAGACTGGGTGTTGTACTCGCTCTTTGTCTCTAACCGTACTCTTTATTTGGTTGGTAGGATACAGCGGGAAATCTGAGTGAGGAGTTCTCCCTCAGTGAGGACTTACTAAGATGGGTGGAGAACTCGGATCGTTTTAATGCATTAAATGCTTCGCGCCGTATCCCATTGGAAGGCCTTCTTGACGCAGCAGAAGAAGGGATGGCACTGTCACTTGCCACGGATACAAATCGGCAGAAGCATGATCCTTCTGTCGATCTACGGACTTCTTTATTCTGATGGCGGCGGCATGTCGGTCTGACCTTTATTTTATACGGATTTACCTCAATTCCCCTGTGATTGACTATAAAGCCTAGGAATTTTCCGGCTGACACGCCGAAGTGTTGGTAGGTTGACTTCATGTTGTAGTTCAGCCAGGATCTGGGCGGCTTCGAGAGGTGAGGGATGTGGATATTGGTTGTAATAGATTTTACCAGCATGTCGTCTACGTATACCTCCATAGTCGTGCCTATCTGCTTCTGGAACATTCGGTTTACTAGCCTCTGGTAGGTTGCTCCTGCGTTCTTGAGCCCGAACGGCATCACACGATAACAATAAGTTCCTTGAGCTGTGACGAAAGAGGTCTTTTCCTGGTCATCCGGATCCATACTGATCTGATTGTAGCCGGAAAATGCGTCCATAAAACTGAGAAGTTCGTGGCCCGCAGTGGCGTCCACGATGAGGTCGATCCTTGGCAAAGGAAAGCTGTCCTTCGGGCATGCCTTGTTTATGTCAGTGAAGTCGATACAGAGTCGCCACGCCATTTGCTTTTGCGAGGAATGACATTAGCCCGACCGCTTTCGGGATATTCTACCTCACTGATTGCTCCTGCTTGGAGAAGCTTGCGATTTCTCGTTGATGGCTTTACGCCTTTACGCGCAAGCTCCTGGCGTTTTTGTTTGGCCGGTTGAAGGATGGGTTGGTGTTCGATCTGTGGTGTTATCGTAGAGATCGATTCCTCCCATGTCCGCTGTTTCCATCTGCGAAAATGTCTTTATTACGTCTTAAAAGCGCGAGTGAGGAGGCTTTGAGGCCTCCCAGTTAGTTTGGCCGATATAGGCGAGATGTTCCGGGTCGTCATCCAGCGATATCGGTTCTAGTTCCTCTGAGGGCTCGGGTCGGGTGAGTATCTCGTCACGCATGTCAAGCTCGTCTACATTCACGTTGTCAACTGCCCTTTGTTTCATAGAGGCGGTGTAGCATTCCCTAGCCACTCGCTGATCTCCTCGGACCATTCCTACACCATGTGTGGTTGGGAATTTGATTATCATGTGATGCAGCGAGGAGGGATGGCTTTTTATTGCGTTGAGGAGATACGCAGCAACATGTTATAGGCGACCAGGCGTCTACTATAAGGAACATGGCGTATCGTGCGGCATGGGGGCTCTCGGGGTGCTTACCGGTTGAATGAGCTTTAATGGCAATACTTTCTCTCCTGAAAACCCCCGCAGATGTGTGTTGACGGGATCTAGCTTTTCTCTCCCAATGCCCATTTATCGAAAGCTGATGCGAATATGATGTCAGCTGAACTCCCATTATCAATTAAAACCCGGTGAACTGTGGTGTTGGCGCAATTCTTGTAGTACAATGGAGTGGGTGCTGGGATCTTGGCATCCCTCGGATCTGAGTCGAGAGGAACGTGATGGTGGTGTCGGAGTCGCGGAGACTTAGATACAGCTTGTATTTCTCGTTCTGGTGATCTGATGCTCTGCGGTGGGCCTTAGGCGGAACGATTCTCCTCCCCTACTTGAACCCTCCGAGATCACATGGATTTCCCAGGAGTTCTTGTGTTGAGTCACGGCACCGAGGTGGTTGTTGTTGAGTCGGGCCCAGTTAGGTCTGGGCACGACAGGTCTGATGCGGGTTTGGTTCCCGGAGATATGAAACGTCGGAGTATCGCCGTTGTGATGTGTTCTATCTCTCTCTTGGTTGTATCTGATTAATAGTGCGATGCGTAATCCACACGTGGAATCTCGCAATACTTGGTGTTGTCTCTTGTGGCAGGGTCTGATTTCATCTGGGTCGGCCATCTTAGGAACTGCTCGTTTCGTACTTCATGCAGGACTTGGGACACTGAGGCTGTCAGGGGGGTGAAACGTTGAGGTGAGTAACGCCGTTGTCTGTCCGATTGCGGTAAACCCAGACGATCCCTGAGGTTCCCCCGCCTTTTAGGGGATCGTTCACGCTCTTTCCTTGGGGATTTCTCTTGGTCGCTCTGTCTCCTGGGGCTCCGTCCTCGTCGTTTGTCTGTCGCACTTTTCTCTTTACGGGTGGAAGAACTCTCTTTCTTTGATATGAGGGCCTCCTCGCCGTTTATATATTTCTCTGCTTTGGCGAGTACCTCGGCCATGCGCGCGAGTTCTTCGAGAGATGGAAAACATCAGAATCAGCCGTTGCACTCCTAATCACCGCAATGAATGTTGTGATGGCAAAATTTCTCATCGGGTATGTCTATTTTCAAGGGTTGGCGTTGAACCTTTGCGTCGACTTCGAGGCTTTCTGCGAGCAACGAGTGATCAACGGTGGTAGCTTCCCGGATTTCTATACGTTAGCTCACGCGATGAAGTGGGAGGCGAAGCGCAATGGATGGTTTGAATGACGAGATGGGCGAAGGGGAATTACGTTGAACCAGGCCAAGGCTGGTCCTTTAAGCGTAGTGCGAATGCTACGCATCATGGGATCTTTGATACCCATGCAACTCCATCTGATTCTTGTAAGTATTGAGGTGATCGACGGGGTCTTTGACTCCATCGAATGTTTCTATTTGTGGCATTATGAACTTCACCGGAAGGGGGAAGTGTAGCACCTTGGCTGTGAAGGGAGTCACGTACCAAAGGTATCCATAGTGTCGAGCGCGTCCATAACCACCCCTCCTTGGCGCGGTTGAGCTCCTGTTGAAGACTCCGAAACCTCTGCTCCCATGTCTGCTCTCCTGCTCCTGGCTGAAGGTGATGTGGTACTCCGTTCGCGACATGCCCCCCAAGCATTGCTTCGTTTTCCTCCTCCGCAGGGGCCGGTTGGGGTCCGTGCCTCTGAATCGGTGGATTACGCTTGACCGTCTCCTCTGGGAATGTCGTGGCCTCGTTGCTCCTCATGGGAGAATGTGTGGCTTCCCAGGTCTGTCGTTCCTCACGTGGATCTTTATCTTGCCTAGTAAAGTTGTTCCGATTCTTCCATCGATTCGTTGATTGTGAGCGAAGTGCTTCGGCCGTTTGTATTGAGTTGCATTAGCCTGCGTAAAGGGTCTGCTATCTGCATTACTGGTGGATCTGCATCCTCGCGGACGTTACTCCTTGTGTTCCTTGTCGGAAATACCATCGATAACTAGAAATCAGTTGTATTTATAAGGCTGTCGTTCCTACAGAACTGGCTCAGCTCAGTGATGCCTTTTCCATGGGGCAAAAATTTGGGCGTGTGGGGTCAGCGGGAAATTTGGACCGGATTGTTTGTGGGCTGGGATGCAGGCGTCTGGATTGTCTGGGCTGAGATAGGGTCGTGTGGTGTTGGTGTTGAACTGCCGGCTCCGGACGTTGCTCCCCTCTGCAAGAACAGGAAATAATAAGGGGGTCGAGGGGCGTAGGGTGGCGCTCAGATACTAAGTCGGCTTCCTCATAGAAAGAAAAGGCCGAAGCATTATGAGTTTTGCGTTTGAGCGAGCGTGCTAACCTTTCACGGAGTGGGTGGTCACGTATTTATAGTAGATGTTCAACCAGGTTGGATGGTGATTAGGGTCCTTCCATTGGGCCGGGATATTTCTTATTTCAGTCTTTCTTGGCCCCCGATCGGTCGAATTTGAGTACGAATATAGAAGGAGAGTACATTTGTTTGAATAATCCCCTTCCTTATTAGGGGTAGATCCATTGGCGATGATACATTATTATTTTAAATGCTATTGATAAGATTTGGTTGGATCGATGGGATAATGTATTCTTTAGAGGTTATTCTATTTTTACGTATGAGTGATATCACAATCCCGATCTGCCTGAGGATATGGGGCTTCGATTCATTCGAGTTGTCCTTTGGACTGGCCCCTTGGGCCTTGATTGGCGATCTTGGGGAGCCCCGGGTATTGCGTTGGGCGCATCACCTCTTTAGTCTTGATCGGTGGGCCCTACGAAGCTATTTCAAACCCTATCAGTTTTCAGGCATTTTGATTTGGAAAATTCTGAAATAATAGTTAAGGCGATGAGTTGGGTTGTTTATTATCGCAGTAGATTCTTGAATGCTGGGATATTTGGGAATGGGAACAGAATCATGCCACACACTTCCTCGTTACGCATCCAAGAGCCGCCATGCTTGTGAGGATCAACTTCCCTCCTCCAAGGATACTCAGGCATTAGATTGAGTGCAGGAAGGCCATAACCCGACTTCTCAATCACAACGATCCTCATTGCTTGCCTCTGGTAGCAGCACCATCACTGCCTCTGGAAGTCTTGTTTCTCTCCTACATTGCTGGTCTTCTCACTGGGAGGCCCAGTTCAAAAGCTAGGACCTTCTGGTGAAGTTGTCAGTAACTGAAGAGGCCGCTTCAAAATGGCTGGGATTAGTCTGGGTTTTTCGAGGTTGCCTTTAAGGAGGCATAGCTCTTGTTAATGGCACTGCGGTTGGATCTGCCATGGCTTCTATGGTGCTTTTTGAGGCTAACGTTCTGGCGATTTTGTCTGAAGTTTTATCTGCTATTTTCGCTGAAGTGATGCAGGGGAAGCCTGAATTCACTGACTATTTGACTCACAAATTGAAGCACCACCCCGGTCAGATCGGGAAACGCAGCCATTATGGAGCATATTCTTGATGGAAGCGCTTATGTGAAAGAATCTAAGAAGGTATGAGATGGATCCGTTACGAAGCCCCAAACAAGACCGATATGCTCTCAGGACTTCGCCTCAATGGCTTGGCTCGCAGATTGAAGTGATCCGATCATCGACTAAATCCATAGAGAGGGAGGTAAACTCTGTGAATGACAACCCCTTGATCGATGTTTCAAGGAACAAGGCTATACATGGTGGAAACTTTCAAGGGACCCCGATTGGAGTCTCCATGGATAACACCCGCTTGGCCATTGCAGCTATTGGAAAGCTTATGTTTGCTCAGTTCTCAGAGCTTATCAATGACTTCTACAACAATGGGTTGCCATCAAATCTCTCTGGGAGCCGAAACCCAAGTCTGGATTATGGTTTCAAGGGGGCGGAAATCGCCATGGCTTCTTACTGCTCGGAGCTCCAGTTCTTGGCTAATCCTGTCACCAACCATGTCCAAAGTGCTGAGCAACACAACCAAGATGTGAACTCCTTGGGCTTGATCTCCTCTAGGAAAACAGCTGAAGCTGTGGATATCTGAAAGCTCATGTCTTCCCATACCTTGTGGCGCTCTGCCAGGCCATTGATTTGAGGCATTTGGAGGAGAATTTGAAGAGCTCAGTGAAGAAGTCTGTAAGCTACGTAGCTAAGAAAACTCTAACCACTGGAGCCAATGGAGAACTCCACCCATCAAGATTCTGTGAGAAGGAATTTTACAGCGCATAGTACTTTTATGCCAACATATATATGTTTTTGATGATGTGTTTGTTGTTGATGATGATTGTTTGTGAAGAAGAGAAAGAAGAGAGAAAACTTCAAAGAGTGGTGGACAGGGAATATGTATTTGCCTACATTATTATTGCTTGGCGCCACATATCCATTGATGCAGAAGGTAAGGCAAGTTCTGGTGGATAGCGCATTGAAAAATGGTGAAAATGAAGAATGTCAACACCTCAATCTTCAAAGATAGTGGCATTTCGAGGAGGAGTTGAAGACCCTTTTGCCCAAAGGGTTGAAAACGCAAGGTTGAGGTGGAGGTGGAAATCCGTCAATTCCGAACAGAATCCAAGAATTGCAGGTCCGTATCCATTGTACAAATTCGTGAGGGGAGGAGCTGGGAACTGGGGGTACGCTGACTGGTGAGAAGCTGAGGTCACCAGGGGAGGAGTTTGACAAGGTGTTTACTGCAATGTGTGAGGGGAAGATCATCGACCCTCTTTTCGATTGTCTCGGTGCTTGGAATGGTGCTCCTCTCCCGATCTGCTAAGGGATTTCAACCTTGCATTTACTATTTTATTTTCTACTTTCCATTTTCTTTTATCTCTGTTTGTAGAAGTTGAGATTTTATGTGGCTTTCATTTCTATGATACAAAATTTGTTTGTATTAATCATTAAAATCAATGGCACAATAATGAAATACGAAACCAAAGAAAAACATCATATTTATATGGACGGGAAAAACCACAGGAATAGGAAAGCTTTACTATATGAATCGAGGACAATTATTACACAGTATAGCAGAATAGAGAATAAACCCTAAAATATTGATATTACGAAAATACCCGAGTAGAAAATAAACCTTTTTGGGATCAATTGTGGGCTATACAAGGCTAGGCCGGTACTACCACAACATATCCCTATTTTTTTCTCTTTTCTTTTCATAAAAGTTGCACTACTGGCCTTCAAGTCGGACATAAGTCCAAAACCAAATTCGGGTCACAAATCAACAATAATCACTGTTTCTTTCTTAATTTAATTTGTCTTCTTTGTTATGTCGATAGGTGAAGCTACCAAAAATTGTCAGATTAATTTATTAATCAATGGACTAAGGATAATCATATTACAATTTTAATTGTAATGTTGTGCATGTTAATTATGGGTCATTTATGGGATGGTTTAATATTAACTGGCTTTGTGGGTACCATGGTATTTAGACCTAAACCCACCACTCAATGGGCCCAGGGCCTGATTGGCCCTCATCATGAAGCGGCGAAGCCCGCAAGTATTAAAGCAGACGGGAACTAACCAAACGGAAGAGACTTGAAACCCATCTAAGGAAGCGAGGGTGTCTTGTGAAAGGCTCACTTTATGGCGGCTCGTCTAGGGTTTCAAGTCCCCTAGTCGGCCATCCTACTGTATATGGGAAGTTTGTTATGAATAAGTATATAAAAGCAGAAAATACGCTAAAGAGATATTTATCCACTGATTTCCCGGTTTTTTATCCCTTATTTCCTGAAAAGATTAATCTTTGATAAGGAGGAAGAGATTTTATCCCTAAGATTAAGAGATTTTCTTTCCTAAAATCAAGGAGATACTCGTGAGCTCTATAAATTAGGGACATACCTCACAAGGGAAAGGTATGCAATTCCAATTGTGCGAACTCTCTGTTTCTTGATCCATCCTTTCTTCGACTCAATCTTCGAGAAGGCGTGACCAGCGGGTCGTTGGATCGCCCTTTTTATAGTTCACATTGCGACCCGCTAATGCCAGGGTTCGGATGATCGAGGAAATTATGACAATTGGCGTCGCATGTGGGAAACAAGCAAAGTCACGTCTGGTACATGAGGGCTTGAGCACCAGCGATTGTGACACCCCAAAATCTGAGGTCAATTGATTCTCGTATTGCCGAATACACAGCTAGATATCGTGTCACTCGATACCACGTCGTTGTGTCCCATTTATTGGGATGTAATTTAACAAAATCGGACAGGCCTCCTTTGTACGGGGAGTTATACAGCTTCGACTACCATCTGATATACAATAACATGAGAAGGTTCATCAGGGGCCCAATATACTTGCAATGACCATAGTAAGTCCATTTATGGTAAAATTAAGCCACAAGGGTCCATTATCAATATTCATACAAAACCTTAAGAATTTTATTTTTAAAAAAAAAAAAGTTCGCTATGAGGTTCAATTACAACTTTCTTACATAAAAGTACATGCCAAAACTAGTTTTTCTCCAAAATTTTACAAAAAGAAGTTATAAATCCCTGATGCGGCTTTTTCTTCACCGCCAGTGACAGAATGAAAGTCGATCCCGTGACATATATCCCACGCTTGAAATGTTTTCCGTATAGAATGGAGCCACGCCCCAGGCAAGAGTAATTCCTACGGATGCTACTCAGCCCAAGTTTCACATGCAATGTTCAATTGACAATTCATATTCACATCAACATTCCAAGTAAGAATATGCAAATTCTAAGTTGGAATTCTACATGTCATGCTATGAAACAAGAGATGAAACTCACTAAATTAAATCCTTACCCCAGTCTTCTGACCCCACTTTACAATGAAATGTCAATGTGTAATAAAACACGTCATTAATGAATTACATCCAATGATCACTTTGAAATAAAATTCATGTGTTTATAAACCAAAACTTGTGGATGTTACACCTCGAATGATCACTTCATAATCAAAACCATGTCTTTATGGTTAGCGGATTTGAATCCTGCCTTGGCTCCACAAGCCTATTTACGCACGGTTTCATCGTCAAAGTGTATGAACCGATAACCATGTAAAACCCGGGGTAAATTTGGTTTCAAAAATGACCATGCCGCGTGCCACTCATTCTGTTTGGCGCGAAAATTTTCTAGATCTCGGATGATGAAACGGACCTCACCGTTGGATTCATCCTGCGAAATCTAGTTACCCAGACGAATTTCGTTGAATTTTGAGATAGTCGGATTTTTTACAAGTTTCGAGGTGACGATGCAGTGAACCCAACCCAGGATTTTAAGGAAAATCTTGAAATTAAGAGAAAGTATTAAGTAATTTCATTTAAAATAAATTGAACTTGAGGCAGGATGAAATAATAAATTGTTTCGGGGGCATAAACATACCAAATAAGTCAGGGCGTGTAGTGATGTGGGCTAAGTATCCTTAAGTGACAAATAGGGCTAAAAGAGAGAGGGGTGTATGGAAAAACACCTCATTCTGATTTTATGGTTCTATGGGAGAGGAGAAAAGAAAGAAGGCATCCTAAGCTTCTCTGCGATCCTCGAGAGTTCCACTTGCTTGATTACGTTGAGCAGAGTGAAAGTTCATCTACTCGACGAAGGTTACGCGTACATACCAAAAATGAGGGATTTCACCAAAGATCCAGAGGAGATTTTGGGAAATCAAGGATTTCATGCTAGGAGGCTTCTACGTGCTACTCTATTTGTAAGGTAGGGTCTTCTTACTCTAGTTTATTTCCTGCTAAGGGCTTATTTCAAGGAAAATGTGGTGTAGAAGGTCCTAAGGCCCTGTTTAGTTGATTTAGGAAGTGTTTAAAGTTGTTTTATGGCTTATTTGTGGCGATTTTCATGGGCGATTTATACAGAGAATGTCCATGGCATGCTCAAAGCGCTGGCTTAAGGGATGTTGGCTTAAATCCTTGCCACTTGGGGTGTTTGGCTATGTTAACGGCTGTGGCTATTTGCGACCGGTTGTGACCGCTTTGTAAATTGTTTGTGATTGTGTGTAATATATCCCCCAAAAAGTGTTTAGAGAACATTTGAGATTAAAAGAATAATTTAGAATCATTAAGGGCTTTGTTTGGCGAGTTTTGAGCAGTAAGGGTTGATGGGTTGTTGTTGTGGGCACCTATGCCACATTTGCCTTAAGGATTAAGTGTGTTGTTCTTGATATCGATACTTATCACCTTTGTTATTATGGTTGATGAATGTTAATATATGTGTTCTAATGTATTAACAGTGTATTTATGTTTAATTGGAAATTATGCATGTGATATATTGTCATGACCATGGTAAAATGTATGGTTTAAAATTGTCCATATGGCATTCATTACATATGTGGCATGGCATAGATGTGCAATAGTGCATCACATTGCATTATGCACGGGAAACATCGCATTACATGGGTGTAAGTGCATGATTAAAATCAATCACCTCACTTGGTGATTGATGAGTGAGCTTCGATGCAGATTGGCGAGAAGTCAAGCAAAGTCTCATTGTTAAATAAAATGGTAAAAACTTGTGTCGAGTAATAATAAGAAGGGCTAGATATTCCCTCGAGTAAAAGACCCGGACTGGTTCTGACACTCCAATGGTGAAAATCCAAAAAGTGTTGGAAGGTGTGCGAAGCGTACGGTGAGACCCTCAAAATTCGTTACCCACAAAGGACACGTGGTTTTGTAAATGAAATGATCATTTTAGGTGTAACATCCAAAAAGCTTTTGGTTTATAAACAAATGAATTTTTTTTTTAAATAATCATTGGATGTAATCCATCAATGACAAATTTTATCACATATTGGAGTTGCATTATGTGGTAGGAGTCGGTAAAGACTTGGGTATGGTGCATGAGTGAGTCTCATCTCATTTCATGGCATGGCATGTAGAATTCCAACCTAGGATTGCATATCTTGCTTAGGTCATGATGTGAATCATGAAAATTATTAAAGTTAAGCGAGTTAGCCAGTTCTCCCAGGGTTATGTGGCCCTGAAGGACATTGGCCAGTGAAAGTTCAGAATGGTGCAGAATTATTCCATCAGGTAAAATTATGGGACTCATCACGCAGACATGGACTTGATGGTCGAGAGGCATTCTTATGGCCAAATTTTAAGAGAGTGGAGGGACATGAGACGCCAGAGATGCGGAGTGTGAAAGATAAGAAGGGGCAACCTTATTTGCCCCAGCTTCGGGGAAGCGGAGAGCGCTGCTGCGGGGATTTCAGGGCAAGGCCGAGAGCTGTCGGGGCCGGCTAAGTCCAATCATCGAGGTAGGAGAGACTTGAGCTCCCAGCCGGCGGGAGTAAAGGAACATGTTTCTATTAGCCACCCACCTGGACACTTAAGATGGGATTGCCCTCAGAGGCAGGGATCCCAAAGTTATGGGACACTTTAGTCCCGATCATCGTCAGTTCTACAAACTCAGGTTTGTTCCTCCTGCCCCATAGGCTAGGGGGCCGGGTATCGGGATTCTAGTATTGCACATGCCCCTCTTGCCTGATGATGCAGATGGTGAAAGGAATGGTCGAGGTCAAGGCGGGGCTCCATGACGAGGGGACCGAGGACCCGAGGGCGTCTGCCATCGGCACCTCGGGGCCAGGGCTTACGGTCGGTCTGTCATTGAGGCACATTTCTACTCTCAACCGCTGGGCAAGAGTATTGTTTGATTTGGTGCACTCCCTCTGTTCCCTTCATTGCTATCATGTGTGAAAGATTTGGGCAGGGTTGAGCTTGCGGAAGAGCCACTACATGTAGAGGTTCCTCCATAGGAACTAGGGTGAACGTTGATCAGATATGTTGGGGTTGTGAGTTAGAGATCTCAGGGATTCTACTCACTGTGGTCCTAGGGTCATGGATATTTCGGAGTTTGATGTCATCGCCCAGGATGGGCGGTTGACGAACTGCCGAGTCGCTCCGACCCAGTTGGGATGGGAGAAGGAGGGGAGTTTGCCTGCCGCGAATCGTTGATCTTGTCGTATTTCGCCGGGGATAACACGATCTGTCTTTTTTTTTTTTTTAGGCCGATTTCCGACTCCGTTAACGCGCATCGAGAAGGATAATGGTTGCTTCACGAGATACCATTTGCCCCGAGCAAGATGTTCAGATTGGGTTTACCTTGGTGGTTTATGGTATGAGGCGTTTTTCGGATGAACTACAGGGATTACCTCATGAGAGGGATCAGGACTTTCACTATTGAGTTTACCCGTGATATATCACCTATTTCTATGACTCCGCATAGAATGGCACCTACTGAGTTTGCAAGAACTCAAAGTCCAATTACAAGAATTGTTGGACAGGGGTTTTTTTAGACCGAGCACTTCACCTTGGGGAGCTTCGGTGTTGTTTTCCAATAAGAAGGACAAGACCCTTCGGCTATGTATAGACTATGCACGGCCGGTTGAGCAGGAGTTGCTGCCTTCAAGAATAAGTGCCCTTTTCTTGGGATCAATAAACCTCATCACCGGTTACCATCCGTTGAGGGTTGATGAGACAGATATCTCTAAGACGGCGTTTAGGATGCGATATGGGCATTTCGAGTTCATAGTGATGCCATTGATTGACCGAATGCTCATGGCGCTGTGGATCTCGCATGATTGTTCAGCCCTATCTGATCAGTTCATCGTGGTCTTCGTGCGACATCCTTGATCTACTCAGTCTGGAGCATGAGGATCATTTGAGGATTGTTCCTGCAGATTTTGAGAAGTGCATCAATTGTATGCCAAATTCGATAAATGTGAGTTTTTGGCTTACTAGGTGAAATTCTTGGGGGCATGTGGTATCGACTTGGTGTATCCGTGGACTGTTAAAAGGTTAGAGTAGTTATGAGTTGGGAAGGATCGAAGTCGGAGTCTTTAAGATATGCGGTTTGTGGGGTGTGAGTGGGGAGGTTCATTTGAGGACACCTGCGATTAAGGCACTATGGCGAGATTGACCGGAAGGAGGTTAAGTTTAGTGGAATGACTCGTGTGAGAGGCCATTGGGAGCTTGAGAAACTGCCAGCTCTGTTAGATGAGTTGGAAGAAGGGATAGAGGTACCTGATCATGTGATGCCTCCCCAGGGCGAACAGGATGTGTTTTGATGCAGTCCGGGAGGGTAGTGGCTTATGGTTCTCGATAATTAAAGAACCATGAACCGAGTTACCCCGTAAATGACTTGGAGTTGGCAGTCATTGTCTTTGCCTTGAAGGCTTGGAGCCACTATCTATATAGTGAAGCGGTGGGTGTTTTCGGACCTGAAGTGCAGTACATTTTACACAAGCGGGACCTCAACATGAGGCAATGCGGGTAGATGCCAGATCTTGGAAGACTATGACTTCACTTTGCGTTACCATCCGATAAGGTAATCTGTGCTGGTTGCCAACGAAAGTCAAGGGAGTGTTGGCTAGTGTGGCTTCGGGGAGTGGCGGATGCTCGAGGCGTAAGGATGGTTGGTACACACTACAAAGTCAGATCATGGTACTTTGGAGGTTTAGTGGCTACCTTCCCTGCGAAGCGGAGTGATCAAGTCCGGGATGAGGACATGAAGATGTGCTTTATTAGGGACCGAGTATGATCGAATCTGATGGCGGGGTTGGGCCATTCACATAAATGGTAGTCTTTGGTATAGGGGACGAGTTGTGGTTCCCTAGTTGGCAGATCTAAGAGAGGAGATCCTCTAGGAGTTCCATTGTTCCCGTTTTGTAGTGCATCCAGGTGGCACGAAGATGTACCATGATCTTTCCTCGCCAGTATCACTTGAGCGGGATGAAGAAACGTGTTGGAGACTTTTGTTCGTTGATGTCTCACGTGTCGGCAAGTAAAGGTTGAGCACCGAGGCCCGGCAGGATTACTCCAACCCTTGGAGGTAGCTAAGGGGAAGTGGGAGAATATCACAATGGATTTTGTGACTCACTTGCCATGAACATTGCGAGGGCGTGACACGGTGTGGGTGATAGTGGATCGGCTTACTAAGTCAGCATACGTTTTGGCTATGAGGATGACCTTCACTCTAGAGGAATTCTGCAGGTTATACCTGGGAGATTTTAAGTTTACATGAGTCTTCAGTATCTATACATTGTCATCAGGACAGTTGTAACAGTGCGGAAGAAGAGTTTCAAGCAGTCATGGGGACACGGTTGATGATGAGCACTTAACTTTTCGTGCTGAGAAAGGCAGGCGTGGAAAGGACATTCAATCATTGCAGAGGATATGTTACGGGCATGTGTCCTTAATCTCAAGGGTAGTTGGGAAGGCGTTTGCCTTAGTGGAGTTCACCTCTGACAATGGTTATCGAGGGCGAGCATATAGATGGCACCACGGGACCGCACTATTTGGGGCGCTATGTCCCGATCCAGGTTTGTTGTGGAGGTGGGAGAGGGGAGCTTGATATGGGTTGGGACTTGGGGTGAGACACCTCGAAAGTGGATTTTTTATATGGAAACGTCTTCTGAGCTCGGGCGGGACGGAAGAGCTAAGCGGCCCGACGGTGTGTAAAATGCGCCCTATGTGCGCAGAATTACTTGCCCGTCGTACTCGAGTAATATAGTGTACTGAGTGTACAGTAGCCTGATCCAGGGAAAGAATGCTGAATTGAGCTACGAGGAATTCTTTTTAGACAATATACGAATAATGATTCTAAGAGAATTTGAGTGCTAGCTGTGTAGCTAAGCTATTGGTTTTGGTGAATTGATAATGTGGGAGCCTAGGGTTAAATCTCCCACTGTACATTCGATGGATTATTCTCCCCAAAAGATGTTGTTATTAGTTGTTTATATTTATATCAATGGCGAGAGTGATCTTGCACATGAGATATCTCTCGAGGTATAATTCGCCTATTTCGTGCAGACCAGAGTAAGTATATCTCTATCTCAGATTGGTGTTCTGGAAAATCTTAAATGTTCAACCCAAAACCATGGGTTCAGATATCTCTCTATTACCGAATCATTTCAAAAATTACTACTGCAGAGATCACGAATACTTACAAGTCTCACCGAATCTGGATCTTGGTGTAAGTATGTTATCGTGGCGGGATCTTATCATATAATTAACATCACGGAGGTATAAACGGTCAACATTAAATTAACAATAATTAGATTAACATGAAGGTTAAATTCTAATCCATTGTACGCTGTGGTTGATGTAACCACAAATAGGTTTAGAACATCATGAAAGAAAGAGCCAAAATATGTAGAAGGCATTCTCCGCGCTGATCCAAAAATAATCGAACAATAATGAAAAACCAATGCAGAGTCGGGAGATCCTTGAGTATGTTGGGTTCTATCGATTAAAACTGTCTCACGGCGCAGGTTCTTCAATCTTTAATCCAGGAGCCCCCTCGCGTTTAATGATGAGATCTGATTTTTGGCGACGTCGCGACGTGATGGCGTCGCGGCGTGGTATTGGTTGGTCGGACTCTACCAGTGACCAGTGGCGTCGCGAAGCGTGGAAGCGTCGCGGCGGTAAGCGATGACTTTCCTTGCATACTCCTCATTTCTCCAAAATGGCTTCCGAAGTTGTTCTTTTAGCCTCATCATGCTGTATTCCAAAGCAAAAAACTAAATAAAGAATCTAACACTAAAATTATATAAATAATGCCGAAGTGAAATGCAGATTATTGCTGTTCAATCTGGTGTTTAGCATCATCACTTTGACCATTTTCTTGCTTGCCTCAAGCAGAAGCCAGGCTCTAAACGGGACACACACGAACACTATCTGGCTCCTTTAAGGCCGGTAATGCCATCTTTGAAAAATAGGGATCAATTGGGTGATTCACATACCTTGTTTTTCTTTCGATGTTCAATGAAGGCATACGGATACTTGACTTTAGGTGACCGATTGAGGGTATGTGGCTGACTAGTGCATCCACTCCCATAGTGTTCAATGGCGGTTCCAAGCCACTAATGTTGCCTATGGTAGGTGACCTCCGGAATATGCACCGAGTTCGATACCCCCCCCCGAACTTAAGTTCAACCCCTTTGATAGGAAGTGAACTAGACAAGGATAAGACGCGCGATTATTCATGTCTACATGCTCTAGAATTTCCTATGTACCAAAACAAAATGGAAGACTGAGTGCGAAAGTTTTAGCGAAGTGTTCCTATAGCGGGGATCCATTGGTGACTCCCACCCCGGTTAGTTAAGGGCACCGGGCATTAAGTTCCTCAACCAAACTCCACCAGAACACTCCAACCAAACTCGATGAGCGCAGGTTGCGTGAATGATGTCTTACGTAAAGTATAGCGGGCGTGAAGTGATGACTCACGAGGCCGGTTAACCGAGGCATTAGGCTTTGATAGGCCCCTCGGTATTGCCGGGATTCAGATTGGATGATCCATTATTCTTGTATGCATATACTGTATTTTGTTTTGCTTTCTTTTTCTCTTTCTCATGTTTTTGTATTTTCTCTTTTGGTTGGGGCTCGATGGCAATCCTCTTTTGTTTAGGTGTCCCGTCACTTTCGAATGGATTCGAATCTCCCTAGGTTGGTGAGCTTTAGTAGTTGGTTCGGTACTTATGCGTACTCGATGCGTCACTGGTGTGTGAGTGTGATAGAGTTTTGAGTGGTTTCTTGACTACCGGGATTGGTTCGCTCAGCCTTTCACCTGTTCAATCTAATTCTGGGGCATCAAACAAATGTATGCATCTGAACAAATCTATAGTGAACTCAATCTAAAATGATCTCGATTTTCTGACATGTACAATGAATGCAATTACTACATTATGCATGAATATCCTAAAACGAACAAACAACAATGACTCACCAGCATATGAAATATGCGTGCCTGATAACTGAACAAATACTAACCTTTACCTCTGGCTTGCATGCAATGCACAAAACAAACCACGACGAATCAAAGTGCTAACAATCGCATAAACCCAAAAAGCTAATAAACGCCAAATAAACGGTGATAAACAAAACATAGTATCAGAACAAAATACCCCCCCGAACAAAGATCCAGTGTCACCTTGGTAAAATAAAACATAGGGTAAGGGACTCCACATGTAGATCCAGCTGCGTGAGGCGGTGGCGGTGGGTGGTGGAAAGCTAGGAGGCTGTGGCTGTTTGCATAACTGCTTCTTCTTTGTAGAATGATGGCACGATTGGCGGGCGTAGCGCATGTCGACGCGCGGCGCCTCCATGTCTGAGTAGCGAGGACTGGTGCTCACAGGTCTCATCGAGAATGTCGCGCTCGATTAGTGAGCATCGGGTCCCTCGATATCGGGAAGGATTCGGGAGGACGGTCGCTGGCTGGCAGGGTGGAGGTAATTCGAGCAGGTAGCCCGATGTCATCACGGGTGTCACCAGGGAATCATGCGCGTTGAATGTCGGAAGCTCGTCCCTCGTGCGAGGGCTCATGTCTGAGTCATAGACCCCCTCGGGTTGGGACACCAGGTGTGTCAACAATGAAATATAAGCAGTGGGATGAAGCGGACTCGTTGTCGTCAAGGCACCCCGACTTCTTACCTGGCGAAGATCGAAAAAAGTGCCCAGGGTTCATCTTTGCATCCGGTTATGGAGGATGGCATCCTTGATAACACATATGGCGTCGAATGGTATATCTGTAGATGGCGTAGTTGAGCAGGGAGCGCTGGGCAGTCACCTCACACACATTCGTCGTCGGTATAAGACGCGAAGTGATAAAGTGATGCCACACCTTAGGAATGTAGGCCAAATGCTTGGCCTTGAAATTTACTGCGTGGCCTGAGCTATTGATCCTCCACTCACCCCGGCCGTTGGTCAACACACGGATGACCTCAGGATAATCGGGGTGCTCGCGGAGCTGATCAAATGGGCCGTGGGATACTCTAGGCCATGGTAGCTATTGATGACTCCGCCCGAAGTCGATAATACACCTCGCACCTGACCTTTTGAGGGCGTGGGATCTGCGAGGTTGAAATCGCTCGAACTTCGCTCATGGCGGCTGGCGAGGGGTTACAGCCTGAAAGCACGCCACCCCTTGGCCTCGATAGTTTTCCTAAAAAAATCGTCGGGGTGATGAAACCCCTTCTCCTTAATGAAGGATCGGTTTTTGCAAATTGTGCTAAACCGATCCGCGGCACTCGCGTTTGCAAGCGGTACGGCTGTACGAAAGTCGGGGCCTCGGCCGACTCCGCAGCGAGTGACTTATCTTGCACATTTATACATCTAACCCAGACAGAACTTCTAACACCTAATATGCACTTACCAAATAAATCAACTAAGAACTGCCAAAGACTCAATCGAAGACCTAAAAGAGGACTCAAAGACCTAATAGTCTAGTTGGCAGAGAAATGGCCTCTAAAAAGACCTCTAGGCTGCCACGAAAACACAAAAAAGAAACTCTAACACTATACGAAGCTAGAATGGGGCTGGGTGGTGGAGAAGCCACTATGGTCCAAAACCGGCCAATGTGGGTGACACGATTGGTCGGCGAGCAAGGAATTCTGTCGGTCCGATTGAACTCAGGCGTGCGGAGGAGATGAGGTTTCGGGGAGGAGATGGTGCGGTGAAAGGCGAAAATGGCCTATTCTTGGTTTTAAAACCGATCTCCGCGTCGCGGCGTGCGAGGCCACGTCGTGACGTGGCCGGAGGAACTTGATTTGGCGGCGTCGTGGCGTGTAAAAATGGCGATCGCGACGTGAAGTCCGCGTCAGCGGCGTGAGAATCCCCGCGTCGCGGCGTGACGGAGTGTTAAAATGGCGTCGCGGCGTGGGAGCTCCGCGTCGGCGGCGTGGCGAAGAAGGTCTCCCGAGAAATTTTTCGATACATTATGCAGCCCACTTTTGAGAACTCTCACGTGAACCATTCCGGTCATTGAACATTTGTAAGACACACTTACGCTTAGGGTCCGCGAATTAAACCAACAAACAAAAGCAGTGATCATGAACACAACTAGAAACCAAAATTGCTGAAAATAACATAGAACTTAAAATACGAGAATTTAGAACACTTGGGTTGCCTCCCAAGCGCTATGTTTAATGTCGTTAGCTCGACGACCCTGAATCTCAGTGTGCGATATTCTTAGAAGAAAGTGGGAAATTTTTACGCGTCTCCTTTTAGTGTGCACACCCCATGTTCAAGGTGGATGAAATACTCTTCTGTTCATGTACTTGCCCTCCTCAGTGTCTTTCTGTGCAATAATAGGCTTTTCCTGGAAGTTATTCGCCTTGTCTTGCAAAATCTCTGTATAATGAAGTTCGAGATATCTTGTTTGGATCGTCGTCCGGATGCTTCATGGAATGGAATACATGGAAGCTAAGTCCTCTTCTCCTTGGACTCTCAATTTTGAGTTCACCTTCTTGCACATTGATTTGAGCTTTCCTTTGTGGCAGGAAGGTCTGAGTATAATTGGAGTAGTGCGTCTTCCTCCATGTCTAAGTGAAGTCTAACTGGGCGGAAAAACCGAATTTACCAACTTTTACTAGGACATTTTCGATTATACCCGAGGATGTTGATAAGACCTATGCGCAAGTTGCAAGCGGTGTGGTCGATTTTGGCTCTGACTTTGCGCCTTTAAACATCGGCGGCATCAGAGTTGATGCGGCCCCCGAATCACCGCAGGCTTTTCGGATACTTGGTTCCCTATAGAGACGGTATAGTAGTGCGGGATCTTGAAGTTTTTTTGGGAACAACTGCGAGGATGGCCTTGCATTCCTCGATTAAAGCGATGATTACACTATTCCTCTAACTTCTTCTTACCCGCGAGATCTTTTTCATGAATTTCCGTAACTTGGCATGTTCTCGATTACCTCAAAAGGAGTATATTAATAGCTTCTTGAAGATGTCAAGAAACTTTGCAATTGCTTCTCTAACTTACCTTTCTTCAACCTCTGAGGATACGGAATTGGTATGACAGGTTCATCTGTTTTTGTCTGTTTCACTGTTCCTTCCCTAACTTTATTATCTTTGATTACTCTCGTATCTCGGGGTTGTAAATCTTGTATTTGGCCTTTTAGGGGATCTTTGTGGTCTTCTTCCTTCAATTTTACGTTCTCTTCTTGCTAGTTCAAATGCGGTTTTAGCTCTTGCCACTCCTTAGAGTGATGGCCTTCTTGTGCTCTTTTCCTTCTCCTCTAGGGTTTTACCTGAATTGCTTGGTAGTAGACACTGCTACCTCTCTTTGTCGATAGATTGGCCCATTTGCCCCATACGCCCTCCCGATTTCTCAAATTTGTGCCTTGAACTTTCAATTGGGTTGCTTGTTGTTGCATATTTGCCTTTGTCTCATTCATGAAGGCGATTGTGTGAGGTGAGCATCTTTGTTAAGTCTACCTTTTTCTCGGGGTGGTTCATCTCGGTTTGATGGTATATTGTTACGATTATTCTTGCTTATACCACTTGATAGTTTTGGTATTACGGTTACGATTATTCGCCACCCTTGTCCACGATTCGATTCACGATGATCGTTTCACGCCGGTCCCTTCTTTGCGGTGATTGATTGGCCGAACCTCGACACGTGCGAGCTTGCTCTGATAGGGTTTCGGCCCGACAATCTGCCTTTACTATGCGACCCCACAAAATTCACACAATTCCCATGGGTTGGTCTGTATGACATTAGTTGTTCCCTGCTGTCTATTCAGCTGCTTGGATTGATTTGTGCCGCATGATTGACGATTGTTGAGGGTTTGCATTGCCGGTGCCACCCGCCGTGACCGCTGTATAGCCTTCTCTACGAGCCGATTAGTATTGTCGCGTCTTCTAGAATCTCATGCGCGATCGTGTTTCTTCATGTTGATCCTCCAATTTGAAGTATCAGATCATAAATTCGGGTGCATTTTCTTAGACCATTGTGAAGGTGTGGACTTGCATCCATCGGTTGGTGGTGGTGGGGACAGCACCTCGATAATTCATGAAACTGTCCATTACCTCGGCGGTTCTCCCCACTAGGATTGTCCAAATGTGTTGATCTCTTGCACAAGTTGTGCAATTTTCGACGGTGGGAAGAACTTGGTCAGAAATTTTTGTACCAGGTCATTCCATGTAGTAAATGGAATGCGGTGGTATTAGTTAACAGTGTTTGGCTCTATCACAGAGTGACAATGGGAACTGACCTTAGCCTTAGCGCGCTTCTTCGGTGACTTTCAGTTATACTTGATAGTATGTCGCAAACTTCGAGAAAATTGGTCGATGCATGTTTGGGTTCTCATGAGGTAGTCCATGGAATAAAAGTGTTACGAGCTTATCGCTGTATGGCCGACTTCAATTGTTCAGTTGTTTAGCGAATCGGTGGCCGTCGATAGGTATCTGCACAACGGTCGTGATATCTGAACTCATCTTAGAAACATCACGGTCGATGCGGGTATAAATGGTGCAGGCAGCGGCTCCTCCTGTGGTTTACATTTCGGCTTCTCTGTGGTTCGGTTGCTGAGCACGAACTCCTGTTCTTAAGGTGTTTTCCATGGTTGTAGGATCTCTAATACGATACATTCTCTGTTCTGTTGATAAATGCGAAGTCTTTACGGCTCGGGATCACCACGGGTGTTGATTAGTTCGATCTATTGTCGCATGTACTCACTTTGAACCACATCTTGATAACACCTGAGCCAGCCAAAACCAAATTACCGGCACTTGTAACAAATAAACAAAAGTAAAAGAAAATTTGAAATACTATCTAGCCTTACTACTCTGCTCCAATTTCGCCTTTCCGTGATAGGCGCTGTAAACTTGACGGCCGCAGTGTGTAAAATGCGCCTATGTCATGAAATTACCCAGCGTCGCCTCAGTAATATAGTGTACTAATTATGCAGTATCGATCACGGGAAAAATGAATTGACTCTGAGATTACGCTTTTTTAGACAATATCGAATAAATGATTCTAAGAGAATTTAAGTACTAAGCACGCTAAGCTGTGGTTTGGTGAATTGATAATGTAAGAGACTAGGGTTAAATCTCCCCTTGTCACATTGATGATTGTACTCCTAAAGATGTTGTTATTCCGATTGTTTCTGTATATCAATGGCGAGGTGATCTTGCCTGGAATATCTCTCTCTAAATTTATATTCGCCTATTTCGTGAATAGAATCGAAAGTATATATATATCTCAGACTCGGTGACCGAATGCTTAATGTTCAACCCGAAAACCACCTTCAGGTTCGAACTATCTCTGTGCCGAATCATTTAAAAATTCACTCTGCGGATCCTGAATACCCTCATCTCTCGAACTCGGATCTTCAGTGTAAGTATGTTAATATTGGCCAGATATTATTATATAATTGTAACATGCGGTATAGAGCAGATGTGATAAATTATGACAATTGATTAACATGAAGGTTAAATTCTAATCAGCCTATGCAATGACGGGGTTTTGATGTAACCCTAGAAATGAGTTTAGAACATCATGAAAAGAAGCAAAATATGTAATGTGAAGAACATCCTCATGTGATCCAAAATAATCAAAACAATAATGAAAACCAATACAAAAGTCGAGGGTCTTGAAGTACGTGTTGCGAGGTTCTCGATTATGTCTACGGCCTTGCGTTCTTCCAATGCCCCCCCGAAATCAGGAGCCCCCTCTCATTTAATGATGAGATCACGATTTTGAGCTGGCGTCGCGACGTGATGACGTCGCGGCGATGGTGGCGTCACTGGCAATGTTTGGTTGATTGACCCCACGTCGTGACTTGGTGGCGTGCAGCGACATGGAAGCGTCGCGGCGTGGCGATGACTTCCTTGCATGCTCCTGTTTCTCCAAAGTGGCTTTGAGTTGTTCTTTTCGCCTCATCATGCTTGTATTCCAAAACAAAGCAATAAGGAATCTAACACTAAAATTATATAAATAATGCCAAATCAACATGAAATGCAAGGCCACAGCGCAGTATAATCGAAAGTGTTTTAAGCACTCATCGGCTTCTATGACCGGGCGGCGGTGACCTGCGGGTTGGTGGGTTATCATGTCTTCTTGAAGGTGATGCCTAAGATAGGGATGGTCAGCTTCGGCAAGCGGGGAAAGCTACTCGTAGGGGTATATTGGGCGCCGGTACCGAGATGGTAGAATACGGGGTTGCTTCTGGGTTGGGCGTTACCACACGAAGCTTATCAGTGTTCATGCGATATTCCTGTCTCCATCTCGATGACACTCGATCAGAGCTCATGTGGTAGATTAGGGCAAGCTTGTTGTTGATGTATGGATGAGACCTTGAGGAGGGACGTCGTATAGATGGCGCAGGGAACAGGTTTCAGTAAGGCGTAGGGCTAGTAAGGGGTGTTGTGCGACACAGGAGTGGATGAGAAAAGACACTGTGCGTGCCAATTATCCTTTCTTATTTGAGGATGAAGGTATATTTTTAGTCATTTGGTGAGTAAATGACTGTTGCATATGCATGTGATTGTATGTGCTTGTGTGTGTGAATTTGGGGACGAAATTCTTTTAGAAGAATGTAAACCACAGTAAATTTGAATTTTTCAAAAGAGCCAAAGCTTAGTGCCACTACAATATAAGTTGCTACCCTGAAAATTTTCTAGATCTCGGATGATGAAACGGACCTCACCATTGGATTCGTCTCACAAAATCTAGTTACCCAGACGAATTTCGTTGAATTCCAAAATAGTCGGATTTTTCACAAGTTTCGGGGTGACGGATGTCTGGTAGACCCAAAATTAAATAAAGTTCATTTAAAATAAATTGAACTTGAATGTTGGGATGAAATAATTGTTTTTAGAGGCGAGAAACGAGGATAGAGCGAGGACACGTGGGCCAGAGACGTGGGCGAGTTTCTTTGAAAGTGACAAATAGGGCTAAAGAGAGAGGAGGTTTAGCCAAAACACCCTGATACGATTTTGCAGTTCTGGGAAGGAGAGATAGAAGAAGAATCAAACTTCTTGCTTCGATCCTCAGAGTTGCACCAACTAGGATTCGTTGAGCCAAGAGTGAAAATTCATCTACTCGACGAGGGCTATGCGTACATACCAAAAATGAGGGATTTCACCGAATATCCAAAGGAGGAGATTTTGGGAAGTCAAGGATTTGACTAGGAGGCTTCTACGATGCTACTATGCTTTAAGGTAAAGTTCTTCTACTCTACGGGTTTATTTCCACCACAAGGGGTTTATTTCAAGGAAAATGTGGTGTAGAGGTCCTAAGACCCTGTTTAGTTGATTTAGGAACTGTTTAAAGCCGTTTTTATGGCTTATCTATGGCTGGTTTGTGAAGTGTCCATGGCATGCTCAAAGAATGGCTTAAGGGTTATTTGGCTTAAATCCTTGCCCTTAGGGACTGTTTGGCTATGTTAAAATGGCTTTAATGGTTTTTTGCGGCTCGATTGTGGCTAGCTTTGTAAATTGTTTTGTGATTGTGTGTAATATGTCCCAAAAAGTGTTTAAGGATTGTTTGGGATTAAAGAATAATTCAGGATGTTAAGGGCATGTTTGGCCAGTTTTAAGCCCGGGGTCTGGGAGAAACGAGGCGGTGGGCACCCTATATGCCACATTTTGCCTTGAGGATTAAGTGTGTTGTTGCTTGATGTAGCGTGCATGTATTATTGTGGTTGATAAATGTTAATATATGTGTTCTAATGTATTAACATTGTTATGAGTGTTTAATTGGAAATTATGTGCATGTGATATAATTGTCCATGATATACGGTAAAATGTATGGTTTAAAGTTGTCCATATGGCATTCATTACATATGTGGCATGGCATAGATGTGCAATAGTGCATCACATTGCATTATGCACGGGAAACATCGCATTACATGGGTGTTAGTGCATGATTAAAATCAATCACCTCACTTGGTGATTGATGAGTGGGCTCGATACCGTTGAGCGAAGTCCAACAGAGTCGCACTGATTAATAAAATGGTAAAAGCTTATGTCGGGTAATAGCAAGAAGGGCTAGATACTCCCTCGGGCGAAAGACCTGGACTAGTTCAAACGCTCCAACAATGAAAGTCCAAAAAGTGTTAGAAGGCATGCGGAGCCTACGGTGAGACCCCGAAAATTAGCTACTCACAAAAGACACATGGTTTTGTAAATTAAATTATCATTTAAGTGTAACATTCAAAAGGGTGGCTCTCCTTCCTATTATCTTTAACACCCGCCTCCCGGATGTTCCGTGCGTCGTCCACCTCCCTTTCAATGGCCATACATGTCTTGACCATCAAGTCCAAGTCTTATAGGAGAAGTCCCACAATTTTACCCCTGATGGACAATTTCAGACCATCCTCAAACTTCCTCACTTTAGCCATGTCAGTGGCCACATAATCATCAGTGAAACGGGATAACTTAATGAACTTAGCCACGTATTCGAGCACTGTCATCGTCCCTTGTTTCAGTTCTAGGAACTCCCGAGCTTTTGCATGTCGGGCAAACGCTGGGAAGTATTTGCCCATGAATAGCTCACGGAACTCTTCCCATGTCGTTGCCTCCAAGTTCCTTGAGGCTTTGACCCAATCCTACCATACTTGGGATTTTCCCTCTAGCTGGAATGTGGCTAGCTTTATCCTAGTGGCATCGAAGGTGATCTCCATAGCCTCCAAGATCTGTTTGACTTATCGGAACCAATGATCAGCTACCATCGAGTCCCCTCCTCCCCTTAAGGGTTGAGGATGGTGTGCCGAACATGGAAGTCTTGGCCTCCAGCAATCGGTTACTAACTTATGCGATGGTGGCAATTTGCGACACTGCTGTGCAATGGTAGCAATCAGCGTTGCAATAGCCTCTATGAGAGACACATTTGGTGAGTCAATGGTAGTGAGTTGTTCTTCCCACTGCCTCATCGTCCTCTTCCTCGATTAGCCATCTACATATGTCAAATAGCAATAGAATCTTACATAGTATCCAAAAAAAAAATGGGGATCAAGTTTAAACTTTGAGATTTCTCTCCTTGCCTAACTAGTAGCGCAAGTGCCAACCACTAATAGACCTCAACATCCCAAACCATCCCGTTCCAAGGTTATGTTTTCTAACCCTAGTGTTGCTCTTTTTCCCATATATGTTTTACCATGTATATAATTCTGCTCTGGCATATAATCATGTATATTGGGGTATAAAACATTGATGAATGCAATGGTCTAGACCCGTATCCATCAAATACTAGGTAATCATATGCCTAGGCTCAATACTCATTCCCACTTTGACACAACCCCAAAGTGGGTGTCCATTGATTACCCATCAACCCTCGACGTGCTTATGGATATCGTGTAACTCAATACCACAGATTTGTATTGTTCTCCAGGGATTCATAATTTTAACAAAATCATAAAGAGGCACTCGGCTTTGTACAAGGAGGCTCTGCCCCAACTCAGCACATGTGATATACAATAACATGACCCAGTGAGGTAATATAACTGTGACCACACGGATTGTTTATAAGTAAAAATTGACCACATCAGGTCCATTTATCCATATTCATACAAAACATGCAAGGCTATTTTAAAAATAGTCCATATGAGTTCAATTACACTTTCTTACATAAAAGTACATGCCAAAACTAGTTTGCTCCAAAAATTTTACAAAAGGAGTTATTAAAGCCACAAGTCGGCTTTCTTTACCAATACGATCCTGAATGAGAGCCTTCCACCGGCGTATATCCCACACCTGAAATGTTTTCCCGTATAGGGTGAGCCACTGGTAGTAAAGTAATTTCTACAAAGGTTATTCCCTACCTAAGTGCACATGCAATGTTCACATTCGACAATTCATATTCACATCAACATTCCAAGTAAGAATATGCAAATTCTAGGTTGGAATTTTACATGCTATATTTTTATGAAATGAGATGAAACTCCTTTCGTGCATCATACGAGTCTTGAGCTCCACCCGCCTGATACAATGCCAATGTGTAATAAAATTCATCATTGAAGAGTTACATCCAATAATCACTTTGAAATAAATATGCTTATAAACCAAAAATTGTTGGATGTTACACCTCAAATGATCACTTCATAAACAAAACCATGTGTCTTTCTAGGTAGCGGATTTTGGAATCACACCGCCGGCTTCGCAAGCCTATCTACACATTTTAGACTTTCACAGTCATAGTGTATGAACCAGTAATCGGATCTCTCACCAAAGAGAGTGTCTAGCCTTTCTTGCTACACCCGACATAAGCTTTCCATGTCATGCGACCGTGCGACTCTATTGAACCTAGTCCAATAGTATCAAGCCACTTATCAATCACCAAATGTGGTGTTTGATTTCAACCATGCACTCACACCCATGGAATGCGATGTCCTCGTGCATATGATGTAATGTACCATTATATCAATGTCATGTCGTATGTAGTGAATGTCACATGTAGACTGACTTAAATCACACATTTCATCATGTATCATGGACAATCATATCATATGCATATAATCTCAGATAAAAACTCATCCCGATATCAATGTATTAATACACATATATCAACATTTTATCTAACAACAACAACCAAGCCTGTCATTACACAATCAAGCAATAAACTCTTAATCCTCAAGGCCAAATATAACATATAATATGCCCACAAAACAACTCACATAATAGCCCCTAAACAAGCCATATAATGGTCCTAAAACAAACCATAAAACAGCCCTAAAACAAGCCATAAAACGTACAAATTAGCTCAAAACAATCAGCAAAACATTCACATTTTAACAGCAGTCAACCACTTATTATAAACAGGTCACAAACAGTCCCTTTAATCAAGCCACAAAAAAGACAATAAAAAAAGCCACAAAAAGCGTCCCAAACAATCCCTTAAATCAAGCCTAAAATAGTACAAACAGAAGCCACAAGAACCGATCGAATAGCCCCTAAAAACAACTCCCTGACGATTATTAAATAAACCCCGAATCGGGCCATGTATGATCAACATTTAATCAACTCCCAAACAATCCCTTAAATCAACCCCTTGGATCAGGCCCTTAAATTGACCAAAAATGTAGGAATAAAAACAAAATAAGAAGAACGCTGCCTCTTAGAGTGTAGTAGAAAAGGTAAGAAGCTTCAACAACGCCTCCTAAGTTCAAAACTTTGATTTCCTCACATATCCTCCTTTTGATCTTTGGTGAAATTCCTCGTTTTTGTATGTACGCGTAGCCCTCGTCGAGGATATGAACTTTAATTCTTAGCTCGATGGATTTCGACCGACAAAAATCCGAGAATCTCCGAAAGAAAGCTTTGATTTCTCTTTTTCTCTCCCACGGTCAAACCAGAAAAATCCAGATATTTTGTCCCAAAAATATGATTTTTAACTTTTTCTATAACTTTAAAGACTTGGCCCACGTCACGGCACATGTCCACCCCTTGTTCGGGTCCCTTTTTGCTACGAAACGATTAATTTCGTTCCGGTGCAAGTTCAAATTATTTTATATGACTTTTATTTAAATTATTTTCCAACTTTCGAATTTTTCTTAAAAATTTCGTTTTTTTTTTTTGTCACCGGACACTTGTCGTCTCAAAAAATGTGAAAAATCCAACTATCTCGGAATTCGACGAAATTCGCTTGGGTAACTAGATTTCACGAGACAAATTCAATGGTGAGATTCGTTTTGTCATCTAAGATTTATAAAATTTCAAGTTTGCAACTCATACCTTAATGGCAATTTACTCTTTAGCCCTTTTTCGGAAAAAGTTCAAATTTACTCGGGTTTTACAACAATTGTCTAGTAGCCCTGCATCACCTGGAACTCTATCGATTCCACCTTTCACACCTGATTCGCCCGAAGCAATCACAATGTCAACCAATCCGATGATTCAATCGCTAGAATATCAATTCCTTTATTTGCATTAGGACATGGAGAGGAAACAGGAGGAAGCGAAGCAAAGTGATTAAAGATTCTGAGTCATCTTGAATGATTAGGTGGTAGAAGCGACGATTGAGCCCGAATGGTAAAAGCCCGCGATCTTGGGAAAGATGTACGAATGATGAGTTGTGCGTCGATCGATATGATAAGGGAAGGCCCATTGTCCACTGGCGATCGATACCCTAAATGAATGATGATTGTCCTTAGGTAGTTTCCGCGCTGAGCCTCTCAGGAGAAAATGATGTCGAGGGCACAAAGGCTAAATCACCTGAGGCCTTCGCATCACCGCAGCAACCCGGTGATCTGAGTCAATGGCGCGCCCATTAGGGTAAGGAGACGAGACGAGAAGCGGAATAACCGAGTTCATGCATGGGAATCGTCGATGTGCTTAGAAGGTCTGCGATCTAGCCGATATTGATCGCGAGCACGATGCCACCAATGTCGCTCCTTGCATCCTTGCCTTGGTAAAGAATTGCGTTCTACATGCATGTGACCTCGGTCGGGGACGAAACCGACGCCTCCTCTTGCGCGAGAATCTAGTACATTCTTGACTAAAAGCCTCCCAGCGGGTTTGTCATATCGGCCTTTACAACGTTTGATGGATCTGTTGACCCTTACGATCACATGCTCCATTATAATCAAGCGATGATACTAAATGTCATTAATAGCACATTATGTAAATGTTTAGCTAGTTTGCGAAGTGAGTATTAGCTGGTTACTGACTTCGTAACTTCGATAAACCTTCGTTCATGAACTATGGGCGTCATTTGTATCGCTTGATGTCTTTGTTAAATGAGGCCGAAAAGAAGTTGTCCTTACAGTTTATTCTTAAGCAAGAAAAGTATTCAGCCAGAGACTTCCTGAGGAGGGTTGACAAGCCATCCAACGAGAAAGTCATATAGCATGGATGCGGTCCTACAAAACTGGGAGAAGCTTTAGGTCATCTACTCCCTTTCTTCCATTCATTATCGCCAAACGCGTGACAATGGAAGAGTTATACGAATGGCGATGGGTGCTCCAATCTTTGGAGGACAATATCAGGCAGCAACCTGGAAACATTATGATTACAGACCCAGGCAGTTGAAGGAAATAAGCCATGGGAAGAAGTTATGAGATCGAGGATGATCGGAGTAGAACCGAAGGATCCGTCGATCATAAAAGGCTGAAGGCTCCATGGTACTCCCCTGAACGTCTCTTATGAAAGGTTGTTGCCCAACATTCGCAACTTGCCAAAGTTTAAATTGCCAACACCGCTCCAAACGGATCCCTCCCAAAGAAACAAATCCTTGCGGTTCGATTATCATAGAGATCATAAGCATGAAACCAATAGGTGCAGAAGCCTGAAGCTTATGGTAGAAATTCTTATCAAAGCGAGACACCTCAAGAGGTACATTAGGGAAATTGACCCTTTGACGGTAGAAAGCGCGGTGTGTAAAATGTCGCCTATGTCTTGCAGTGCAGCGTCGCCCCGAGTAATATAGTGTACTCACCGGTACGGATGTCGATCCACGGGGCCAGTGTATTGACTCTGAAAGGTTCGGCTTTTTAGATAATATACGAAGAGATGATTTAGGAAGAAGTGAATATGCTGAAAGTCGACTAAGTTTTAGATTCTAATGAATTTTAGTATTGAAGACTGAGGTTATGTCTCCCCCTGTCACTTTCGGTGGATTATTTCTTAAGTGCTGTGTTCAATATATTTATCTGTTTGTCGATTGGCGAGGTGATCTTACTTACGAGACCATCCTCTCTCGAGAGTACTCATCTAGCCTATCTCGTGAATAGATTTGAGTGCATATCTCTATATAACTCGATATTCGAAATGCTTAATGTTTCAACCGGATGCCACCTTCGGGATCGGAATATCTCTGTTGCAATTCAAGCGAAAGCTCTACCCAGATCCACTGGATAACCTCATCTCTCGAATCTCGGGATCTCGGTGTGATTATGCGATGTTGGCGAGACATCACCATATAATTAAATCATAGGCGTAGAGCGGATGAAACGATAGATAAATACTTGATGATATAAAGTACTAATTTTTAATCCATCGACACATGACGGGGTTCAACAAAACCACTAGATATAGATCTAGAACATCGAATGATAGAATGAAATGTTTAGTATTAAAACATCATTCAAATCCAAAAAGCGGCTTGATACAAATCCGGGCACTTCTTGAGAAGTGCATTGTCACTGCGCTGCGGAATTGGGTGCGCCGTTCGTCCTCCGTTCTGATTTATGAGCCATTCGTACTTTAAATGATGGGGTGCAGATCTCGAGGCGGCGTCGCTGACGTTGCAGCGTCGCTGACGTTGAAGCGTCGCGATGTTGAGGCGTCCGCGGCGTTCACGAATGTTGACCTGCATTGTTGACCGCGTCGTGACGTTGGGATGTCATGACTGGGAGCGTCGCGGCGTGGGGACGTCAGCGGCGTGGCCTTTGCGCTTGCTCCCCATTGCTTCCAAAAGCTGCTGCTTAATTTGCTCTTTTTTGCTCCAATACACTGCATCAGACAAACACCAAATCGGGAGTCAGCCACAAAACTATGAAATTACTATAAATAAACCTGAAAATAAGAAAAACCGGCAGTATAATATGAGTGTTTTAGACACTCTATCGCACCCCGAGCTTAGTTTCTTGTGCCCAAGCAGAATGGACCTCTAAACCTAACATGACCCCTATGGACTACAAACTAACACAAACGTAGTAATGCACATGCTGAAAAGTAGAGGATCAATTGGACAGACCCACGCTGCTGCTGTTTTGCTCGAGTTCACAGGATGCATACAAGTGTTCGACTTTCGGAAAACTTAGTTGAACTAGGTGGGAGTGACTAGCGCCTCAAATTCCATGGTACCGATAGCCTTCCCATGACCATCACGTATAATGGATGGCCTCAGTGCATGCCTAGGCTCAGAGCACTGAGCTTAGCTGACACCTATTGGAAGAAGCTAACTAAGAAAAAAATAAGAACGCACCCATTTTATTCTTGTCAAAATACCTAAAAACTACAAGTACCTAAAGAAATGGAAAAGACCTAGTGCCCGAAGTTTTAGTTGAGTGTTCACAATAAGCGGGGATCCATTGGTGACTCCCACCGGTTGGTTAAGAACTTATGCATTAAGTTCCCTTCAAACTTCACCTGAGACACTGACCAAACTCAGGCCTAGGTTGTGGAAAAAATCCATCTTGTCCCATGTAGGCGAAGCGGTGAGGTAATGACTCCCCATCAGGTTGGCTTAGGGCATTAGGCTTTGAAAGGCCCTGGAATTTGTGCAGGATTCCAATTAGGATCATGGCATTCCTGATTCTGACCTATTTTTTTGACTTTTTTTTTCTTTTTTTTTTTTTTTTTTTTTTCACTTTTTCTATTGTTTTTCATTTTCTCTTTTTAGTTGGGGCTGATGGCAATCCTCTTTTGATTGGGTATCATCACTTAGATGGTTAAGAGAATATCCCAAGGTTTTGTCGAGACTTTCGTGGTGGTCTCGAAACACCTATGCATTTGAAGGTTAGTAGTGTGTGAATGTGATAGGATCATCGAGTGGATTTCTTGACTACCAGGGATTGGTTCACTAAACATACCCATATTAGCCTAATTCTGAGGCATCAACAGTGTATGCATCAATCATCCATGTCAGCGAGTCGATCCAGAAAATGATCTCGATAACATGGCACACATACACGCAATTACTACATATACGAATGACCTAACACATGCAAACAAACTAACACATGACTCGGCAAATAAATGGAAAAGTAAGCGAAACTACGTGATTTTAATTAATATACTAAGAAACAAAAACACTACATAATCTTAAACAAAACATAAGCTTAAACAAAACAAAACAGGTCACCACCATCCCCCCCAAACAAAATATCGGTGTGTCCTATTTCCGGTAATAAATATTGATAGAGGTAAAGGGAACTCCCACGGTGATCAACTGCGGTGGTGAAGTGGTGGTGGTTCTTTGGAAGGCTAGGAGATTTATGCGATCTGGGCTGCGAGGCTGCTCTTCTTGAAGAATGATGGCACGATTGAGCGGTGCGATGCATATATCGACACGGAGGCTATATATCCTGTGACTGAGGACTCGGTGCTCACGGGTCTAGTCGGAATGCATCGAGCGCTCGATGGGAAACACTTGGGTCCTCGGGATCGGGAAGGGCGGGGGAAGGCGCCTCAGGAGGGGCTCTTTGTGATGGTGGTGGGAGTGGGTGGAGACGGGCCAGCCAATGTCTCTGCAGGGATCGCGGGAAGCCATAACTGAGCCTGATCCTCACGAAGCTCGTCCTCGTCAGGGGGCTCATGGCCAGGAATCATGGACCCCTCGGTCGCGGGACACAGTGTATCAGCTTGGCCAAAATAGCCTTTATAGGGTGGAGCAGGGCCTCATTATCATCGAGGGCACCCGGCTTGTTTTACCTGAAGCCAAAGATAAGGAAGAGGGTGCTGAGTTCCATGCTTTGCGTGGGTTATGGAGGATGGCATCCTGGAATGGCACCTTGTTTATCGAAGGGTATATCTGTAAGATGGCATAGTTGAAGCGGGCGCGCTTAGGGTCGCTTCACACCACGTTCGTCGTCGAGATGAGGCGACGTGATGAAGTGTGCCGGACAAAGGAATGAAGGCGAATGCTTGGCCTTGAAGTGGGCGGCATGGCGCACTATTGATTTTCCACTCACCACGACCATTGGTGTCTGTATAATCTCGGGGTAGTGTCGGGGGAGTCGGAGCCGATCGAACTGCCCGAAGGGACATGTTTCCAGATCAGAATAACTATTGATCAACTCCGCATCAAGTCGACCATCACGCCTCGCGACCTTGACTTTCTTTCAAGATACGGGAGGCTTAGATCGGGCGAGGAACTCTCGCGACCACACTCATCGCCGCCGATGAGGTGGTCGCACAAGGCACGCCATCCCTTAGCCGCAATGGTCTTCGCTGGAAAAAGTCACCTGGGGTGGTGAATCCCCTTCTCCTCATGAACGACGAAAACGGAAAATGGTGCCAAACCGATCTACAAGACTCGCAGATTCACAAACCGCGTGACATCGTAGGCGGGGAGTCGGTCCTCGTCGACCGACCATTGGGTAGGCAATTTTTGCCTTTACTGCATATACGACCTAGAAGACACGTGGTAGTGACACCAAAGGACACCTACTGACTTAGACCAAAACAAAACAAACACCTAGTGTGCACTAAAACAACCAAAACTACTAAGTGTGCTAAAAAACCTAACTATGACTCAAGACCGAAAATAAACCTAACAATACCCTAAACGTGAACCTCAAAGATCCCTGCACTAACCGCGGAATGCCGCTAGGTACCCTAGAAGACGATACTCGTAGCTGAACCCAGCACGCAGTGGTGGGAATGCCACAAATGACCAGGACTCCAAGGTGTGTCGAGTAGCACGAAGGTCGAGAGCAATGGTGGTCTCCCGACCTGGCGTGAAAGGGAGCCCTATAGCGAAATGAAGGCGAGGGTGCCAGGTTCAGCAGGATACGTGGCAAGGTGAAAAGCAAACGCCTATTTCGCCTTAAACGCGCAACGCCGCGACGTTTCGGCAACGCCAGCGACGTCGGCAACGTCGCTGACGACGTAGAGGGCTGAAACCAATCGCCACGACGTTCGTAGCAACGCCGCGACGCTACGCAGAGTGGAGCATCAGAACGCCGCGACGTTGAGTATCAACGCCGCGACGCTCCCATTCCTAATTCACGTCGCGATCGCTGATTACCTCACGCCGCGACGCTCCGAGAGTATAAAACCGACGCCGCGACGCTGGGAACCACGCGACGTTACAGAGACACTTAAAATCAACGTCGCGACATTGAAACTCCACGTCGCAACGTTCCAGAAAGGGTAACATGGACGTCGCGACGTTACAGAGAGGGCCTCCAAAAATTTGTGCACATTGAGGATCCCATGGCCAAGAAACTCTCCTCACTTGTAAAGGTGACTCTCTGGACTTGTAATGCACAGCATGAACGGATCCTCCCAATACCGCGTCATGAAGTTCCTCGAAGTAAACAACTAAGAAGAAACACTGACACGGACGAAAACCAAGAAACCAATATCATCGAAACAAACAATAAAAATGTTACTCATAAAAACTTGGGTTGCCTCCCAAGAAGCGCTATGTTTAATGTCGTTAGCTCGACGGCCCTGAATCCCAATGTGCGACATGCTTAGAAGGAACTGGGAAATGCTTACGCATCCCCCTATAATGCTCACCCCCCGTGCTCAAGGTGGATGCAATATTCTTTTGTTCATGCCCTTGCCCTTCTCGATGTCTTTCAGTGCGCCATGTTTATCCTCTAAGTTTTTCGGGATCTCCTTGCAACATTTCTGTGTAGTGAGGTTCCGAGATATCTTCATTTGGGTCATTATTTGGATGCTTCATAGGCTGGAATACATGGAAAGTGATCTCGCCTGACTCTCAATTTGAGCTCACCTTCGCACATTGATTCGAAGCCCCGCCGTGAAGCGGTCTACCAAAGTATGATGGGAACTGAGTCGCCTTCCTCCATGTCTGCACGACGAAGTCCGCCGGAAGGACAAATTTACCAACTTCTTTACTTGTGACATTTTCGATTATACCTCGAGGATGTTGGTATGACTCCGTCCGCAAGTCGCAGGTCGATTGTAGCCGACTTTGGTTCCCCAACTTAGCCTTTAAACATCGGAAGCGCATCGCTGATGGGCTCCCCAAGTCACACAGGCTTTTCCAGAACCCGATTCCCTTATAGAAAATCCAGATAAAGAAATCCACCCTGACTAAGTTTTCGTGGGGAAGCTTTTCAGGATTGCACTGCATTCTTCAATTAAGGCGATGGTCCCATATTCCTCCAACTTCTTCTTACTCGCCAAGATCTTTTTCATAAATTTCACGTAACTAGGCATGTTTTCCAATGCCTCCAAAAAGGGTATATTAATATGTAGCTTCTTGAAGATGTCAAGAAACTTTGCAAACTGCTTCTCCAACTTACCTTTCTTCAACCTCTGAGGATACGGATTGATATGACAAGTTCATCCGTTATTCCTCGCTGCTCTGGCTTCTCTTCCCTATTTTTATTATCCTCGGGTCGCTTCCTCATAACTCGAGGTTGCTCATTTTGCATCTGGTCCTTCAGAATGCTTGAGTCTTGCTCATCAATTTTCAGCTCTCTTACCACTAGCTTCGACTCCGAGATTTCCAACTCTTTTCCACTCCTTAGAGTGATAAACAAGCAAGATTCTTTCCTTCTCCTCTGTGGTTTACCTCAATTACTGGGGTAGCGAACCTGTTGCCTTCACAATAGACTAGTCATTCGACCCATCTCGCACTCTCCAAGCTTCGCCTGTGCCGCTTGATCGTTCAATCGAAGCCGTCACGCATATTCATGGTCTCATTCATGAAAGTTAATGAGAGGTTAACATCTGTGCAAGAGCTTGTTCTAAATCCACCTTTTTCTCAGAGGGTGGTTCACTAATCTCTGCCTGATGGCATGTTATTCCGATTATTCCCCACCCATACCCTTTGATTGTTCCGATTATGCCGATTCTCGATTATCGCGCCACCCTCGCCTCGATTTTGGATTCCGATAATTGTTTCCATACTATCCTCACTCGTGATCGATTCCCGATTGAATCTTGACACGTACTGGGCCTGCTCTACTGTAGGGTTTCCTGACTGACATTCCGTGTTGTTGTGCTGCCCTCCACAAAATTCACATAACTCCCATGGGTTGGCCTGTATGGCATTTTCTATTCCTTGCTGCCTATTCAACTGTTTAGTCAACTGTGCCACATGATTAACCAAATTGTTGAGGACCTCATTGTCTGTGCTACCCATTGCTTTTCCCGGTGTAGCCCTCTCTCTGGGCCACTGGTTTGTATTGGTCATAGCGATCTTCTAGGATTTCATACTGTCTCGTGGTTTTCTTCTATCACGCTCCTCCAACCAAGCATCAATCATTGTTCTAGCTTGCATTTCGCACTATGTGCATGGACTTGCATCCATCCGTCGGGCCAAGGGTGTGGGCACCTCCGCAAGAATCTCGTGAAATCGTCCCATGCCTTCCAGGCTCCTCCCCTCTAGTTGTCCAAAAGTATCGACCTCAGACAAGTCGTGCAATTTTCGGCGTTGTTGAACGAATGAATTCGTGACTAAATCATTCCATTTAGTGATTGAATCTGTACGACCGTTAACCAAGTTGCTTGGCTCTATCTCCAAGTGAAAGTGGGACAACCGCAACCCAGGATTTCTTCCAAGAACTCCCATCAGACTACAAGACGCAAACTTCGCGAAGCTACCAAATGCATGTTCAATTTCATGGGGTAGTCCATGAAACAAGATATCCTCAAGCATCCAGGACTGGATCGACTTCAATTCGAAATTGTTTGCTTGGAATAGTGGGTCGCCCGATAGCCAGTTCGAACAAATGCTTGGTGGTAAAACGAACTCATCTAGTAGCAATTTAAAGGATCATCCGCCATATAAACGGGCCCGGGTGCTCGATTCCTTCCATTATTCCCATTTCGACCTCGTGGCCTGCTCCGCCAATGTCCGTAGGCCCCCGCTCTTCATTGTTTTCCATGGTCGCTCGGGTTTCTAACTGCTCGCTCTCTCGCTCGGCTAACTGCGTAGTTCTTCGCTCAGATCAAATCGTGTGTCGGGTTAGCTTGATCTCGATGTCGCATGTACTTATCAGGAAACTACACCGCAATAACACACCTAACCAACAAACCAAATACCACAAGACTTGTAAAATAAACAAAAGTAAAGAAAATTCCAGAATAATATCTAATTGCTTAATTCTCTATATCAACCTAAACCTATCCCCCTGCAAGAATCCGCCTAAAACTCGACAGCCGAAACGCGATTGTAAATGTACGCCTACGTGCGCAAGTGCACGCACGCCCTGGCAATATAAAGGTACTCACAAGAAGAATACTGATCCATAGATGTGTATCGACTACAAAGGTCTCAGCTTTTTAGATAATATCCTCAAGAGATGATTTTAGGAAAGAAAGTGAATATATGTGAAAGTCGACTAAGTTTTAGATTCTAATGAATTACTGGTATTGAAGACTAGGGTTATGTCTCCCTCGTCACGCTCGATTATTTCTTAAGGATGCTATTATTCAATATATTTTATCATTTGTCAATCAAGTGAGGTGATCTTACTTTACGAGATATCTCCTCTCTCGAGTATATCCGCCATTCCCGTGAATAGATTGAGTGATATCTCTATCTCAACTCGATATTCGAATGCTTAAATGTTCTAACCCTGCATGCCACCTTCTCGGGATCTGGAATATCTCTATTTACCGATTCAACCTGAAAGCTACTTCTACTCCCGATCCCCGATAACCTCATCTCGAATCTCTGATCTCCAAGGTGATTATGCCAATGTCGGGCGACATCACCATATAATTAAATCATAGACGAGAGCGTATGAAAAACAAATAGATAAATACTGAACAATATAAAGTACTAATTTTAATCCATCAATTATTGATGACAATGGTTCAACAAAACCCTAGATATGATCTAGAACATACCGAATGATAGAATGAAAAACAAGTTTAGTATTAAAACATCATTCTCAAATCCAAAAGATACCTCCCGCACTTCTTCAAGTTCTGCCACTGGGCTTCCTGGAATTCGTGCCTTCATTCGCAGACGCCCGATTCCCGACCGGTTTCATTCGTAGACTTTAAAAAGTGCATCTCGAGTTGACGCTGCAACGCCGCTGAGCCGCTGAGACGCCAGCGCGACGCCGAGGCGCCACGACGCTTCCACGTTGACTGATCGCCGAATTCAACGCCGTGATTGTCGTTGCAGATGTCGCACGTGCAAGACGCCGCGACGCGACAGCCACTTTCTTGCTTGTTCCCCATTGCTTCCAAACCGGCCCAACAGCCTGCCCTTGCTCCAATGCACCCGCATCCAAACCATACACCAAATCAGGAGTCTAGCCACAAAAACTATGAAATTACTATAAAATAAACCTGAAAATGAAAAACCGACGCGAGTATAATATGAGTGTTTTAGACACTCATCAACCACAGGGTGGAATCGAGGCAGGCCGCGAACAGAGTTACAGCCTGTGCAGCATCCCCATCTGAATCTAGACCAACCATTAACTATATATTGGGTAGACTGTCTAACGACCAATGTCAGTCGAAGCACCAACAGAAGAAGCTCTTAAGAGCTGCCACAATTAAGGCCTAGATAAATGCTATCTACGCAGAAGGCAAACATGAAGAAACGAAGCCAATAGATGGCCCCATATCATTTCCTCCTGTCAACCCGAACAAGGTTATTATGCCCCACTATGATGCACCGGTACTCATCCTCTGTATTAATCCGCTTTCTTTAATGCAATGTGGCAATTAATAGATCCCAGTTGCACAACGCATTTGTCGCAACTACCCTCTTCAAGTACATGAAGCTTCCATAGGTAATACGGGCAGTGAACTCCAGTCGGGCGAACTCTCTCCGGTTGTACACAATGGTGCAACCACCGTAACTCCAAGAGATGTCACGCTCCTTGTAAAGCTCCGCCAATGACTCACCAGGTTCGCTTTCAATCACGAAGACTCGGGGGCCCCATAACACCATACCTAGGCGAGCCTCACACTCGATGAAAGCTATCCCTTTAACCTACCACCAAACGGTCAGCTATTTAACTAACGTTAAGCAGGTTGACCTTTTAAGCAGTCAGCTGGCCGCACGATAGTGTTATCAACTATCTATGCAAGAACAGAGAGGGGAGAAGAACACTGAAAATCCTCCCCTCGAAGATCAAACCCCCGTGTAGCAATCACAATTCGCCTCCTAGATTAGGGTGAAAGAGAAGGATTCACTAGCTGTGGATCCCCTGGAAAAAGTAATGTTGGACGGGCTGGAAAAGTTCACTTACACTGTACTTCTCAGAAGAAAGGAGCGCTTAAGACTCATATCGACTAATAAAGATATATTCTGAGCTGACTTATATATGGTCGATTAACCCAACAAAGGACCTCTGCAAACTAAATATTATCCCACCGCTAGACCAAGAAGATGTAAAGTGAAGCATTTGACCCAGACGCCATCGATAATTCATAGATTTAAATAAACAATCATAAGGGTAGGTTTCATCAGAGAAGTGAAGTACCCTGAATGGATAGCCAACATGGTGGTGGTTCCAAAGAAATGGGGTAAGTGGCGAGTATGTGTAGATTACACTTACCTCAACGAAGAATGCCTAAAAGATAGCTTCCCCTTGCCACGTATAGACCAAATTGTTGATGCCGCAGTCGGGCACGGAATATTGTTGTTTCTAGATGCTTTCTTTGGATATCATCAAATTCCATGCAATCACCGACATAGAGAAAACTACTTCATTACATCGCAAGACGTTATATCACATAATGATGCCTCGGGTTTGAAGAATGTCGGGGGCAACTTACCAAAGATTGCAACTCAAGCACACCCGACCACCGCCAGGGCAACACCATGGAAGCCTATATCAATGGCATGTTTGAAATCCAAAGAACGCTTCGACCACACCAAGCACCCCACAAGAAGCCTTCGAAGTTATCGCTGGTACAAAGATGAAACTCAACCCTCCTTCAAATGTGCATTCAGTCGGGCCAAGTGTTTAGCTTTATGGTAACCCAGAGAGAAATAGAGACCAATCCGATTCAACTCAAAGTTATAATGGACTCTCAAGCTCCTACCTCCCGAAAATGAGTGCAGCAACTGACTGGCCGCCTAGCGTCTCTCGGGTAGTTCATATCCACATACTGGTTAAAAGCATTTTTTATCACTTTAAGGGGTACCAAAAAGGCCGACTGGAATGAGGAATGCAACCAAGCTTTCATAGCAATCAAACAATATCTTATCGAACTCAATTCTGCTAGCTCCAAGAGTGCAATATACTCTTACCTTTATTCCCGCCAAAGGTGTTAGAAGCCTCAAGAGTGTGCAAAAGATTATGTTCATTGGTAAGATGTAATTACCAAAGGCAGACCAATAGTTTTGCAAGCAAATTTATCTCGGCGTAAAACCCGATATACCGGTCTTGGCACCCAAGCAGCACTAGTCTACAGAGGTACTGAAGCATCGCCTCATCCGCCACAAACCCTATCGCTGTGTCGACCAATCTCCCTTGCGAATCACTATACACTCAGTCGACTCATCATGAAGGATGGCACCGCGGCGATTGAACTAAGCGACCCTAGATTCAAAGATAAAACCCTGCATCAAGGGGTAGATATTGCGCATTTTTTAGCGTAACTACCCAACGGATGTGGACCAGGTGACCTCGCTTTCTGGTGGATCCTTGTGGATCTAGTGATTTTCGCCAAACAGGTTTGTCACCAAGAACTTAAAGCCCCAACAAGGGAAATGATAGAACAAGCTATACGGCTAGCTTCAAGGCTTAATAACGGACCGATACGGCGCAATCTCAGCCGTGGTCGACCTTGCATAGTTTGTATCCTCAGAAAAACTCATCAAAAACAGTGATTCTCAACTAATGGTAGGATAGGTAAACGGAGAATACGAAACACGAGACTAGCGCATGGTCAAGTACACAAGTCAAGTAACGGCTAGGGAGTTTTGCTACTTGGAAGCTCGAGCATATCCCAAGGGACTTGAATGGAAAGGCAAACACTTTAGTAAATATGGCTTTATCCATTCGATAAGAGAAACGGCGTCTTCCTATCTACTACCGCCATACGCCCATTACGATCAACCGTGTCGGTAGACGAAGAATCCTCTCCCAGGCATTGCTCGTGAGAGCTTCCGAATAACAGGATGGAAGCCCACAAGATTCAGGTCTAAACAGCTAGGTTTTCCCTTGTGAACGGGCGATTATATAAGGGATCACTGGACGAGCCGTATCTTAAATGTCTTACCACTAAACGGGATGTTATATATATTAGCATAACCCATGAGGATATGTATTAAAACCAGTCTACGCAAGCAGAACTTTGTCTATGGTGGCCCATACATGGTTGGCTTGTTAGCCAACCATGAGAGCAAGATGCGCCGCCACGCCGTAGTGTGACCGCCAACTACGTCTCCATCCCGTTGCGCCGGGCTCAAGATTCAACCACCATCACGGTAGCCCCTAGTCCTTTCACACCAATAGTGGAATCGATATAATGTGATCCACCGCCACCGCCCCAAATTTCAAAAGCAAAGCACGTTAACTACACCAACTATTTAGTAAATGATATAGTTTAGTTTCCATCAAAGACAAGGATGTCATCCAATTTGTGTGGAAAATATTGTTTGTCGGTTTGGAATACCTCGCCAATGATCATAACCTATTACCTAGCCATACGCTTGATAGCAAGGTATATAGAAATTTCTACCATGAGTTAAAAATCATAAACTTGTACTCAACCTCGCAGTACCCATAAAGAAATGGCCAGGCAGAAGCATCTAACAAAACTCTTTTGAGGACATTAAAAAAGCTTCTACATTCGGCTAAGGAAAATGGGTAGAAGAGCTACCCGGAGTTCTTTGGGCCTATAGAACAACCAGCCATAAGCCAACTGGAATGTCACTGTTCACCCTCACCTATGGGATAGAGGCCATACGGCGTAAATTGAATGCCCACACTAACTGAATCCCTCGAAGAGGCCAAGCCCGCTAAAGACTTAGATATGACAGACGAGCTTTGTGAAGCAGCAGCTATGCGTATGGCATCATACCAGCAAAGAATAACAAACTTATACAACAAGCGGGTAAGACAGCGTGCATTTCAAGTTGGGGACCTAGTCTTGAGAAGGGTCTTTGAAAACACGGCAGACCCAGCAACCAACAACCAAATTGGGAAGGGCCATACACGATAGTTATAGTGGGGCCAGTCGAATCGTACACATTAGATAAAATGGACAGGACGCCAGTGCCCAAGATGTGGAATGCTATGCATCTTAAGAGGTATTATCAATAAAAATTATTTTCCTTTAAAGGTACTATCAATAAAGTTTCCTTTAGAATATTTTTTTTGTCAATTCTTGAAATATTATCAATAAAATTTCCTTTAAAGGTGTTATCAATTAAATTTTCTCAGCATTTTCTTTACCACCCCCGTATCAAAAGACCAAAGATGTGGCTCACAAACAAATCAATTTCAAAAGACCGGATGTGGCTCATACCGCTAGTCTTTCAAAAGACTGTGTGGCTCATACCCATCAATCTTTCAAAATACCAATGTGGCTCATAAATTCTCACCCGCACCTTCAAAAGACCATATGGTGGCTCCTAACCCATCACACTTTCAAAAGGCGTACGTGGCTCCTAGCCTATTGGCCAGCGCAACAGCTGGTTTCAGAATTGTCACTACAAAGCCAAGGCCCGAGAACAGAATCTTTATCGATCCATGCAACCCCTACCGTCTAGCCCTAAAAACTTAACATTGATATCCCTAAAGCAAATATCCTAGTCATGAAAGGGAGTTGTATGGTAAAAATCAATTGTATAAGTAAACCAAAATTGTAAATGCGCCATCAAAGGTCGAAGATTACATATAAGTTCGCATGCCTAAACAGGTCGACATAACAAAAAGGAGGAGCTTAAGATGTTCTGTAGGTCCCTCTACAGAGCGCCCTCTCCTGCCCTTTGCCTTCTATCGCTTTCATCTACTCGCCGTTTGTCGTAGCCTCGCTGCGCCTCCAAATGGGCACCTGGCTCCGTGGAAGAACTCGGTGGAAAATATAGGACGGCATCCATCCTGAACTCCTCTGTCTAGTCTCCATAGGTTTTGTGTTTGAATGCACAACACCGTGAACCATAGGCGCAATAGTTTAAACAGTCCTCCTCTCCTACGGCTTTCGTTTCCTTCCGCCTCACTGGGGATTGAAAGTGAAGACACTTCATCCTCTAACCATTCCGACTATCCAAAGATAAGGAGTCCATTCCAACCTCCAAGCTTAGCAACTCAACCCCAACCATGCGCCCGTCCTTCTAAGAGCCTTCTATGGCGACTCGGACCCTAGCCAGCTCCTCCTCCGCCCGCGCCTTCATATCACTTTCCTCGACAGCAACCATTCAAGTGACCTGAGCTTCCGCCTTGGCTTCCTCTCTCTCTTTTTCCGCCCCCGTGATCATTTCTATGCCCTCCTTGGCCTTCGATTCCCAGTGCTTGGATCTACCCTTGGCCTTGCCTAGGCCATCTACTAAGGCTTGGTGCTTGAAGGCCGCAAACTAAGCATAGCGTTGCAGCTTCTCGGCATCATCCAACCTATGGTGAATCTCCCCATGCTAGCGCACCATATTCCGGATGGCGTTGACAACCTACAGGAGGAAAGGAATTAGAAGAAAATCACAGCATAAGACTCACGAGCGAGCATTAGAAGACAAACCATACTAGCCAGCCCTCTCATTAAAGTCATGGTTGTGAAGGTACATTACGCTCTTCAAATTTCCACTGCTATGTAGGACTTTATCCAAATAAATTAAAGGAGATGGAGTACTCTTCGCGCAATCACTGGGTGACGCAAAGGCTCTATAGTAATCTTAACACAACACGTATGTCCTGGTTAAAGGATTCCAACCGATCGATAATTGAACGTGCATCGTGACTGTGAAACGTATTTGTCCATCAAGGCTAATCCCACTTCCATCGATTAATCGTGAGTTCAACACCAGCACGTCAGAGCCCACACTGCTGGCCAGTGCGCATTCGCAAGCCTAGCCAGAATAGCGACCTAACAACAGCCAGGGAGCCCCTCACAACTCTCCTAATGACGCGAGGCCCCCGCTGTCCCATCCTCTAGCTTTGTATGCACAAGCCTCCCGAAGCATTCTAAAGACACCCTCCACGTCGGTAAGGCATCGGAGGCTCGTTCTAGATATTCAACAACAATTACTATCGGACTCCTCTAAGCCTCTTCATCTAGGTCAGACCGCTTTAGGCGCTTTTCGTCAGATACTTCAGAGCCGGGGGTGGTCTCCCCTTGAGTACTCGCTGCCCACTTACGCATCCGTGCGGCAAATCCAACAACGAGGCTAGACATATCGTCCTCCCTCTCCTCATCCTGGTCACTAGCATTTTGATCTACCCAATCCATAAAGCCCTTTAATCCCACACCGGCAGCTACGATCTTTCCCTTCTTCGTCTTCTTCTTCGCCTGGGGGCAAAGCCGAGAATCTTGTTCGTCCAAAGGTGATTGGTCAGGTCTGACAAAGGTAGCCGAGGTTTCTTGAGCAGTCTCAGCTTGATGCTCTTGAGTGAACCCCGCTTGTGCAAAGCTACCCAAGATTGACTCTAGGAGGTTGGCGAGAGTAAAGTGTTTGCCCCTAACAAGCTCTGTTGACAACGAGCGCAGGATGACAGGAACTATGTAGGGAAAGGTTTGGCGCCTAATTCACGCAAGTTCTTCACATATAAGAGGAGTTCGTGGTTACGCTCCCCCTCAGTGATCTCTAAAAGCATTCTGATGTGCTCCAGACTGGCCTTCTCCACCCAGTTAACCAGCCGACCTCGCTTGCGCCTACCTACAAAAATTTCAGAAAAGAAGAACATGTCAAAACACACAAAATTCCATAAATGAGGGTCATATCAAAAACATAGACGGCTTAGGGGAGCACAAGTCCTACCAACCTGAAACAAACCTGGGAAGGAGAGAGACTGGTTTAGGTCAAAGGGAAGCCCTAGAGAGCCTGGCGTCTCGTACCACGAACCTTTAACCAAAACAACCACTTTCCCTTTCGCCTTAATCCGAGAGTCCGTTACAGAATTAGGCCAGGCTATGGGTCGATATACAGTAAATCTATACTAATCTCAAATTAAATTTAATAGTTTTATAGACATGTATGGAAGACAAATCGGGTATTTTTCGTAAATTTAATAGTTATGTGAAAAATGATAACCGAATTAAAGAGTCAAGGGTAAATTGGTAAATTGCCAATTAAGGACCCAAAAAGATATAAAAGAAGAAGAATATGTTGTCGGTAATCAGGATAAGGTGATTATCAAATTTAATGAAGTAGGAGGACTAAAGTGCAAGGGCCAAAAACTTAAGTCAAAATGAGGCATGAGACAAGAACTTGTCTCTAGAATTTGTTCTCCATTTTGGGCTTTGGGAGCTAGGGCATCTGATTGTGTGGGGAGGAGACCAAATTGGTTTGCTCAATCCATTGTTCTTGGCTTTCTTAGTTCAAGAAAAGATGAGGAAAGGAGAGGAAAGGAAAGGAAGAAGGAAAAGAAAGAAAGCTCGGTTTGGAAGTTTCAAGACATAAAGGTTAGGAAAAACATCCTAACTCTCCCATTATTTGTGTGTGTGTGTGTGTGTTTTTTTTTTTTGTTTGATTTAGGTTTGAGGTTGGCTTGGATCTTGTTTTTGTTTGGGTTGGAATTGTCCAGTGATAAGGTAACAGTGAAAAATAAATATTTGTTGTCAAGAATAGAAGATCTATTCGATCAGTTGAAAGGAGCCAGTGTATTTTCAAAGATGTACTCTACATCTGATAAATATTATCATTTTCTGGCCAAAGATGTCGATGTTCCGAAATAGCCCAGGAACCCGAGCATATGGTCATTACAGGAGTTTTGTGGCAGCTATTTGGGTTAACTAATGCACCGACCGCATTCATGGACTTGATGAAATGTAAGAAACAACCTTTATTCGACCGCCAGGCACTTGAGCCAAGGTTTAGGCGTTTCTAGAAAATTATTAGGTTAAAAATGTACCTACATAGTATTGTGTTAGCCTCATGTGGTTGTCCTTGTTTTTGTTTTTTTATAGTGAATAAGATGGAACAACCCCAAGACACTACTGAGGAAAGTACCGAAAGTGTTAACCCTAAATATTAGGGTCCATCAGCCCCTGGTCCTTCCAAGCCGGCTAGAGGTGAACATGACATTCCTGTCGTGTCAATCGAAGCGTTGTTCAAGATTTCTCAAGATATGGCAAGGGTCTTAGATCTACTCACAGCGCCCTGAGTCTGAATTGATTCTAAGAAAGCCTTATAGAAGAATCTCCATGGCCAAGTCCTGAAGAGTCGATCGCTGAGTTTTGGCTTCAGAAACCGCAAAGGGCTGACGGCCAAAATGTCCCCGAACATATGACTGCATCAAAGGGTCTCACTCTGCAGGTGTGCAGTTATGATCGGTGCAGTTAGTTCACAATCCACTACTTCCGGACCCAATTACATGGGACTTCTTTGTCCAAGATTTTCAGACGAAGTATGTCATCGATGATTATAGAGATACCAAATGGAAGCAATTCCTGAATCTGAAACAGGGGTATTTGATAGTGGTAGAGTATGAGAAAGAGTTTAGCCACCTCAGTAAGCATGCACGAGAACCAGTTCTTACTGAAACCTTCCGATGTAGACGCTTGAGGGATCGCCAAGTAGCCTTATAAAAAGGTACCTCACAACAAGCATCATCATAAAGTGGTGAAAACTATCACCGCAAGCGCTATGAAGATTAAGAACATGAAACATGAGCCCGGGAAATAAATCCAAAGAGAAAGTTCTCCAGAGGTGGTCCCTCCTCAGGTAAAAGAGCTAGAGAGTCTCAAGTTGAATCAGTACATAGTTCTGCTACTAAAGGTAGAAGACAGGGACCTACAATGACACCGGGTTCCGATATGGGCACTTTAACCAAACAAGGTGAAAGACTTGAATGCCCACAATACCATAAATATCATTCTGGTACTTGTAGACGGATAACTGGTGGGTGTTTCCGATGTGGAATCATATACCATCTTTTAGTAAACGGTCCCCGCGAGGATCTATAACTTCTAGAAATCCTTAAGGAGGTAGCATAGGAGGATCAAATGTACCTCCATTGACTCATGATAGGGGCAGAGGGCGAGGTAGTTCAAGGAAGTATAGAAGAAGTATTGCATCAGAAACAGTAAATCACCTTAACACTACTGTCCCAACCCGAGCTTATGCTATGAAGGCTCGTGAAGATTAAGATGCACCGGAGGTTATAGCTGATATTTTCTCTCTCTATGACATTGAAATGCATGCTTTGATAGATCCTGGTTCTACACATTCTTATGTCTGCACCAAGCACTTGTTTGATAAAATGCTATCGCAGAGAAATTACATATGACATGCATGTTACTAGTCCCCCGGGGTACATAGTGTTAGTGGTCAACCGAGTATAAGAACCGCCTCTGCGCGATCCATGATGTAGAGTTCTTTGGCTGACCTAATTTCATCGCTTTTCACGTAGCTCACTCTGAGTATCGGGATGGATCAGTTATTCAAACATTGGGCCACTGGAGTGTGTGATAAGAAAATAGTGGTGCTTAAATGTTCAACCATTTGAGGTGACAAGACATGGTATCCACGATCTTTACCTATCATTCATCGTATTTCGCCCATTTAAGCCCAACGATTTCTTAAAAAAAGGATGAGGCTTCAAGACAAGGCCGACTCTAAAAGGGGTTAAGTAAAAATGGAAGATATACTGGTGGTGAAAGAATTTCCAAATGTGTTTCAAGAGCTACGAGTCTATCCAAAGGGAAGTAATCGTCCATTGAATGCACTGGGACGGCTCTATCTCCAAGGTAATCACCATATATGGCTCCAATCGAACTAAAAAGAGTTGGAAGACTCAACTACAAGAGCTTTTACTGGATTTGTCCGACCTAGTTTCACCTGGGTGCGCCCATTTGTTTGTCAAAAGAAAGATGGCACTCTGGATGTGCATCGACATTCGCAAACAAATGAAGTTTAACTGATAACGCCCTTTCCCTAATAATCCACGGTGTGAGTAGAATGCCACAATGTGAGTCAGACCTGTTAACCTGATTTTCTGGCATTATTTGAGACGATTTCAAGCATAGATTCATAACCGAGGCAACTTGTTTAAAAAATAATTGAAAAACCCGCACTACAAACCATAACCTTGTGGAATTCCACTACAATGGTGATTAAAATATCCAGTACATATATACTTGAGTCAATTTGGTCTTCTCCCCATACAACCAAATGCCCTAGCTCCCAAAGCCCAAAATGGAGAACAAATTCTAGAGATGTCTGGTCTAAGGCCTCATTTTGACTTGTTTTTTCGCCTGCACTTAAATTCTCTTACTTCTTTAAATTTGACAATCAACTTCTATCACAATTCTACAATGGCATATAATCTTCTTGTTTTATGTCTTTAATTTTAATTGAAATTCTAATCTAATTCCTTAACCTTTTAATAATTGCCATATCATTTTCACACTTAACTATTAAATTTCCGAAAAATACCAATTTGACATCCATACATGTCATAAAACTACTAGGGTATAAATTGGGGTGTGACAACTCTCTCCCCCTTAAAATAATTTCATCCTCAAAATCTATACTCGAATTAAAAAGCAAAATTTGTCTTCATTGTCAATTATTATGACCCTAAGTTAGTTTCTCCTCATAATTGCAGGTTATAAAGTACTTTACCAGGACTTGTTTGTTTCGTAATTGTTTCACTTCACGAGCTAGAATGGCTTTTAGTTTTGGTTGTTCATCATAAGTGAAGTCTGATTGCACTTGTACATCTTGTATTGGCAAGATGTGTGTTACATCGATTTTGTATATAATTAAATGCTTCAAACAAGAAAGAGGATCACTATGATTATTCACCCTCACTATCCCAAAACTTGTTAAGACTAATTTGTGATATAAATAGACCAGTGGACAAACAAGACCATATATATATACAAATTTATGTAACTTCTACCAAGAACTATTATCTAATCCCCGACAACGATGCCAAAAAATGAAAGAATCAAACACATGAAAATACGGTTTAACCTTTTGAAATCGAATTCATTAAAGATTTTGATCGGGTCTTAATCACTACAAGTACACAGATCGTATAAGTGAATAAAAAGGGATTTATCAGTCCGGTATATAGTTCCCACGAGGATCGAGAATGAATCATAGTAAAAAACCAACTACCCTAACTACTCAAGATCCCGACTATTCAACTTCAATATTCGACATGATTAGATGTTTAACAAAATAATACTAAGTAATTTCACTCAGTGTACATAAAAATATTAATAAGAAGTGGAGTCGAGTTCACCGAAAGGAGACAACATTGACATGTATCAATGAATAATTATCAATTTCGCATCACTAATCTTAAACAAGCCATAAGTTGGAAAGCCAATCACAAAGATGCATCAGGGTATAGTTCGATTTCTCTCGTTATGCCCTTTCTTCACTAATGAGATTCATGTTCATTTACATCATGAATTTAATCAGCTACTGTAAGATATAATCCTCTTTCTAAGATCTGCGCTCTTTCGCACTTCTCACACCTGTGATTTAGGACTAGAGAATTCTCGCTCCCATAGACAGGAAACTTCTCCAACGGAATGGCACCTCATCCTTCAATACTGATGAAATTATCCATCTCCTTGATTGGATCTTTGCTAACACAAGATCAGAATCCTTTCATCAGAGATAGGAGAAACCTCTCATTGATTAAACTGATACTTCAACAAACTATACTCAAACCATGAGTAAGTTAGTGATTTATCTGAGTAATCTTGTTCATTAGTTCCGAAGTATTAGTCTACCATACCCACAAAGAACTGCTCTCTACCCTCAAGATTCTCCATCTTTGTGTCACGTAGAGGGCCTCATGGAAATTAGAGTTAAATATAATACTTTGCTTGGGTACACGGTACTAGCACTAGGAACAATTAAGTTCAAAAATAATGTCAATCAAATAAATTCAAGAATTCTAACTAAGGCGTTTCTATACCCCATGCAAAAATGATCATCATCGATCATTCCCAAAGGGAGTTAACCCTTCAAAACCGTTCACTCATATCAATGACTAACTGATCAGAAAATTCACCAAAGTAAACCAACCCGAATAAATGAAACTACATTCAAACCCATTTTATTCAAAACAAGAATGAAAGAGAGAATAACAAGAAATTTCATTCAAAGTCGCACTACAGTCATTACTCAACTTAAAAACTAAGAAAACCAATCAAAAAATACGCTTTAAACTAAATCTACTAAAACCGAAATAAAAGAAAAATAAAAGAAAAATAATATACAGGAAATTCCAACTACCTAGAAGTCCCGAATTACTAAGGCGCACAAGGCCCTAGATGTGACGAGAGACATTTATATGAATTTTCCAATGTTGGGTCAGACAAGACAAGAGTCAGATCCCACCTCTTCAACACCCCGCCCCAAATTGGTCGCTCATATGGCATAGAAAGTTCACGCGACAGAGTTCTGCCTTTATCACGCTTCTCGTTTGTCACTGCTCTCGAGCTTTTCGATCTCTATCGCTACACTTTGATAAGCAATGCTATGCATACAGAGTTTTGATCCAATGGGCCTGGTCTCACGCGACAAGAATGTCTTGTGTCACGACACAAAATTGTTTCACTCAGCTCTTCATACACTTCTGCCTCTGGAAACTGTCGCAACATAATTTTCTTTGTCGCGACAAGCATTTTTCTCTTCAACTTGTCTACTCTATGTCGCGACAGGATTTCTTTGATTCCTTAACAATTTCTACCGCGACATAATTTTCTTTTGTCTCGACAGACTTTTCTTCTCTAGTCCTTATAGCTGGCTGAGCTGCTCATAAGGACATAAAAATCTTCATCATGTATTGTAAATCTCACTTAGCTAATCTCGCTTCTTCGTCATGGGCCGAATTTTCTTCATGAAAATTTCTATCATCTCAGCTTTACCACACTCACTAAACTTTTCACGCAATGGTAGATTCCGTGCAGATTCAATTCTTTTACTATGTCAACATGCATTTCTTTGTTGCCATGGCTCTTGTAATATGCTCTTCAACTTCTTGTCGCACAGAATTCAATTTCCTCATGTTTTGTCTGGTCGACAAAGTCATGTTGCTCTTTTGTTGTAACTTCAATATACGCGACAAGTGATTTTGTCACAACAGACTTTTCTTCCTTTAGTTGGTTCCATGCTAAAAACTTTGTCACAACATAAAAATACTTATCTCAAATTCATCAGGTTATATTCAAGCTACTTTACGTCAATAAAGCCTTGTCTTTGTCGCGATAGAGTTCATTTGTTAATCTTCCACCCTTTATGTTATGACAAAGAGAAGGATTATCACATAAAGTTCCTTTCAAGCATTTTGCCTGACCACGCAATCAGAGTTAAGTATATAGTCAATGAAGGTAATGTTAACATTCTTCTTCAAAGAACGCAACAGAAACTCTCGTCAGCGACATTGCCAGAAATTCCTCTTCCTCTGAGTTCACCGACTTGTTACGAAGATACGCCTACCGTCATGACATAGTTCTTCCCAAGTTCGAATTCTATTGCTAAAAACAAAAACTATGTCGCAACAGAAAATGCTGCAATTGCCATTTTTTTCTTTTTTTCTGCTGGAATTATCTCATTTTGCAATTAAAACCTACAAAACACAAAGTTGGTGAATATTCCATAATTTGGCATAAAATATATCTGAAACTGTTAAAAACATTCCAAAAAAATGGATTAAAAATATATGACATTGACTTCATCAACATATTCATCATAAATAAGATTCTAAGCATTTAGACATGGAATAGATACTATGATCACAACTGGGAGGGCCAAACAATGTTTTCTAATCGATTCAATTTTTAAAATCTCATAGGTCCATGAACTGGGGCTTAGTTTCCTTTCTTTCCAAATCGGAGTATCTTTCTCCATATGATACTTTCAAGAAGACTTTATCTCCGACTTCGTACTCTATGTCTTTTCTTTTCAGATCTGTGTACGACTTTTGTCTATTACTAGCAACTTTTAACCTTTGTTGAATGATCCGAACTTTTTCTTTTGTCTCTTTTACTATGTCAAATCCAATTACTTTATGCTCATTAAAGTCTGTCCAGCATACAGGAGTTCTACATTTCCTGCCATAGGGGTCATACCAATACTTGTCTGATAACTGTTGTTATAGGCAAATTCCATAAAGGAAATATATCTACCCCAACTTCCAAGAAAAGCTAGCACACAACCCCGAAGCATGTCCACTAACACTTGAATCACTCTTTCATATTGTCCATCTATTTATGAATAGAAGGATGTACTAAAATTTAGTCAAGTACCTAAGACTGACTATAATTCTTTCCAAAACCTTGATCGTGAATGTGGATCGCAAATGTGCACTATCGACAAAGTGGAACTCACAACCGATAATCTCACCACTTACAACTCTATTAATGATCCATGGAATAGCCGGGTCGGCCCTCACTCGCCGTAAAGTGACGGTAAAGTAGTGTAAAAAGTGCACTGCAGCGCAAGCATCACTCGCCGGAGTTCACGCAGCAGAATGGCTAGTCATGTCATTCCCATGAAGAGAAGCATGCTAAGTAATCGATTTAGTGACCTAGATAATATTTGATCCATTTTATAGCCGGCATGAATCAATTAACTAAACAAAGAAAGTTCTAATATTAAAGTTTTCCCGCCAAGGTAATGAAAATCTAGTGGTTTTTACCTTCACCTACCACACTTGTACGGATTTTAACCCAGCTTAGTGCATTTATTTAATATACCCATGATTTATACAGCTGGCTGATCTGCTCTACACAAGATATTCTCTCTCTCTCTAGATATAACCCACCGCCATTCCTAAATCGGTGTATTGCATCTCCGTCGACCCTCGACCTGCAAGATGCATGAATGTGTGCAAACTCCTAGTGCGAGACCAATGTGGAATATCTCTATTCCCAGTTGACCAAGTGTTGCTTTACCCACAAACCCTACAAATCATCATCTCTCGAGCATCGTAATTCTAAAGATTAGCATGCCAAATTGGCCAAAGAATGACATGTGATTAAATTCAGGAGTAAAACAACCATAGAAATTCATATCGATATTAAATAAAATACAATTAAATTATTAATCCATAATGGTGCGGTTAGGGTTGACAAAACACTAGAGAGACAAGTTAGTTCATAGTGATTTTCATTACAAACTGAAAGATTTCGAGCATCACAAGAATTAGAGAAAGAACATGCGTAGTCTTTGCGATCTCCCGAATTGCTCACCAATCTCTCTCTATCCGTCTCTCCTTGTCTTCAGTCCGTCTCCAATCCCCCCCCCCCATCCCCGAAATCACCTCCTTTATACCTCTGAACTCAGCCCATCAATGGCCTAGAAAATCATAATCCTCACAGAGCCCATTGAACGGGAGACCCCACTACACCACGGCGAAGGGAGCTTCACTACGGTGTACCCGAGGCAACCATACTCTAGCATTCAGGCTCACCGTATGAGGATTCCTCCATCAAAGCTACGCTGTGAGTTGGCCTCCCCACAAGCAGACCAGACCATCATCTCGCCGACGCCTTTGCTACACATTCTCTACTTTGGTCCTTTTCTTCTATTGTTAGCTCGGTTCCAATATCGCCATGTTCTATGTAGAAACATTACAAAGATAGGAGATTAGCTTAAATATCGTTGAATATGAATGTGAATCATGCAAGTTGAGCTATAAAAACACATAGAAATTGTACTATAATGTATGCATGATTCACTCATATCAGTCTCTTATAGATTAGGATTAAAATTATGGTCTCTTCTATACATTTGTAGCTCTGGTTCTTAGGTTTCATCTCCAACTGGAATCATCCAAATTGAAGGTCCGTAGGCCAAGTTATGACCAAAACAAAAACACGGGTTTTAGGGAAATTTGGACAACACTTCCCCTAAAATATCTACATGTCTCTTTACACATTTTTGGTCCTTATCACCTAATTTAAAGGTCCAAATGACCTGATCTGTGAGCCTTTGGAAACTTAAGACATAGGTGAACATTTTGTTAGAAGATCACTTTGTCTAAAAACCTTGTTTACTAGGTCGAAATTGTAGCCTGAAACAACCAGATGCTAAATAACATTTCAGAGTCACGATGCTCACGTGACGCTACTATGATGTCGACCATTAGAAGTCGCAGATAGACTGGAAAACAGTACAACTCACACCGGTGTTGTATGTGGTGTCTTAGAAAAATCCCCTTTCTTTTATTTCTAGAGGCCATCTCTCTTTTGTTCGACCGAATGGGGTGATCTTGGATTCTATGTGTAGCTAAGAATGCTCCAGAACCATTCCACATTAGTTCAAATATACGGGCCTTATTCGAAAAAATCAGTTCTATATTGTTCTCGATTTCGATTAGCACTCCCGATCTTCGATCAATAAATCTTATGTGATAGGCATAAAATTTGGGTAACCATCCTGTAAGTAAATAAAGGATTTGTATATGTATACAAGATATAATCACATATAAGAATGTTACAAGACCGTATATAAAATGCTCAAATATATATAATTGTATGCCTACGTGCATGCCAAGATAATGAATAAATAAATATGCTATTCAAGACGTCTGTTATAAAGCAATCAAAGAGTTTTTCCATGCTAATCAAAGACGTCATTCAATTGATTTGAAGACGCCTGCTCGCTATTCAGCACTTCGTTTCCGTTTACTCATTAAGTGGGTTCCATTTACACCACTTTCTCTGTTTCCTATATCACATACACTCTAGTACTTATTGTATTGCATCCCTCTTATTCATTGTTAATGGTCTATGCAAGCAAACATTTATATGATGTGTATTTGAATAATGAACAATATGAAACATGAAACAATCAACCCGCATAAGGCATAACTCTCATGTACCGCAATGTACCTAATGAAAATTCTTCATATGATGATTTATGTTTAACTCTACTCGGAGAGATGAATAATATGATATGTGAAATAATTATATGGATGCACACATATAATCGGAATTGAGGATCATTAAAGAGGTCATATATATAAACATATCTGGCTTCTCCCACTGTTGCGGCGTTTAGCACTGTTTCATCCAGTAAGCTCAAGAATGTCGTGACATCCCGCACTCAAGGCCAATTCAACAATAGAGCCCTTGGTGTGGGTCCTCCACTCCATATTCTCTTTTGTAATATAAATGTAAATGTAATATTTGATATAGTGAAACTTGTAAGAATATAAGTAGTTAGAGACTCAAGCATAAAAGTATTGGATATTTTATTCACCACTGTAGTGGTAATTCCACAAGATTATGGTTTGTAGTCTGAATTTTATAATTATGGCCTTTTTAAAACAAGTTTATATCAGTTATGAATCTATGCTTGAATTGGTCTCAAATAATGGTTGATTTCAGCTCTATGTGGTGTCCCCTCACCTAACGCACTGTGGGAAAGCAGTCTCAATCCAAAGGTCTGTGCGGTAAATAAAATAAATCTCTACCATTGAAATATCCAATCAAAGAGAGTCTGGGACAAACTCATAAGAACTGGAAGACATTCTGGATGTACGGCGCAGAGCGCCTTAGTAAAGTGGTAGGGAAATGCTTCACCAAAGAAGGGACGGAGAGGCAAAGCCCTAAGGCAAACTACTCTCGGGTAAAATAAATGGCGTTATCTACCTCTCCCATTGTCGAGGTAGTCACACCATCTAACATCTCCAATCCAAGGTAAGGTGGACTTTTCCCCAAGACCCCAAGTCCTTGCGTACATAAAGAACTAGGTGTGCTCACTCAAGGTCTTCCCGGGGGTCCCCTCTCAAGCTAGTGGAAGCCTCTTTTTGACCTCTCGTCATTCTACAAACAAAAAAAAACAAACAAACAAACAAACAAATAAAGGGGGATCAGCCAAAAAACAAAAGAAATCCCCTCTGGAGGTCTAACAACCCACTAATGACAAAACCTAAGAACACCACCGGCGAACGATGTTCGCACCCTCGGAAAGATACGAGAACTTTCTGACCCAAAAATACTCGACAAACAGAGACACAAAAAACACATCAAGGGCAATACAAACGAAGTTTGAGAGAACTCACCGGAAAATTGAAAGTAGTCAAGGGACCTCCAATGATTCCCTTGAAGAAAGTTTACGTGGCTAATGCGAGTAAACAAAATTACGTAAAAATTTTTGGCTTTCGCGAACAAGAGAAAAGAGCAAAGATCATGTTTCAACCCCTATACGGTGGGTGAAACATCAATCCAGCATTAAATGTGCCGTCATAACATCATGCGCCCCAGACATATTGGGAAACGTGTGCTTCCCACGCGCTTTGTATCCAAACACGCTTCACCTTTCGGTGCGATTCGATGTGCGCATTGATTTTCCGAGTCCTTTCAACTTTCCACACCCAAGGTTTAAAACATAGTATTTTCCCTAACTGAAAAAGCACGAAGTTCCAACCGCAGTGCGTGGCACTTTGTCTCGTAATCTAAACCCACTACCACTAACGGGCCTAAGGCCGGTTGTCTGCATCATGAAGCCGCCCAAGCCCACTCTACCGAATTAAAGACAAAGTGCGAACTAACCGCATGAGAGACTTGAAACCCGTATAAGAAAGTCAGGGTGTCCTGTGAAAGGCTCACTTCATGGCGCCAAGGCTTAGTGGTTTCAAGCCTCAAATTCCTAGCCACCCTACCATGAAGTTCATACATAAGATATAAAAGTCGGAAAATGCGCTAAAGAGATATTTAATCAATGATTTCTGCTTTTTTATCCCTTATTTCCAAAGCATTTAACTCGATATGAAAATTAATCCTCGATAAGGAGGAAGAGATTTGGTCCCTAAGATTAAGAGATCTTCTCTTCCTAAAACTGCAGTATACTCAACCATTCCCTATAAATCCCGTGGTAGATACCCCACGGTGGAAATGCAGATGCACTCCAACTGCGTGCTCTGCTCGATCTCCAATCCTTGCTAACTTAATCTTCGAGAGGCGAAAACCGCTTCACCACCATTTGTATCACCCTTTCGTGCCCCCGCTGCGCTGCGTATGCCCAAAGCGCTCGCATCGATCACGAATAACGCTATGCGCCCATGCTTCTATCTTCTCTTTTCGCTGCCGGTAGTTTTTGATTCCACTTAAAGCCTCCAATTGTCTTCGTGCTTTATATATATACGAAGAAATGTAACCCTATAATTTAACAAGGATTGGGAGAACACATTTGTGGAAAATTTAAATATCCATCTTCAACTTAAATTCTTTCGATCTCATCCATCGCAGTATCTTATGCAAATGACAACCAATAATTTCTAGATCCACGCTGCGATAGTTTTCATATGTTTCAATCGGAGACATGCTTTTCGATCAATAAAAGCTTATTATTTCAGAATGCACTTATCGAGTCCTTTGATCATTGATCAATTATTTTTGGAATCAATAAAAACTCTTGATCTAAAAATAATTTAGCAACTGGTATCTTTAATTGGTATTGAAGCTAGCAAATATGTTTTCTATATTTATGGGTTTTATTTTTTGTTCTCATGCTTAGCCGGAATTCAAAACTGTGTAAACAATTCTTTTTTTTTTCCTGCAAAAGTGGCTTTAAAAAAAATTAGAAATTGTGTGAGAATGGGTCCTTACTTATTCCCACATTAAATGCTTGTCATAATCAAAGTTGTACCACAATGATTATATTTTTTTTTAATTATGATAAAAAAATTTGTATTTATATAATGATACGGCACTTTGATTCCATGGTATATCTCATGGAATCCTTTTTTTTATATTTTTTAAATTCATTTTCATTAATGACAATCCAAAGGTCGGCTATTTTGATTCCATGAGATGTTATGGAATTTTTTGTTATTATTTAATTCCATTGTCATTAATGGCAATTCAGAGGACAACCAATTTGATTCCATGGGATATCATGGAATTTTTTTTGTTTGTTTTATTTATTTGATTGTTGTGTATGACAAGTTGTGAAATCTATAGGTTTTTTTATTTTTGGACAATTCCCCGATATACAAACAAGAAGTGAGATTTGAACTTGGTCCGATTTTGGTTTGTTATTAGTTTCATATTTTTATGGGTTATTTCATGAGGTATTTTATCCCATTAAATATTAAATTTGATCTTGGGATAAAATTGAATTTTACCCAATTTTGTATTTTTTTTTTTTGTTTCCTTCTCACAATATTGCTTTATCAATTTATGTTTATGTTATTTGAGATTATTTATAGCATAATATTATGAATAAAAAAAATTCCTTGTATTCAAAGAAATCGGTGAATATCGAACGTTTTACACCTAGATCTCAGGAGTTGCAGTACGTATATTTTTTTAATTGTTGCTGCAATTATACTTTTCCTGGTCTTGCATGAGATTAATTTTACTAAGATCCATACAGATAGTAAAACTACCAAAAAAATCACCCACCTTTAAGCAATTCTTGTTTGCCTTGATAACAATATGTATCACTTTTTCCATTTACTTAAAATCTGCTAATTAATTCCGTTTCTTATACAAGCACTATAAAATTACCAAGTTGCTAACCAAAATATCATATACAATTTGAAAATAAAATAGCATAAGATTTCTGAACACTGATCTTATCAATATGACTCCTATTCTCGACGGAATGCATTAATATTCAACAGTTCATTACGTAAAAAAACAAATGAGAAGTACAATGGTGAAATTCTCAAAACCTCTCTATTGCTAATTATCAAAAAGGATGAAATCATATCATACTTTTTTCAGGTTAATTTAAGGGGTAACCGTTGAAAATGGACAAAAAGCAAAAAAAAAAAAATAATGCAAATCTAACCCCTTTTATTAAAATCCAAAACTGAATGATATTTTTACATCATTTTGACAAATTTACCCCTCTAACCATTATATAAACCCTGATGAACCTCACTAAGAGGTGATTTAAATATAACTTAACACAAGTAAGCTTCAACCAATAACCATCAGATTCATACAAATACAAACTTAACTCTTCTAAATTTATCCAAATATAACTTAACTATTAAATCCAACACGCATGTAAGCTTATTGTAACCCTGACTCGACTTTCAAGTTTGTTCAAATGTTAACTTAACAATGGTTAAGTCCAATATATATATAAAAAAAAATGTTAGATTTGTAATATTTTTTAGGTTTTAACATATTAAGGGGTAATTTTGTGTAAAATATGGATATTTTAATATTTTAAAAGTAGGGGGTTAGTTTTACAAATAACTTTTATTTTTATCCCCTTTAAACCAATTCCTCTTATTCCAACACCAAACTAAGGTTTCCCAATTTAATTGAAGAGGCATCAATTTTATATTATGCTTGTTTTCACTCACGCCGAATGTGTAACTTTTTCGGTGCCATCGAATAAGTACTTAATAAAGATTAAGTATTAAGTCGTTTGTTTAACTGTGCAATGAAGAGCATTTACAACGAAACAAATTATTTAGTGCCTTGTCCCGCCTCATTCTAATGACATGTTTAATTTAATTTTAATCGGGTTTTTAATGGGTTTGAGTTTATTTTCAAATCCGACACGAGTTCGTGATTGCTATCAGAAGGGAGAAAATTGGGGAATTTTCAAAATTAAGAAATGCAATAAAAATAATAATAAATTGTCATAAGGTTCATGTTAAATTCCTCAGATATCAGATAACTAAACTTGATCGCGCCGTTAAATTGGTCTCTGAATCTAGTAACTCAAAAAGTTTCACGACTCGGTGATTAAACGGAAATTTTTTCATTTCGTAAGGAGCAGTCACGGTGAACTCCAAATGACTATATTTTTTCGATTATAAGGTAAACGATCCTGAATAAGCAATACGAACTTACATCCAAAATACACATGGCCAGTTCTAATAGACTTTTTTTAAAAATATTTTTTTATTATTTTATTTTTATACTTTTTAATATAAATAATTATTATTATTATAATGTTTTTTAATAAATAATTTATAAAATCATAATATTTTATTTTACAGTAATATTAATTTTAATTATAATAAAAATAAAAAGCAAATATAAAAAAATTAAAATTTAAAAATAAAAACAAAAATAAACAAACTGTGATTTGAATTTCTTACCTCCATTTTCTGCTTTAATTTTTAATGAGATGTTTTGGAGACCCGGGAAAAATAAACTGAGCCCTGCCCGATGACGCTCTGGTCCCAAACCCTCCGCTGCCATTCCTAAGAGCTGTATATCACAAATTTTATTTTTTATCGACAACATCAGCTTTTTCTTATTTTTATTAAAATGATTTCTTTCCTCAACAGTTCAAATATTTCACTTTTTCTATTCGTAACTTTTTAAAAATTTGTTAATAAGCATAAAATTTTAAACAAATTTAACGCTCAAAACTACAACACAATAAGTCAAAACAAACGCCACCTTAATCTCTCTCCATACTATTTTTCAATTTGGACATTGTCCATCATTTATCCTATCAATACATATCACAACAAAATAGGCAGGTTAAGTGAAAAATTCTTCATAAGATTGAAATGAGGTTATCTATCCTTGCTCAAACTTATTAGTTATGTGTCACCACCTAAAAACTTTGAAAGTCTTTTGCTTTAAAAATAAAAAATTATGATGCTGATATCCAAAAAAAAAAGTTGTATTATATTATTAGTCTATTATAATGATATTGACACCTTAAATATAAAATCATGGATCTCCAACTATTGTCAATTATTAAGAATAAAAGGAGGGTTGAATAAAAAGGAGATATTTGTTGAATTATCGTTCGAATAAGTTAAATGATATGTGATGTAATATCATACATTTAATTATGAATCAATAAATTATGTATTTTTCTGATTAAGCAACTTTCTTATAATATAGTAGCTATTTGGCTAGGCTCGAACTTGGATCCTCTTATAACATACTCTATTTTTTTGAAAGGTTAAGCAACAGCCGCCAAGCTGACATAATGGACAGGTATTATGTATTTGATTTCACTAACAGTGAAAAACTAAAATAAACTATTAATTTAATTTCCAGTCAGTGGTCGGTAGGAAAAAGTCTTCCAAAAACCAAGCACACAAACTTTGAAAGTTGGTGAGACAAAAGAATATAAAAAGTTTTGAAACTGTTTGTTTCAGTTTAGACAGAAAATACTATAAAGGAAAAAAAAATATTATAGCTGATTTTTATGTTTAAAAACCTCTTAGACCATTTTTTCAACAGCAGCCGTCATTAAATCCATAGTTGGCATACCCATGTTGAATTTCTTTGTATTCTTTTCCTTGGAGAAAATTTGCGAGTCATTAAACGTCGGTGAAACGTATGAAAAAAGGCTCAGTGATTTAGTCGAGCGAGGCAGCTCTGTATTGACTTGATAGTAGTAGATTGATGATCTACAACTAGGTTGACCTTACCTGGCGTTGAGATCGAACACTCCAACTTCACACCATTCGTCTTGCATGCCTTCTCCATTTTCGGTCTCTTTATAATTCATTTACTAGTTATGATAGTACATTTGTTAATTATGATAATGCGTTCATTGTCCTGAATCTGTGTAAGTGTATGAAGTTAAAAAACCAGAGCCGGGTGAATAATGAATATAATAGTCAATAAATCCATAATTTACATACCCATGTTGCCTTTCTTTGTATTCTTTTTCCTTCAAAAGAGAAAATCTACAATCTCATTCTTAAAGGCATCACTGACTATAAGAAAAAAAGCTCAAACAAGTTCAAGTTCAAGCTTCGAGGTTTTTAATCGAGTCGAGCTTAAACTTGACTCTGTATCGACTCGATAGTAGTAGATTGATGATCTACCAACAAGATCGGCTAGGTTGACCTTACTTGGTGTTGAGATCGAACTCTCCAACTTCACACCATTCGTCTTGCATGCCTGCTTCTCCATTTTCGCTCTCTTTATAATTCATTCACTAGTTATGATAGTGTATTTGTTAATTATGCTAATACATTCGTTAATCCAAAATTTCAACTATAAATCATGAAAAAGTTAAAAAAAACACCAAGCGAATGCTGAATATAACAGTCAATAGATCCATAATTTACATACCCATGTTGCCTTTCTTTGTATTCTTTTTCCGTCAAAAAAGAAAATCCTTGTCTAGTGCGAAGGCAATGCATTGAATATAAGAAAAAAAATTCGTCGAGTTCGAGTTGAGCTGAGTTTTAATCAGGTGACTTGAACTTGGCTTCTGTGTCGATCGATGGTAGTAGATTGATGTCTATAACCAAAGATCGGTAGGTTGACCTTACAGTGTTGAGATCGAGACTCTCAACTTCATACCATTGTCTTGCATGCACAGCTACCCATTTTAATCTCTTTATAATTCATTCACTATTTATGGTAGTATATTTGTTAATTATGATAATCGTGTATAATGCATTTATTTGTAAGTCATGAAAAAAGTTAAAAAAAGCAGAATTGAGATACGAATATAATGGTCGATAAGATCCATAATTTACATACCCATGTTGCCTTTCTTTGTATTCTTTTTCCTTCAAAAGAGAAGATCTACAATCTCATTCTGAAAGGCATCATTGAATATAAGAAAAAAAGCTCAATCGAGTTCGATTTCAAGCTTCGAGGTTTTTAATTAAGTCGAGCTTAAACTTGGCTCTGTATCGATTCGTTAGTAATAGATTGATGATCTACCAACAAGATCGGCTGGGTTGACCTTACCTGGTGTTGAGATCGAACTCTCCAACCTCGCGCCATTCGTCCTGCATTCCCGCTTCTCCATTTTCGGTCTCTTCATCGTTCAGGAAATCCTCCGACGGCTCCTTCTCCTCCCTCTGCACGTTGTTGTTTCCCCAACCATTCATCATCTCATCTGGGTTGACACCCTGTTCTTGCTCTGCAATTTCATGGCCGATTTGGAGGTCGTTACCTTGAGGTCCGAGAGCGCTCGCCCTTATCGGAGCTCGGGCGAGCATCTCAGCATGGGCCTGTGACTCCGCCCGCGCTTGCTCGGCCTGAACCATTGCCGCCATGCGCAGCTTCGCCTCGTGAGCCTCCCGTCCGGCCTTCTCCCTCGACTCGATCTCTGCCCTCAGTTCCAGCATCGCTCTTTTCTCCTCTTGCAGGAGGACCTGCTCGATCATCAGCCTCTCCTCTGATCGGAACTCTCCAACTGCCCTCTTGCGGGAAATGATATTGAAGGCGAGGGCCTGCTTCTCGAACGTGGCGGTGAACTCTGCGACTTTGGCGGCGATGTTGTGGTCCCACTGCTGGGAGCGGGACGGCATTTGGCCGGTGGTGTCGGAGTCGAGGATTCTATCGTCTTCCTCTGCTTCATAGTCTGCAACAACATGGTAAGGCAGTAGCCTGCAAAAGTATTAGGACAAAAACTGGAAATGAGAGTCTGATTCTTGCATTTATGAAGTAAAGGAAGGAGGACACCAAAAACAGATAATATGGGCATGTTTGTTTACCCTTTTTGAAAATTGAATTGTTTTATGTTCTCAGAAACAAGGAAAACATGTTTGGTTTCCATTTGTTTCTTTATTTGGAAAATATAAAAAACAGTAAATTTAAAGAACAAGAGTTTTCAAAGAACACCAAAAAGGTGTTTACTGCGTTTTCAAAAACTATTATCAAAAACAGTTTTCAAAAGTAGGAACATAACATGCCCTATCACTTCAGGCTAGCTTCCAAATGAAAGTAGCTAGGAATAGGATTTCCTTTCATTTCTTCCTTAATTTGATCCCATGGTAATGAATGCACAAGCTAGTTACTCAAAATTCAAGAATCAAAATTATTAAAAAATTCAAGAAATAAGGTCTTGCCTGTGTTTACTATTTTTGAAAACTGTTTCTGTTCTCAAAAATAAGAAGAATAAGAAAAACAAAGAAAACATATTTGGTTTCCAGTGTTTTTTAGTTCTGAAAAAACACAAAATCTGAAAAACCAAAAGAGTTTTCAGAGAACACCAAAAACAGTTTCAAAAACAAGAACCAAAAAGATCAAAAATTATTTTATAAAATCTTGGAACAGGCGAAAAGTGTCATCTCTCATAGCCCACACACCATAGACACTCTAATGACATTGAATGTCAGCAAACTAATTTGAACAAAGGACCAAAGTGAAAAGAGGATGACCCATCAAGAAGATGAGGAAACAGAGGAAGCTTCTCAAAATCACTACTTTTGCTTCAACAAAAAAAAATTAAAGAAGGAATGATAACCATTAGCTTTATTTCAAGAAACAGATTTAAACAAGGAATGCTTAGTGGCATAGTAGCATGGACACAAATATATGAAACATCAACCAGACTACAATCAATATAGACAAACAAAGAGAGAAAACTCGATACTAGGATACAGAGTATGGCAAGAAAAATATCATGGACAAGTAGCACAAGACATCGCATCTTTATCGTATAAAAATATTTGGTATTCCTACAACAAAAAAGAATAAAGATATGCCTCGGATCATTGAAAAACCTTTCTTTTATTGTAGAAATAGAAATGACTTCAGCCCTTTAGGCCTAACTCAAGCGGTAAAGAGATATGATGGCCGTAGGCCTGTCAAAATTCAACTCGACACGATTAACCGACACGATTAACCGCTGATTAAACGGGTTTGGGTGAGACCTAAACGGGTTCGGGTGATAAACGGATCAACTTAGTTTAACACGTTTAATAAGCGGAGTCGTGTTGAATTGAGACATGCTATACGTTTATAACCAGTTTGCAGTTTAACGCGTTTCCCTCTTTGTCGTTTTACCCGATGATGCGGCTAGGCACATCAATTGGCCGCGATACAGTGTAAACCGCGTTATCTGATTAAGCGAGTTTGGGTGAGACTACGCGGTTCGAATCGCAGATTGACCACGTTAACACGTTTAATAAGCGGTGCGGTGTTCGGGTTTGTATTTCACGTCACCGTTTAACCGTAACCGTTTAACCCTGACCTTACGTTTGACACCCCTAATGATGGGGTTATTAGAGGTTCCCAGGTTCAAGTCCCGGAAAAAAAAAAATAGAAATGACTCTCATAACACAGACCCATGCACATTGCCATGTCTGTATCTATGTCAATTTTCCTTGATCAACAAGGGAAGCATGAAACAATTTAGTTTGTTCCAGGTTCAAGTCCCGAACAAAAAATGGAAAAAAAATATTCACCATAAAAATAAAAAAATAAAAAGAAAAAAAAGAAATGACTCTCATAACACAGACCCATACACATTGCCATGTCTGTATCTATGTCAATTTGCCTTGATCAACAAGGGAAGCATGAAACAATTTGGTTTACAGTAATACTAATACAAAGTAAGCCCTAAAGACATCTAATTTGACTTGGCATCTTGGCCTTTAAGATTGAGGAGTAAGAAAACAAAGAGGATAAAAGCAAACACAGTAATAGGTTCATTAAAGAAACTTACAGCCATGTGTAACCCAATGGTCCTTAGTTCTAGTCCCCTTAGGGCTACTAGAGGTTTTACCCGGCCGTTAACTTTAGGACCCGTGGGATTAGTCAAGGTGCGCACAAGCTGGCCCGAACATTCACGATTATCAAAAATAAAAAATAATAAAAAAAGAAACTTACAGCCATGTGCATAATGACCTAAAGGGTTCCTTGAAAATCTCGTGTATGTGTGTGTGTAAAATCTGTTGGAGAGTCACCATGCTACTTCTCCACCATCTACTTGAACTCTAGATCAAATATGCTAGATTCAGAAGAAGTGATCGTTCCCAAGCTTATGTTTGATGCTGATTGGAACAACTCTTTGGTTTCAACCCCATTGGAGGAGTGGGGGAGATTAAATTAGTATTTCCGAAAAGGGAAGGAGGATTCATAATATCACATTTCTTAACCAAAGTTGTACACTCTAGTTGCCCAAGGGAATCAATGGAACCGCCAATAGAAAGGAAGTGATAAGTTTCCCCGGGAAAAATTGAGGATACAAGCCTACATCAATTTTTTTTTTTTTTTTAAATGATACAGCAGTACCATAACTAGATTTTTATTTTTCCAGAATCTGAAGGGAGAACAAAGAGAATCATCACCATCCCAGAAGGTTATGAACGGTTAAGATCAAGGAAGGTTGAACAAATGTAGACAACTTCTTGCTTCTCTACTCCCCTTCCTAGGGTTGATGATGTTGCCAAATTTTTGCTTCTCCCCTATTTTTGCTTCTCGACAGTTCTGGCCTTAAATTCAGATTGATCTTGTCCTTCCTACCCAATCTGCTCCCCTGTTCTTCTTACAGCAGATGTTGCCAAATCTTTGCTTTTTTGCTCCCCTGTTCTTCCTATATCCAATTCCAAGAACAACTCTTCGATCTGATAAAAAAGGAACAACTCTTCATCACTGATCACCTAGAATTCCGACAGTTCTTGCCTTGATTCCGATGATCTTGCCCTTCCTACTCAATCTGCTCAGCTATTCTTCCTACAGCATATGTTGCCAAATCTTTGCTTTTTCGCTCCCCTGTTCTTCCTATATCCAATTGCAAGAACAACTCTCCGTCACTGGTCACCTAGAATTGCAGCAGCACTTGCCTTAATCCAGATAATCATGCCCCTCCTATGCAATCCAGGGTTTTTTGCATGGAGTCAACTTAACCATGTACAGAACATTCGATCATGCTATGACTTCTATTTATTTAGAATTTAAAAGCAAAAGTCATGAAAGTTCGAGATTTTAATACTAATTTTCTCTTATTATTATTCCTTTTCAAATATTCTACTGTTTCTTTCCTATCAAATTGTCTAGAACAGGCACAAGGAGGTAGCCCATCACTCCTTTATCCTTTTTTACCACTAAAGAACCATGCCATCCTAAAAGTGAATATCTTACCAATAAGAGGAGCACCCACGATACAAACAGAGAAAACAATCAATTCTATAAAACCATTGCCCAGTGACCATGGATGAGAATATGATCAGCAGATTCTTCCTCTATAATACAAAGACGCATCTATTTTCTACTGACCACTCTCCATTGAATGTAATCCAAGGTCAAACTCAATTATGTTGTAATTATCCATAAGTCAGGGGAGGTACGCTACCTGTACTTAACCATGCATTCGAACATCCTTAATTGATCTTAAAACCCAATATTTATCCCTCAAAAAGAAGGAACAACAGACATAACAGTTGAGACTGGAATAGACAAGAAGCATGCTTATCTCAGCAAGAAAAGGTACTTATGGATGATGATTTCCTTACACCACATTAACAACAATGGCAGAATCACCCGGGACAAAAATGTTACCAAGATGGCAATCAGCCCCCACCCACATAAGAGCTACTATAAGGAAACCTTATGACACGATCCCACATTGGCTCCGCATAAGGTTGTGGGGTGGTACTTAAGCTTAAGAGGTTCTCCCACCTATCAAGCCAGTTTTTTGGGTTAGGCTCTCCTATTGAGCTGGGCACTGGTGCTTTCATTGAGAGCCAATACGTAGCAAGAGAGGGCTTGAAAGAGGGCTACCCAGTGCACCAAAGGTGGACCATGAGTGAATGCTAGCTAGAGTGTGAGCCACCCACAGTGAATGTCGTCCTCAAACAACCGGCTTCTCAAGGGGTATAGAATGATACAATCCCACATCGGTTCCACATAAGGTTGTGGAGTGGTACCTAAACTTGATGGGTTCTCCCCCCTATTAGGCTGGTCATTTGGGTTGTGCTCTCCGATTGGGCTTGAGGCCCTATCATTGGTGCTTTCATTAAGAGCCGGTACGTAACAGGAAAGGGCTACCCAGTGCATTAAAGATGGGCCCGGAGTGAATGCTAGCTAGAGTGTGAGCCACCTAGAGTAAATGTCGTCCCTTGGGCGTGCACGGTTTCTCAAGGTATGGGTTGAGTACGATCCGCGCCGATCTAATGGGTTGTGGAGTGATGCTTGGCAGAAGGTTCTCCCTTCGGTCGAGTCTTTGGAGTTGAGCTCTCCTATTGGACTTTGGTACCTATCACCTTACTAAATATGATAAGATAGATCCTTAATACATCAAATGCCCAATGTATCTGCACATAATAGATCTGTATTTCAAAAGGATGGCCTATTAACGATTCAGCAACAATCAATGACTTATCCTTACCACTACTTTATTTTGATGTCAAGGCAAAATAAACAATCATCCAAGACCACTACTAGCTGTAAATAAAATTCTCCAGGAGAGATTCATCACTTCTTGAGGAAGGAAAATTACCTCAAAGCTGATAAATAGAGCATTTGTTAAGTAGAATCCTATAAGTTTTAATAGTGTTGCGAAACCTATTATTAAAGCATATCGTGAACCATATACCATTCCAAATTCAAGATCAATACTTGAGAGCTTTACAAGATGGGCTTCTAGGGCCAAAAGAAGATGTTTTTTCTTAAATTCATGAGCAACACCTTTGAAAACACAGATTCCGCCCACAACAAATAATTACTATAATTCCATTATAGAATGTGATCCATCCATTAACTCTCTCACAAGGGTTGATATTAGAGACTAATGTTCATCCCCACTACATAGTGAGGAAAAAAACAGAGATTCTGAAACAAAAGAAATGATAAAAAAAACTGAAATTGTTAAAGATTCGTTAGAGGACACTAACAAATCAAAGCGTGTCTAAAAACCTACAAGACATAAAACCATTCATATATGCAGACCACATACAGCATATAAACACGAAAAAACCTCATGAACTTTGACAGGAACACAAATAGTCATCACAGAAACATCAAATCTTTACTTCACAACATTTTGACACCAAGCCACCCTATGCTTCCCCCCTTCCTTTATTATAATTTTCAATCCATCCCCAAAAAACCAAAAGAAAAAGAGAAAGGAAAAAAGGGAAAGAAGCAGAAGAAGAAGAGGAAAGAAATAAGAAACAGCATAGAGACTGTATAGTAAGAAAAAGATAACATCAACTCAGAAAGCAACCCACAGATCAAGGGAAAGAATCTAATATACACATAAAACTGAAATCCTATGCAGATAATCACATCTAAACCTCAAAGCAGACACTAATTGGAGACCTTCATTACTTCATACACATCACAAAGCATGCCGGTCTTTGTAATTCCACTCCACAGTAACAAAAAACACTAGTGATAAAATATGTGATTCCTCCTTTCAAAACAGCAATGAAATTCTTTTGGAACTTGAGAAAATGGATAGCACAGCATTTCATTCCATTTCTTGGGCTATTTTCTGGAAGACAGGAAACATGAATGGAATCCAAAGTTGGAATAATTATCTCCATTACCCCCAAAAAAAAAGTCAACAGAAATGTGTTCTATCCATTCTATCAATATGATCACCAAGGATCCCATAACACCATCATAAACATTTCCCAGGTTAGATAGAATTCACTAATATGCCAGGCATCCAACAAGCAAGCAAACTGACACAGCCCAGCTCTGCATGGCCACTGGAGAACACATCTATATATTTTTAATCGACAGAACAATTTTATTACGAATACCAATATACATATACGTACATGTAAACATGTTAAACAAGTCCCCCCGAAACAACAATCTTAATTAATTTTAATAATGCATTATCACATTGAGCAATAAAGATCTACTCTCTCTTATTTTATTTGTTTCATATTCCGAACAATGGGCTAAACTTTCAGGCATGAAATTTGGAAAACAAGACAGTTTTATGAAACATGACATCTGCATATGACAGAACTTATCCCATTATTTTGCATCTGATCTTATTTCCCATTTGCAAGGAAAACCATGGTAACAGAATCCACAGCTCCACTATTCCATAAACTTAAATCCTATGCATACAACAGATATTCCGATGCTATGTCACTACAGATAATCACATCTAAACCTCGAAGCAGACACACTAGTTGGAGACCTTCATACATCACAGAGCATGCTGGTCTTTGAAATTCCACTCCACAGTAACAAAAACACTAGTGATAAAACATGTGGTTTCTGCTTTCAAAACAGCAATGAAATTCTTTTGAAACTTGAGAAAATGGGTAGCACAGCATTTCATTCAATTTCATAGGCTATTTTCTAGAAGATAGAAAACATGAATGGAATCCACCGCTTTATATCTCCATTACGAAAAAAATTCAACAGAAAAATGTTCTATCCATTCTATCAACATCAAATCACCAAGGATCACATAACACCAACCTAAACATTTCCCAGGTTAGATAGAGTTCACTGATATGCCAGGCATCCAACAAGCAAGCAAACTCACACGTGCCAGCTCTGCATGGCCACTGGGGAACACATCTATATATTTTTAAGACTACAAATACCAATATATATATATATACATACATGTAAACATGTAAAACAAGTCTCCCCAAAACAACAATCTTAATTAATTTTAATAGTGTATTACCACATCGAGCAATAAAGATCTGCTCTATCTTATTTTACTTGTTTCACATTCCGAACAAATGAGCTAAACTTTCAGGCATGAAATTTGGAAAACAAGACAGTTTTATGAAACATGGCATCTGCGTATGACCACCCATGAGAACTTATCATATTATGTTGCATCTGATCTTATTTCCCGTTTGCATGGAAAACCATGGTAACAGAGTCCACAGCTCCACTATTCTGTAATCTTACTTTGTCACAAGGCACAAGCCATTACCCATCAGATACTTTCCACAATATTGAATGATCCCATTTCTTCCTCTGAAGAAATATGGAACTAAGGGGCTGTTCCTGTTTTCAAGAACAGTTTTTTGTTCTGTGAAAACACAGAGAACTCTAATAATTAGTTTGGTTCCCATTTTTTATGTTTTGAAAAACACAGAGAGCACTTAAAAAATGTTTTCTAGAATTCTGTCAAAAAAAAAAAAACTATTTTCTAGAACAGTTTTCAAAAACAGGAAACCAAAGAGCCCCTAATTTTCTGGGATTCTATTTAAATCAAACAGAACTAGATCACTAAATACAAATCCCCAACAAAAACACCCACTCCATTCAAATATTCAAAACTACACCAACAAGATGCAAAATTTTCAAAACTCCAAAACAATGTATTATCGCAAACACACAATGGATCTCAAACATTCACAGATCGGAAACCCTAATTACAGAAAACACAAAAACGAAAACAATAAGGAAATGATCCCATTCCTTCATCTGAAGAAATGTGGAACTAATTTTCTGAGGTTCTCTCAAACATTTAAAATTAATCAAATACCCATTGCAACGATATCTAATTAAAAATCCCCATCAAACCCAACAAAAACACCCACACTTCATCCACAAATTCAAAACAACACCCACAAGATGCAAAAATTTCAAAAACCCCAAATTAATGGATCTCAAACATGAACAAATCAGAAACCCTGATTAGAGAAAACAAAAAAACGAAAACAATATGGAAATGATCCCATTTCTTCATCTGAAGAAATGTGGAACCAATTTTCTGAGGTTCTCTCAAACATTTCAAATTAATCAAAAACCCATTGCAACGATAACTAATTAAAATCCCCATCAAACCCAACAAAAACACCCACACTTCATTCACAAATTCAAAACTACACCCACAAGATGCAAAACTTTCAAACCCCCAAATTAATGGATCTCAAACATAATCAAATCAGAAACCATGATTAGAGAAAACACAGAAATGAAAACAAAATCAAAAACCCAACCTCTCGCAGGCGTCCTCGAGAGAAGCGAAAGGGCGTTTGAACTCCGGGTGGCAGACCCGCCATGCGTCCTGGTACGCCATCTGGAGCTCCACCTGATGCCCGGGTCTCACCGCCTTCTGCTGCTGCTGCTGCTGCTGCTTGCTGTTGTTGTTGTTGTTGTTTGTTGTTGCGGATTCACAGGGCCAGCGTTTTGCACATTGGGGATAGGACTCGGATTAGGGTTAGGGTTAGGGTTAGGGTTGAGGGTTAGGGTTGGGGTTGGGGTTGGGGTTAGGGTTAGGGTTCTGCGATTGGAGCGAGATGGAACGGTGGAGACCAGGAGGGCGCAAATGGGCATCAATGTTGGAAGGGAATCGAGAGATTGCCTGCTGCTGTTGCTGTTGCTGCTGCTGCTGCTGCTGCTGCTGCTGCTGCGGATGCTGTTGTTGATTCTGTTGCTGTTGATGATTCTGTTGCTGTTGATGATGCTGCTTCTGGAGCTGCTGAAGAAGGAGAAGCTGTTGCTGCTGGTGTTGGTGCTGCAGCATCAACTGCTGATGCTGCGCCATTGCCTTGGCGTTCGCCTCGTCCATTTCTTCCTTCAAATTCACAAATTCTCAAATTCTGTCTTCTTCGTCGTCTTCCTCCCCTCTCTACTGGTTCACTATTCTTCAATTCTATTCAAATGCCCAAAAGATTACACCTTGTATACCCTTGTTTGGATATTCGGAAAATTAGTAGGAAAAATTATGTAAAAGAGAGACAAAAATTTGAAATATTTGGTTAAAAGGGTCCTTCGATTAAATCAACCTTTGAAAACCCAAATTTTGAAATCTTAGGTTGTCAATTTTTGGCCGAATTTTAATAAAAATAATAATAATAATAATCCTTTTGTAATAAACAATGTAAATTCATAAAATAGAAAATAATGTTTTTGTTCCAAATAAATTATTTTTCAAGAAGATGTTAGATTCAACAATTCAAACATATTTGATATCTTCTAATCAAATATTTATTGGTTAAAACACATTAAATAATCCAAATTTTATAAAATAAAGAATCAAACATTTTTCATATTTTTTCTTAAAAAATAGACAAAAAATCTGTTTGTCCTTTAAGGTATTTACCTATATCTTATAAGATAAATAATTATTTCTTTTAAGAAAATAATGAGGATATTTTTAGAAATTATTCTGCTTTGATTTATTTTTACATCTGCATTAAATCTTAAATAGAAGAAATACAATTTATCCTTACTTCATATTTTTACATTTATTTCTTGCTGTACCATATATTTGTGCATCGTTTAAATTAATTCTTAATGATGTAATTTAATTTTTCATAAGCGTCATTTATTTATATTTAATTTAAATTAAATAAAAATTAATTAAAATTTACTTCCAGTTTTGAAATAGGACGTATAAGGATTTCCGGATTTTGAAATCCCGGGATGGCCTAACGTTGGTTGTATTTAGGGTAAAAGCAAGCTTTTCTGGTTTAAATTTTGGATAAATGCATTAAAATTGGGATTTTAATATCAGGATATAATATTTTGATAATTTAAATCGGAATTCATTTTTAATTTTTCGATTTTTTTTTAAATTTCTAAAAATTAGTTTAAGTATATTATATAAATTATAAAATTTAAGTATATTATATAAATTATTTTATTAATTATAAAAATTTAACTATAAGTATATAAATTATTTTTAATACTTATAAGAATTTACAATAAGTGTAAAAGAGGAATCTTGTTTGGGAAAGTAAAGTATTGGAATGGAGTACAAAGAGTATATTTTAGGGTTTACTTAGTAAATGGGGTGTATATAGAACCACTCTATTTTTATTTAAATGTGATAAATAATTATGATGATTAAAAGTTTATACATTTTTTAATTATAAGATATTAAATAATGAATAAAAATAATTTATCAGCTTTAAATATATTTTATTTTTCTCATTTTTATATTACTTCGAACTCATTTTACTTATTTTAATTATTTTACAAAGATTAAGTAATATTAAAATATAAATTTTTTTAATTAACTTCAATTATATTTTTTATATATTTCTTTTCTAATTACATTTTTAACAATGAAGCATGCATTATTTTCCTTCTTTTTTTTTCTTTTTCTTTCTCTACTACTTTTAACAAACATATCTTAAAATTATTAAAAAACTTATATATTTTAAAATCATTCAATACTTTTACAAATAAAAATAATAATTAAAATGAGTTTAAAGAACAAAAGAACATGTGAATAAATTTACTTATCTTTTCATATGTAAAAAATAAAGAAATGAAAAATAAATGAAATAAACCAAAACGTAAAGAAATTATAACCCAAAATTTCCTTTAATCGTGGTTTGATGACAATAAAACAAGTTTAATAAAAGCCAATTGTCTCATTGAAGTTTTACATTTTGTTTGAAATGAATTTTATTTATTCAAATTAAGAATACATTCGATTAAAATACATAATTAAGTAGTTAAAAATCACCAGAAAATATATATATTGTGGTCTCCTGAATTCCTCGGAGTCGTGGATCGTCAGACATTCGCGGTTGAGTACATAGCACACAAAGCAATGACAAGAAGGCGACGGTTGTATTGCAGCCGCCTCTCCGATGGCAAAGTTAATTTATTTTTCGTGAAGGCGAGGAGCGTTAGAGTATGATTATCGCGTCCCCAGAATGTAGATGCCGTTTGGTGTGATTTCTTATAACATGGAGAAAGGGATCCATCTTTCTTTAGAGAGTGGACGATTTCTTCAATAAGATAGGGAGAGATGGGCTCTTTATTTCGGGAATGATGACTTGTTCTTCTTTTTATGTAACCGCTTTCCCAATCGGGCCGCTATTGGAAGTACCTTCCTATTCCGTTGGAGGCAAGGCGATTGGTTCTTGGAAGAACATTTACTTATATCATGAAAAGCCGATTGGCAGTTTCGTTTGATGAAGTTGCCGATTGGGAAAGAACATCAGTGAAGGGGTATCACAGACACTGGCGCATCGGAAAGGAGGCATCCAAGTGGGGCGTCAGGAGTACTTGGGCGAAGTTCCTCCCAGGGCGTTCTGGTAGGGGCGACTTTAGGGCTGGTCAGTCGGAGTGGATGAGTTTGGTCCAGTTAATTTAGGGAACCGTGGGCCATAGTACCTATATATATATATATATATATATATATAATACTGGATTAATAACCCAATATACAACTCCTATGGTCATGATATGTTGTATACAAACACTAAACAATCGATCTAACTCATTTATATGTTTTAAAATCAATATATTTTTTCTAATTTGAATGTTTTTTTAACTTTGAAATAAAATTAAATGTTTTTTTTACGGCTAAATATTTTACTTACAATATAGGGAATTATTCCCACTAAAACTCGAACTTGGGACCCCTCCTTATGTCTTGTGTTTTTTAAACATTGAATGTTCTACCATATGAGCTTGACATTGAAAATGAAATATTTTCGATGGAATTTGTATTTCTCTGGAATTGCTAGAAAATAACAAATCCCTTGAGAAAATAATCCAACTAATTTTTAGGAAAAACTACTTTTTGTGAATGTTATATATTTTAAAATATTATATAAAATCTGAATTATTTTCAATTAATTTCTAAAATGATCATATATCAATTAGAATCAAGATAGATTTGGGTAGAATTTCACAAATTTTATTTTTCTCCTCAATTATCTAATTATATATTCATGATGAACCCCAATCACCAACATTACTATTTCCTCACAAATGAAACCATTATCATATTTAAGGTAAGGTCAAAACAACATTTTTTTTAAAAACAAATATCGATTTCAGACCTCGTTTTAAACTATTATTCAATTTAGCCTCCTCGATACCATCTATGATAGATACTCAAATTGTTTTATTTTTTTAATCCAAGTTAGAAGTCATACTTGTCAATTATGTACGGTTTCATTTTTAAACTAAATCCGTAGTTCAATTACGACTTTGATTCGAAATGAAATTATATGAATGCTGTTAGAACTTTTAATATAAAAATAAAATCGTAGTGCTTATTCTGATGATAGTTTTAAAATTCTGTCGAACGTAATGTCACGGAATACGCAAGATTTTAATCATAGCATATCGACCAGACAACATTTGATCGATAACTCGATTGGATTAAAAACAGTTTGGTATCAGCCTTGGCCGTGAAGAAAATAGCGGCCCATTGTGTGATATTTGCAACGACGAATCGACGAGGAAAACTGGCGTCATGATAGATCGATAATAAAATAAAAGCGTGGTGGAAGAAGTTCTTTCATTGAAAAAGAAAGACGCGATTTAGAAAGAAAAATATGGAATTGGTGATTTTAATTAGAGAATGATTATAAGTGATCGTATTCTGACCTTCTTATTTAGCTGGTTATCATATGTAGTATGTTCGTGACCAAAACATTTCATGATCACGATCACAACCTTCTTATGCAGCAACTGAGATTTTATCATATGCAGTATGATCGTGACCACATTGCATTTATGGTTGCAATCATCGACGATTGCGACTTTCAAACTTTTCACTTTTCGGTTGACTTGGGCATATTTTTCAATGTGTATTTAAGTACAACTTTAAGACTTTATTAGGGTTCGAATTTTGAGAGAAAGTCTCCATATTCTAGGGTTTTCTCTCGTGAAAATAAATATTTTAGGGTTAGATTTTTTAGGTTTCTTAGATTTAGTGTTTTTTTGTGAAAAACTTGGTTTGTATTTGAAGATTAATTGAAAGCACGACCTTATAGAGTGTTGATTCGGAGATTGAAGATTATTACAGCTTTATCTTATTTCTGTATTTCAATCTCTATTCCTCTTTCAATTTATGTAGTTTTATAAAAACCAAAATTGAATAATCTGCTTGATCATTAAGCTATGATATTGTTTTTGTAAGTTAATACGGGACAAAATTTGGAATTTTGGCGATTTTCGCCCGAAATATCGTTTTTCGGTGGCTCGAAAGAAAAATCTGTAGGAAATTTAGTTTGTCCAGACTTTTCGATAATTTCCGATGTTCATTTGTTTTTTCGCTTTTGTTATTTGGTTTAATCTCGAAAAATTAATAAAATTGTTTTAAACATGAAATGTGAAGTGGCGCCTCATTATAATAGTGATTATGTTATTATATAGTCACGAGAACTTTTTATATTCTCTTATTATTTATTTTCATAATCCCTACCACCATATGATTACAATATTTTATTTTTATTTTATTTTTTATTTTACATTATAACATAATATTTTTAAATGAATATTAATTTAAAAATGAAAAGAAGTAAAATAATATTATTTAAAAATTTAAAATTATAATATATAATATTTTAGATCATAAATTATCTATGTATTTATAATATCATAATGAATAAATAATATATAACAACGTAATAATATCTTAATAATATATTAAATATAACATATTTAATTTAATAATGTAATCGATTTGATTTTAATCTACGCCCAATTAAGATATGGACTCATTTTCTCATCATACATATAATTAAAAATATGAAAAATTTTAATCGAACCGATATTTTTGTAAAATTTCATGGAAGTATTTACCGATATTTTAAGTAAATCAAATTCTGGAAATATATCGAGTGTTTAAAGATGTTTTGATCAGTAGTTATCTGGCAATTATGAAATTTTATTTAAATTAAAGTCGTAATAATTGCACTATTTTGGAAATTAATTTATTTTCAGAAAAAAAATAATTTAAAAAAAAAATAAAAAATCGTATTAGTCACTAGACTATGCTTTCTCACAGAGTTTGATCAGGAAAAAAAGAAAAATGGAGAACTGGGTCTTCTTCTTGATCGTCTCCCTCTGTATTGCTTCTCTCCTTAAATCCCTCCATGATTTCTTCTTCCCAAAGCTGAAACTCCCGCCAGGACCCGCCGCCTTTCCTTTAATCGGAAACCTCGTCTGGCTCCGAACATCCTTCTCCTTCTCCGACCTCGAACCCATCCTCCGACAATTCCACCCCAAGTACGGCCCAATCCTCACCCTCATCTCCGACAACTCCCTCGCCTACCAGGCTCTGGTCCAAAACGGCGCCGTTTTCACTGACTTTCTCCGGCCCGACTTGGCGGCTCCTCCACCCTTCACGGCTCAGAAGCGACTCCCCGGCGCCAAAATGGGTTTTGGAGATTTTGACTTCTCGGCTCCAAGCCGGCTCAGAATCGGTAATGTATAATTTTCGGTATGCTATGTTTTGCTTGCTGGTTCTCAAGTGTTTTGGTAAAGAAGAGTTTCTTTTAGTCTTTCTCGATTTAATGTACTAAACTTGTGCCCTAACGTCGAGAAGGTTCTATTCCGATTTAGAATATATATCAAATTCCTATTAACTATTAATGTTTTGTTTATAAATAATATTTTATAGGATAATTTTTATTTGTTATATTATTATGATATTAGATTTTCTTACAAAATAATAAAAACTTTTACGATTATTCGTATAAATATTTTGGGTCACGAGAGGAAAAATTTATAAAAGAGATTTGGTGCATATATAAATATAATGGTTTTTGGAATTGAAAGTTTTGTGACACATTTTCTTAGTATTATTAGATATTTTAAGGTTTTGTGATTTTCTTAGTTATCGTAATATTTTGATACTCTAATTTTGTATTTTATATTTTTAAGAATATAATGAAAATACTCTCTCTCATTCGTGATTTTGTGAAATCGCATTTTTAAATTATAGCTTTAGTTAAATAATAAAATCATGGTTTCTAAATATATATTTAATTAGAAAATGAAACCGTTCTTTCTAACTACAACTAGCAACTATTTTGAATAAAAGTTTTAGATGGACATAAAATCAATATTTTTTTAAAATAAAAAGGTCATTTTGACCCAAAACTCAGCACTCTTCTTGGTTGTGAAATTATGAAATGAATCAATGAAAGCCGTACGTGTTTGAGTCTTACTCCTAAAATTTCCACATAATGGGATCAGAGAGTTTGGACATTTTATCCAATTCTCATTAATGAGGCTATGTCTACAAACATTGGTGGACCTACCTAGGCTTACGAGGGCAAATACCCCTTGAAAGTTTGAGAAAAATTGTTTCTAATAGCGTTTGAGCCGTGACGGTAAATAAGTGGCTTTTTGGGCTCAAAACTATTCTTTCGATAAATTTCCGGCAATGCCTTAGTCATTCACGGCCGTCTCGTAAGCGACCGGCGAGTTCAGTATATTAAAACCAGCTAGGAACCCACTAGGCGGTGCGGAGTCCTAGAACAAGTATGGGATCATGATCCCAGTCGTGATCTGTGTGTATAGGAAATTGTTATGGGAAAATATCTTAGTAGATATTTATCCCTAAACTTCCTAGTTTCTAAATTCTTTATTTGGAAGGGTAATCCTTGATAAGGGAAAACATATATTATCTCTTAAAAGGATAATCTTTGATAAGGAAAAACATATCTTTATCAATAAAGGATAATTAACGTAAGGAAACGTATATTATTAAATAAGAAGCGGAGATTTGGGAATCGAATCACTTGCATAAATTGGGAAGATCCCCACGAAAAAATGTATGTAATTCAAGCTATCTCAACTTAAGCTATTTCTCTCCATTCTTGACTTAATCGTAGGAGGCGGCCCGATAGTCAGCCGGATTGCCTTCTTGGCGAGTTCATATTAACGGCCGCTCTCATGCCTCGGAGATCAGATGAAAAAATTGGTAACAACAATTGGTGCCGTCTGTGGGAATCAAATAAAAAAGTTTCGCCAACGATTGGCAAGAGCTTGGCTCAGCGGTATCCGGTAGCCCGCAAACGCCACAGTTGACCAATCCCCATTCCATCTAATTGATCGGAATGGTCAAAAATGTCATACAACTTGATGACCCGATCGCGAGAAGATCAATTCTTCCATTGGCGTCGAGGCATGGAGAAAGAAAGCGAAACGAAGCAAGAAAAGATGAAGGAGTTGCAAAGTGTTGAAGGCTCGATGCGAAATAATGACCGCTTTATCGGAGAGTCGCAATAACCCGGGAAGAGGTATTATCAATAATGTTTTCTTTAAAGTACTTTATCAATCTTGCAATAACCCACTTAAAAATCCCTGATGACGAATAAATGACCGATGCCCAGATAATACCTAACTCGGTCAATCCTAAGCCCTGATGGCTAAATAATCTATCCGCCCAATAAATAACATCTAACTTGTTAACCTAAAGTCTGATGGCAGCAATGACTATTCTGGCCATTAGGTAACATCTAATCAATAACATTAAAGCCTAAATGACGCAGCAAATGATCTATCCAGCCCAAAGGGTGTATAACATCTAACTCTGGCCAACACAAGTTCTGACGACTTAATAACGACTATCCGGCCCAAAGATAGATAACATCTAACTGTCAACATTAAGTTCCTGAGGCGCAAAGAAATGATCTCGTCTCACAAGATAGATAACATCTAACTTGTCAATATTAAAAACCTGGATGACACAATAAATGACTTGTCCTACCAGATAGATAACATCTAATCAGTTACATTGTGAAGCCCGGATGACATAATAAATGATTCTGATCCTACCAAAGATGATAACAACATCTAACTGTCCATTCTGGGAAGCCCTGATGGCTGAGTAAATGCCTATCCGCCCGTATCGCCAATGCCCGACCGACTTAGGGACTTAAGTCCGAATGGCGCAAATGCCCTATCCTACCGACATGGCTAATGCCCAAATAATCTCACAAAGTTTGATGGCGCCACATGACCCGTCATGGCTAATGCCCGCTGGCTCACGCCATTTAAAGTCCGATGGCGCCAACGCCCTATCCCATTAAGTTAAATATCGTACTTACCATTGAGTTGAATACCATTTCTCCGCGCCACCGACGGCCTGTCAACTGGCTACCTAATCTCTCTAAAATTGAGTATTCATAAAACACTAACATACGACTATGTTTGAATATCCTCAAACATTTGCCGACTTCACTAAGAACCCATTGCTTTATGTTTAGTGTCAAATCAAACTTGGACCGAAAAGAAAAACAGTTTTCATTAGTGTAAGGGAAAAAAAAACAAAGAAAGTGAAAAGAATTTAAAAAATATCTATCAAATAAAAAATTACCTTAGTAACATCTCATATTTTTTGTCTTTAGTCATATGTGAACTTTTTCCAATTTAGAAAATTCAAGTGGAGTTAGTCTTTTTTTTCTTTGCCACAGCTCCACAAAGTATTCAGTTCTCACCATCATCCACACACCGATGAACTTTTGAATTTTTTACGCTTATTTTTCTCCGTGGTCTAAAACCTCTATATGTCGTGAAGTATCGTTTCACTTTCTAGATACGTACTTTCAATATTGGCTACGTAATGAAAATTAAATTAAATTAATCATATTAATATAGCCACGACAAAGGAGACATGAATAATAGCTACTATAAATATTACAGCTTGTCGAGGAATTCCTCAATAATATAACTTAAAGATAATACCGTGAGCATGAAATAAATAACTAATTGTGCAAATTAAGTACCTAGCAAGCATGTTAGACTACAGAATCCTCGCTTAATCTTTAACATGTCTATCCCTTATTGGGTTTATCGATATTGTGTAGCATCAACACGTGACCCAAGGAGATAAAAAACTAAACAAATTTAGTTCCTCATTCATCTATCTAGAACTGATTAAGTTGGGGCATGAAACCAATCACCCGAATCGATATATGAGGGGTTATGTAAGCCTAATTAGTTATGAAATAAAATGAATCCCAAAGAATAGCTTGGGCTTAGTTCTATCAGTTTCACACAAGACAACAATATCTTGAAATGAGATATTTTTTTATTAAAAATAAAAATCCGAGATTTCAATCAAGGAAACTCTAATATTTTAGTCTTCTACTGCCAACATGCCTAATATTTTGCTCGAGTCCTCATAACATGAACAAATATGATTGTGCATGTTTATTCTTATTCAATCACTAATTTAGAGCAATTAATATGTGTTGTAAATAATTAATAATTGAGAACATGCTTCTTACTGAAATTAATTTTACAGATTAATAGAATAAAGTGAACATGTTTTTATAACAAAACTTATAGTGCTTACAGGGTTGAAACAATATACCTTCAAGCCGCTTAAATATAAAAAGACCTTTAGAACTATTAATGAAGGATTTCCCCAAAAAATTCAAAAGATCTGAACATGTAAAATTTATATATATATATATATATATATATATATATATATATATATATATATATATATATATATATATATAATTTTATAGTAATGACGACATGTTTCTATAAGGATGCTAATTACGTTGGATGGTCAGATTCATGTCGCACAACATCTGCCAACCCAAACTGACACTAAAAATAAACGTATCAACATTCGCTAACCTAAACTCAATTCATTTATTATTCATGTTAGGTAGGTTAACACGTTAATTTGATTATTTAAAATAATAAGAATTATAATTAATCATCCATGCATGTTTAACACAGATAACCTATTAAATTTAACATGTTTATTAATTTTATTTTTTAAATTATTGTGAATTATAATTAATAATTCATATTTAATACAACAACTTATTAAATAGTTAATTAATTAATAGAATAATTAAACGGGTAATTCGTGTCAAATTGTTAGGTAGGTCATCAATAACATATATAACTCATTTATTTAACGTAGCCAGCGAAAGTTAACACGATTACGCACTCCAACATGATTATACTCAACCAAACCCGCAAAAATCGTGTTGGGTTCGTATAGTCAAATTTGTCACTTATGTTTTTACAGTTTGCTAGAGAATAAAATAATTAATAATCGAGAACTTATTATTCAGATCCCCGACACATGAATTAAAAATAATCGGGTAATGTAATAACAAAGAACGACATACATACTAAAGAAGAAAGCAAATAACAAAAACAAATAATAATTGAGAACTTACTATTTGCATCCTCATAGGCCTCTTCATGATTGGACAACTCATGAAAATTTTTACATTCACGCAACTTTTTACGACTCACATAAGACAAGATCATCAAGCTTTCTTTATTTTTAATCATTTTCAACATCTGTAAAAAAAATCATAGAATCATAATTTAAAACAATAATAACTTCTCGATCTAATACGACATCAAAAAATTTTTAAAAAACAAAATAATGAAATCAAAACTCAGAATTGGGTGTGATGAGAAAATACAAAATATTAAGGAATAATAGCCGTCTATACTAGGTTAGGATTTATGGCATAACTACAAAAATATTTATAATTTCAGAACATGTAAAAATAGGATGGAGGGAAAAAGGAAAGTTTTTTCTACTATAATTTTTTTTTTGAGGAAAAGAACTGACATTTTTTCCTTTGGGGGCAAAAACAGCCAGTTTCTTTTCAATTATGAAAGCCAAATTTCATGGAATTTACCACCTTATTCCTTGTACTACGTGCTTAACAAAACTAACATATTGAAATTTATTTTTTAAAATAACAAAATAAAAAGCTATAGATTTATTTGTTTTCTTTGCATTTTTTTATTATATTTATAATAATAATTATAATTTAAACTTTAATATATAATTATGAAATTACAAATTTATTTTTTTAATTAAGTAATCGAAACCGATATATGGTTATTCAATAAATTAAGTAACTAAATATTTCTAAGCAACTATATTAATGTTATGCTTTTCGTTTATATAAATAATAAACTAAAATCGATTTATCGATTTTTTATTTTGTAACCTAACTCTATTGATAGAACTTTCAAAATTTAAAAATATAATATATCAAAGAAAAAGAAGAGTCATAATTTATTATATTGTAATAAAGTACTGAATTATAAAAAAAAAACCTATAATTTTTTTCAAACGAAACATACCCAATTTTTTTTAATTATATATATATATATATATATATATATATATATATATATATATATATATATGAATTGGTCCGAAAAGCCCTAGCTTTTGAACTAGATGCTAACAGTGATGATGTCGTGTAGTCCATTAAAAGTTTCTCCGACCTTCTAGATTCTCCCTATCACTAAGGTGAGTGATTATGCCAGTACAACAACTATGAAAACTATATTATTTCACAGAAAGTAGCTACAGACATTATTGACCAGCTCTCCTTTTTTAATTTTAATTTTCAAATTGTCATGATGTCATGAGAAATGAATATTTTATGTTAGGGGTGGTTATATATTTATTTATATTTTATGATTTTTTTAAAATTTAATATTGTTTGGTCATTCTTCAAATATTTGATTTTATTTTATTACTATCTTTAGATAACACAATTCTCTTTTTTAAAATAGAATATCAGAAAAAGGATAAAAATAAATTGTTTTTATCCAAACATAGTGTTTTAAGATAATTTCTTTTACTTGTTTTGGGATAGGTTTTTTTAAAGATTATTTTAAAAAATAAGTATATAAATATTTAAGATGATTAAAATAAAATGTTAAACATAAAAATCATTTTAAAACATATTTTAAAATATTAAAGACAAGGTTTTTTTTTTCTTTGTTAGATTTGATCCAAGCTATCTTCATGTTTATTCCACTATTTTATCATATTAGTCAAAACTCATGACCAAATACTAAAGATAGAATTTTTTTATAAATAAACATTTTATTATAATATGTTAAAATTGTCCTCACTAACTCGAACCATGCACCCTCTCCCCAGAATATCGCACAAGTTTTTTTAAGAGCTGCTAAAAACTATCATATTCACTTAAATGTTAGAATAAAGTTTTTGTAATAAAGGTTAAATAAAGTTCTTTAACACTATATTAATAAACTCATCTTAATTCTGTAAATTCCTTTGAACTCGAAATTCCATAATATATGTAGTTGAATAGTAGGTTTTTACAAAACAAATTTATTTTTATTTTAATAAAATATACAAAATAGTTTTCAAAACCATTTTGAAAGAAAAAATTGTTTTTACAAACAGTTATCAATCCCCACTGACCCATTTATTTTCCCACACTCATGAATTTACTTGTATTATTGGTTATGAAAAACACACATACAGACAAAAAAAAAAAAAGGGTAATGTTTAAAAGGGACAAAAAGCAAAAAAAAATTACAAATCTAACCCATTTTCTTAAACCCAAAAATGAAGGATATTTTTACATCATTTTAACAAATTTACCCTTTTAATTATCATACAAACCTGGACTTAACCCTTTTCAAGTTTGTTCAAATATAACTTAATGAATGGTTAAGTCCAAACTAAATAACATTTATTTGTGATTCAAGTATAAATTCAGACTTTACTCTTTCAAGTTTGTTCAAATATAAGTTAACGATGACACCTAACATGTTAAGTTATAAGAAATCTCGACCACGCCCTTAAAAGTTGTTTGCCATAACTTAACAAACGATGTTCTATTATATATGGGGAAAGAGTTATAATTGCAAAATAAAAGAAGGAAATATTGAACGAAAGCAGAAATAGGATTTAATCCAACATATTTCTTTTATTTACTACTTCAAATTCATTTTATTTATTTTAACACATCAATATAAAGATTAAATAATTTTAAAGTATATAAAATTTAAATAATTTTATTTATATTTGATTTTGTTTGAGATTTTTTATGAGACAATTAAATGTAAGAAAATCATTTTCCTTTTACCACTTTTTTTCTTTTCTTAATACTTCACCAACAACCAAATACAAACTAATATAATCTAAAAAGAGTACACTAAGTGTCACATGTCCATATAACATATGCTTAAAGGAGGAACAATTAAAAAAAAAACAAATAAAAGAAAAAGAAACGAAACCACAAAAACTTTCTCCATTCACTTGGAGGGAGTTAGGTCATTCAACAAGAAATATAATCAAGCATACTACAAATGGTTCACTACAGATCGTGACGCTTTTATATTCATCATATCTCTTCTGTACTACTACACCCACCAGTTCTCCGAACATCAAAGGCTTCAAGACACGCACATTGGCTCACCAGACGCAAAGATTTATATTCATCATATCTCTCTTCTAGCTTCTCTCCTTCATACCCACCAAGCCTCGATAATCAGCCGCGATCAAGATACTACGTAGCTCACAGATCGTATACAGCGACGTCATCGGCTTAAAGAAATTACTTAAAAGAGCTGAGGCTCTCAAATTCAAAGGCATAGAATATGATTATGTAGAAGAAGATTTGACCAACAAGAGCACTCTCCTCCTCACCTCCAACCCTATTCACATGAGAGTCCTCAAAGATTCATAATGGTAACCCCATTGTCAACCCTTTGTTATCATAGAGTATATTGATGAGACATGGAAGTAAACCCTATTTTGCCTCAAGACCCTTATGAGAGAGCCAGGCTCGGTTTCTCACTAACTTCATTGAACAAAAGGATTTGTTTGCATATACCGCTAAGTGCCTTATCTTTTGCTATTTATTTGAAACTGCTTTTGGAGCAACTGACACTTTAAAAACATCGAAAAACCCATCTTGTTCAAAACAAAAATACAAACGGAACTAAACGCAAGCCATTTATTATCTTTTTCCTTATTTTTTAAAACAAAAATGGTTTTCAAAAGAACCAAACCTACTCCTAATATATATATATATATATATATATATATATATTTTGTATAATACTTCATGTTGATGAATCTTTTTTTAATGAACAAAAGAAAAGTCTTAGAGAGAAGTGGTACATCTCCAAGTATTGTTTATCCATGATTTGTCATAAAATGATTTAGAAAATAATTCTAAACTTACAAAAAAGTTTGAATTTTAAAATAAAACTTAAAAAACGAAAAAAAAATGAGTTTGTAAAAAGGAAACTCGTACAAAAAACAAGTTCAATATGAGTTAAATATCCTTTGATGAGTTTGTAGAAAAAAATGATCAGTATAGTATCATGTTTTTGTATTTATTTAAGTGTTTCAACAAAATTTTTTTTTTTTTGAATAAACAATATTTTTTTTTAAAAGAACATACAATTTTAAAAAAAAAAAATCTCCATATTAAAATATGTGGCTCTTTCATGTTATCTACTTCATATCTCTCACCACATCAAAATGTGTGGCCCTCCAGTGATATCCTGTCCCATCTCTTTCTCGTTTAGGTGTAATAAAACATTTTTCTAAAAAGTGATGATTAAACCTTTAAAAACAAAAAAGTGTAATAAAACAAATTGTCACCATATTTTAATAATTAGATTTAAATCAAATTGAATTTTGAGAATACTACTTATTTATAAGCTCAGTGAGAGCTGTTGCATGTATTAGATGATCCTTTTTTTTTTTTAGAAATGAAATTATATTTCAAACAAGATTTTAATATAAAAACATAAAATTCTTTTAATTATGTGATACTGTTATTACCAGTTAAATATTCAAATTTATAGCTTTCAAATTACTTCCTAAATGGATTCTAAATTTCTAACACGAAAAAATTTGGATCTACTTATAAAAACTTTCTAGACTTTGTATTGAAAAAGTAATGAAATTAAAAAACAGCTCCCTCAAATCTTTAAAATTTTTTTAACACTTTGTTTCAATCTGCAGCATTCAAAGAAAGAAAATAAAGCTGGAAGATGTATAAAAACCCAATGTTAATATTCGTTAAAACAAAGAATATGTTTAAATTTAATAAATTAATTATATAAGATTATTGAAAATGAGTTTGTCATTATTATATTATATGAATGCATCTAAAATACAAAAATGATTTTCTTTGTATTTTTCATAAACCAAATAATAAACATTTTAATTTTTCATATTTTTGTTCCAAACAACAAAGTAATAGAGAAGAGATATAATTAATAAAAATATATTTCAAAAGAAAAATAAAAATGATCATACAGGTACAGATCCATGTAATACGTTTTACTTAGCCATGAGAGCAAAGAAAAGAGAGGAATAACGTGGCAGTCGCTGATGGTCAGGTTAGAGAAGTTGTGAACGCCTGAACATGACATACTTGATAAATAAATGACAGATAGTATCAAACAATGGAAAATCGGATGAAACCATTACAAAGTTTGATATCGAGTCAACTGAAAACAACCTCACCAATGATAGCCAATTAGAGGCGTTCTTCGATCAGCCAAACCTGTTCAAGAGAGTTTAATGATGGTTTCTGTCAAATGCTGTTTCGTCAAAGTTCGTTACTAACAAAACGAACTGCGCTTTTCAAAACGACGGTCGATCGGTCACGTCAACTTTCTTCCGGTTTCAAATAATTTGTTAATCCACTCTATGTCTGAGGTCATGATACAATGAATGATTGGTGTCTTCAATAACCGAAATGGTTAATCACTTTTCTTCGTCAAACCTTGATCGTCAAGCGTCGAAACATAAACACGGCAATTGAACATGCTTTGTGACGTCATATTAGTCGAACAGTTTGATGTCGAACCTTCTTCAGTCAATCTTTTTGATCACCGCTACAGTCAAACACTGTACGGCGCTTACTTCTTTGTCGTCAATCATATTATCGCATCTTCATTGGCATGTCCGTCGATCGTTGTCAGAACCACCTCACATCAGCACTATTTGATCGTCCTTTCTATCTAGCGTTCGAAAAAGATCCCAACTGCATCATTTAGCGGCACGTCACGAGAAGGTCAGTCATCGTCGTTTCGGCAGATAACATCGCAACAGAAACGTTCGATGATGTACCAAAGAATGATCGCACACATTTAATGCAACCTTCACTATGTTATAATGAGGTCATCGCTGAGATAGCGCTACGCCACTGGTAATACAACGATTTTTGATACCCTTTAACACACCACATCACTTATTATTATAACTGCACATTTCGTTTGTTAATCCGCTGACAACACGCCATCAGAACATACGTCGCTGGTCACAAGAGGAATGGTCACACCTAAATGCGTCGTCAGATTAGCTTTATTATTGATTTGTGCGCCTCAACACTCATAGTATACCGCGCTTTTTCTTAGGTTTTAGCGTTATTTGAAGGTTAAATATTTTAGCTTGATATCCGAAAGATGACCGATTCTAAGTGAATGCGAAGCGCAGATGATGTGAAAAGAGCAAACCGTGGGAAGCAAATCGGAGTAATGGAGAGCAAATGCAGAGGATGCAACGCCGCTGACGCTCCAACGCCGCGACGCCCCCATCGCCGCGACGCTTCCAACGCCGCTGACGTCGGGTCAACCACAGGTCAACAACCGTAAACGCTCGACGTTTCCTCTACGCCGCGACGCCTCAACGTCAGCGACGCCGCGACGGCATCCGCACTTCATCACGAAAGCACCAACCCGCTCGTAATTCAGGCACGAGGCGACCGGACGAGAGCACTAATTCCGTGAAAGAAGGATTAACGACTCGCTATGCCTCGATCCCGTATTGCTTCCGATTTCTTGATTACTAGAATGATGTTTTTGGAGATTAAACATTTTCATATTTATCTCAAGATGTTCTAGATCCGTATCTAGTGGTGTGTTTAACCCTATCACATGACTATGGATTAAAGTTCATTTTTTTATGTTATTCATTGGTTTATAAAATCGTTGCTTTTGCTTTTATATCTATAATTAAATTATATGATGATGTCTCACAACATTAGCATAACTATACCGGAATCCGAGATCTCGTAGAGATGAGGATATCTGGTGGATCCGAGTAGAGCAAATTTCGCTGATTCGGGAAATAGAGATATTCCGATCCCGAAGGTGGTACCCTGAGGTTAGAACACTCAAGCATTGTAATCGAGTCAGACAGAGATATACTCAACTCTATTCACTTAGATAGCGATATACCTCGAGAGAGGATATCTCTGTACTAAGATCACCTTGCCATCAACAATATATAAATACATTGAATAATAACGCCTTTAGAAATAATCCATTGAAAGTGACAGGGGGAGACATAACCCTAGTCTCCAATACCAGTAATTCATTAGAAGCAATAGTTTAGTCGAAATTAACATACTCAATTCCTCTTTAAAATAAGGTTATTCAGATATTATCTAAGAAGCAAAACCTTTGTAGTCAACACACCCGCCCCGTGATCGACATCCGCACCGCTGGTACACTATATTACGCGACGCGCCGCACTCTGCAGCATTATTAAAAGGCACATATACACACCGCTACCATCGTTTCTTTGCCGCATCGGGACAAATTTAGATTGATATATAGAGAATAAAGCAACTGATATTACTCAAATTTTGCTCTTTGCTTTGTTATTGCTGCGCCGGTAATTTGCATTGCTTGTTTCGTGTGATCGCAGCTGTCAAAGAGTGGCATGACGCCGGACCGCTAACCAACACTTTTGTTTGATCCCGAGCCAGAAAGAACTTTGCTACGTAATACGCCGAGAACAGAGAACCTAAATGCATCGTAAATTTAGCAAACATGGGTGTGATAATGAAGAGCGTGGATCCGAGATCGAGCAAACGAGCCCCAGAGAGGCCTAAATGGTAATCATGGAAGGAATCAGCACCCAGGCCAAGCGAGACAACACAGATGATCCATACATGTTGTTAGAAGAGCTCAGACTCCCGCCACGCCAGTTCACAACCATCGACGACCACCCATTCAGTAAACAACTTCGAACCGAAGTCGCGAATATTACGTATGCGAATATATTGTTTCACGGACTACCCCATGAGAACCTCGAATATGCATCCACCAACTTCCTTGAAGTCTCGCGATACGATCAAGTACAATGAATATCGGGAGGGAGGCACTGTGTCGAGGCTTTTCCACTCTCACTAGGTGATCGAGCCAAGCATCACAACAAGTCGGCCACCGGGATTCCATTATCTCGTGGAACGACTTAGCGCAGGCTCCCCGACCAAGTTCTTCCCACTCGAAAAATTGCACAACCCAAAGAGATCAATAATTCTTTGGGCAAACTGTAGGAGAACCCGCAAAGGCATGGGACATTCACGACCACTAAGAAAGTGCCCGCATCACGCATCAACGATGGACGCAAGTCCATACTTTCTATAATGGTCGAGGAACGCTTACTAGAACAAGATTGATGCCTACCGGAAGAGCACTAATGAAGAAAAACCACCACTGCTTCCATGACTCGAAGATGCCGCAACCAACACAAACTAGTGGCCTAGAGAAAACTATACCTGAAAGCCATGCGGCACGCGATAATGAGGTTCTCAATAATCGTTAATCATGTTGCACACCTGACCAAACTGACTAGATCAGCTGGTACAACAAATGCCATACGCACCAACCCATGAGTTGTGCGGGAATTCGTGGAGTGACAAGACAATAGCACGTAATGTCACGTGAAATCAAACTCAGAGCAGCCCGCATGTGTCGAGGTTCAACTGTAATCAATCTAAAGAAGCGACAATATGGTCAATTATCGAGTCAAAATCAAGGCTGGCGGCGGCGAATAACTGCAAATCGAACAACGTAACAATCAAGGGTAGCTGGACTCGAGAATAACAGAACAACATGCCATCGAACCGAAAGTTACCGAACCACCTCCGGGAAGAAGGTGATTTAGAATGTCTCGCCCAAATGTCGACTCACACTCGCTTTATGAATGAGACAAAGGCGACATAAGAACATGCCACCCACCAACAACTGCGCACTGGCCGAGAAATTGGAGGCACGCATGGGTCAAATGGCCATCCACGATTTAGAAAAGGCAATGTGGTTCACTACCAAGCAATCTCGCAGGTAAACCCCAGAGGAGAAGGAAAGAGTATCGCAAGGCCATCACTCTAAGGAGGAAAAGAGCTGGAAACCCAGCCGAAACTAGTGGTAAGAGAATTGGAAAATTAAGGAACAAGACCAGCATCCCGAAGACCAGATGAGAAAAATCGAGCAACTCCCGAGCTATGAGAGTGCCAAGGATAATAAAAGGAAGAAATCGAGGAATGTATTAAAAATGATGAACTCCGCTATCCCAATCTCAGATCTCGGCAGGTTGAAGAAAGGTAAGTCGAGAAGTAGCTTGCAAAGTTTTCGACATCTTCAAGAAACTACATATTAATATACCGAGGCACCGAGAACATGCCTAGTTACGTGAATTTCATGAAAAATATCTCGCGAGTAAGAAGAAGTCGCGAGGAATATGGGACCATCATTTAACCGAGGAATGCAAAGGCTATCCCAGAAAAGAAGTTTCCCAAACTTCAAGATCCGGTAGTTTTACACCGTTTCTATGTGGAATCCGTATCTGGAAAAGCCCCAGACTCTGGGGAGCCAGCATCAACTTGATGCCGCTTTCGATGTCTAAAAGGCCAGGTCAGAACTGCACCCACCACACCGCCTTGCAATCCTGCGCATAGGTCCTACCAACATCCTCTAGGGAATAATCTAAAATGTCCTAGTAAAAGTTGGTAAATTGCCCTTCCAAACAGACTTCATTCCGGGACACGGAGTGAAAGACGCACTGCCCCATCATACTTGGTGTACCCTTCCGGCTACCTGGAAAAGCTCAAATTAATGTGCAAGAAGGTGAGCTCAAATTGAGAGTCCAAGGAGACGAGATCACTTTCCATGTATTCTAGCCCATGCAGCATCCAGATAATGATCCAAATGAAGATATCTCGGAACTGCACTACACAGAGATTTTGCAAGGCAATGCGAAAATTTTCAGGAATAAGCCTATTACTGCACAGAAAGACACCGAGAAGGGCAAGGGCATGAACAGAAGAATATTTCATCCACCTTGAGCATGGGTTGTGAGCACTATAAGGGGATGCATAAGCATTTCCCAGTTTCTTTAAGCATATTCACATTACTGAAATTCGTATCGCTGAGCTAACGACGCAACATAGCGCTTCTTGGGAGGCAACCCAAGTTTTTCTTGACCTTTTCCCTTCTCTGAGTTACATTTTTATTGTCTGTTTTCAGTGATATTGGTTTATCGTTTGTTCGTAATCGGTGTTTCTTCTGGTTGTTTACTTTCGTGACTCGCAATCCAGTACCGGGAGATCAGTTTCAGTGGCATTACAAGTCCAGAGTGTCCCATTTACAAGAGGGGAGGGTCTCATAAGCCAGGGCTACTTAATGTAAAATTTTTAGAAGTTTTCGTAACGCCGCTGACGTTGTCGCACGCTATGACGCCAATTTTACCATTCTGAACGCCGCTACGCGGATTTCCAACGCCGCGACGCGGATTTTCACATTCTCCGAACGTCAAGCGACGCGAGTTCACAACGCCGCGACGCTGAATTTAAACTTTCTAACGTCGCGACGCAGATATCAACGCCGTGACGTTAATTTTTATATGTCTCTGGAACGTCGCGACGTTGATACCCAACGTCGCGACATTGTTTAGTCCCTTCGGCACGTCACACGCGTGTCCCGAACATCGCGACGCTGTCTCTCGCTTTAAAGCCAATAGCCCATTTTGCCTTCTTTCACTTTGCACACGCCACTTCCTGAACCCTAGCAACCATACGCCGAACGCTTCCTTGCCTATTACCCGTCACGCCGGCTCCGAGGCTCGCATTGCCCTCCGACCTTGCATCTTACCCCGTCCCCATCACACACCGGGCGTTCCCTCGAGACCCTTGCATTCACACCACACTGGCACTCTGCCCCAAGACCGGCGTAGCCATCAGGTCACCATTGTATCTACAGCCGGTCCGGGAGTCTTATAGGTTCACGCTAGGGTCATATTAGGCCCCTTTTAGGGTTTTGAGTCACATACCTGGGTCGTTAGTACCCTTCGTGGTTTTGTTTTTTTTGTCGGTGCAATAATTAGGTGTCTGGTTGGTTGTCTAGGCCGGCATACCAATTTGATGCCACCACCACTTCTGTGTCCTAATGTCTCCGAAAAAGGCAGAATTGCCTACCAGTTTTAGCCTGCCTAGCGAGGATCCACCCCACTTACATTAATATGTCACGCTGGCTCTCAGTGGAATGAGGTGCGCCACCCAGGCTTCAGACCATCCGCAAGAACCGATCGTTCATAAAGGAGAAGGGTTTTCACCACCCTGATGATTTTTCCAAGAAGACCATTGCGGTTATGGATGATAATCGTGGCCAACCACCTCATCCAAAGAAATGATGAGTGTAAAGCAGAATTCTACGCTAACGCCTCCCCACGCCCTAAAGAAAGTCCGAGTGTGGGTGTACTGGTCGACTTCGCCAAGGAGCCGATCAATAAAGTTATTATAGTCTGTATACGTCCCTTCGAGTCGCTTGATCGGGCTTCAAGCACCCCGACTACACCCCGAGGTTATTCGAGTCTCACTAATGGCCGGTGAGTGGAAAATCACAGTGCGAGCCATGCAGCTCATTTCAAGGCCAAACATTCGGGCCTTTATACTAGCGCCCGCATCACTTCATCACGCCGCTTCTGGTCTACTTACCTAACGTGTGTGAAGATGTTCTGCCGCAAGCCCTCGTCAACTATGCCAATTACACAGACATACCTTGATGTCAAGTGTGTTATGAGATGCTATTCTCCATAACCGACGCCAAGATAAATCACCTTTCTCATCTTCGCTTATGCAAACGAGTTTGCGGTACTCTCGATCGACAATGAGGCGTATTACACCCCATGTTCATATCCGTCAAGAGGGACAAACCGTGTCCCGCGACCGAGGTCTACGATTCCTGATACGAGCCCTCACGACGAGCTTCACGATTATCGCTCGCTACGGACTCCCGGCGATCCCCGTGGGATGTTGGCATGTCTCGCCCCACTCCACCTCCACCTCCACCACAAGATCCTCCGAAGGCACTACCCAGCCACCACCCCGAGGACCCGTGCTTTCTCATCGGGCGCTCGCATTCTCGGGACGAGACCCAGGAGCACCGGGAGTCTCGCCACACGTGATATGGAGGCGCTACGTGCTGATATGCGTACTGTGCTGGCCAATCAAAGCTCATTCTTCAGCCACAATCGCAGCCCACCGCATGGGCCAGCCTACCACCAGCTACCACTACCACCGTAGGTGATCACTGTGGGAGTTCCTTCACCCCATCGTTTATTTATCACAAATGGACACCGGGTATTGGCTGGGGCGGTGGGCAGGACTGCTTTTAGTTAGATCTGCTTAGTTATGTTTTGTTTTTAGTATTTGTGTAGTGTTTTTGTTTTTGCTCTCACATATTAGTCAGGAGCCATAGTTTCGGCTTACTTCTTCAATTTAATTTGATGAGTCATGGTTATTTTGTTTCATAGTGTGTGTTAGGTCATTCCTATATGTAGTAGTTGCATGTGGAGGTAGTTGTGAATGTGTCATGCTGAAAGTCGAGATCACTGGATCTAATTCACTATTGACATGGAAGATCTGGGATGCACAATAATGTTCGATGCTCTTAATTAGGTCAATAGGTGGGAAGGTTTAAGGGAACCAATCCTGCACAAGAAACTATTTCTCGATGATCCCACCACCTCACACACTACTGACCTTCAGTGGTACGCATAAAAGCCAGATCAAACTACTAAAGTTCGAGCAAACCTAGGAGATTCTAACTATCTGCTGACTTGACACCCTATCACAGGATTGCCAATGAGCCCCAACCATAAAAAAAAAAAAAAAAAAAAACAATGTAAAAGTGGTTAAGAAAAAGTCAAAACTTGTGAATTAGAATAAGTGGATCATCCAATCTAATCCTGCACAAATCTAGGGCATTTCAAACAATGCCTTAACTAACCCACGAGTCAGGACTCACCCGCCGCCACGTGACGTAAGATGGATTTTTCCACAACCTAGGCCTTTGGAGTTTGGTTGAGTGTTCAAAGAAGTTTAAGGGGAATTTAATGTCTGGTACTTTAACCAATCGGTGGGGAGTCACCAATGGATCCTCAAGTAGAACACTCATCTAAAACTTCGCACTCAGGTCTCTTCAATTTCTTTAAAATTTCTAGGAAGTTTTTAGTATTTTCACATGAATAAAAAGGCGTTTCTATCCTTTCCTAGCGGCTTCTTCCAAATAGGTGAGTTGAGCTTAAGTTTGGGGGTGTCGGAACCTAGGCATACACTGGAGGTCATTCATTCTACACACATAGGGTCCTCGGAAAAGGTTATCATCATCATGGAACTCGAGGCTTAGTCACTTCTACCTATTTCAACCTGAAGTCAAAGTCAAACACCTGTATGCATCCTGTGAACTTTGAGCAAAACAGCAGAAGTGTGAGTAGGTCCAAATTTTCGATTCTATTTCAGCATGTGCAACACTGCCTTAGTGTTAGTTTTCGTATGCTCCGTGTGTGTCTCGTTAGGAGTCCACTCGCCGAGGACTAGCAAGAAGTTAAGTTCAGTGTGATGAGTGCCCAAACACTCATAGTATACCCGCTTCTAGGTTTTAGCGCGATTCGAAGGTTAAATATGTATTTTCCGCCTTGATATCCGAAAAATATGACTCGATTCTGGAATGCGTGCGTATGATGCGAAAAGAGCCAACCGTGAAGCAAATCGAGCAACGGGAGCAGCAATGCGTGAAAGTGGCCGCAACGTCGCCGACGCCCAACGCCGCTGATGTCCCCACGCCGCGACGCTCCAACGTCAGCGACGCCCCCACGCCGCGTGACGCTTCCAACGCCGCTGACGCCCCCACGCCGCGGACGCCCCAACGCCGACGTCAGTCAACCAATACGGTCAACAACTAGAACGCTCGACGCTCTACGCGACGCCCAACGCCGCGACGCTGCGAACGCGTCGCGACGTCAGCCATCAGATCCGACCTCATCATTTAAAGCACCACGGTTCAATTCAGGCACGGAGGCAGACGGATGAGAGCAACGGACTCCGCAGAAGCGCGGACAACCGACCGCTAAGTGCCCTCGACCGCGATTGTTTCGATTTTGGATACTAGAATGATGTTTTGAGATTAAACATTTTCATATTTCTATTCAGTATGTTCTAGATCTGTATCTAGGGTGTGTTGAACCCTATCACATGACTATGGATTAAAGTTCGGTCTTTTATGTTATTCATTGGTTTATAAAATTGTTGCTTCGCTTATATCTATAATTAAATTATATGGATGATGTCTGGCCAACATTAACATAACCATACTGGAAATCCGAGATTCGAGAGATGAGAATATCTTAGGGATCTCGAGTAGAGCAAATTTTCGCTGATTCAGAAATAGAGATATTCCGATCCCATGGCACTGAAAGTCGTAACACTCAAGATTTCGTATCAGTCAGATAGAGATATACTCAACTCTATTCACGTAGATAGGCTGATATACTCGAGAGAGGATATCTCGTAATTAAGATCACCTTGCTATTAACAATATATAAATGCATTGAATAATAACACCTTTGTGAAATAATCCATTGAAAGTGATGCGGAGACATAACCTCTAGTCTCCAATACCAAGACCATTAGAATCAATAGCTATTTAAATTAACATACTCAATTCCTTCTTTTAAAATAAGTTTATTCGCATATTGCCCAAGAAGCAAAACCTTGTGGGGCCAACAACACACCTGTCCCTCGTGGATCGACATCCGTATCGCCGTACACTATATTACTCGGGGGCTTACCGAGTGCACTGCGCACATAGCGCACATATATACACACACCGCTGCCTATCAATTATGATATGACTTCCAACATTTTTAAGTGTTGTGACATCCATTCAGTTACAACATTATTATGTGTCGTTTTATATTCTGATGGCAACATTTGGTAGTGTTGTTTGAACATAATGTTTCGATACTTTTAGTTGTCGTCATATCAGTCTTTATGATGTTACTACTGACATTTGTAAGTGTTGCTAAAACAACTCAATTACAACATTATTATGTGTCATAATATATATCTACTGCGACATGTGGTCATATAGTTTTAATGGTATAATGTTTTGATATCAAATGTTGTCATATATGTTTATTAATGATAGACTACCACGTTATTAAGTGTTGATAAAACAACTCAATGACAACGTTAATATATGCTTGTAATACATTGCAACAATGATATTTTATTATGTAGTTTAAGATAATGTTTTTGATACTACAATTGCTCCGGATATTTCCGCTTATTATGATATTATTACCGACATTTGTGATACTTGCAAGTGTCGTTATGACAATTTGTCATAAACAATTGTATTAGTGATGAGTGCCTAAAACACTCATATTATACCCGCGTCGGTCTTTCATTTTCATTTTTATTTTATATTTAATTTCATACCAAAATTTACCCATCGGAAGTGATCGGTAGATGGCGCACGATACAAAAAGGCACTACAGCTAATTTTTGGAGCGTATGAGGCATCGCATGAAGATACCGGGATCGTCATGGGACAGTCTCCCATCGCCAAGCGACGTCTCAACGCCGCGACGTCGTCACCATCGCGGTAAGTCAACAAGCGGCAACGTCGCTGATGTTCAACGCCGCGACGCCGCGTGCTCCTCATCATTTAAAAGCAAAAAGGTGCAGAATTTCGAGAGGGATTCGAGATCGGGAATCGCATAAATCGAGGGTGCTAAACAAGGCGTGAGTGACATCGATCTGGGAGAAGAGCCCATGATTTGTATTCTTCTTTGTTTTGATATTAGGAACCGATGTTTTATATATCGCTTCATTGATATTTTCTCTTATTCATTATGTTCCCAGATCTATACCTAGGTATCGTTGAACTCACACGCTTGAATGGGATTAAAGTTTATTAATTTATATTATTCATTGAGTTATGATTCATTATAATCGCTTACATCCGTGGGATCAATTACATGGTACGTTCGGGCCAGCATTAGTATGATCATACTGTAGATCCGAGATTCGAGAGATGAGGGATACCCAGATGAGAGAGAGCAAATTTTCTTGGTTGATTCAAGCAAGAAATAGAGATATTTCCGATCCCGAAGGTGGCAATTAAGGTTAGAAATACTTAAGCATTTCTTGAAATCGAATGGGCAGAGATACACTCAATTTACTAGTTTAAATAGGCGAATACCTCGAGAGAGTGGTATCTCGAATAAGATCACCTTAAGCACATTAAATCATAACCGTAATCGAATAATGTCACCTTTAAGAAATAACTATTGAAAGTGGTAGGGAGACATGACCTCTAGTCTCCATCACATAGTAATTCTTCGATCATTGCTTATTTTACTTTCAGAGACAGTGATTTTATACACAATACATAAATAATCCTTATAATATTTGAAAAGTAAATCAGAATAACTCACCTATCCGAGGATCGATATCCGCACTATTGGTACAATTGACATTTGGGGCGACGCAGTAATTTGCGCACATAGGCGTGACATTTTACACACCACGCTTTCAAACTCTATCGTTTTTAATGCCGGGAACAGTTTAAAGTGATATAGAGAATAAAGTAATTAGATATTACTCGAAATTTTTGTTTTTATTTATACATAAGTGCCGTACTTCTGCCTTGTTGTTTCGGTGTGTGATCAGTAGCTAGATTTTATGAGTACACGCAACGACGAGATCGGGTCACTAACATCCGTCGATCCCCGAGCCGCAAAGAACTTTACACGTAACACGAGAACAGAGAACGGAAAAGCTCATAAATTTAGCAAACATGGATGACAATGAACCACAGGATCTTAGCATTGAGCAGAATGAGCCACAGAGAGGCCGAAATGGAAATAATGGAAGGAATCAAGCACCCAGGCCGTTTATACAGCCAGATGATCCATACATGTTGTTAGAGGAGTTTGCACTACTACTACCGCTCGTATACCATCGTGAATGACCAACCCATTCAGCAACAACTCAAACTCAAGTCAAGAATATTACGTATGTCAGATCTTGTTTCATGGATTACCCCATGAGAACCCAATATGGTATTTGACCAACTTTCTTGTGCTTCACGATCATACACCGGGTTATCAAGAAGCTCGTGTCATGAGATTGTTCCTAATCACACAAAGTAATAGAGCTACATTGGCTAAATCCGCCGCCCACCGCATTCCATTACTTCATGGAACGATTTAGTGCAGAAATTCCTGACCAAGTTTTTCCCACCCTCCAAAATTGCATAACTTGTGCAAGAGATCAATACTTTTAGGCAACTAGAGGGGGAGAACTTGGCAGAGGCGTGGGATAGATTCCACGAACTATTGAGAAAATGCCCACACCACCGATTGACCAGATGGATGCAGGTCCACACTTTTTATAATGGTCTGAGGAACGCCACTAGAATGGGATCGATGCCTCACCGGGAGGAGCACACGAAGAAAACCATGCACTGTGCTTATGAAACTTGTGAAGATGTCGCAACCAATACAAATCGCTGGCCTAGAAGGCTACACCATTAAAAGCAAGTAGTGGTACCTGATAACGAGGTTCTCAAATAATCCGGTTAATCATGGCACAACCGACTAAATGCTAAATAGACAAAGAAGGAACCACGAATGCCATATATCAAACCATGGATTGTGGCGACTCGTGGGAGGATAGCACGTCAAAGACAGAGTGTCGGGCCAGAAACCAAATAACAGCAGCCCGCGACGCGGTCGGTTCAACCAGACCAATCACAGCAGTTAAGGGACAAGATGGGGGAAACAATTATCGAATCAAAATCAAGGCCATGGTAGCGAATAATCGAATCGTATCAATGTAATCGGCGGTATGGATGGAGTGAACAATCGTAACAATATGCCATCAACCGAGCCAAGGAACCACCTCCGAGAAAGCGGACTTAGAACAAGCCCTTGCACAGATGCTAACCTCCTACTCTACTTTCATGAATGAGACCAAGGCGAATATGCAAAGCAGCTAGGCAAACCCAATCAACAACTGGCAAAGACAAATGAGAAATTGAGGTACAAATGGGTCAAATAGCGAACTATCGCACGTAAAGGCAACCGTGTTCTTACCGCTAATTCATAAACCCGAGAATAGACGGGAATGAACATGCCGCGCAAGCACGAGAAGTGGTAAAGAATCGAGACCAAGGGCAATCCTCGCGATAGAGGAGGTGGAGACTGAGAAAGTCATCCAGCCAGTTCAGAATGATGAGGCATATAAGGAACAACCTCAGGAGAAACAACCAGAGGAAACACCACCAAGCAAAGGACAACCCACCAATTCCATATCCACAACGCCTAAAGAAGCATAAGTTGGATAAACAGTTCACTAAATTCATGGAGGTGTTCAAAAAGTTACACATCAATATCCCATTTGCCGATGCCTTGGAGCAAATGCCCAGCTATGTGAAATTTATGAAAGACATTCTGTCTCAGAAGAGAAGATCGGTTGATTTCAAACAAGACCTAACTGAGGAATGTAGCCATACTCGCAGGAAGTCGCAAAAAGCTTAAAGACCCAGCTTACTCATCCCATGCACCATTGAAATGCCCGAGAGAGCTCTTGTGACTGGGGTGCCAAAGATTAATCTCATGCCCTTATCCATTTTTAAACGTTTGGGATTAGGGGGTGAGGCTCGCCAACTACACCTCACACTCCCGCCTGCCGACAGATCTACATCCGAGAGGGGTAATAGAAGATGTCTTAGTAAAGGTTGACAAGTTTATCTTCCCAACAGATTTCATTGTATTAGATATGGAAGAAGATAAAGAAATACCCATAATCTTAGGTAGACCATTTCTTGCAACTGACAGGGCAATGATTGATGTTCGGAGGGGAGAATTGAACAGAGTGTGATCACGAGGTCAAGTTCAACGTAAGTAGTCGGTGAGACATCCGGCGTAGAGTGATACTTGCTTCACATGGCGTAGATAGTGAGGCTATAGGTGTCTAGCCAAAGTGGTCTCACCGACCCTTCGAGGCTGGGGCTATGGGAGTAATGATTCCCGAGAATACGAAATAAGAGGCAAAGAGGAATATGTTAAATGGATGGACTTCTTTCTGATCCAATAGAGAATATTTCAATCTCTAGGTGAAGGAGCTGTAAACGCTGCCATCGGTGGGAACAACCACCCAAGATGGAACAAAACCCCTACCTAGCCATTTGAAGTATGCATACCTGGGTAGCATCCGCTTACTGATCATCTCAAAGATCTCGACCGAACAGAGGAGGAGAAGTTATCGAGGGTCCTTAGAGACCATAAAAATGCGCTGGATGGTTCTAGCTTCCATTTGAAAGGGATTCGCCTTCCATGCATGCATCGATTTTTTGCTCAAGACGGGCATAAAACCTTCGTGAAGTACTGTGAGGAGGTTGAATCCAACGATGAAAGAGGTAGTCCGAAAGGAGGTATTGAAATGGTCGGATACCGGGCATTTGATCTCATTTCGCATGCTGCATGGGTTAGTCTGGGCCATGGGTACCAAGAAAGGAGAACAATGGTCATAAGAACTGAGAACAACATATTACCGCTTTCTCAATGGGGCCACGGTGGAGGATTTGTATTGATTACCTGAAACTGAACAAAGCCACTCGAAAAGATCATTTCCTATTGCCATTTCTAGATCAAAGGATCGACACGGTCATGAATACTATTACTTTTTGATGGATACTCCGCTACAATCAATCGCTTATAAATTTCAAGATCGAGAGACGACATTCATGTCCCATGGGACATTCAGATTCGAAGTGATGTTCTTGACTGTAATGTAATCGGCACATTTCAACGATGTATGATGACCATTTCTCCGACATGGTTAAGAAGACAATCAAATCTTCATGGATGATTTTTCTGGTGTTTGCAATTCATTTGACAAACGTCTGAAAATTGAGATCAGTCTGATAAGATGTGAAGAGACCAACTTAGTACTCAATTGGGAGAAGTGCCACTTTATGGTACAAGAGGGTATTGTACTCGGTCATCTGATTTCAACAAGAGGAATAGAGGTGGACAGAGCAAAGATTGAAGCAATTGAAAAACTACCTCCACCCTCATCAAAGAAAAGGGATCAAGCTTTTGTGGCCACGCTTGATTCTATAGATGCTTTCATCAAAGACTTTCAAATCATAAACCTGTCCAATCTTCTGTCCAAGGGACCCCATTTGAGCTCTCGATTCAAGTAGTTGTTTGCATGCATTTCGTTGTTGAAAGATGTTGGTGTGTCATTCCTATTGTTGTGGCCCCAGATTGGTCCTTCCCATTTGAACTTATGTGTGACGCCAATGATTTTGGGCGATCGGGGGCAGTTAGCGTAAACGAGAAAATTTTCCGTGTGATTACTATGCAAGCGTAACTCGAATGAGGCTCATTTGAATTATGCCAATTACGTAGAAGGAACTTTTGTCATTGTTTTTGCTTTTTGACAAATCTGTGCCTTATTTTGATCGGTAACAAGGTAGTAGTCCACACTCGATCATTCGCTATTAAATACGTGATGACTAAAAAAAACGCCAAACCTCGATTAATCCGGTGGGTTCTTTTGCTGCAAGAATTTGATGTTGAGATTAAATACAAGAAAGGCACTGAGAACCTAGTAGCAGATCATCTTTCACGATTGGAGGCGGCAAGGGCTCGAAGAAGGGGACTTTGTCCACACTTTGGGACCAAGGAGGAGGTTGGGAGCTGTTTTTGAAGATTTGGGAGAAGATCATGAGATTTGTGGAAGAAAATCCGAGACTCACCATCATTTGATTATTATAGTTTCTTCTCCTCTTTCTCTATGTTTTATCCTAAGTTTATGATGTATCAAACCTCTATCATGCTTAAATTCAGATCTGTGGTTTTGCTGTATATTGAACATGAGTTTTATATCTATTTGTTAATGTCTGCTTTTCTATTGTTTCTTGCATCGCACTCTATTGATTCATACTGGTTCTATTTACATATTGATTTCGCCAAGACCTCAATGTGGTGGGAGTGGTTCTTGCAAGATTCAGAAGGAGTAAAGAACTAGACATAGATGAATCAACTAATTAACTGGTAGTGTAAGAAATTATCGGTAATTAGGAGGCGTGTGAGACTTTTGGATCTTAAAGCATCTTTAATGCTTGGGTTGGTAGAAGCAAAAGACTAGTGTTAGTTGGTAGGTTATTCGACGCCGAGAACATAATTAAATTAGACAAGAGTTACTTGTAGGAAAGCATTTTCATGAAACAATAGAATAGAATTTAACTTAGATCTAAGAGGATTGTCAGGTGCATGATACCTAGGAATTTATCATCTCTTGGTATCCCTTAGTTGTGAACTTCATTGAATTACATTTAGAAATTTCATTAGTTTAGTTTAAATTTTGTTTACTATATGAGGTGTTAGTTTGGATATTAGAAGTTTATAATTTTGGCACTTAGCATCCCCATTTTCCTGTGGATCGATATCGGAATGCTTAGTGCAGCTTTATTACTTGACAAGCGTATACTTGCGCGGAATAGGCGCTCTTTTTATATTTTTCTGAATAATTTTATATACACATCACAAAATACGCCTATCAATTAGACATTTAAAAATGTCATTATTCATCATCTTTTTTTACGCATATAATTGTCGTTTTTATCATTATTATTAATCTCTTTACCTACATATAAAGTAATTAATATATGTATACCATACGATATTTATATTAATTGAAATAGAGAAATTGTCAATAAAATATGCATACTTGTAGTAATAAGACATTTAAATTTATCAATAAAAAAAGTTTATATAACGGTATAAATTAAAAAATAAAACAATACTATGTCATTAAATAATATCAAAGACATTATCCGCATGCCTAATCCAACACATAAGTCAAATATCTAAATAAAATAAAATATTAAACTAAGCAAAGTATTTTTTCAAATCGCAACTTCTTCGGTTGTAGCACCATCACACCTAATAACAATATCTGTTAATTTCTTGACCTGAGTCGTCAAAATTGTAACTTCTTGTGCAAACTCCTCGTTGGGCTCATTCATATGTTCTTCGCTAGCCTCTTTCTCAAGCATTTTGTGACTGATTTTGAAACCATTCATCAGACACGATCATTTTTATCTAGACTAAGGACTTTAGAAATTGTATCTTCTTTCAAATGAACTATAGCCTCATTCGCTTAAGAAGTTTCACCATTTTCTTCATCGACAGTTAAAAGTTGTTCAATTTTTTCCTATAAAATGAATTCAGTCTAAATAAATACAAATATCAACTGAGAATTTAGAATTATTCAAAATAATCAAAGAGTAAGAAAAATAAATTTACTAAAGTTGCTACAGATTCCGAAGATACATGCGATCCGTGTTTATGCTTGTGATACTTCAAAAAGATCTTTATTCGGTTTGGTCTACGCCCATTTTTCTTAAACTGTAGTCAACACAAAATTAATCATCACTTCAATTTAATTTCAAATAAATAAATAACATTTCAAAATCAGGATAATTCAAAGGGAAAGAAAATAAAATTCTCGATAGTAAAAATTAATACCTATGCTTAAGCCCTTTGAGCATATGAAATAGTCAGGAAGTATATTGGCATTTTCATATGGGTATATACTACCCTTTAGTTATTCTATTATAAGCACATATAATAAAAAAAATGGTTATATATAATAAAATAATGTACATATTACTTATATTTTTAAGTTAAATATCGTACTTACCATTGAGTTGAATACCCTTTCTCTGCAAGCTTACCCCATTGATTTGGGTCGGTTCTCGAATCTGGGTTAGCCTTTAACTCTGCTAAAGTTGAGTATTTGTTAAAATACTCAACATACAGACTATGTTTGAATATCCTCAAACATTTGCCGACTTCACTAAGAACCCATTGCTTTATGTTTGGTGTCAAATCAAACTTGGACTGAAAAGAAAAACAGTTTTCATTAGTGTAAGGGAAAAAAAAACAAAGAAAGTGAAAAGAATTTAAAAAATATCTATCAAATAAAAAATTACCTTAATAACATCTCATATTTTGTCTTTAGTTGTTGCAGGAACTTTTCTCCAATTAGAAAATTCAAGTGGAGTGGTTCTTTTTTCTGCCACGATTCCACAAAGTATTCAAGCTCACCATCATCCACACACTGATTTAAACTTTTGAATTTTACAGTTATTTTTCTCAGCGATCCTGACCCGTATATCGGGAAGTATTGTTCGACCTCGAGTATTACGTGGCTTCTCAATATTGGCTATGTAATGAAAATTAAATTTAATTGTCCCTGATAATATAGCCAATGACGGAGTAGAGAACACATGAATATCAAGCTAGTCATAAATATTATGGGTGTTGAGGAATTCCTCGATATAACTTAAAGATAATATTAGTGAGCATGAAATAAATAACTAATTGTGCAAATTAAGTACCTAGCAAGCATGTTAGACTACAGAATCCTGGCTTAATCTTTAACATGTCTATCCCTTATTGGGTTTATCGATATTGTGTAGCATCAACACGTGACCCAAGGAGATAAAAAACTAAACAAATTTAGTTCCTCATTCATCTATCTAGAACTGATTAAGTTGGGGCATGAAACCAATCATCCGAATCGATATATGAGGGGTTATGTAAGCCTAATTAGTTATGAAATAAAATGAATCCCAAAGAATAGCTTGTGCTTAGTTCTATCAGTTTCACACAAGACAACAATATCTTGAAATGACATATTTTTTTTATTAAAAAGAAAAAAACTGAGATTTCAATTCTGAGTCCTAATATTTTAGTCTTCTACTAGTCAACATGCCTAATATTTTGCTCGAGTCCTCATAAATAACATGAAACAAATATGATTGTGCATGTTTATTCTTATTCAATCACTAATTTAGAGCAATTAATATGTGTTGTAAATAATTAATAATTGAGAACATGCTTCTTACTGAAATTAATTTTACAGATTAATAGAATAAAGTGAACATGTTTTTATAACAAAACTTATAGTGCTTACAGGGTTGAAACAATATACCTTCTGTTGCTTTAAATATAAAAAGACCTTAGAACTATTAATGAAAGGATTTCCCAAAAAATTCAAAAAGAATCTGAATGATGTAAAAATTTATATATATATAATTTTTATAGAGAATGACGTAGGCAATGTTTCCCCATAAGGATAATCGATTCGGTAATCGATGGGTCGTATTCGTAGCCGTGTCGACGTTCGCGGCCCGAAATCCGTCTGAAAAATAAACGTGTCAGCGTTATTGCCTGGCTTCGGTGATTATTATTCGTATTGGGTAGGTTAACCGCGTTAATTTGATTATTTAAAATAATAAAATTATATTAATCATCCGTACATGTTTAACACAAATAACCTATTAAATTTAACATGTTTATTAATTTTATTTTTCGACCAATAGGAATTATAATTAATAATCCATATTTAACATAAATAACTTATTAAATAAGGTTAATTAATTAATAGAATAATTAAACGGGTAAATTCAGGTCAAATTCGTGTTAGGTAGGTCAATACGAATATATATAACTCATTTATTTAACGTGTTAGGCGAGTTAACACGATTATGACCCAAAACCCGCAAAAATCGTGTTGGGTTAGGTAATGTCAATTTTATTAAATTTCCCATGTTTTTACAAGTTTCTTTGGGAGAAACAAAATAATTAATAAAGCCCCGAGCTTATTATTTAAATCATTAGCATGAATTAAAAAATAATTGAGAATAGAAAAACGAAAGAGCGACATGTTCTATGATTTGGAAGAAGAAGCGAAATAACAAAAGAATAATAATTGAGAACTACTTATTTACATGTCACTTAGGCCTCTTCATGATTGAACATTCATGAAAATTTTCGTGGGTCTTGGCCTCTCTTATGAGAACTTGTGAAGATGTAAATCATTATGCTCTTTATTTTTAATCATCTTCAACATCTTGTAAAAAAATCATAGAATCATAATTTAGAAAACAATAATAACTTCTGATCTAATACGACATCAAAAAATTAAAAACAAAATAATGAAATCAAACCTTGTGAATTGCAGATGAGAAAAATACAAAATATTAAGGAATAATAGCCGTCTATACTAGGTTAGGATTTATGGCATAACTACAAAAATATTTATAATTTCAGAACATGTAAAAATAGGATGGAGGGAAAAAGGAAAGTTTTTTTGGCCAAATTTTTTTTTGAGTGAAAAGAACCGACATTTTTTTTCTTTTTGGGGGCAAAAAACAGCCAGTTTCTTTCTAATTATGAAAGCCAAATTTCATGGAATTTACCACCTTATTCATTGTACTACGTGCTTAACAAAACTAACATATTGAAATTTATTTTTTAAAATAAAAAATAAAGCTATAGATTTATTTGTTTTTCTTTGCATTTTTTATTATATTTATAATAATAATTATAATTTACAAAAGCAATATATAATTGTAAATTACAAATTTATTTTTTAATTATGGTTGTCAAAAACCGATATGGTTAAGCTAACGAATAGTTAGCGAATGTTTGGTTAGCAGTATTAATGGTTAGGTTTTTGTTTATACTTAAATAACAAGCTAAATCGACGATCGATTTTTTGTTGCTCTTTAGCTCTGATGATAGAAACTTTTGAAATTTAAAATATAATATATCAAAGAAAAAAGAAGAGTCATAATTTATTATATTGTAATAAAGTACTGAATTATAAAAAAAACCTATAATTTTTTCAAACAGAAACATACTTAATTTTTTTTAATTATATATATATATATATATATATATATATATATATATATATATATATATATATATATATATATATATATGAATTCGTCGAAAAGCCTAACTTTTGAACTAGATGCTAACAGTGATGATGTCGTGTAGTCCATTAAAAGTTTCTCCGACCTTCTAGATTCTCCCTATCACTAAGGTGAGTGATTATGACAGTACAACAACTATGAAAACTATATTATTTCATTGTAGAAAAGCTAAGGTGACATTATTGACCAGCTCTCCTTTTTTTAATTTTTTTAATTTTCAAATTGTCATGATGTCATGAGAAATGAATATTTTATGTTAGGGTGGTTATATATTTATTTATATTTTATGATTTTTTTAAATTTAATATTATTGTTTGGGTCATTCTTCAAATATTTGATTTTATTTTATTACTATCTTTAGATAACACAATTCTCTTTTTAAAAATAGAATATCAGAAAAAGGATAAAAATAAATGGTTTTTATCCAAACATAGTGTTTTAGATAATTTCTTTTACTTGTTTTGGGATAGTTTTTAAAGATTATTTTAAAAAATAAGTATATAAATATTTAAGATGATTAAAATAAAATGTTAAACATAAAAATCATTTTAAAAACATATTTTAAAATATTAAAGATAAGGTTTTTTTCTTTGTTAGGATTTGATCCTGGGTTATCTCTTATGTTTATTCCGCCATTTTATCATATTAGTCAAGTCTCAAGACCAAATACTAAAGATAGAATTTTTTTTATAGCTAAACATTTTATTATAATATAAGAAATTGTCCTCACTTTGAACTCGAACCATAGACCCCTCTCTCCTGTAAATATCAAAAATAAGTTTTTTTTTAGAGCTAAGTTAAAAACTATCATATTCACTTAAATGTTAGAATAAAGTTTTTTTGTAATAAAGGTTAAAATAAAGTTCTTTAACACTATATTAATATAAACTCATCTTAATCTTGTAAATTAATGACTGAAATGTCGATAATATATATGTAGTTGAATGGTAGAGTTTCACGAAAACAAATTTATTTTATTTTACAAAATATACAAAATAGTTTTCAAACCATTTTGAAAGAAAAAATTGTTTTTACAAACAGTTATCAATCTTACTGACCCATTTATTTTCCCACCTCATGAATTACTTGTATTTATTGGTTATGAAAAACACACATACAGACAAAAAAAAAAAAAAAGGGTAATGTTTAAAAGGGACAAAAAGCAAAAAAATTCTGAAATCTAGCAGTTTTAAATAAAATGAAGGATATTTTTACATCGTTTATAATTCTTATACAATTATAAATCCTGACGCGAACATGGCGCGAGTTTGTTGAATATAAGCAATGAATGGTTAAGTCCCAGTAAATAGGTATTGTATGCATTCTGACCTGAAACTACTTTCTTTCAAGTTTGTTGAATATAAGTTAACGATGATTAATTAAGCGTAAAAAGAGAGTTGTGTTAGAAGCACTTGGAGCAGCGTCGCCCAAAGTTCAGTCTTGGCTTGCTGATGATTAAATCCCGACGTATATAGAAAAGGATTTAAATTCTGAAATAAAAGAAGGAAATATTGAACGAAAGCAGAAATAGGATTTAATCCAACATATTTCTTTTATTTACTACTTCAAATTCATTTTATTTGTTTTAACACATTAATATAAAGATTAAATAATTTTAAAGTATATAAAATTTAAATAATTTTATTTATATTTGATTTTGTTTGAGATTTTTTATGAGACAATTAAATGTAAGAAAATCATTTTCCTTTTACCACTTTTTTTCTTTTCTTAATACTTACCAATAACCAAATACAACCTAATATAATCTAAAAAAGAGTACACTAAGTGTCACATGTCCATACAACATATGCTTAAAGGAGGAACAATTAAAAAAAAAACAAATAAAAGAAAAAGAAACGAAACCACAAAAACTTTCTCCATTCACTTGGAGGGAGTTAGGTCATTCAACAAGAAATATAATCAAGACATGGCCAGTGGTTCAGTTGCAGATCAGGATGCTTTATATCTATCATATCTCTCTTCTAGCTCCTTCATACCCACCAAGCTCTGATAATCAAAGGCATCAAGACATGGCCAGTAGTTCAGTTGCAGATCAGGAAGGGCAAGTGATGCTGTTGGGTTTTTGGTTTAGCCCATTTGTGAAAAGAGTTGAGTGGGCTCTCAAATTCAAAGGCATAGAATATGATTATGTAGAAGAAGATTTGACCAACAAGAGCACTCTCCTCCTCACCTCCAACCCTATTCACATGAGAGTCCCTGTGCTGATTCATAATGGTAACCCTATTGCCGAATCCCTTGTTATCATAGAGTATATTGATGAGACATGGAAGCAAAACCCTATTTTGCCTCAAGACCCTTATGAGAGAGCCATGGCTCGCTTTTGGGCTAACTTCATTGAACAAAAGGTATGTTTTTGTTTAATCGGTTATTGTCTTTGAAAATTGTTCTTGATAACGATTTTTGAAAACATTGAAAACTGTGATCTTGATGTAGTGTTTTGTTTTTGTTTTTAAGAACAAAAATAAAAATTGGGAACCAAATGTGTTTTACTGGTTATGTTTTTATAGAACAAAAAATGGTTTTCAAAAACAAGAATAAAAACATACCATAATATATATATATATATATATATATATATATATATATATATATATATATATATATATATATATATATATTTTATAATATTTCATGTTGATGAATCTTTTTTTAATGAACAAAAGAAAAGTCTTAGAGAGAAGTGGTACATCTCCAAGTATTGTTCATCAATGATTTGTCATAAAATGATTTAGAAAATAATTCTAAACTCATAAAAAAGTTTGAATTTTAAATAAAACTTAAAAAAAAAAAAAAAAAAAAAAAAGAGTTTGTAAAAAGGAAACTCGTCTTTTGAAAAAACAGCTTCAATACGAATTAAATATCTTTTGATGAGTTTGTAGAAAAAAAATGATCAGTATAGCGTCATGTTTTTGTATTTATTTAAGTGTTTCAACCATTTTTTTTGTTTTGTTTTGAATAAACAATATTTTTTTTTAAAAGAACATACAATTAAAAAAAAAAAAAAAACCATCTCCACATTAAAATATGTGGCTCTTTCATCTTATCCACTTCATATCTCTCACCACATCAAAATGTGTGGCCCTCCAGTGATATCCTGTCCCCTCTCTTTCTCGTTTAGGTGTAATAAAACATTTTTCTAAAAAGTGATTAAACCTTTAAAAACAAAAAAGTGTAATAAAACAAATTATCACCATATTTTAATAATTAGATTAAGATCAAATTGAATTTTGAGAATAATACTTATTTATAAGCACAATGAGAGCTGTTGCATGTATTAGATTATCTTTTTTTTAGAAATGAAATTATATTTCAAACAAGATTTTAATATAAAAACAAAAAATTATTTTTAATCATGTGATAATTAAGTTATTACCTGTTAAATATTCAAATTCTATAGCTTTCTAAATGACTCCTAAATGGATTCTAAATTTCAAACACGAAAAAATTTGGATTTACTTATAAAAACTTTCTAAACTTTGTATTGAAAAGGTAATGAAATTAAAAACAGCCCTCAAATTAATTTTTTTTTTTAACACTTTGTTTGAATCTAGAAAGTACTAAAGAAAGAAAATAAAGTGGAAGATAGAAAAAAAATGGAAGGAAAGAATATTTGAAAGAAAATAAGGAATATGTTTAAATTTAATAAATTAATTATATATATTTATTTAAAATTATTTTATTTGTTTATTTATATTATAAGGAATAAGAAATTTAAAAATATGTAAAATTTTGAGGAATTTGATTTTCTTTTATATTTTTAACGTGAGCGAATGTAAAAATCGATTTTCTTAGTTTTTATTTTTATTTTTGTTATTTTATAATATTTTTAGGGTTAAAATGGAGGCGCAAAGAGCTCAGTTAAGATATAATTAATAAAAGTTTATGATTTTAAAAATAAAAAATTAAAATTTGATCATGCAGGTAACAGAATCCACAAGAGAAGCCTTAGTTAGTCAAGGAGAGCAACAAGAGAAGATAGTGAAGGAACTAAAAGAAGCCATAGAAGTGGTCGAAGGAGAAGCTAAAGCCAAGCTGAATGACAAGACATTATTCTTTGGAGGGGGAAATGGGGTTGGATATGTGGACATTGTACTAGGTTGGACATGTAATTGGATGGAAACCATTGAAGAAGTCGGAGGGTTTAAGGTTTTGGACCCTGAAAGTCAACCTCAATTTCACAAATGGATGGCCAATTTTAGGGAGGTGCCTTTCATCAAGCCAACCTTGGCGCCCAAGGAGAAGTTGGTGGAGTACTTTCGAATGGTTCGCCAAGCTCGTTTAGGTTTGGTTGCCAACAAATGACTCCTTTGGTACTTCTTTTTCGTAATAATTGTGGATGGTCGGATCGGCTTGAGTGTTTTGAACCTTTCTTCTACTTAAATAATTTATTTACTATGTTTAGGGCTTGGTAATGATGATGATTATGTAAGTTTCATAATAACTGTGGATGGTTGGACCAGCTTCCTTTATTCTAATGAAATCTTTTATCTATTATGTTTAGGGCTTGATAATGATTATGATTATGTAAGTTTTGTGATACCTGTAGATGGTCGGACTAGTTTGAGTGTTTGAACCTTCAACCTACTTGTCTTTTATCTACTATGTTTGGGAATTTGGATAAAAGACTTCGGAGTGCATTTTATGATGAGGGTTGAAAACGGCCAGAGTGCGTGGCAGTTTCAAGGATATTAGCGTCGAGTTCGATATTAGATACGGTACCATCCTGGGCTTCGTCTGCGTCAGTAGAGCTTCGGATGATTCGACGAGATTAAAGTTAACCGATTTAACCCAGTCACACTTTGAGAATGAAAAGCCAGGTCCCTACCTTCTCCAATCTGTTTTACCCATCGCGAACAAAAAACGTTTTTTTTATGAAATCTGAGCAACAAAAACCATTTTTTACAAATCTAAGATTGAGTGGCGGTCGGAGAAGACGGGGCTGAGGAGAAGAAGACGCACGCTGCGCCTTGGAGGCGAGTGCGTCTCCCATCTCTTCTTAACTAACCATTTTCTTATCTCGTTCTTCCTCTTCATTTTTTCATTTTTTGCTCTATCGACGATCGAGAATGTAGAAAGAGGGTTTGGTTTTTTATTTTATTTTTTATCTGAATCAAGCAGCGTCGTTTTGGTTTATCACGGGACAAAGCGGTGCCGTTTTGGATAAGTCCAAAACAAGCGTCGTTTGGTCGGATAGACCAAAGCGGCTTGGCCGTTTGATTAGTGTTATGAATTAAAAAAATTATGATGCATTTAAAATGGCGTCGTTTAGTCTAGAAGTAACTTGATGTCATTTGAGCAAGCTATATTTTCATGTTCAAGCCTTCCATTACAAATTTTTTAAATATAAAAAAAATATATTTATTAAATTTTAGTTTATAATTATATATATATTTCTAATGATTTATATAAAATTTTAATAATTTTTAGGTATTTTAATCGTCTTATTTTTGTGTATCGGGTGATCACAGCGTAGATCACGTCTCGGGGCCCAGGTCAGAATTAGTGGAAGGCCGATCTGCGACGAGCCATTTATGATGATTTAATATTTTTTGTGTTCTTTGAATTAATGTGTGTTAATCTTGACTTCTGATTTATAACGAGTCAGAAGCTGAGTTGTACAAACTTCTTAAGAATCTGAACATTATGCTGCCATACATAAGAGCGAGGCAGCAGCTAAAGCAAGATCAAGAAATCGAGAGAGCAAGCAGCATCATCCGGAATCAAAGAACTATCATGCATGTGTTGTCGTATGTTGATACTTTGTTGGATCTGCTGCTGCCGGAAGAAAACCAGAAGCTAAGCGAAGGAGGGACTGATGAAGTATCCCCATATTCAGGCCAAGTTTTTCGAGGAAATTAATGTTGTTATAGGGGAAGGGAAGGAAAATGTGGGGGAAGATTTGGAGAAGATGCCATACTTGAAGGCTGTGATCTTGGAAGGTCTTAGGCGACATCCTCCAGCACACCTTCTGTCGCCTCATTCTGTGACCCAAGATGTAACCCTTGAAGGGTATGTTATCCCCAAGAAGGGTTCTATCAATTTCATGGTTTCCCAGATGAATTGGAACCCTGAAATATGGGAAGACCCAATGGAGTTCAAGCCCTAGAGATTCTTGAGCAGCAAAGTGTTTGATATAAAAGGAAGCAAGGAGATTAAGATGATGACATTTGGAGCAGGGAGGAGGACATGTCCAGCGTATGGATTAGCATTGCTGCATCTGGAATATTTTGTGGCCAATTTGGTATGGAGTTTTGAATGGAAATCTGTGGAGGGAAATGAAGTTGATTTATTAGAGAAATAATTTTCAGGTCCAATTGTCTCCACGAGGGAAATAACAACTTTGAGGAGTCAAGGAGGGGAAGAGAAATAATTTTATTATTTTTATTTTAATTTATTGAGATGTGTGCTTATATATTTAATTTATGGAGTGATTGTTTGGAATTATAAATATTTTATAGTATAAATCATGGGTCTTTATATTATTATAATATTAGACTTTCTTATGTATTAATTCGTATTTATATATAATATTTTATTGGACATTATTGGTTTCTATATTATTAAAAAATTAGACTTCCTCACGAGAAAAGAGTTTTTATAATTTATACGATACATAAAGTTGTTAAGAATATAACTATAAATATTCTGAATCATAAAGGAAAAAAGTTAAGAGAGATATAAGGAAGAACAGGAATATTTGATGGAACAACGGATTTCACGGTTTCGGGGTATGAATACAAGATGAGAGATGAGCTTGTAAAGGTTATACATAGTGTGTAGAGATATAAGGAAGAATGAGAATACCTGATGGAACGACGAGTTTCGCGGTTTCGAGTAAGAATACAAGATGAGAGATGAGCTTGTAAATGTTATACGAAGTGCATAGAGATATGAGAAAGAACGGGGATACCTGAAGGAAAACGGATTTCGCGGTTCCGGGTATGAATACAAGATGAGAGATGAGCTTGTAAAGGTTATACGGAGTGTGTATAGATATGAGGAAGAACGGGGATAACTGATGGAGCGACGGATTTCGTGATTTAGGGTATGGATACAAGAAATGACGAAACATGCAATGCTTCGGGAATCCAATTGTGTGATATTAGGTATGGATTAACATTGCTGCATCTGGAATATTTTGTGCCCAATTTGGTATGGAGTTTTGAATGGAAAGGTTTGGAGGGAGATGAAGTTGATCTATGAGAGAAGCAAGAGCTCACATTAGTGATGAAAAATCCATTGCAAGCAATTGTCTCCACGATGGAAATGATCACAAAAATTGCAAGAGTTTGGGTTCAAAATAACCCATTTTATAAAATAAATATTAATTCAAGCCAACTTTTGAACCTTTTGTTAAAAATGGTATTCTTATCTTATGAGAGATGTTCCAATATTTTTTTTTCAATTAATTTAAAAGCCGCATTTTGAAACTGAAGCTTTATTTAAAAAATGAAACCGCAGTTTCTAATTGCGGTTTTAGTTAAAAAATGAAGCTGCAATTTTGATGAGTGCCCAAAACACTCATATTATACTCGCGTCGGTCTTTCATTTTGCATTTATTTTATAGTAATTTTATAGTTTTTGTACAGTCTTCTAATTGTGTTTGGTTTGGTTACGTGTACAATTGGAGCAAAAAGAGTGCTTGGAAGCATTTTTTTGGAGCAATGTGGGGACCAAGGTAAAGAAAGGGTCGCCGCCCGCGACGCCCCCATCGCCGCGACGCCCCAACGTCACGACGTCGGGTCAACAATGCAAAAGTCAACAAGTGGAAAACGTCGCGACGTCTCAACGTCGCGACGCCAACGCCGCACGTAACGCCGACATCAGCACAGATCCGCCATCATCACAGTTAATAGGGCCTAAAATGGAGAAAGATGGGGAGACGCATTTAATCCGAGGCAATCTTAATTCCGCAGCGTAGTGGACACGTACTCTCGAGGAAGCGCCCGGATTTGTACCGTTTCTATTTCGGATATTAGAATCATGTTTTTGGCCACTAAACATTTTTATCTTTCATCTCGCATGTTCTAGATTTATTTCTGTGGTTATATTGAACCCTCTATTATATGTCAATGGATTAAAGCTGATCTTTTATATTATTCAATTGTTTAGCAAATCTTGTTATATCGCCTATTTCTCAGAGTTCAATTGCTGATAATGTCTCGCCAACATTAAATATAATTACACCTAGATCCCAGATTCGAGAGATGAGGGTATTCAAAGATCCGGCAGAAAGAGTCTCTCTCGCTGATTCTAAGAATGTAGATATTCGAACCCGGGCGTATTTCGTGTTGCAGTACGCATTTCGACACCGAGTCGGGATAGAGATATACCCGATTCTATTCACGTAGATAAAGTAGATATACCTCGAGAGAGGATATCTCAGGCAAGGATCACCTCGCCATTGACATATTGTAAATAACTTAATACAATATCTTTAGAAAATTAATCCACGAATGTGATAGGGAGATATAAATCAAATTCTCAATTCCAAGAATCCACCGAATCAATAGTTTGAAGGTTTACATACTTACTTTCTTTTCTAAAATCATATATTCGTGATATTATCTAAAAAGCAACTTTCAGAGTCAATACACCTTTCCTGATCGATATTCTCGCATTTATAAGTACACTATATTACTTCGGGCGACGCTGCACTCGCGCACATAGGCGCATATTTTACACATCGCGCCGCTCGCTTTTGGCGCTGGCCATGGGAAAGGTTTAGATTGATATGTAGAATTACTTAAATAGATATTACTCGAATTTTCTTTACTTTTGTTTTGTTCTATCCCTTTATAAGTACTGGGTAATTTGCTTTGTTAGTTCGTGTGTTATTGCAGTATAGGTTTCAGTAAGTACATGCGACATCGAGATCAAACTAACCAACACCTGTTCGATCCTGAGCCAGAAAGACTTCTGCACAGATTGCGCCGAGAACAGAGAACGGAACAGATTAGAAATCCAAAAGTCATGGAAAACACTGAAGAACAAGATCTTGGCATTGAACAGACTGAACCACAGAGAGGCCGAAATGGGAATCATGGAAGGAATCAAGCACCTTAATCAATATACAGCCGTATGATCCTTTCATGCTACTATGAGTTCGTTTTACCACCAACGTTGTTCAGACAGCTATCAGACGACCACCCATTCAAGCAAACAATTTCGATTGAAGTCACACTACAAGATGTGATGTTTGTATCATCTTGTTCCACGGACTACCCTACGAGAACCCGAATATGCATTCACTAACTTCCTCGGTTTGCGATACTATCAAGTACAACGGAGTTAACAAGAAGCTCTAAGGTTACGGCTTAGTTCCACTTTCACTGGGATAGAGCTAAACATTGGCTAACCATCACCACCGCATTCCATTACCTCGTAACACTTAGTGCAAAAATTCCCGACCAAGTTCTTCCCACTCAAAATTGCACAAATTGTGCAAGAGATCACCACGCTTCGACAATTGGGAGGGGGAGAACCTAGCGTAAGCACGTGACATTTCACGACCATTGCTGGCGCCCACACCACCGATCGACCAGATGGATGCAAGTCGACACCTTCTACAATGGTCCGAGAAATGCAACTAGAACAATTATCAAGGTCATCGAGGAGCACCGATGAAGAAAACCACGCACTGCTTATGAAATCTTAGAAGATGCGACTAACACTAATCAATGGCCTAGAGAGAAGGCTACACCTCGTAAACAGGTGGGTGGCATGCTAATGAGGTCCTCAACAACTGTGAATCATGTGGCATAGCCGACTAAACAGCTTAACAGACAAAGAAGGAACAAATGAATGCCATCTGCACTCAACCTACGGAGTTTTGTGAATTCGCGTGGACCGCACAACAACATGGAATGTCATCAGAAATCCTATAGTAAAGCCCAAGACGTGTCCAGTTTAATCGGGGACCAATCACAAATAAAGAAGGGTCAGGGATGGGGAAACAATTATCAAAATCAGAATCAAATAAGGATGGCGTGACACCGAACTTAATGGTCGAATAACTGAAGGATATGGGAGTGATGAATAATCGTAATCACACAAGCATCGAACCGGGACAGTGAACCACCCACCGAAAAAGTCGGATTTAACAAGCTCGCACGTGACATGTTAACTTCCATTCCGCATTTATGAACGACTAAAGCAACATGCAAAGAAGAAGCAACCTACCGAACAACGGCAAAGACAAGCCAGAAATTTGAGGTTCAAATGGGGCAATGTCAATCATATGCAGCACGGATCATTGCCAATTCGTAGATAAACCCTAGAGGCGAAGGAAAAGAGGCATCAGAAGGCCATCACTCTAAGAGTGGAAGAGAATTGAAAACTCAAATAGCAACCATGATACGAACTAGAAAATAAAGGATGATCAGCCATTTCCAAAGACCGGGATACAAACCGAAAGCAAATTCCCGTAGATACGAGCGGTCAAGGATAAACTTTTCAGACAGACCAAGAAACAGTTAAAAATGGATGAACCTGCCAAACATATTCCGTATCCCCAAAGATCAAGAGCGGTAAGTTGTGAGAAGTGCTCATAAAGTTTTTGATATCTTCAAGAAACTACATATTAACATACCCTTTGGAAGATTAGAGAATATGCCAAGTTACGTGAAATTCATGAAAAGATCTCGCAAGTAAGAAGAAATCGAAGAGTATGGACGCCTTAACCGAGGAATGCAGCACATCCCGCAAAGAAGCTTCCTCCAAAACTTCATGATCCGGTAGCTTCGATACCGCTTTCTATGTGAATCTGCATCCGAAAAGCCCCAGGTGACTCGTGGGGGAGCCAAAGATCAACTCACGCCACTTTCGACGCTTTAAAAGCAAAGCTGCGAACCAAAATCAACTACAATCAGCTTGCAACTTGCGCATGTGTCATACTAACATCCTCAGCATAATCGAAAAACACCTATAAAGTTGCAATTTGTCCTTCCAAAGCAGATTGGCCATTCCGACATGGAGGAAGACGACCACCGCTCCCATCATACCGGGCAGACCCTTCCTAGCCACTGAAAAGCTCAAATCAATGTAAGAAGGTGAACTCCAAATTGAGAGGCAAGGAGACGAGATTACTTTCCATGTATACCAGCCTATGAAGCATCCCGATAATGACCCAAATGAAGATATCTCGGAACCTCATTACACAGAGATGTTGCAAGAAGATGCGAAAAACTTCAAGGATAGGCCTATGACTGCACAGAAAGACACCGAAAAGGGCAAGGGCGTGAACAGAAGAATATTTCATCCACCTTGAACATGGGGTGTGAGCATTATAGGGGGATGCATAAGCATTTCCCAGTTCCTTCTAATCATGTCGCACATTGAGATTCAGGGTCGTCGAGCTAACGACATTAAGCATAGCGCTCGGGAGGTGCAACCCGCGTTTCTTAAACTTTTTCCTTTTTCTAGTTCCAATTTCATTGTTTATTTTCAAGCAATATGTGGTTTCTAGCTTTCTCCGTAGAATCGTGTTTTTACTTGTTTGTTTAATTCGTAACCCGCCGAAGGCAAATAGTGGGGAAGATTTGTTCAAGAGGTGCATTACAAGTCCATGGAAGTCACAAGTACAGCCGGGAGGGTTTTCGCATCAAGAGATCATCAATGTGCAATGCTATTACCGATCCATAGCTCACGCCGCGACGTGACCTCCCACGCGACGCGGGACTGATCGCCGCACGCGGACCTCCCACGCCGCGACGCCAAATTGTATCATCTCCGCCACGTCGCGACGGGATTTCACGCCACGCGGGTTTCTTCATGACTCTCCGTCACGCCGCGACGTTATCTAGACGCTTCGCGACGCCTGTTAATTTCACTCTTCCCGTCGCGCCGTGACGCTGCCCCTCGCACGGCCGCGACGCTGTCCCGCTTTTAAGGCCAAGAACGGCCTTACTTCGCCTTCACCTCACACACTCACCGCCTCGAAACCCTAGCCATCTTGCTTGCTCACACCACCAGCCCCACGAGCTCTCCCCGTCACGCCCACGGAGGTTTGTATATCGCCTTCCGACCGCCGCTGTACATCCCAGAGCTCTCTCACACATCGCCCGCAAGGTCCTTGTGGCATTTCCACCACATTACAGCTCCTGTCTAGCCTGTGTGGCATTCTCGCCGGGTCTGTAGTGGGTCCTTAGATTCATTTTAGGGTTTTGTTAGGTCTATTCTCAGGGTTTGAGTCGAGTTAGTTTTTTTAGCACACTTGTAGTTTTGTCTGCTTAGCTGCACACTCAGGTGCTTTGATTTTGTCTAAGTCATGAGGTGCCTAATTTCGTGCCACTACCAAGTGTCGTCTAGGGCCAATATATGGCAAGAGGCGAACAGCTCAGCTGCTTTAGTGCCGGCCCAACGAGGACCCGACTCCCACTTACGATGTCACGCGATTTGTGAATTCGAGTGCTGCTGATCGGTTTGGCATCATTTGCAAAAACCGATCCTTCATCAAGGAGAAGGGGTTTCACCACCCCGATGACTTCTTTCGCAAGACAATCAAGGCTAAGGATGGCGTGCTCAGGCCAACCACCCCATCCAAAGAATGATGAGTGTGGTGCGCGAGTTCTGACACCAATCTCGCATCCCATGTCTTGAAGAAAGTCACAGGCGGCGGGATTGTCTACTTCAGCCACGGAGTCGATCAATAGCTATTACGCCTGTGAGCATGTCCCTTCCTGAGCCGCCTGACGCTCCGCGAGCTAACTCGACTACCCCGAGATTATACGCATGACCAATGGTCTAGGTGAGTGGAAAATCACAGCGGGCCAGGCGGTCACTCTAAGGCCGCCATCGGCCTTCATTCCTGCAGTCCGGCACCACTTCATCACGCCGCTGGCCTCATTCCGACGACAAACGCGGTGTGAAGTGACCGCCTACCGGCCGCGGCTCAACTATGCCATCTTACAGGTATACCCTTCGACAGTCAAGGTGTTATCGAGATGCCATCCCCATAACCGGATGCAAAGATGAAATCTGACACCTCTTCGACCTTGGCTCAGGTAAACAAGCCAAAATCTTTGACGACATCGACACGTGGGCTTCACCCAATCAAAGCCATATCATTAAGCTGACACACCCGGTGTCCCGCAATCTCGAGCTCTACGATTCGGTCATGAGCCGGACGGTGACGAGCTTTATGAGTATCTGCTCAGCAGGATCCCCGGGCGATCCTCGTGGAGACATCACCGTCGCCCTCGTCCCACCCACCTTCACCACCACCCCCGCAGCCCACAAAGCGCAGCCTCCTCCAAACCCTTCCCTGCACTCGAGGACCCGGCGGCTCTCCTCACCGAGCTCTTGACGATTCCTCGATGGTAATTCAGAGCAGATTCCATAGACCCAGACGCTGCCAGCCCCGGCCTTCCACCATCCACCTCCACCACCACCGCCGTGATCACCAGGGGAGTACCCTTCACTCTTTTGTTTACTTTCGCTCGTAACACCGCCATTTCGTTTGGGGTGGTGATCGTGTTTTGTTTTGATTAGTTTTGTTTTGTTTTTAGTGTTTTTATAGTGCTTCTTTTGTTTTTTATAGTGCTTTTATTTTGTTCAGCATAAATGTGTTTCTATTTAGTTCATGCTTAGTCCCACTTACCTGAAGTTATAATTCACATGCTTGTGTTAGGTAAATCTTATATGTAATAATTAAGTATCAGGTGCCATGTTAAAAAATCAGGATCACTTTGGACTCAATTCATCATTAACATGAATGTTCAAATGCACACAGCTACATGCTCTAAGAATTAGGCTGAATAGATGGAAAGGGTTATTGAACTAATCCTGAGTAGTCAAGACACTAGTTCTCAAGAACCCTATCACACTCACACACTAATGACCTTCAGAGTATGCATAGGTGCCACCAACAACTGTAGTTCGACTAACCTTGGGAGACTCGAACCATTTAAGTGATGGGGCACCCACTAAAAAGAGGATTGCCACTCGAGCCCCAAACAAAAAGAAAAATACAAAAACAATAGAAAAGTGAAAAGAAAAGACAAATGACAAAAAATAGACCAGATAAGAATAAGCGAGATCATCCAATCGGAATCCCAGTCACAGTCTGAAGGGCCTGTCAAAGCCTAATGCCCCGAGCCAACCCGGCCGAGTCATTGGACTCTGCAACGCCCGCTGGCTACCGGGCGTAAGATGGATTGGTCCATGCAACCTAGTAAAAATATTCCTGAAGCCTGCTGGAGCGCTCAAAATGCCAGTTTCAGCGGAATTTAATGCCCGTGCCCTTAACTAACTCCGGTGGGGAGTCACCACGGATCCCCGCTACAGAACACTCGACTAAACTTCGCACTAGGTTTTCTTACATTTATTTTAAGTACGGAGGAAGTTTCTGTGCATTTGGTCGTGAATAAATCGGGTGCTGCCTTATCCTCTTCAGTTAGCTTCTTCCAAATAGGTGAGTTGAGCCTAGTCAGTGCCTAACCTAGATATATACCGGAGGTCGGCCCATTATGCACATAGGGCTGTGGAAAGGCTACTGAAAATTATGGATTCGATGCACTAGTCACTTTTACCTATTTTTAACCGAAGCTTTCCGAAAGTCGAACACTTGTATGCATCCCGTGAACTCGAGCAAAACAAAGAAGAAGGTGAGTCGGTCCAATTGATCCCCTACTTTTCAAAGATGTGCAACATACCTTAGTGTTAGTTTTTAGTAGGTTTGATATGTCCGGTCTAGTTCATTCTCGTTGGGACAAGCAAGAAACTAAGCAAAAAGGCTGATTAGTCACTTCAAAACACTCATATTATACTCGCTTGGCTTTTCATTTTTACATTTATTTTATAGTAATTTCATAGTTTTTTGTGGCCGTGCCCGATTGGTGTTTCGCTTGGGTTGCTAAAAGTACAATCGAGCAAAAAGAGCAAATTTTGAAGCATTTTTCGGAGCAATGGGGACCAAGGCAAGAGTGGGTCAGCCACGCCGCGATCGCCCCCACGCCGCGACGCCCAACGCCACGCACGCCGGGTCAATAATGCGTGTCAACAGCGAAAACGCCGCATCTCAACGCCGCGACATCTTCAACGCCGCGACGCTGCAACGCCGCGACATCGAAGACGGTAGATCCGCCATCATCATTAAATGCAGACATATTCATGTAAATGGAGAAAGATGGGGAGACGTATAACCAGGTACCAATTTAGAGTAGAGTGACAACTTACTCGAGGAAGCGCCCGGATTTGTAATCGCTTCTTATTTCTTTGGATATTAGAACTCGCGTTTTTAATACTAAACATTTTTATCTTTTCATTCAAGAGTGTTCTAGATTTATTTCTAGGTTATATTGAACCCCTGGCCATATGTCGATGGATTAAAGCTCGATCTTTATGGATATTCAATCGCTTGTAATTTGTTACATCTCGGTCTATTTGTGAGTTCACTACATGGATAAATGTCTGGCCAATAGCATAATTACAATGGAGATCCGAGGATCTCGAGAGATGAGGGTGGCCTGTGGATTCAGAGTAGCTTTCATGATCTTTTTCAAGAAATAGAGATATTCCGAACTTGAAGGTGTATTTGGGGGTTGTGAGATTTAAGCATTTTTAATAATCGAGTCGATAGAGATATATCTATCTATTCACGAGATAGGCTGATATACCGAGAGAGATATTCCTGTAGGCAAGATCACCTCGCCATTGACATATTGTAAATAAATCGAATAATAATATCTTAGAAATTAATCCATTGAATGTGATAGGAAATATAACCTCAGTTCTCAATTCCGAATCCACCGTAATCAATAGTTTAGTTAAGTTTACATACTTACTTTCTTTCTTAAAATCATATATTCAGATATTATCTAAAAAGCAGAACCTTTGTAGTCAATACACCTTTCCCTGTGGATCGATATTCGTACTATCAGTACACTATATTACTGGGCGACAAGGCACTCAAGGCATATAGGCGCATTTACACATCGTTCGGGCCTCACAAATTTCTAACCAAGACTTCTTTAAGCTATTTTGAACAAAAGTTTTAAATATAGCCTAAAATCAATAATTTTTTAAATAATACAATCATTTTGACCCAAAACTCTTCATAACAACTTTGAAGAATGTTAGAATAAGCACTCTTGAGTTTGGGTTCAAAATAGGGGGAATTATGTTTGTCTCAATTAATATACAAATATTATAAAAATCAGAAGGAAGAATTCAAATTGCATTACTCAATACATTATGCCAAAAAGTAATTGCTATTTGGTAACAAAAGTCATGATTGCAAAGCACAATTCCTTAAACTACCCCTATGGCTGTTATTCTATGATAAATGTGTAAAAAAGAAATTTTAAAGAATTTATTTTCTTTTCTCGTCATTGATCGACGCCCTAACCAGTTTTTCTTCTTCTTCCTCCTGTCCGAGTTCGTTTTAAGCATCACTTGAACCATCTTCTTCTTCCTCTTTGGATCACAAAGTTATTACAAGATCCTCGTTCCCGTCTCACCGACCCCTTTGAAGCATCTGCAGGTAAGGTATTCCCAAAACCCTAATATATCCCTCTTCTTCTTCTTCTTCCTCTTCTTCTTCTTCTTCTGAACACACATTGTTGGATTTGTGTGGGAAGGAAAAAAGCACACCCATGACTAACAATTCTTGTAGATTTGTATGTGACACCCGAGCATAACTCAAAACTTATTTCCAAAACACTAACATATTCTTCCTCTTCTTTATTTGAACACTCATTGTTCGATTTCTATGGGAACGAAGAAAACAAATTTTCTATGTAGATTACATTTATGTTTCCATTTTTTCCTACTAATAAGTCAATGTTTGGTATCACTTATTGCAAAACCCGATATCATTAAAACTTTTTTCCAAAACCCTAACATATTCTTCTTATTCTTTATTTTAATGCTCATTGTTCGATTTCTATGGGAATGAAGAAAACAATTTTTCTATGTAGATTACATCTTTTTTCCCATTTTTTCGTAGCAATAAGTTAGAGCATTGGTTAAATCTCGTGAGTTAGCATCCTTGAAGCCAGTGAATTGCTATGAATCAATTAGATGACTGTTTGGTATCATTAGTTGCATTGGTACTACTATAACATTTTAAGGATATTACCATAACACACTAGGGGTACTGCATGGTACTACCATGTGGGAATAATCCCAACTTGAGCTCCCATCTCCCATTAATAACAGATATTTCTTGTTTCATTTGATCCAGTTGAATGTCGAATGCGTCTGGTTCTGGCTTTTCTTCAAATCGTAGTGAAGTTGAAGTAAAGTGCCACCACCAAATTGATTCATAGTTGAGGATGGTCAGAAGTGGTTCCAACTTGGGGAAGAAGTTCTATGGATACTCATTATGGCCTGTAAGTGGGCAAAATCAAACATGGGTAACTAATATAGGATGCCTTTCAATTGCTTCTCTGATTTTGTTTCTATTTTTTTTTAAAGATCAAGAGATCATGTTTTTTTAGATGCAGGTGATGTTGTGAAACCAATGTCGCGAGTGGGAAAATTCAAGGTTGTTAGAGAAAGAGACATTTATCGTCGCTTGGAAGTGGAAAACAAAATCTTGGAAGAAAAATCTGTGGTTGAAATTTGAAAAGAGACATAATCGCCAGGAGGCCATGGAAGATATGAGAAACGAAGAAGCAGCTGCGTGGTGCTATGTGCAAGTATGAAAAAGGTGAGAAGTATACTTAATTGCAATTGTTTTCATTATGGCTTATTTTTGCCATTGTTGTGAATGGTTAGGAAATTGAAAATCAAGTAGGCATTACAATACTAAGTCGGAGATTATGTAGTTTTGATATCTTTATTAACTTGTACTTCACTTGATATGAATGACAAATCATAATTTTGCTTTACTTAATATGGATGACAATTCATATTATTGCTTCAAGTACTTTTCTTCTTAATCACTAATTTTATATTCGATTCCTTCATTTTTAATAAGTCAGGCAAATGGTATGAATCAATTAGGTCACATAGGGGTGCTATCTGGTACTACCTTAATGAAAAGAATGAGCATATTTAGAAAATGGTTAAGTCACATAGGGGTGCTACATGGTACTATCCTAATAAAAAAAATGAGCATATTTAGAAAACGGTTAGGTCACATGTTGCAATGGTACTACAAAACATCTATTATACGTTTATAGTTGTAAATTTGTAATTAGGCAATAGATTGGTTGGTTAGTTATATATTTAGAAATAGTGGTGGCATTACCATAACAAACTAGGGGTACTACTTGAACATACTGGGGGTACTACCTAAACATACTGGGGGTACTACTAGAACATACTAGGGGTACTACCCGAAAATACTGGGGGTACTACTTGGTACACTCATAACTTATTTGAATATACCATAATTATAGTACCCTTACCAAACATCTACTATACGTTTATAGTTGCAATGAGACAGTAGATTGGTTGTTTAGCTATATATTTAGAAATAGTGGTGACATTACCATAACAAACTAGGGGAACTACCAGAACATACTGGGGGTACTACTCGAACATACTGGGGGTACTACCAAAATATACTGAGGGTACTACTTGGTACACTCATAACTTATTTGAAAATATCATAATTATAGTACCCTTACCAAACATCTACTATACGTTTATAGTTGTAATGAGGTAGAAGATTGGTTAGTTATCTACATATTTAGAAATAAAGGTGGTATTAGTAGAAAATAATTAGGGTACTCATCGTAACATACTGGTAAGTACTACCGTAATGATACTGTGTGGGTACTATCAACATATCGGGGTAATTACTCAACATACCGGGGTACTACCTGGTATACTCATAACTTATTTGAAAATACAATAATAATAGTACCCATACCAAACATCTACTATACGTTTATAGTTGTAATGAGGCAATAGATTGGTTGGTTAGTTATATATTTAGAAATAGTGGTGGCATTACCATAACAAACTAGTGGGTAATGCATCTAACGCCCCACCTCGGTGTCCGCTGACTACCCACAATCATGAGACCTTTACGTCTCGTATCACGAGACGCATACCTGAGTAAAAATGGCCTCTTGGGCCCCTTGCATCAATACTCATCAAATATACCCAACTATATTCCAATAGTTTAACTCACCAAATCAATATCCAACCAAATATATAACATGGTTCAAGAGTTTTGTACATTTCTCTTAATATAAATACATATTAAAATCTACAGTTTTAATACATATTATCCCAAACATCGTGCCCACAACCCTCGCTTTCTTTCAAAATCGCCCACTAAACTCGAATCGCCTCCTTAACGCTCCCCGTGACCAAAAAATGTTCCCCGATAAAGGATATCAGCCTTCAAGAAATGGACCATCCCAAACGTTACTCCCACCCAAGTTGCATATGCAATGCTCCAAAGAAACACACCAAGTAAATACGTGATCCTACTTGAATGTCTACATGCCATCCCATGTCTCGGTCCTCACCGACTCCTCACACTTGTCTAAGCCATGTATGAGAAAATAATCATTTTTAAAATAAAACCCGTTGTTCTTTGAGGTCACACCACCGAACGTGCCTGTAGTGGCCATGGGACTACCCTCGGAGGCGAATGTGTTGGAGAACTTCCCGAAACAGTCATGGTCCTCATCCGAAATGATCTGTTGGACCGTCTCCTAACCCCATTCTCCGGAATATCATCCTGTGAAATCCTTTCGCAACCATGTTCGTTTTTCAGAAAATTCATGTCAAGCACTCACACCTAATTTCTAGGTTACCCGATGCATATGAAATGTATTATGCCATTTCAATCATTTTTATAACAATATATCAAATATGCATATATTCTCAATTTTACAATCACACTAAGTGTAATTCAACAATATCAACCATCACCCAAATTAGCTCATTTGAGCAATTCACAATCTCATCTCCAATGGCCTACACACACAATTATATTCCATATAATTGTGACATCATGTTAACATCTCAAATATTAACCTATTAATTTCTACTCAACTCAAGCCATTCATTTCATACAATTTCATACCAAAACACATGGACATTTATGGTTCATTTCACACAAACCCGGGACTGTTTTTACAGTCCCAAAACAGAGCACTTTTCACACAAAATTATTTCAACACAATTTGTATCACACATGCAAATATATTATCATGCATATATTTACATAACTAAAGCACATAAAACATGTTATGCACATTCATCATCAATTTCACCAAAAATTAGCTCACATAGGCTAATTTACAACTACGAGCAATTCGATTTAAATTACTCAACCAAACACATTATTTCACAAAAATATTTCATGAACACTATTTACGTGAACAGTGAAACCTCGGGTTACTGTTCACGGCCAATCACCAACATCGATTCCACTTTGTGAACTCGAATTTCATAGCCATTTCCGGCCTCATACACATCACAATACAATTTGTTTCACAAATTACAATACAAACACCCAAAACAACCCATAAAACTGCTACGAACTGCACAATTGGGTTTCATAAATCCCAACACTTCGGTTCCAAGATTTGGGACCGATCAAACGGCCGTTCAAGGCCTCAACCGAACCGAAACATCAACAAAGCTCTTAAATCAAGAGTAAAACAAGTAGGATAAAACCCTTACCTCACGGAGTTTGTCGAAACTCCCTAAACCTACTCACGAAGCCCTCACAGAACCGCTGGCTTTGCTCGAAGGAATCCGACGGTCCGATCGTCCGGGATCTTAGAGAGAAGTGGCACACTCTCTCTCTAAAAAATCACAAAACCCTCACTTCCAACCCACTGCATCTCCTTTTGCTGCTCACTGCCGGTTTTTGGTGTTTTAAGGGAGATGGACACTATTCCACATTTTGTCCTATTATCATTAAGAATTTAATTAATACCAATCATGTTCCTAAGCTTGGATTTTTTACATTTGACACTATCTCGGCCGTCCATTTCCATCATCTCTCTACTCATGCAACATGTGTCACATGAGTACATGTTATAGGTGACTTTTGTCACCTCACATTTTCGCTTCCTAAGACCGATACTCTGCCTCAAAAAAACGTGCAAATTCCGATCGTCTTAATTCACGAAATTCAATTCGATAGCTAGATTTCGTGAGACGATTCCAACGGTGAAGTCCGTTTCATCATCCGAGATCTAGAAAAATTTTGAATTTTGACTTAAATTACGATTTTGCCATTTTTCCAGAAATTGGAATTTTCTCGGGTCTTACACTACCAGAACATACTAGGGGTACTACCCGAACATACTTGGGGTACTACTCGAACATACTGGGGGTACTACCAAAATATATTGGGTGTACTACCTGGTACACTCAACTTATTTGAAAATACCATAGTTATAATACCCCTACCAAACATCTACTATATGTTTATAGTTGTAATAAGGTAAAAGATTGGTTAGTTAGCTACATATTTAGAAATAGTGGTGGTATTAGCATAATATAATTGGGGGTACTATTAGAACATACTGGGGGTACTACTAGAACATACTGGGAGAACTACCTGGTATAGTTAAGGTTAAAATTATGTCATAGTATATGCATGTCGGAGATCCACCCAATAGATATTCTATAGAATATCTGATTCTATAAAACATGTTTAACTAACATGCATTCAAAATGAGACACAATTACATCAAATAACACTATTAAACATATACAATTGAAGTTTTGAACGTCCCATAATGTTCGTATATCCACAATCTGAACTTTACAACATCTGTTTACAAGCCTCTGAAATTCACTTCCATTATGTATTGTCTTTATTCATGATCAAGGTGCAAATTGTCCTTATCCTATGATATTTCATTTGTCTCTGAAATGAAAAGAAAAATGAATCAACCTTTACAGTTAACAACCAACAATTATATCATCAATATAGACTAAATAATTTTGATTGATATGCCAAAAATAACATGGGTAAAACATACCGCATCAATGGTGTGTGTTAAAACCGTCCCATTCCAATACTCCATGAATTTGATGACAAATATTCCACAATCATATCTATAAACAAAAGGTTCAATATTTTTTCAGATTAAATATAAACAAATTTTGTTGTGATGGATGAGAGTAAGATATTTTACCCATTATTTTGTTTGGGTACATCAAGGTAGACGTGATCAAATTTAGTAAAATCCACTTTAAATATTAGCCCCCAAGCTTCAAGCACACGCGCAGCAATGGTTAGTTGTAGTGAATCCAGCACGCCTGCCTGACGGCCAAGGATGGTGACACAATATCTCAACACGTTCGGACTCAATGTTTATGACGTGGAGCTACCAATGTTTGTCATCATATACCGGTAGATATAACTACAACATTATTCAAATCATCAATAGTATACCAATTGTAACCTAATAACATATATACTGAAAATAACACATGGGAGGATGGTTGGTATACCTTATCACACTTTTGTAGATCAATTCCAACATATTCTGGGTCCATAAAGATTTTGGTCCTATCCTTTATTTCACTCGCTTACTTTTGTGTCTAATTTGGGTTAGTAAATTGTAACAAGAGGTTAAGTATGAAGATAATTATTATATGAGCTCAACTTATCCAAGACAATGAATAAAGTCAACCAAGCATTATTATAATCAGAAAATGTGGACGAATAGTGTGTCGTATAAGTTAATCCCTTGGTCTTCATTTAGCACACGATATACATTCCACTACCCGTGGTGTCAATCCATACACATGCCACCCTTTTTATTAAAAACAAAACTCAACAAATACACATATTTATAACAAAGTCACATTACCACACTGTTGACCCACTGTTTTCTTGTTAAGCTTTTCATCTCCCCTCGTATTATGTGGAACCCAAACAATGGAGACTAGTATCTCACTGTGAAATAAAAAAAAAACTTTTGCTGACAAAAAACAAAAATAAGTTTAACAAGAATTACAATATACAATCTATGACCCAAAATACATCTCAACGCCATTTACATCAAGTGCGTAGTCAGCTACTAATCTTTTAGGCTTTGTAATTCTCTCGAATTGCTTTGAGTACCCTTTAACAAATGGAGACTTGTATTTGTAGGTTTTCTTGACCAGCCTTTTTTTGTTTGCCATCATCTTCACCCTAGGCTTTTTTTTTGAAGAGGAAGTCATGTTAGCAACATGTTGATGTGGATGCCAACACAACGACATCCTTAGCCATTTGATGGTGAACCTTTCACAATATTACCCACATCTCACCCCTTTGATCCAAGCGATGTAGGGAGTCATCGAGGCCGATGGTGTCATTGCATCCTCTGCTTTTTTTTTCCTCCGTTGATTTCACGCTTCACTAGGTTTCATACTCAGAATGTCTCAACACGCCGCGAGTTTGCTTTAGCCGCGGCCAGATCTCTTTAGCATTCACCCACATTCTCTCCAAAATGGCTTAATGGAAAATACAAGTGTGGTCATTAGATTTAATTTAACCTACACTTCATGATTATAACAAAGTCATGGTTAGAAAAGCTTACCTCACTATCTGTTTCACTACCATTTACTCCATTAGAAACTGAATCACCTATTTCATCATCTTCCACATGAGCTTCTTGATGTGGTACTACCCTCATGTATCGATAATCATAGCTTATCTGAAATAAATTTTGAATAACCAAAAATATAAAAGAAAACTTGTATATTCATAATGAATATCGTCCCAACCTCAACCCGATCCATATGACCAGAATTTTTATTTCAGGCGCTGTCGTTTGTTTCTTTGTTTGGTCATGCTGAAGCTAGAGCACCATGGTACCCGTGCTTCAACATTTACAGCAGGTAGGTACGTCTTGCTCACATAGAAGATCTGAGTGACAGTGTTTAAGTCATTATATAATATTGACAACTCTAACAACAAAGTTTATGATGATGATATAGAATCAACTTCTCGATTGTACACAGTAGAATAAAGGACATCCACTTTATATCTTCGTTTGTTGCTTTGAATTCTGGATGCCATCTTCTAAATAATTACAGCATGGGTTTTCCCGATTTCTTAGGGTAAGACATCGATGTCCCATCATGATCACGGTCATGCATTCCATCTGGTTTACTATTGGGTGCCAAAATAGTTACACACGTGAATATGAGGAATTTTTTTTTAAATTCTTCACCAACAGGTAATGAATCCAATTGTGATTCCAAATATCGTATGCTATACATCGGCCCTTATGGCATGGTGAATAAGCATCGAAATTTGTGACATATAGGATTCCATGGTAGCCTCGACATACCCGCGAATGTAACGTGCACAACGGCTAAACTTGCCATTCTAATCGGTGGTATTGGAACATCGTATGCGATGATTAATAATTGGCATAACTCATATGTCGATCTCCTTTGTTGCTAAGCTGCTTAGCCATCAAAGCATGACCGATAGTACATACCTTAGCAATTGTGAAAGTGTCTCACTGTGTGCTAGAACTTGCACTGTGCGAACACCCTAGATTTGGGTAGAGTCTCTTATATTGAAAACCATAGTAAGAGTTAATATGACTTTGTAAATCAATACAAGTGTGGTAAATAGTAATGTAAAATTTAATCACCTTTGTTCGATCTTCTAAGACATGTTGCTTTCTTTTATTTGTCATATTCTCTTTAACAACCACATAGAATAACAATAATCAGGCAATGTAATAAGTTATGGTTGATGCGCATAAAATAACATGCCCAATATGTTCTGGTAGTACCCCTAGTATGTTACGGTAGTACTGATATGTTCTAGTGGTACCCCAGGTATGTTACGAGTAGTACTGATATATTCTGGTAGTACCCCCCCCAGTATGTTGGTGAGTACCCCCTGGTATGTTAAGTAGTACCCAATAGTGTTGACAATATTACAGTAATTAAGATTACACAATATAAGTAATTGTCCTAACGAAATGTTGTGACGGTAATATAATATGCTAGTAACAATCATATAATTAAGATTACAACATAAGTAAGTGATACTCAAAGTAGGAATGATATATGTAAAAGAAAAAAATATTACTTAAGCGAGAGGATGTTTGCACATATTTTCAATTATACCCAGGCTAGATTACAATGTGAACAATAGGCAGATGCGTTTATCCCGAAATTGAATTTATTATCGCTTTTCCTTAGTCTTCTAGGAGGCTGTTTTGAACATGGAGGATTTAGAGAGAAGTATTCATTCCCTATAATATCTCGAACAACACCATCCACATCAACTTTTGGCATGTCGTGAGTCTTTATACCTTGAAAAAAGCCAGAGTATATCAAATATTAGGTTAGCGACTTAGTTGATCATCGACAAATCAGCCACATTTTGTCCATTAAATCCACATCACATGCATGCTCATGAGTATACGGACATTTCCTAGGCGAAATGAGTCTGTGTGTTCCTTGATGTCGACATTGAAGATTGAAGTACTGATAAATACACCAAAGATAGACTCCTTTGAATGGGCTCCTTTGTATAAACCTTGCCTTTTCTGATATTAATTTTCACTTCCCGATCCCCATCTTTGGCCTAGTGGAATATTCCATCGATTGGTGGCTTTATGCCCTATGAGCATGGCACGCGACTTCAGTAGTGTGCTCGTAAGTACAAATAGAGTGATGTAGATTCGTCTCTTGTCGGGCGTGCGACTTTGCAGGGTTGTTGTCATTTTGTCCATCTGGTTGTGAATTTTGACATTACTGATCTTTGAGGTTCGATTTGCTAAATCAGGTTTGCTTCTTGAATCATTATACACTCTATAGATTCATTCAGGTGAGCATTGTAATCAATCTTCAATCGAGAATAGACAATTTTATCAAGCCATTGCAATGCATTTTCCTTCCCCTTATTCCCCCTTGTGTTAGACTTATTAAAAAAGCTACTAAAGTTCTCCTTCAAGTGATGATAACAATAGGCATGATTCTCTTCTCCAAAAAGCTCCGGTACACTACGTGAAGGCCAGGATTGTGCATATGATAAAATGATCACATCCTTATCTGATGAGATTCTTTAAGTTTTGTAGAGACAATTCCAATCATAAATAATTCTCGGAGCTCATCACACCATACGCTATCGGGAGACATATTGTCGTGACATAAGATGTTGCTGAAAAAGGGCACCAGTATGACCCACTCGTAGCTGAGATGAGTCGATGTAATATTTAGTCAACATTAAAACAAAACCACATAATGGACATTTCATGGGCAATAAGCAGTTGTTGAAAATGACCGTCACTAGAGTGTGTCAGCTTCTACCTGGCGATCTGGATTACATTTTTATTCGCTCACACACATCGAAGCGATAATTTATAAATTCTTACATTGATAATATATTCTCTCCTTAGCTTCTTCTTTATATGCAAAGCTTGTACATAAGTCAAACGCATCCCATGTTCCCTCACAAAGTCTTTACAAATTTGTCGTGTCATGTATTTAGGTGTACATCTAATGACATCATTAATAACCTTCGAGGCTCGGTTACATCTAACTAATGGTTGAGAAGAAACTACATCATCAATATTCTGTATCATTCTGACGTGTGCACTTGTACAAGATCTTGAAGCACCCACGACCACGACAAGTTATTTTCCAAGGACAATCATTCACCAGTGTAATAGTCGTAGTAACACAATGTTTCCTTGTAATGATATATCGAGAAATCTCCTTGCTATAGACATAAAGTACATAACATCACAAAATGCATCCACATTTGGGAACGTTTGTCCACTAGCCATAATTTCGTTTTGGAATCGCCTTGAATTATGTTGAACCACTTCCACCACATGACACTCAACATCATGTGAGACATTGGCTGATACATCCATGGACGAACACAGATTCAATACTACATTTCTCTAGACGTGTCCAAAATTAGAAGCAATAATAGGTGTTGGAGGATCACTGTTAACACGACATGCACCCAATTAATGAGTCCGTGTTTCACCAAATAGTATGTGAAGTTGTATTAAAATCACATTTTTAACTAAACTTAACATACCTTGGAGGTGGTCGAATTACCTCAATCGAGACATAGTTATTCGAACTCGCGTACACATAACAATATTTGTCATTGAATTTAAACATTTTCCTGTTCTGCGCCATTCTAACAATACCTGACATTGATTGATCAAATTATCGTAGTACATTTTCAATGCAGTTGATTCAACTTTCAATCTATACAAACTATCGATACAAATTCGACATATGGAATATACGTTCATGATTTATGTGATGACTCGGCCACCACTTGTATTGATTAACCATTGAACTACCGTTTCCTTTGCGTAGCATACATAAACGAACATCGTTCTCCATATTTAACTAATATAGATTTTATTTCCACACAATTTCAATGACATAATTCATTCAGTTACACATTTAACAGTCTTTTCATGTGTGTTATGGTGATACGATAGTCTATTATGGGTGTCTAAAATGCGATGCGACAAGAATACAGCTAGAGTGGTTATAACAAAGTTTTATTATGGTAGTATGGCAGCCCCAAAATGCCCAAATTTTTTATAATTTTATTATTATATATTCCAGGTATATATTAGGCCAACTTGGGTATTTTCGGGGTATTAAATGAATGTTGTTCTCTGATTATTATATAGCTAAAAGCGAATGTCTAAATATTAAATGCTAAATGAAATTAATTGAACGGAAATAAACCCAAGTGAAAAGACCAAGTGGAAATTGAAATAAGACCTAGAGTTATAAAGTTAAGAAGAAAATATCTAAGTGTGATTAATGAATTTAAATGCGAATAAGAGAGAAGACAAATAATAATTAGGCAAAAATTTAGCAATTAGAGGAGAACTTAAGCAATGGTTTTGAAAGGCCCGAAGCAGACCTTATGTGACATGGGATAGTTAAAGACCAAAGAGTCATTATTGGAAGCTCATTTGAGCAAGCGAGGTTGAGAGAGAGAGAGGAGAGGAGAGCTAGGGCTTTCAAGTGACCTGAGGAGGTTGTGATTCTTGCTCCATTAAATGAGTTTAAGAGATCAGTTGAAGAAGAAAGAAGGCTTGGCATTGAAGATTGAAAGGGGTTGAGTAAGAAAAACGAGCCCTAACCCTTCTAACTTTGTATTTGGGTTTAAACCAACCTCAAATATGTTATAAAGTGTTGGATTAGTTTTTAGTTCGTTTGGATGTTTTCTTGCAGGTGGTTGGAGTGTTTGTAAAGAGAATGTTCCAGGTTTTTCAAAGGAAATCTTTGTCCAAAATTTTGTCAAGACCCCCATGTTCTTGTTTTGGCTATAAATTTAAGATTTATAATCATCAAATAGTGATTCTAATTTATAAGAACCATGAATATGATATAAATTTATAGAAGGGACCAGGAGCAAATTAGCTCTAAGGCTCCCAAATATGAGCAAAAGGTGAAAAACTCGAAGAGAACAGCTCATGGGTTATATAATTTTGTGTATTATAAATGTTTACAGTATAGTTGTTTAAACTCATCCAGATTAGTGATTAAGATGTGAATTAAATATATTCTAAAGAATAATTTACTTGAAGGAAGTGTATCTACAAATTTAGCAACCCCAAAATTTTTAAATTTGTCAAGTGGAGGCATGCGAAAAGTACGGTCTAACATAGTGGAGGTGATTTGGATGTAAATGCAATCACTTGAGTTTAGATAAATGAGATGATTTTAGTTATAATAAAAATATGTTCTTGAGCTAAAATTTTCTTGAAGGAAGCATGTGGTAATTAGCAAATATTTTAATATTTACAAGTGAAGGGGTATTGCTAGAGACCGGAAAATCAATGTTTCGGAAGGGGATAAAAATAGTAATTTAGGTCAAAAAATGAATTTTTACAGATCTCCCGGATGGCGAAGCGGACTTCCGCCGTTGGAATCGTCTCGTGAAATCCGCCACCGCGTGAATTTCGTCGAATTAGGGAGCCGGTCGGAGGATTTCCTGCATTTTTCGAGGCACGTGGGTCTTAGGACACTTGGCACCTTATGGAGTGGCCCGGGGCGTACGTGTCAAGCTGAGATGCAGTCAAATATGGGGCTGGTGAGACTCCACATGTGACATAGCATCATGCGGTGAAGAATCTAAGTTAGATGGATAAGGATAAGGGTGTAATCATGGTCGATGAAATGGACACTTGGCGTGGGGGGCTTTCCTGTGAATGAGTCTTGAAATCAGTTTGGGAGAGGAGAGGGGAAGGAGGAGAGACCAACCAGAAGGGAGAGTGAGAAGAGAGGGTTTTTTAGAGGCTCCACCTTATACCAAATTCACGGCGATCGAATGATTAACTGGCGAGGCAGGCAAGGGATTTTTCATGACGAGAGGCTTCTGCGTGGGTGCCGGTTTGGGGAGTTTTGACAAGCTCAGGAAAGGTAGGGGTTTTTATATAACACAACAACTTTTGTTTAAGGGTTATGTAATGGATAGAGGATTTATTTGAAGGGCACAGATGCGTAGTGATTTCGATTAAGAAAGATTTGGATAAGTGAATAAATGTGTATCAACGGAATGGTTTAAAGACGATCCATGAGTGTTTGTGTGATTTCTTGATTTGTGTGGTGTTGTGTTATTCTTGTGAAAATATGTATTGTGTAGTGTAGAAATTTGTTCCGAGGCGAACCAGGATTGTGCCTTTGCTTGAAAATGTGGTAAGTTTATGTTATTATTATAAAGTGAATCTTGTGATCATCGTGAATTTAATTATGTTAATATATCGTAGGTGATATATTAACATGTGTTGTATGTTTGGTGTCTTAATCGCATTAAGCCGGGTGGGAAGTGACCCAGTGTTCCTCTTGGGGCTTTGCTCACCAAGTCGTGGGAATATATTTTGAAGATAGAAGAGTAGTACTTGGGGATGGGACATCACTTTGGGACCACTTAGCGAAGCGGCCAGATGGCCTTATCTTGTATTTTGTAAAATTAAGGCAAGGGCAGATTTTGTATAGTATGTTCATCTGATTGTAAATAAATCATTTGTATAAAATACTCCGTTTATGAGTATGATGTATGTAGCATCAGGCCCAGTGGTCATTTTGCACGATGTATAGGTCGTGACATGAGACTTATGTAGATTTCCGCGGGTTGGCGGGTAGTCGACGGACACCCCCGGGTTTGGGCGTCACGAGCTTGAGTATCGGTAGGTAGCGATTACCTTGGGCTTTCGATTGGGTGTAAGTTAGGTATATGATATACCTAGGGCGATAGACGCGGGATAGGTCATACATCGATGTGCATTTTGGTGGTCAATATGATGTGATGGGTATATATATATTTGTTGTATGTGGATTATGTGAAATTATGCTTGGTGAGGTAGCATGGGAGAATTGAGTGACAGGAAGTGAGAAAATATAACCTACGGTTATGTTCTAGAAATTTTAAGGCGAGCCGGTCCCGAGGAAATGGGACAAATAAACGAAAAATTTACGGGCGTGCATCAAGTTTTCGGAAACGAGAATGGGTTTGTGGAATTACGGAAATAATTCGATTTTACCTGTGAGAATAAGGGTTTTAAATTAAACTCCACGAAAATGATAATTATATAAATTAAAATTTTATATAATTTTTAGGTGATTTAGAGGGCATTCTTGCATCTTAGGAAGCGGTATTTTACAGGCTATGAGAGCGAGGTAGCGGGGAAGAAAGGCTGCGGACCGAAAAAAAAAAAAATTTCAGCGGGTTAGGACCTCTTGAGGTCGCGACATGGATTTGAGGTCGCGACCTGGTTTGGTTGGACGTGAGGTCGCGACCAGGAAGTGGCGTCGCGACCTGGCTGGGTTGCAGTGGGTCTCAGGTTTGGCCAGTGGGAATTGATGTCGCGACATCATTTTGAGGTCGCGACATGGGTGGCGAGGGAGGTGCGACGTCGTGCGGCGTGCGAAAATGGTGAGTTGATTGGATGTGTGGCGACGTCATTTTTGAGGTCGCGACATGCCGTTCTGCGGCGTGGGAGGTCGCGACACGGGCTTGGCGTGCGACTAGAAATCCCCAACGTATGAGCGAGAATGAAGTCGCGGCGTGAGTTGATGTCGCGGCGTAGGTTAGTCTTAAGAGTGTGACATGGAGCGGCGTCGCGACGGCACAGAGGAACTTGATGTCGCGGTATGTTTGTGTGCGACATGGTTGATGCGCGTCAGGAGAATTCAGCGACTGGAAAGCGATGTCAGCGACGGCGGAGTTTGGGTGAGCGATGTCGGCCTTGGGTTTGATGTCGCGACATGATTAAGTTACCTTGATGTCGCGCGACTGGGTTAGTTTGGGGTTTGACGGTGTCGCGACACGATGTGATGTCGCCGCGTGGGATGGCCTCAGGAGGTGCGACATGCATGACTGCGCCACGTATGCGCGCATTTTGCACACCGTGGCGTAGCGACTGCGCTAAACATGCGCTTAGCGACATCTGTAGCGACACAGGCGTTGTGCGTGCGGCGGCGCCACGACACAGGCATTGAAGCGCGTAGTATGTGAGCATGGGTTACGGTGCGCCTTTGTGCACCGACCCGATTCTGATTTAATTACCGCATTTGAGTCTTATCCCGAGCTGCTCGGCGCCTGGTGGGCGAAGGGCTGAGTGTGTGGAGTCGGTCGGGTCTGCGAGGACTCATGGGGCTAGGACTTGGTCAGACGAGGGAGGCGGGGACCAGATATGTTATTCTGGCAGGCCCCGGCAGACGTATGAGCGGATTGTCCTAGGAGACAAAGGCCTCATGGTACAGAGGCTGAGCATACAGAGTAGCCGGATATGTAGGGTACGTTTCTACTCTCGCACTTGTTGACTAGAGTAGCGTTTAAATTAGATGCATCATATTCATTAATTGTTGCATCTTGTGTGATGGATTTGGACTTAAAGGTTAAGGCCTTTAGAGAAACCACGTATGGATGTTCTTCCCTAGGAGATAGGGTGAGAGTGGACCGGATAGGTCGGGATTGCGTTCATGTGCACGGTAACATCACGTCGAGTCAGGCGTGGGTGCACGGTATGGTCATTCACCACTCTTGGTGAGTGTGTGGGTTAAAGTTGGTCACTTGATTCTATCAAACAGACTCATGGTTCGAATCGAAATGAAGAGGTATGTGTGTGTTGGGCAAGTAAGAGGGTCGTTAATTCCTTAGGTGAAAGGTCACGTATGGGTGTAAGAGACAGTGGAGAAATAGAGAGTTACGTGAGGGTGTAAGGGCAGGGAGAAATCAGGAAATTCTGTGAGGGTGTAAGAGAGGCTGGGGAGGATCAGAGTGTGAGGTGTAGGGCAGGAGCGATCCGAATTTATGTGAGGGTGTAAGAGACCGGGGGAGATATCCCTAATTTATGTGTGGGTGTAAGAGACCAGGGAATGATCCTGAATTTACGTGAGGGTGTAGGGCAGGGAGCGATCCGGGTGTGAGGAGTGTAAGAGACCCAGGAGAGATCTGCAATTTTGTGAGGGTGTGTAAAGGCTTGGGGTGATATCCCAGAATTTACGTGTGGGTGTAAGGGCTGGGCGATCTGAATTTACGTGTGAGTGTAGAGACTCGGGAGATGTTCCCAGGTACGTATTGGGTGTAAGAGACCCGGAGAAGCAATTCCCAAGGGCCCCACGTATGGAAATAAAGAGCTCGAAGTGTAAGTAGAAAGTTCTATTGCTAGGAGGAGGAAAACATACGAGGATATGGTTATCCACGTTGAGTTGAGTGATAAGTCGGGAGAGACTCGGGAGATGAGACATCTGGTAGGATGAAAATATCCAGATATATCGTCGATATATCTTCAATATATCAGATATCGGTGATGTTCGAATACGATCTCCGGTGATGGCAGTCTCTCGGCCGATATATCGGTTTTGAACGATATATCGTGGAAATATGATTCATGGCACACTTGTAGCGTTAGTTTAATTTTTAGATAAAATATCGAGATACCTTCGGGATGTAGGATATATGGAACTCTCATTAAATAGCCATATTGAAATCGACTTGATCAGCTGGTTATGGATTGATCCGCAAGCAGTTTAATTTCTAGCCTATCTTGATATTCGTAGCAAAATATCCCTGGAGTATATCCAGTATATCAGCATTAAAAAATCGAGAATGCAGAACTATATCAAAAATTAAATGGAAATATTTTCATCCTTGACATACGAGGATGTAAGTTTATCCACCCAGAGGAACAGGTTGAGTGATAGGAGTCGGAGAGACTCGAGGTGAGGACATAAGGATATAGTTTATCACTGAGCTTAGAGTTGAGTGATGATAAGTCGAGGGTGACTCGAGATGAAACAAATGGTCGTGGTTATCCACGCGTGGGCCCAGAGTCAGTGTTAAATTCGAGGCTGAGCTAAATTGGATGCGGTATTCATTTTGGGTGTTGGTGAGCCGGCAAGGGTTCGGTGGTGGATATCGTCGGGACATGGATTCGGTTGCGGCCAATTAGGTTGTGTCGGTGATCTTGACCTTCGAAGGTCGCGTTTACAGCGGGGTGGGTTGTGTAGGGTCGCGTATGCACGTGGTTGGATGTGTGTGCGTGGAGTTCGGGCGAATTCTTTTAGAGGAGAATGTGAGACCGGAAAATCCTGTTTTTAAGGAAGGATAAAATCATAATTTCGGTCAAAAATAGAAAATTTTCTAGATCTCGGATGACCCGAAGCGGGCTTCCTTAGTTGGAATCGTCTAAGCGAAATCTAGCTACCACGTCGAATTTTAAATTAAATTCGAGAATGATCGAGATTTCACGTTTCGGGCACGTAGAGGAGTCTCTTGGGACACTTGGCACCTTATGGAGTGGCCCAGGGGCGCCACGTGTCAAGGCTGAGATGCGGTCGAATATAGATTTCAGTGGGGCTCACATGTGACATGGCATCATGCCATTAGAAGAAAATCTAAGTTAGATGGATAAGGATAAGGGTGTAAATCATGGTCCCGATGAGAAATGGACACTTGGCGTAGAGAGGGCTTCATGCCGAGTGTGAGTCTTCCAAATCGGTTTGGGAGAGGGAAGGGAGGAAGAGACCCAGTAGAAAGGGAGAGTGAGGAAGAGAGGGTTTTAAGAGAGAGGCTCCACATTCTCTCTCTACAAATTCACGACGATCGGACCCAGTTGAAGCTACGGCGAGGCAAGGACGAAGTTGCTCCGCGCGAGGATTTACACGTGGAGTCTTGCTTGGTTTTGGGGGTTTCGACGAATCAGGAAAAGGTAGGGGTTTTCTCTACTTTGTTTAAGGGTTATGTAATGGGTAGAGGGTTGTTGAGGCACGGATGAGTAGTGATTTCGGTTCAGATTTGGGCCAAGTGGATCAAATCCCTTGAATGGTTTGAATGAGTCCGGATTTATGTGATTCTTGGTTGTGTGGTGTTATTATTTACCTTACATGAAAATAACATATTTGTGTGAGAGTGTGTGTTGTTCAAGGCGAAGCCATGGATTGTACATGTATGTAGGCTAGTTTATGTTAATATATAAAGTGAATAACATAATCTGTGAATTAATTATGTTCTTTCTATAACAGTGTGTCTATCTGCTCTGTATACCTCTTTAGTGTACCTCTTGCCGGTGGGGAGTAACCGTGGGAGATTCCACTCTTGGGCTTTATCTCCAGTGTGGAGGAGAAAATATATTTTCAGTCAGAAAGAAGCGTCTTGCAGGGATGTCTGATTATCCTGGGACCCAGCATGAGAAAATGAGGAAAAACGGCCTTGAAAGATGTATATCACATGTTATGGTCTCTCGATAAGAGATGTTTATAGTGTGATGTTAGACCTTCAAATAAATCTGTTTGCCTCTAATCCCATATATGCTGAGTGTATATGATGTATGTATGTTGATATGTGGTCATTTTGCACCGTGTATGGGTCTCGCGCCCAGACTAGTTTGCGGGTTGGCGGTGATCTGCTGGACACTGGGTTTGCTTGGGGGTGTCACGGTATCGGGTAGACGCAAACCTGCGACGAAAACTCACCCAGAATAACTCTCTTAATTTGCTTGATTGTCATTGTATTTGAATAGGGGCTAACGAGGAGGAAAGTCCGCATTGAAGAGTCGAGATTAGAAGATCGGAATTAAGCGGCGATTCTTGTTTGTTACATCTTCTCTTATTCTCGTTTCAAGTTTGAACTATTTGTTCTAAGTGCATAGAAAAGCATATTGAATTGTTTTAATTGATTTGAAGAAATTGATTGAAATGTTTGCAAATGAGTACATGAGTATTGAAAATGAGCGGATTTATATATACAAATGTACATATTGTGCTTATTATATTTACTATAAAGATTTGAGGCATATAATTGAATGTTAGTTAGTTCATAGAGGATAGATTGAGAATGCAGCACGTAGGAGTTAAAATAAGCGATGCTATGAGCGATTGTATGGATGTGTCACTGATCAATAGCCCGGTGGGATAAGTGTCGGTAGTGTTCACTAATTGATTTTTTTAATGCGATCGGCGGCCAGTAGGCTGTGCTTGTGTACTCAGCAGGTTTTATCTGCAGGTGCGCAGCCCGTCGTGGCCAGATGCATTGATTGGAGTATCACGTATATGGCTTATGGTCAGAATTTGTTAAGAGGCGAATAGGAATTGAATTGATTTGAAGTTATGATAAATTGGAATTGAAAAGCATGATTGGGAGTGAAATGAAAAGAGTATTGTGAAATGCATGATTTGATTATCGTGACTTATTGCATATGGAAGTGTATATTTGGTTGATCGATGAACCATAAATGATTCTTATAAATAGTATATATGTGTATTGACATGAATAATCAGATCTGAAAGTTTGTTTAGTAAAGCGCATGATTTGATTTAAGCGAAGCCGAAAATGGAATTGTATAGAACCACTTCAAAGCATAAAGTGATTATGTGGTTTATCTATCTTGCGGTCACCAGATTGAACGGGAGGCCCAGCGAGATCGAGGGCGTCGGGTCATGAAAGAATTCGGGTATGTTCGACATATCACGTTCACCCATTATCTCTGTTTGAACAGTGATATTTCATAAAAATAATTTCAACTCCCCAGATATCTATTTGTAAATCGTTTGAAAGGCTTGATATGCACTTTATAGTAATTAATCTTGTGAATGAAATGAAATGGAAACACCCTTCACAAGCAGCAAGCATGCAGAGAAGGTTTTGTACCAATGAAGTGTATTTACGGCGTGTTTTGATAAATGATTTTGATAAAGTGATTAAATGACATTAGAGCAACCGGGACCGGTTCGGACCGATGGCAGATTCGGGCGAGGAAAGGGGTGCTACGATCTTGGAGTGAATCTGCTGGATTTATTATGGTAGTCACGCGATAAAAATGGTAGTATCTCTAGTATGTTATGCTAAAAACACGTATCTGACTAATACATACGAATTTTTTGACTGATTAGGTACTACCAAAAATTGAAATACAATGGTAGCAAACTATCTAATTCTTTCCAATTGAATGAATGACTCTAACCTTAATAGAATAAAAACTTAGATACAAATAGAGTGTTTTAAGGAGCTCTAGGTAATGGTAATAACAAATTGACTTGAAAGAAGCTAACTCACTAACTATTTTCACTAATGTTTTATTATGGTCGTACCGGGTAGTACCCCTAATACCTTATGGAGTACCCCTAGTATATTATGCTAGTCCCAATAGCACCACCAGGATGTAATGGATCCACATAACATTTGGGGCCACATTAGGGGGTACCCCATATGCTTTCTGAGCTACCTTATATTATAAAAGGTAATACTAATCGTGGTAAGATTCTTTCAGTGAAAGATTGACTATTTTAGGTAGGACATCTTGTCATCGTAATTACCCATTTCATCAAAACATGGTCGATTACTAATAAAGGTAATACCTTTATTTACAAATACGAAGAAAGAACAGTCAAAAATGTAAAAACAAAGCTATATTCTAACGAGCAAAAGAATAGTCGAATCTTGGCAGAAATTTGTGTTACAAAGCGAAGAAAGTGACCAAATGGGCTATATTTACAGCAGAAAACGATAGAAAATGGAAACGGCTATAATAAAGCTAACTATTCAAACTCACGCTCCGAATAGAGATAACACTTGAGGATTCTTTGAAAAGCGTGCTTAATGACTCGTGCCACATACTTCCTTGTATTGTGAGAGGAAAATACTCCCGGAAGAAAGCGCTTGCTGCCGCCAGAGAAATCTGTGAAAAAAAAGCTCCTTCTCCCTTCGTCTTCCTTGTGTTGAAGGTGAAAGATGTAAAAATGGAAAAAAATGTACTTTTACAGTGTGGGAGGGCTTGACTGTCAAGCGGTTAGAGGAGATGAGGAAGATGAAGTTCAAGGAGTTTAGGGAGGCGGGAGGGAGGGAGAAGGCCAGTAAATAATTTATATTAGGAATAGCTAGCCATAGAAATTGGTTGGAGAAGCTTTGCAATCATGACTTTGTTGCAAATAGCAATTACTTTTAGCGGAATGAATTGAGTAATGCAATTTGAATTCTACGGTCTAATTTTTATAATATTTGCATATTAATGGAGACAAACATAATTTTCCCTTCAAAATAACCAATTTTATAAAAAATAATAATAATAATTCTAAGGAATTTTTGAAACTTTTGTTCAAAATGGCCTACTTATACCACGAAGGAGAGGTGTTTATATTTTTTTACATTTTCAATTTAATTTAGAAGCCGTAGTTTGAAATTGGGGCTTTATTTTTTTAACTAAAGCCGCAATTAGAAACTATGACTTTAGTTAAAAAAAGAAGCTGCATTTTCAAACTACAGCTTTAGTTAAAAAAATGAAACTGCAGTTTTTAATTATGGCTTTAATTAAAAAATAAAACCGCAGTTTCTATCTATAGCTTTTAGTGACTCTTTTGAACAAAAGTTTTAGATGGGACATAGAATCAATATTTTTTTTAAAATAAAAAGGTCATTTTGACCAAAACTCCCAGCACCCTTCGTTCATAAATTATAGGTGAATCAATGAAAGCCGTACGTGTTTAAGTCTTACTCCTAAAATTTCCACAGAATGGGACCAGAGAGTGTGGACTTTTTATCCAATTCTCATTAATAAGGCTATGTCTACAAACATTGGCGGACCTACCTAGGGCTTACGAGAAAAATTGTTTTTAACAGGATTTGAATCAATGACCTCTAGTTTGTTGGTAAGTACTTTAATCATTGTGCTATAATGCCCCTGTAAAATTTTTTATGCCCCTCTTGACTTTATTTTATGGGTCCACCACTCTCTACAAAGTCTTGATTCATAAGCTTTAAAGTTAAAGCAACTAAAATTAACTTGACAGTGAAAATATTTAGAAAATTAAAGTCTCTCCCATATGGCCTCTTTGAAGGGGTCATCTTTCTTTGTTCAACTTCTTTGTTAGTAGAAATAATTAAGAAGACAAGGTGAATGAATTCCTAAGCAGTTTTAAATCAAGAATTTTAATATGCAGATAAAATTTTAATCAGTATGCAGAACTCATAAATCACTGTCTCAATCAACCACCGCATGTGTCCATTGGAATATTAAATTTTATTAATACATAAAGATGTTGGGTTTGAAATTCTCAATATCTTCGTTTCAAGGGTTCTACAAGGAGATAGCTACTTTAGAGATCGAGTTTGATGAAGGTTTGACGAAATAGAGGTGAAGTCTCTGGTAGAACCAGGAAGTAGGTCGGACTAAGGCCATTCCACAGTGCAGGAATGTGCGAGACTTGGAGAGTCCGGATTAGGAGCATGGCTGACGTGGGAAGCAAGACGGTCTACTAGCTTGGAGTCCAAGGAACTTGGGGAGCAAGAAATTGATGGGCTTGAGATTTATTTGGAAAGAGGATAAAGATCAAATCTCAAAAGATATGGACTTCTAAGGTATCAAACCAGAATTAGAAACAAATTAGAATTCTTTTCTAAAGAGAATACTTGATCAACAAGTTTCCTATTTCCACAGTGATAGCTTAAAGGAAAGAACAGAAAATAAAAGGTAGGGTTAGAGTCATATTAGGATAATGATCCACCCTTATCTAGTCTTCCAAGACCGACTCCACAAAGCATAGAGAGAATTACCGTCTGTAATAAGGCCCAATTATGCGTCTTGAATTAGATGGTGGAAATCGCACATTTGTGCTTGTGGCCAAAGTAGATGTAAGCGGGTTATTAGAGCTACATTAAAGATTGTGTGCGCTGTTTTATTGCTGATTATGCATACGCACACGCAAGACTAAAGGGGAGTTCGAACCTTGGTGCGTTAAAGTTCGAGAACGAGATCGTAGTCCCGAACATCGGGGTATGACTTGGAACCTGCTATAGCTTGTCAAGGAATAAATGTAAGAAAGAAAATATAGTGAAAAAAAATAAAAGAAGGAAATATTGAAGGAAAGTAGAAATAGGATTTAATGCAACATACTACTTTTATTTACTACTTCAAATTCATTTTATTTATTTTAACCCATCAATATAAAGATTAAATAATTTTAAAGTATATAAAATTTAAGTAATTTTATTTATATTTGATTTTCTTTGAGATTTTTTATGAGGCAATTAAATGTAAGAAAATCATTTTCCTTTACCATTTTTTTTCTTTTCTTAATACTTTCCATGCTTAAATACAAACTAATATAATCTTTAAAGAGTACACTAAGTGTTACATGTCCATACAACATATGCGTAAAGGAGGAACAATTAAAAAAAAACAAATAAAAGAAGAAGAAATGAAACCACAAAAACTTTCTCCATTCACTTGGAGGGAGTTAGGTCATTCAACAAGAAATATAACTTTTGCATTTATATCTATCATATCTCTCTTCTAGCTACTTCATACCCACCAAGCTCTGATCATCAAAGGCATCAGGACATGACAAGTGGTTCAGTTGCAGATCAGGAAGCATTTATATCTATCATATCTCTCTTCTAGCTACTTCATACCCACCAAGCTCTGATCATCAAAGGCATCAAGACATGGCCAGTAGTTCGGTGCAGATCAGAAGAAGGCGAGTGATCTTTGTTGGGTTTTTGGTTTAGCCCATTTGTGAAAAGAGTTGAGTGGGCTCTCAAATTCAAAGGCATAGAATATGATTATGTAGAAGAAGATTTGACAGCAAGAGCACTCCTCACCACTCCTCTGACCCTATTCACAAGAAAGTCCCTGTGCTGGATTCTGTGGCAGCCTGTGCTAGATCCCTTGCCTCCGATGTTGATGAGACATGGGCAAACCCATTTTGTCTCAAGACCCTGCAGAGAGCCTGGCTCAACACCCAGATAACTATTCATGAACTCTAAAGGTATGTTTTTGTTTACGCGCATGAAAGGCACTTTATTCAGTTATTGTTTTTTAAAGCGTTTTGAAGCGATTTTTGAAAAGCATTTGAAAGCGTGATCTTATTAATGTAGTGTTTTGTGTTTTAAAAGCAAAATAAAGCCCAAGGCTAAGCGTGTTTTTCTTAGGTTATCTTTATAATCCTTGTTTTTTATAATAAAGCGGTTTTTAAGCGAGGCAAGAAGTACGCCCATAACTCTTTTTTTTTTTGTATAATATTTCATGTTGATGAATCTTTTTTTAATGAACAAAAGAAAAGTCTTAGAGAGAAGTGGTACATCTCCAAGTATTGTTTATCAATTATTTGTCATAAAATGATTTAGAAAATAATTCTAAACTTGTAAAAAAGTTTGAATTTTAAATAAAACTTAAAAAACGAAAAAAATGAGTTTGTAAAAAGGAAACTCGTCTTTTTGAAAAAACAAGTTCAATACGAGCTAAATATCTTTTGATGAGTTTGTAGAAAAAAAATTATCAGTATAGTATCTTTTTTTTTGTATTTATTTAAGGGTTTCAACAATATTTTCTTTTTGAATAAACAATTTTTTTTTTAAAGAACATACAATTTTAAAAAAAAAAAAATTCTATCACCACATTAGAAGATGTGGCTCTCTCATGTTATCCACTTCATATCTCTCACCACATCAAAATGTGTGGCCCTCCAGTGATATCCTGTCCCATCTCTTTCTCGTTTAGGTGTAATAAAACATTTTTCTAAAAAGTGAATAAACCTTTTAAAAACAAAAAAAGTGTAATAAAACAAATTATCACCATATTTTAATAATTAGATTAAGATCAAATTGAATTTGAAGAATATACTGTTGCAAACTCAATAGGAGCTGTTGGATGTATTAGATTATCTTTTTTTTTAAGAAATGAAATTATATTTCAAACAAGATTTTAATATAAAAACAAAAATTTTTTTTAATCATGTGATAATTAAGTTATTACCTGTTAAATATTCAAATTCTATAGCTTTCTAAATGACTCCTAAATGGATTCTAAATTTTAAACACGAAAAAATTTGGATCTACTTAAAATTTTTTTTTAAACTTTGTATTGAAAAAGTAATGAAATTAAAAATAGCCCTCAAATTAATTTTTTTTAACACTTTGTTTGAATCTAGAAAGTACTAAAAAAAGAAAATAAAGTGGAAGATAGAGAAATAAAATGGAGGAAAGAATATTTGAAAGAACATAAAGAATATGTTTCAATTTAATAAATTCTATATGTTTATTTAAAATCATTTTATTTGTTTATTTATATTATAAGGAATAAGAAATTTAAAAATACGTAAAATTTTGAGGAATTTTAATTTTATTTTATATTTTTCACGGTGAAACCAAATATGAAAAAAATCGTTTTAATATTATTTTTAACTTCGATGTTTCGGGTTCGAATAGAGCAAGGCTCAATTAAAATATAATTAATAAAAGTATATGATTTTAAAATAAAGAAATTAAATTTGATCATGTGAGTAACAGAGCCACAAGAGAGAAGCCTTATTTAGTAAGGGAGGCAACAAGAGAAGAAAGTGAAGGAACTAAGAGAAGGCATGGAAGTGATTCGAAAGAAGAGAAGCTAAAGCCAAGCTGAATGACAAGACATTGACTTTGGAGGAAATGGGGTTGGATATGTGGACATTGTACTAGGTTGGACATGTAATTGGATGGAAACCATTATGAAGAAGTCAGGGTTTAGGTTTTGGACCCTGAAAGTCAACTCATTCTACAAATGGATGGCCAATTTTAGGGAGAGTGCCTTTCCTTAAACCTTGGAGCTACCCAAGGAGAAGTTGGTGGAGTTCTTTCAGATGATTCCTTAGAATCGTTTAGGTTTGGTTGCCAACAAATGACTCCTTTGGTACTTCTTTTTCGTAATAATCATGGATGGTCGGATCGACTTGAGTGTTTTGAACCTTTCTTCTACTTAAATAATTTATCTACTATGTTTAGGGCTTGGTAATGATGATGATGATGTAAGTTTCGTACTAAAGTGGATAGTGGATATTGAAACACCACTACTACTGAAATCTTTTATCTACTATGTTTAGGGCTTGATAATGGTGATGATTATGTAAGTTCCATGATAGCTGTGCATGGTTGGACCAGTTTGAGTGTTTGAACCTTTCTTCTACTTAAATTTTTTATCTACTAGGTTTAGGGCTTGATAATGATGATGATTATGTAAGTTCCGTAATAATTGTGGATGGTCATATCAGCTTGAGTGTTTTGAACCTTTTTTCGACTTAAATCTTTTATATACTATGTTTAAGGCTTGATAAGTACTGTGAATTATGTAAGGATTTGTAATACTTCATGGATGGTGGACGAAAACTGTTTCTTCTTTAAACCTTTTATCATATGTTTAGGGCTTATTAATGTGTGATTATTATATAAGTTTGGTGATGGGTTGTGGATGGTGGTAGGTTTGAGTGTTTGAACCTTTTTTCTACTTAAATATTTTATCTACTATGTCTAGGGCTTGATAATGATGATGATTATGTAAGTTTCATAATAACAGTGGATGGTGAGCTAAAACGAGTGTTTTGAACCTTTTTAAATCTTGTCTTTTTATCTACTATGTTTGGGTTTGATAATGATGATGATTGTATAAGTTTATTAATATGTGATTATTCAAGATAACGTTTCTTAATTAAATCTTTTATCTACTATGTTTAGGAAGCAGTGGCGTGATGATTACATGTAAGTTTCATGATAGTTGTGGATGTTCGGACCAGTTTGAGTGTTTGAATCTTTCTTCTACTTAAATATTTTATCTACTATGTTTAGGGCTTGAAAATGATGATGATTATGTAGTTCATAATAGCGTGAATTAGTGGACGACGAATCATTTTGATTTTTGACTTAAATCTTTTATCTATATTTTGAGGGCTTGATAATGATGAGTGATTGTGTAAAGTTTCGTAATAACGGTGGATGGTGGACTGCTCTTTTCTTTTCTTTAAATCTTTTATCTACTATGTTTGGAAGCGATAATGATGATGATTATGAGTTTCGATAAGTATGGATGGTCGGACAGTTTGAGTGTTGAACCTTTTCTTGCTTAAATCTCTTTTATCTTATGTTTAGGAAGCATTAATAGTGATGATTATGTAAGTTTATATGCTGTGGATCATTCGGACCAGCTTGATTGTTTTGAACCTTTTCAGCAAATCGTTTATCTACCTTGACGAGGGCTTGATAATGATGATGATGATTATGTAAGTTTGTGTGTTGTGGTGTGGATTGACTTCTTTCTTCTACTGAAATCTTTATCTGCACTATGTTAGGAACGATAATGATGATGATTATGTAATTTTTGTGATAGCTATGGATGGTCGGACGGGTTTTAGTGTTTGAACCTTTCTTCTACTTGAATCTTTTATTTCTTATGTTTAAGCAGTGTGATGATGATTATGTAAGTTTCGTAATAACTGTGGATGGTCGGACCAGCTTCCTTTCTTTTATTGAAATCATTTATCTACTATGTTTAGGGCTTGATAATGATGATGATTATGTAAGTTCATGATAGCTGTGGATGGTTGGAACCAGTTTATTGTTGAACACTGTACTTGATCTTTTATCTCACCTATGTTTAGGGCTTGATAATGATAATGATTATGTAAGTTTTGTAATAACTGTGGATGGTCGGACCAACTTCCGTTCTTCTACTAAAATCTTTTATCTACTATGTTTAGGGCTTGATAATGATGATGATTAAGTAAATTTCGTGATAGCTGTGGATGGAGTCGGATGGTTTGGTGGGTGTTCTTATCTGCAAAATCTTTTATCTCACTATGTTGGGGCTGATATTGATGATGATGTAAGTTGTAATAGCTTCATGGATGTGTTGGGATGACAGTGTTTTAGACCTCTTTTAAACTTAATCTTATACATATGTTTGAACTTGATAATGGTAGTGATGTCATAGTTTTGTTGTAGTTGTAGATGGTCGGACCAGTTTGAGTGTTTGAACCTTTCTTCTACTTGAATCTTTTTTCTATTATGTGTAGGACTTGATAATGATGATGATTATGTAAGTTTCGTGATGGCATGGATGTGGACCAGGTTGATGTTTGAACCTTCTTTCTGCCAATATCATTTATTACTGTGTTTGGAGCTTGATCAATGATGATGATTATAAACAGTAATATTATTGGATGGTGGGACATTTTAGTGTTTGAACCTTTTTTCGACTTAAATATTTTATCTACTATGTTTAGGGCTTGATAATGATGTTGATTATGTAAGTTTCGTAATAATTGTGGATGGTTGGACCAACTTCCCTTCTTTTACTGAAATCTTTTATATACTATGTTTAGAGCTTGATAATGATAATGATTATGTAAGTTTCGTGATAGATTGTGGATGAATTGGACAGTTTGAAGTGTTGCGTTTTCTTCTATGATCATTTTATCTATGTTTGGATTAGTGTGATGATGATTATGTAAGTTTAAGATAGTTGTGGATGGTGGATAGTTTGAGTGAACATGACAACAAATTACCTTAAATCTTTTATCACTATGTTTAGGGCTTGATAATGATGATGATTGTAGTTTATTATCTTGCATTTAGGTGGTTGATTAAACTTAGTGTTTTGTTTTGAAACTTAAATCATTTTTGCTCATACCTATGTTTAAGGCGATAATCCTTCCTTCTTCTCTTTGAAATCTTTTATATACTATGTTTAGAGCTTGATAATGATAATGATTATGTATTTACAGATATTGTGGATGTATTGGGACTAGTTTGGTGTTTGAACCTTTCTTCTGCTTGTCCTTTCTATTATGTTGGAACTGATGCGTAGTGTGATTATGTAATTTTTGTGATAGCTATGGATGGTCGGACCGGTTTGAGTGTTTGAACCTTTCTTCTACTTGAATCTTTTATCTACTATGTTTAGGGCTTGATAATGATGATGATTATGTAAGTTTCGTGATAGTTGTGGATGGTCGGACCGGTTTGAGTGTTTGAACCTTTCTTCTGCTTGAATCTTTTATCTACCATGTTTAAGGCTTAATAATGAGGATGATTATGTAAGTTTTGTAATAACTGTCGATGGTTGGACCAGGTTGAGCATTTTGAACCTTTCTTCTCCTAAATTTTTTTATTTACTATGTTTAAGTCTTGATAATGATGATGATTATATAAGTTTCGTAATAACCGAGGATAGTTGAATTAACTTGATTGTTATGAACCTTTCTTACACTAAAATCTTGTCACTTTGTTTCTGACAATAATGATGCCAGTGAGATTATATAAGTTTCGTAATAGCTGTGAGATGGTCGAGACCAGACTGTTTCTTACTACTTTAAAATGTTTTGTTACTTTTTTTAAAGGCTTAGTGTGATGATTATATAAGTTTTAAGTAATAAGCTGTTGTGACACCCCCGAAAGTAGGGGTCCGGATTGTTGCCGTCGACACAACGGAGCAATGGCCATGTATCATGAGACTTCATTACATGAGTAAAATGACCCGATAGGGCTGTCGTCCATACTGGAATCGTACGAGTTTAAGACCATACATTTATGGGTCGAGAGTTGTGCATTAAAACAACGCCAATATAAAACATCCATCATTAAAACTAATTTTGGGTTATCGCTACCATCCACATGAAGCGAGTGAGGCCGGTCAGGCGGCTTCATAATCCGATACTCTGGGAGCAGATGCGCTGTGCACAATCACGTACACAGAGGATTGACGGGGTGAGCTAACGCCGATGAGGATAAATCCTACGAGGGTTATTCGCACTTTGGAGTGCGGCGTACAAATGATCGACCACTGATCCGAACCCGACAACCCGATCGGGTCAAATGCGTATTTGTCATATCATGGAAAAAATCTACATGCATGTATGAGGCGACACTCTACATGCCCCCAATCTGGTCGACCTCGGCCCACCTGCCACCCGATGCAAGTGCGATGGGAAATCCAATGCAGTCGATCCGACTCCCATCTCATAACCAAGTAGTCTATGTGATTTTTATTTGAATCGTTTCGTGTCTTTTGGGCATTAGAACTTTTCGAGGGTCTCACACGGGTCTTACACCCTCAGACATTTTCGGGCTTTCATGGTGAATCGCTATCTAACCGGAGTTTCGAGCTTTTTTCACGAGGGGGTATCTATCCTACTTGCTACACCCGAGCACATTTCATTTCTGTTCGTTTAACAGCGTGGCAGACTCGGTGGACTTCGTCCCATTCCCAAAGCCCACACGATTCAACACGAAGCGCGGTGCCGTCAGTACCATGAACACACTTTCATGTAATGTGGTATTCTATACCTTGATACAATGCAATTTGTGCGCACTCAAACCCATGACGATGTATGAAGACACTCTACATGGACGTTACACTACACCATACACTATGTGTCTTTATGACAGCTCATGTCTAATCTGCGCAGCATTTCATATATTTAACATACATGCGATCGTATTAATATTGGCGTATTGAATCGATACATCGCATAAGCATACCTTCTGTCTTTTCTATCATTCGGTTTATCATTATCGACACATCATTCAAGCATGTATTAAAATAATTCCAACCATTACTTAGGCAAGTAATGCCATAATTCATATTCTTGAAGTAGAGACGCCGTGTCAGTCATCTGACCCGATGCATATAATTATTTCATCTTTATCATAATTTCACATAATGACATGTCCATTGAATTCATGGCAATAACACACATTAGCCATTACCGGCCCTGCATCCATTTATGCTTGGCTAGAAATAATGCGGACTTAGTCCGGAAAGTCGATTTTGTAAATACTTCACAAAACATCGACACACAATTCACCTTTCGGGCCATATGCAATCAAGCATTTTGATTACGTCTGGGTTAGAAAGCGATTCAGGAAACAAAACGGACTATTCTCAACTATCAGTGACCATTGATGTTAAACCTACATTTGGTGAGAACTTTATTTTATTAAATTCTAGACTCAACGATCTTTCCGTGGGAGTCGAGAGTAATGCGAATCGGATTCGGACAGAGAAAGTTATGGCGTCGAAAGTTGGCGGGTGATTCACAAGGGTGTGCGGAAATTTGGGCACACCCCTAGTTTCAATCATTTGCTCGAGTTTTGCCATCCGAACCACGAGTGTTGAGTCGGACAGTCCAGAGAGAAACCACAATAAAACTGGTCTTTGTTATCACACAATCCGCGAACAAACCATAACATCGAGTGCTTGAAAACCGGGTGAAACTGGTAGGCCATTACCTGGCCTGGCGTAAAATAGCAGTAGGGAGGAAACCTGCTCTTGTAGCGCGATTAAGGGTTCTTTGCGGTCGGGTCTGCTCAACTGCGCCTCCTTCCTTTTCCTCTTTCTTTTTCCTCTCTTCCTCCCCTTTCTTTCTTCTCTTTTCTTCTTTCCTTTTCCTCTCTTCTCACTCTCCCTTTCTCTTTCCTTTCCCCTCCTTTCTCTTCTCCTTTCTCTTTACTCTCTTCTCCCTTGCTGCTCCCACGAATTTGGAAGCTTTGCGTGTGAAGTAATTTGCCCATGCCCATATTTATAGCCTTCATTGTGAGCCATGCATGTTGACACATGGCTTGCCATGTGTCACTCACATGGCTTGCCATGTGTCATCCACATGGCTCGCCCGTGTGGCCGACGACATGCTTTTCTCATCATTGAAATTGGAGCTATCTGAAATTCGACCGAAATTCATTTGGGTAGCTAGATTTCACGAGACGATTCCAACGGTGCAATCTGTTTTTTCATCCGAGATCTAGAAAAATTCCAAATTTTCTCCAGACTATTTCGGTAAATTACCATTTTGCCCCCCTTTTTATCTGAAAAATTTTAATTTAAAATTTTCACGGGTTTTACAACTGTGGATGGTCGAACCAACTTGAGTGTTTTGAATCTTTCTTCTACTTAAATCTTCTATCTACTATGTTTAAGGCTTTATAATGATGATGATTATGTAAGTTTCATAATAACTGTGGATGGTTAGACCGGCTTTAGCGTTGTTGAATCTTTTTTCTACTATGTTTAGGGCTTTATAATGATGGCTGATGGTGCTTTTTCTATCGATACTGGGCTGGAGCTTGCTCGGTCATTTGAGTCGTTCGATCGGCGGATTGATATATAAGCACACGAGAGGTGGTCAGACGAGTGTCGCGTACCTCCGTGCCTAAGTCGAGTTTATTTCTTACGAAAGGAAGAGATAAGCTGTTGATAGTTTTACAGATTAACGTGCCTTTCGTTGGTGGAATTGCTCGGTATTTATCATGGGTGATCATGATGACTTTCCTTGTTAAACGGCGATATGGTTGCTTCCCAATTAGGTATGGAATCCCTCTTTTCTTATGTCGTCTGAATATTAGAGGATAATTAGGGAGCCGTGATCATGGGAGATCCTTCCTCCCTCGCTGAGTGGAGAGCCGAAATCATGGGGGATCCTTTAGATCATGGAGGTGAAGTGCTTTCCCTTCTTACGTCACAACTGGTGGATAGCGGATTATCCGAGTCATGTTCGACGGTGGGCTTAGTTTCGATACAGGCTCGCGCACTTAAGGCTTAACGGGCGTCATCATGGGTGAGTCCCAAGTGAGGCTCTTACGCAGGCCTCACGGAGGATGCTAACCGGCTAAGAGTTGGTTCACGGGCTGCGTCCACGGGCACATCGCGGCGATTTTTTAGACGCGTCAGTGCCCCTAACCGCCGTTTGAGTGAGATTGGGAGAGAGTGAATCGTTTGATCGAAAGTGAATTCCGCGTGGTGAACATAGTTTGTTAGTTTGGAAAACATCGCGGAGTCAATCGCATTGAGATAATGATGGCTTCACTCAATTTTCATGCCCGTTCGGTGACGTTTCCGGTGTTCGAAAGCTACGGTTATGACTGTATTACTGTTCCGTAGCCTCTTTCTCGTGGTCTCAGATTTTTCTCTGACTCTCAATCATCCTTCAGTGCTCTTAGTGGTTTCTGTTGTTCTATCTCGCTTGGGGTTGTCTTTTTTGCTCTCTTTCCTAGTTTGGTACGTCTTTCTTCTTCTTCCCTTGTTTACCTTTTCTTGTTGCGGATTTGCATTGTGCCAGGTTAGCCAGGTGGTAATTGTTTGTCTCATCTTCCTCTCGTTTTTGGTAGGGTCACATCGAGGCACATTTTAGTCGTGGGGAGTTATTGTTATGATTTTAGGGTTACTAGGGCGTGTTTTGCTGGGATTCTGCCTCTTTATCGATGATTGACCTCCGCCATACTTTTGATATGCGTACTTCCTGCGGAGCTGATCGTTTCGTTCTTCTGATTATGCGCGCTAGGGAGTAGTTCGACGGAGGAACTTTGATTTAGGAAGCGAGATAAGTGAAGGGTTCGCCGTCCCAGCCATTGTTGTAAATAGGGTCCTTTAAAGCGGGACACCTCTTCTCGGAGTCTGGAAAAGCGAAGCAAGGTTAGTGGATCGGTACCACTGGCGGTTCGACTACTTGAGGGATCTTTGTGCAAAATCTTTGCGAAGCGAGTGGACACCCCAGTTGGATTGAGCCAACTTTTTTGGAAAGATGTTGTGAAACACTCACAGGCCTATTTTGGTGTTCATGTTTGGTGCCTCGATTTTCTCACTTCTTACATCGTCCAAGTGCCGAAGATGGTTTGCTTCTTTGAGGCGACCTTTGAGAACGACCTTCGCTTTCCTCTGCATCCCTTTATCAAAAGCGTCTTACAACACTTTAACGTCACATCGAATTACGACTTTACCCCGATTTAAGGCGTTACGGTTGGGGCTGCGGTCATCTTTAGGGATAAAGGTCTCGGGGTTCCGACATAACTGCTCACAGACTTTTAGTGTGAAGGAGGCCCGCGAGAGGGCACATGTTTCAGCGCACAATGCCAATGATCATCTCGGATCTTAGTCCTGTAACTGCTTGGAAGGAAACGTTATTTTTCGTCGGTGGTCGTAATTAGGAGTATAATCAGGGTGGCCAGAGATACGGCTCGGCATTCCTTCAGTTTGGTTGCCACAGAACTGTGAGCTTAAGTTCGCGTTAGTGGGTTTAGCAGCTAAAGTCATGAGGTGTTTCTTTGCTTTGGTTGTGTGGCCTTCGGTGTCGTCCCGATCGACAGGGGATGTTGGTGAAGCGGAAGTTGGTTAATAATAGTGGGCGTATTAGAGGCTTATTAGATCGGATATTCGGTATGCGGTGTTTAAATCTTCGACCCTCCTTACGATGCGAAATCTTCTCGATCCTCCGTTTTGAGGCCATCTCAACCTTTTGTCATGAAGCCTTCTCAGGAAGGCTTGAGCGAGATGAGTTTTTGGTGATGAAGAAAGAAGTGCCAGCGCGAAGATCTGACGCCCTTCGGCGGCCCTTCTTTGCTTGAGGTAGGTCAGTTGGGCGTCCTCCTCGCCATCATCTATTCAGAAGGATGGGTCATTGGGGCAATTCCGGGCGAGAGATCACATGCCTCATCTTGTGGCTGAGGTGTTAGAGTGGCAAGGTCCCACAACTCAGCTCCTCATCTGCGGTGGCGGGGGGGAGAGTCCTCCGGGAGGGCCAGTAGAACTCCTCTGGATATCCTGCTATATTTGTGGGAATTTGTAGGCGCAGAGCCTAGCTTCTTCCGGAGTGGGTTTGAGGGCGAGGGGAGGAAGTGTCTCGGACATGAGAGGGATGAGGACTCGTTGCTTGCGAATGTAGAGCTGGCTGCTGGGGCCTTGTCGTCCATCATACGGGATTCTGACCTTAAGAAGGCGGATTCTATGTCCGTTGAGGAGGCTATGGCCTCGTCGCTTCAGGGAGCGGTTATGGTGCAATCGGACCCTTTGTAATCCGTCCCGTGTTGGTTTTAATTGGTCCTTACCTTTGTTTTGTTTCTGCAGGTGGCTACCTACGTGAAAAGCCTAGCGAAGAGGGCTTGTTCCTCTTAGGGTCTGCCAGGCGTAGGGCGTGGCGCAGGGGTTGCCTCCTGGGCCTGAGGCTGTGAGCACGGGTGCTACTACGGCCAGGGGATTGTGATGTAAGTGGGCTTGAGCATGCACTCGACGGCTGTCATGGAGTTGAAGAACGGGAAGAGAGGCTCGAGATGAGTGGGGGCTCTTGGGTGTGGTGTGGATGATCGAGGAGCAGATTGCCAAGGAGGAGCTAAAAGCGGTGATTAGTGCCCAAAAAGTGCTACTTCAAGCCCTATTCAAGATGGGTTTTGGCGCTTTAACACCAATCATATCAATTAAGCCAATTGTCATGTGCATGTCCACTTAGTGTTTTTTACTTGTTTCGAGATTGTTTTGTATGTTTCAGAGGTTTTTGAGAACTTCAATCAAAGGCTTGGCTTATTGGTGTTGATCGCGAGAATCTCTCGATGATTTCCCACCCCAGTCGAGGCGATGAAATGTCAAGATTCAACAGTTAATCGGTCAAATGATGGATATGAAAGCAAGTAGGGGATGCGCTGAGGAAAACAGAAAGCCAGAAAGCAATCCCGTGATTTTGCATATGATTGCAGTTTACTGATCGCTTAAAATTTCAAGTAATCATAGCGAAAATTTAATCCTACGAATCGAATTTTCGCTAGGTTGTTAATACTAAAGAATAAATATTATGTCTATTTAAATTTTCCACTCGCTTATTCACACAAAAAATTTCATGAATAATAAATTCAATCGTTGATAAATAAAATTATACTTCATGATTCAGAGAATTCTCACAGTTACGAAATTCTCACTAGCATACGAAATTCAAGCATGCCATTAATTTCCAGATAACTAAATCACTCTATGTTTTTGAAGATTTTGGTTCTAAAACGACTCACGTTTGATAAATTAACATTGTCCCATGCACTCATGATTTCTAGCAATTTTGTAAGCCACTCGTCGACCATATAAACTCTTTAAACTGTAATCCTCATGAAACATTTATAAAGTTTCTCAATCATTTCAGGTTTATTCATTCTCTCTCCTTCTTCATTTTCTACCCACAACACCCCCTTGAGGATGACAACTCGCGGATGCTTGGCTGCTTCCCATAGCCTGAAGAGGAGGGTTGCTAGCTTGGTTTTGGGCTGTCGTTGTGTCAGTCTCCCATGCTTCAACAATGTTGCCAGGTACCGCATTTATGGTCTCACTCTTCCAAACTAGGGTTTAATGGCATTTAATGTCTTTCCGGGTCAATACCATGTGCTTGTGATCGGGCATTCTTAATGGTGTATGCACTGACATTCTTAGATGTCATTTATTTGTGCCATGGAATGAGGTTAAATGCTAGGTTTCCAACCGAATGGGACTTTAAATGCTTTAGTACCAGTCGACTCGGGCCAGGAGTGGTTCTAGGGTTAGGTTTTATAGCTAAACAAAGATCCGGCTATTTCTGACTATATGTCATTTTTGCCCTAATGCGAGGATATAACCCGAGGACACTTAACAGCTCCATGTTATCAAGCTAGTGACCCAAGCTTCCTAAGGTTACCATTTCACACTTCACTTTGCCACAATAGTCAAATGAACATACAACCCCACTCGTTTTAACAAAATCCAATTCAAACAAAAGCTCTCACCGCCTTCAAACATCGATGCTAATCATCCGGGATGAAAACCATCCCCGGTTCTATCTTGATCAGCGATACCAAAGAGGCTTCGATCACGCAAAGAGAGAACCGTAGAAACATAAATTTTGTTGATTCCGCATCACCCTACCGCGGGCACTAATCAAACGACGCCTACCGATGGGCTGCCAAACTACGTATGACGCTGTTGATGTGTACTCAATCACATTACAAGTATCAGACCTTCGGGCTCTTTTTGAATTTAGGTGCAGAACCGCTTTTGATCACTAAAATAATCAATGCTGTTTCTGCGCCGCTGTTTGAATTAACTCCTCGACTTCTGTATGCTTCAGAAAGGTTCTTTCGTCGCTACATTGTTTAACAAAAAGCCACAAGATCGGGACGTAGGGACATCGTAGATTGCAAAAGAGTGAGTGCACCAATTGAATGCTATCGTGAAATCACAAAAATACGGACCAAAATGGACCTCAAATTTAGAACAAAGAAAAGTCAACAAACGCCTCCCATGAATCAAACAAGATACGACGATGAGGGAACACATACACCCTCCTGTAGTTAAGTGTCCCTCTCGCATCATACCTCCGGCCGAGGATGTGCGCTGAGACCCTACCTAGTGCCCCGTCCCACATTTCATGGTATGGAAAATGAAAATCCGCTATTCACACATACGGGATTTTGAGGAGTGTATGCACAACTTTAAGGAGGTATAACCGATATGGATTTTCTCGCCGAAGCATTTCACCCACACTATGACAAAGCCAAAATATGGCCCACTCCATCAGGCCGAACGATTAGAACATTGATCTTCGCTTTGAATTTCTTGAAGAAATTCTTCGCAACCAAGACCAACAGCTTGAAGAGGCAGACTTAATTTACTCTTCGCCTATATAACGAGAAATTCTACCAATGTCGAGAGATTCATGGATACCATCGTTGTCATTCATTACTGCGGTTTCGACACCTGGATGTTAGTGAATCATTTCTATAATGGTATGTCCCCTGCCATGAAACAATTGCTAGAAACCATGTGTGGAGGTGATTTTTGGCAAAACCATTTAAGCTAAGGGATTTCGGAGTTATGTGGTCAAACTTCCAAGGGACGGGATGAGCCAAACCCGAGGAGAGCGGAGGAAATGAGGCCCTCAGCACACCAAGGGGAGGAATTTTTACACTTTCGTAGGACATGGAAACAAAGCAAAAATCTCAACCTCTAGCTAGGAAGGTGGGAGGAGCTAGAAGGAAAGAGGTCTACGGCGTGCAAGGATCAAAACACCGCACGTGCCAACCCATTCACGCCTGTCAACTCATCATCTAGGAGAACATCATCCAACCGCCCATCGCTGAAGGCCTGATGTCGTATCATGCGATGCCGTAGGTCAATATAAGCCACAAACTAATGCCCCATATGGTAATACCTACAATTCCAACTGGAAGAATCACCCCAACCTCCTCCGAAGCCTAACCCTCGCCTATGTGCTCTGTGCCAAACAACAGCTGTTCCTCATCCAACCACAAACATCATCCCTCTTCACTCATGGAACAAGCTATACCGACTGAGCAAGGTGGTAGTAAATTTTGTGGAAGAACAAAAAGGGATCAATGCACAATGGCATGAAAGGATTGACACCGTAGAAGTACACCAAACAAAGAATGGGATCAAGCCGAGAGCAATCTTAACTCGAAAAATGCACAACCCCATAGTATTCAATCACAAAGATCAACAATATTATGGAGAGAAGGTGAGAGAGGAAGGTTCCTTCCCAAACATTGCCAACCAAAAAGTGGGGTACATGAGGTAGTTCATCCACACTCCTGGATGGATGAAGTGAAATCCATAATCACTCTGAGGAGTGGAAGGGAAGTAGAGCAAACCGCGCCCGCTGACCGCGAAGGGACACGCAAAGAAAAAGGAAGTCAACCTCGAAGCGATGATCATCGGTGAGGACTCAATGAAGCACGATGCCACCCATTTCCTCGTGCACTAAGAAGTAAGAAGAAGGCATCCCAGCCAGCATCCCGGAAGTCCTAAGGCGTGAAAGTCAACATACCTTCGACATCATCAAACAAGTCACCGCCATGCAAAGTTTTTAAAGATCTTTATAATCAAGGGATCGGGGCACGAAGAAAGCCTTCTAACCGAGCAAGTCAAGCATAATCCAAAGCAAGAACCGCAATCAAGTACAAGGATCCCGGATCCCACAATATCACCAACATTGGTGGACTTACTGCATAAAGCACCGCTAGATTTAGGGGTTGCAGGAACCCACCGCCATGCTCGCATGAGCGCTAGGGCTCGGGAGAGCTTAAACCCACCAACATCACCTATCATTGGCCGATCGACGGCGAAGACCCAAAGGAATAGTTGAGCATGTGTCAGTGAAGGTAGACAAATCTCTACTATCCAAGACTTCAGAGTGCTTGATATCGAGCCACAGCAAGCGGGCCCAATCATGTGCCGACATCCCCGGAAGACCATTTCGCCACCCAATGGTCATCAATCACGAAATGGAGTCATGCAACTCACATTTGGCAACATGACATTGGAGCTGAATATTTTTCACTTGAATAGCAAGCACAAGTTGGTGGAAAATGAAAATCAAGGGACTGATGAAGTGTGCTCAGTTAACCAAAATGCAGGGAAGCCAAATGTCCATAAATTGCAAGAATTGGTTAACCAGGGTGAAGCAGTTGTTTTGGAGTTGCCATCAGTCGTCACTGCGGAGCAATTGCTCAGTTCAAAATCAACCAGTGAGAAGAAATCGATAAAAGAGAAATCAGCATCAAGGTCAAGAAGATGTATTCACCGCAAGGGCTAAGGAGCCCCTCCTCGAATTCCCCATGAATTGTGTCGTAAATCGGAGCTGATTTTGTGTCAAATGAAACCAAATTAAAAACAAGTTTTTGCTTTTGTTTAAAGTTAGTGAATTTTAATAGTTACTATTTTTAGTAACTTTCTTTTAAGTAATTTATTTAATATTATTTAATTTTTGATTTTAGATGTTTTTTTAAAATAATAATTTTTTTAGTATTATTATTGTTTGAATAATGAAAATTAATTTTCCTTGTAAAGAGTGCATTTCGCTTAATAGCTTAAATTGCCCAGCTGACTCTTCGTCCCTTCAAGCTTTATATAAACAAAAGGGGGGGGCCTCATTTTTTGTCATAGTTCCAAAAGGCTTTCCTCCCTCGTAGCTCGCCCGTCCGCCACCAACACGCCCCAGATCAGCCACCGAGCTCCCGCCTTGCACTCACACTCCCCTCGCCGCATCACACCGCTCGCCACTCAGCCCACCGTCACAAGACGCCCAGGCTCCGCGTCTCCGCCGTCCCTATCAGTAGCTGTTCCTTTAATCCCAAATTTGAGCCCCGGGTTCACCTCGTACGCTCGGACCGACCAGAGTGGAGCACCTCGCACTTCCCTACCCTCGCTTTCGCTTCTCCCACTGGCGTATATGGCACGCACTCGCAGGTGGGTCCCGCCCGAGGCCTCGGGCCGTTCGAAGATCAGAGTAGAGGAGCAGCCCGGTTTAAATGGGCAGCTCGAGCTAATCCTCGAGCGCTCCCCGAGGAGCCTCGTGGGTTCAGGAGGTATCGACCGACGGGACCCTGCCCTTCCCTAGTGCCTCAACACGATCCAGAGGGCCCTGCTTCTCCAAGGGCTCCGTGACATCAGACCGGAGTCATCACATCCGTGCCTCACCGCCATACCCCATCACCGCAGAGGCGAAGCCTATCACCCCATCTTCGCCGCTTCGAGGATCAAAACCTGCGATACAGACCTCGATTCCGGAACGCCACGCTCCAAGCCGAGATTTACGGAGAGTCGATACGACGCGTCGGCTACTGATCGGCCGACCCTCTTGCCTGGGACTCCATGAGACTGACATTAGGCATTACTCCTCGGCCGCCGCATACGACACCGGGTAGACTCACTATCCCCGCGGTGCTTCGCTACCACTCTATGACTTCCCGGGGAGCGCCGAGTCCGCTGGAGCTCCGATTTACTATCGATGATCGCCCAGGAGTACTCCGAGCAGCGGACATATCAGCTGCCTTAGGCTTCTGCCACCGTATAAGCCACTCGAGTTTATCCTGGATCACCCCAGCCGACAATGCAGGGAGATGTCCGTATTTCCTCGTGACACCACAAAGCAGGACTGCATTTTCTCGAGGCAGCCCCGCCCCGATGCTTCTCATTGATCACCCGCCTGACCAGCTCTTCCCGCCAAAGACTACGCATGCTTAAAGCCACATTTCCAGGCTCGCATCGGGATCTCGTAGGGATTCGGTTCGCCTCTGAGTTGGTGATGACCTCCCCTGCTAAGACGAAGATAAGGTCCACCCGGCCCGGCCCAGCGCAGCCTTACTCATGGATGCCATGATCACTGAGCCACCCTGGAGCACTTGGGCTTTCCAGAGGAGCCCCGCATCGAGAGGAGGATCAGATGCCCTCAGTCCCGCTTCATGGAGAGAGCCATGGATGCTGATTTTTCTCTCCTCCGAAGAAGGAGTATCAGAGAGGTATATGACGAGGAGGCAAAGGACTCCTGAGGAGAGATGATCTCAAGCCTGCAGGTGTATTTATATGGAGCTCCAAGCACATATTGTCTCCTCCATCTCCTCCTTCACATCCATCAGCCATGCCGCCGACACTCTCTGCCTATCATATGGCGCCAAGAAGATTCTCCGAAGCATCGCTCATGTCGGGCCGAGGGAGCTCACACCGTTGGTGGATGCCGTCCGCCCATTGGTCACTACACGCATCACTGCACCCAGAGATCGACCTTGAGCCGAGACCAATTTTTGGGAAAGCATTGTCATACCATGCCCTGGCAGAATCGCGTAGAGTCACCCTGCCTCCCGCATGTTCCCGCCATCGAGATGAGCCCACAAAGAGTGGCAAAGAATTTCCTTGTATATGTCGCCAATAAAGAAGAGTTAGCTTTTCAGATCCACCACCACCACGAGAGTGAGGTGGTCACACTCCTGTCTCTAACTTTCCTACCCCTATGACATGTTTCTATTTTGGCTGGGAGGAAAAGTTAGAGTTAGGAGTGTCTTCTATTATGTTTTTGTACAATTTTTGGCTTTATCAACTGCCTACTCATTTTGTATAGGATTCATGTATTAGCCAATAGTAAAGTGTGCGACACTTTTAACATACAGCCGTTATCAAGCATGTATTAGCCATTTTGGTTATATCAAAGCTTTATAGCACTATTTACATTTTACTACACTTTTTGCAATTCATTTTTTGTGTCTCCATTTGTGTATATTCTCTTGCCTTAGTCGGAGAATTGAAACCCAGATGTTACCTTAATGATAGGGACAATTCCATGCATGATTTAGTTTTTCGTCAATCGATTTCAAAGATAATCAACCTCAACATTCCCTTTAGCTAATTCACACACTCGCACACCAGTTGTGCCAATAGGTCATGGGGTTGCTAACTCTTTCCACTTTGCAGCCGCCTTAAATTTGTTTGACAACCCATAATAGGTTTGTGTTAACATGAATGAAATACATCCAATGAAGTCTTCCAAAAGGAAAAGAAAAATCAAAAAAGAAAAAAAAAAAAAAGAAAAGAAGAATAAAATGCAGACGCTATGCCTTGAAACCCAACATGGTCCGAGGTATATGGCGAAGTTTTTAAAGCCCTAAGGCCCTAAACCTTCATCGGTCAGAGTCACCATTTAGTGTTTGTTACATGGGTGGACGGGGTAGAGTTTAGCGTGTTGTAGGTGCTTAATTTCAAGTCGGGCCGGAGTCCGGGCAACTTGCAGTTTGTGGTCAAGTGATCCTTTCGCTTGATGCCCTAAACCTTAATCGCGTCGGGAGTCATCTATGGACCGCTAACTGACTCTCGGGGTGAAGCTGAGTTGCATCAGACCCCTACAAGTTAGTCAAATAAATAAATATGAGTAGCTAATCCTATTTAGGTTGTTTAACAGTTTATGGCCATGGCAGTAGCTAGGTTGGGGGGAGGGAATAGCTTTGCATTTATCGCTCAAGTCGGTTAAGCATTGGGGAACAATTAGATTTTCGTGGAAATTGTGCTGACTTTCGGGAACCGGCGTTGCTCTAAAACTTGTTCTTATGGTTTTTGCTCTTCATGTCGGTTTTCTTACATGGTAAATTATTCATGCTAAAGGTAAGTGCTTAATTGCATATACCTTCTTTTGAACCACATATACTTTTGAGAAAGCATTGCATACATCCCTTTGTTTTAAAGACGCTAAGGGACTACAACGCAGGTTTCGGTTGGGGTGGATTAGTGCCCAAAAGTATACCAAGTTCTATTCAAGATGGGTTTTGAGTGCTAACACTAATCATATCAATTAAGCCAATTGTCATGCATGTCCACTTAGTGTTTTTGATTCTTGTTTCTAGATTGTTTATAGTTTTGTGTTTTCGAGAACTTCAATCAACAGTAAGCTTCGGGCTTCTTATTGGTGTTGATCGCGAGAATCCTCGATGATTTCACCGAGCCGAGGCGATGAAATGTCAAGATTCAAGCAGTTAATTGGAAGGCAAAGATGGATAAGGAGTGTAGAGGGGATGCAAGAGCAAAACAAAGAAGCGTAGCAATCCCAGATTTTGGCTATGATTGCGAAAATTTCTAATCATAGCGGTAATTCTGCAATCCTAGATAAATTCGAAATTTTCGCTAGGCTAGCGAAATTTATCAGGCCTAGCGAAATTCTTCCAATTTCGCTTATCTCACGTGCTTCGCTAGGCCAGCGAAAATTCCGCGCCAGCAGGTTCATCGCTGATAGCCAAATTTCCATTTTCGCTATTTCGTAGAATTTCGCTAGCATACGAAATTCGCTATGCTAGCGAAATTTCCCGCATAGCCAAATCTCACTCTCGTGTTTTTGGTATTTTTGACATTCTAAACGACCACGCTTTGATAAATTACCATTTTGTCCCTGATGTAATTTCATATTTTAGGCAATTTTGTATTTTCACACTTTGGGTTTGACTATATAAACCCCTTAAACTTTGTAACCCTAAGCAACTTTTCATTTTATAAAGTTTTCCCGCAACTTTCATTTTAGGGTTTTATTTGCTCTCTTCTCTCTCCTCTTTCTTTCATTTTCTCGGCTGCCAAACACCCCTCGGGAGTGACGACAACTCAAGGATGCTTGGCTGTTTCTCATAGCCTTGAAGAGGAGGGTTGCCAGCTCGGTTTTGGGCCGCAGTTGTCCCTACAAGCTTAATGCCAAGGTACGTATTTATGGTTCCCAAATTTTCCAAACTAGGTTTAATGGCATTTAATGTCTTTCCTGGGTCAATACTTGCCATGTTTTTTAGATTCGGGCATTCTTAATGCAGGATGCACCGACATTCTTTAGATGTCATTTACGAGCCATGGGAATGAGGTTAAATGCTGTGGTTTCAAACTCGATCGGGGACTTAAATGCTTAGTACTGTGGTCGACTCAAATAGGAGTGGTTCAGGTTAGGTTTTATAGCTAAACAAAGATCCGGTTTTGGCTTTGACTATATGTCATTTGCCCTAATGCGAGGAAATAACCCGAGGACACTTTAATAGCCCCATGTTATCAAGCTAGTGACCTAAGCCTTCAAGGTTACCATTTCACACTTCACTTTAAGCCATTACAGTTAGTCAGTGAACATACAACCCCCACTGTTTTTAACAAAATCCGAAAATCCAAACAAAAGCCCTCCCACCATCTTTAAAACATCATGCTAATCATCCATGGGATGAAAACCCATCCTCGTGTTCGACCCTAGATCGTCATATCATAAAGAGCTTGACTACTTTAGGAGGAACTTAGGAACATAAATTTTGTTGATTCCGCATCACCCTACGGTGGCACGAATCAAGCGGCTAGGGGTGAGCCGGCGTGAATGCACACAAATGTGCGGACAAGAAGAACTCCAGGGAAAGCCAGGGGCGAGCGCCTCAAAACCAATGACATCGAGCCAGGCTCACAAGAGGTCGCTGAGGCCGCAGAACGCCATTGTGGCTTCCTGAACTGTAAAGAATGCCACGGGCTTCGTGATGATCTCCGCAGGCGTACAAAGCCTTGGTTAGTCGTAAGGAGGATGATTTACGAGGTCAGGACGCAGACGTACCTTACGGCCCTCGGGTAGCTGTCAGCGCAAGGCTCTAAGGTCTTCCCGAAGCTCAGGTTTCGATTTTCCGTTCCCACCGAGGACAGGTGGGAGAATCAATTATGACTCGGAGGACGGCTCGGTGTTTTCGACATTAAGCAATTCCACTCTTCTTCTCCTAGCTGACTCTGGTCGAGGCTACCCAAGCTCCGGCTTTAGATACTTAGGCTTTTTCCCGTCATCCTTCTTTGTTCTGGTAGTCTTAGGCTCTTGTAATGACTATTTTATTCTTTATTGAAACGCCGATACGTGTATTCACATTTTCTGAATCTTTTGCCTTTCTCATTCCCTTTATGGCTTCTAAAGATCCAGGTTTCAGAATAACCATTCCTCTATGATTTTGTCAAGTGGGCTACGCTACCGTCGAGTCAGCCGGGTTTTTAAAAACTCCAGCTACTGTGATTTTTATTAACTGAAAGCTACGTGGTTTCAACAAGCCGAGCTATTGGGCTCTTATTGAACTAAGCTACGTGGGTTCGACAGAACCGAAAGCACGAGGCTCAAATCTGTTACCGGCTCTGGCTGAACTGAGTCAGCGTGGTTCTTAACAACCGAATACGAGGCTCTTTATCGAATCGAAGCAATGGAGATCTTATTAAATCGGTGCTTCACGTGGTTTCCAATGAGATTGAGCTACGGTAGGCTCGGGGCTGCCGGTAATCTTATGAGCCGCCGGGCTCTATCGAATCGAAGCACGTGGCTCTTACTAAACCGGAAGCTATGTGACTCTTAATATCCAGCTCCGCAGGCTCGGGCCATCTTCCGGCTCGAAATGGGCCGGGCTCTATTGAATCCGTTACGTGGTTTCATCGAATCGAAGCTACGGGTTTCCATCAACTAAGCTACGCGGGTTTCATCGAACCGGAACTACGTGGCTCTTAATATCCGAGCCTGCAGGTCGTGGCATGCGGGCCTACCGAGCTAATGGGCTCAAAACTGTGCCCACAACTTTCGAATCGAGCTACATGGCTCTTCGCACTCGAGCTACGTGGGTTTTAACAACCGAAAGCTTCGCTCTTTCGATTCGAGTTACATGGCTTCTTAATGAATCGAAGCATCGAGCTCTTATTGAATCGAAGCCCATGGCTCTTCGCACTCAGCTACGTGGCTCTTTAATATCCAAGCCTCGTGCTTATTGAGGTCGTACATACACTCCGAAATAGCCGGGTTTCTTAAAATTGAGCTTCTATCGCTTTCGAATCGAGCTACATGTGGTTCTTCGGACTCTAAGCTACGGGCTCTAACAAACCGAGCTTCAGTTCCTTTCGATTTCCGAGTTACGTGGCTCTTGACAACCAGCTAAGACGGCTCTTACCGAATCAGCCCATGGCTCTTTTGCACTCTGAGTTATGTGGCTCTTTAATATCTGAGCTCCTGGGTTTTTTCTTCTTCCTTTCCTTGGGAAAGTGCGTGTAGTTTAGATGCCGGTCTATGGAGAATAGGAACAGACTACGTGACTTCCCAAGGTGTCCAAGCTTCTTTATAAATAACCGCCTTCCTTAAAGGGTGTATGTTATACGCCGCTCTCGTTTTCCTTCTTGCCCTCGTTAAGACATGATGAAGCTTCAGGGTTTGATTGCCATTTCGTGAAGTCTGTTTGGTGGTCATAGGCCGACGTTTGGTTTCGTTGTTTTGCCATTTGTTAGAGTTGTGTTGTTCCCTAGTCTTGCCATTTGATGGAGTCAGTTAGGGGAACATGTCTTGAGGAGCCGACATGTTGAATGCTTCAAGTCCCGCTTTATGCTATACCTTTCCTCCCTATTTTCTTTCCGGCTTCCTTTCTTTCTTGTGGTTTCGCTTTGAAACGGGTCGCTTGTTGATTGTAATTTTCCTCGAGACGTAGAGAACTGGCTTGTTTGACAGTAATTCTCTCGAGATAACTCGTAATAAAAGTACAACATTTTGGAAACACGTGATATACTTGTCCGATGTTTCATAACCTCCTAGGTTCTTCCGAGTCCCAGGATTTATGATAAATCGAGTTCCCTAGCTTTTTCTTTATGATTTGACGCAGAGTAGATAGACGAAATTAAACACAAAACTATTGCTTCAACGAAAAATAACGCTGCTCTTACACAGATACACATGCAGGCTTGCTGCAAAACCGTCGAGGTGCTCGGCATTCCGTGAGTGATTCAAGGTCTTTCCCCTTTCTCGCTTAGAAGCCTATAGTTGCTGCCTGATTATCCACTATATGATATAGTCCCTCCATTGGGTCCCGCCCCGTGGAGTGGGTCTTTCTGTCGGGTAGGAGTTTTTGAGCACCAGTCGCCAAGCTTAAACTATTAGCCCGACCTTCCGATCATAGTACCTTGTTGTTTTTATTGGCAACCCTTGGCGTGTTTCGTTGCTCGCTTCGCTTCCTAGAGATCATGTTTGCCGAGACTCATCAGGTTCTCTGCTCGCGAACTTTAATTCCGGGTGACTCTGAGCCCACCGACCTGGCTACCGCCTCTCGTGCCAAAATGCTACATAACGGAGTTTCTCGAGTCGTAGACTTATGATAGTTCTATACGACCATGACTTCTGGAGTATTCTACCCATTTTCCTTTAGGTTTTCAAATTAGTCTTCACGTCGCCTCGAGTCCTTTATAGTGACTTCGCCAGGCGTTGATTGCGATGAGTCGGGATGAATAGTAATTTTGATTATGAGTCATGCAAGTTCTTGAATTTCAGGTTGTCGAATTGCTTTCCATTATCAGATACCAATGCTTTGGGGATTCCGAACCTGCATATTATGGAACGCCAAACAAAGTTTCGTACTTTTTTCTCGGTGATTGTTGCTTATGGCTCGGCCTCTACCCACTTGGTGAAGTAGTCCACTCCTACAATGGTGAACTTGCATTGACCCTTCCACGGCGTGGACCCGAGTAATGCCTAATCCCACCGTTGAAAAGGTCAGGGCCAAGGATCTGGGTCAAGGCTCCTGATGGGAGGTGTGAGATCTCGCAGTTCGACATATTTTTCATTTCTTCCGACTAGTTCCGTACCTTGAGCATCAGGCCAATAATACCCTTGACTCGTGGTTTTTCCCCGCCAAGGCTCGTTGTCATGTATGCCTTCGCACCTCTCTGGCATGTAATCGCATCTTCCTTTCCTATGCATTTGAGGAGGGGTGCAGAAAAACCTTGTTTATAAAGGGTCCCTCGCAAAAGAGCGAATCTAGCTGACCTTGCTCTTAGTTTAGATGATTCATTCGGGTCGCTTGACAATGTCCCGTTTAACAAGTAGTCCCATATGGGGTCCATCTAGCTCATCTCAATCATCACTGGGAAAATTTCTTCGCTGTTGATGTTTATTGAGGGCTTCGGGAGGTGCTCGACTGGTATCTGCCTATCTAGGTCTTCTTGTGACGCCGTTGTTAACTTTGACAGGGCATTCGCCTGTGAATTTTCTACCCTTAGGACCGTGTCGACTGAACCGGGTACAAATTTTTTGAAGCGGTTCACGTACCTTTTTGGGAGTAAGGATCATTTTTCACCTTGCCATTAGGAATCTTTATGCGCTTCACCTTGCGACTAGGAATGTTCATACCTCTAGTTGATCGGCCTGCTAGAGTGGGCAAGGTTAAAAGGCGCGACAATATTTTCCTTCATATTTGGCCGTTAACCGGGCTGGAACCGAATCACGAGTGCTTATTCCACATCGATCCCATCCGGGGAGGTCAGAATCAAACCTGCACCGCGTCCTTGAGCATTGGCGACCCCATCTATGGACAACCTCTAAATGGGGAGGTCGGACGTGAGCTGGGTGGTTTCGGTAGGCTCTGTTGGTGAGATTCATGATGGAAATCTGCTTGACACTTATCCTTTGATCGTTGTTCTTGGCTTGTACCTAATGTCGAACTCACTCCAGCTCTGTAACATTTTGATCCTCGAGGTTTATGGTTTATCTGCGTGTTGCTTCATTGGGTGTTCTATCGGAATCTCGATGGTGTGAGCTTGGAAGTATGGTCGAAGTCTTCTAGCGGTGGTCACCAATGATAGAACTGGCTTCTCCATCTTCGGATACCTTTCCTTTACTCCTCTCAGAGATCGGCTACAGTAATAGACCGGCTATTGTGCTCTATCCCACTCTCTGACCAGGGCGGCACTAATCTAGAAATCGGAAACGGCTAAGTAGAGCATAAGGAGTTCCCCCTCGGAGGGGCTTAGCAGAGTGGGGGGCTTAAGTAAGGTTTTAGTGCTTCAGGCAGCCTCTTTCACGAGTGGGCATCCTAGTGAAAGGCCTTTTTTAGAACTTGAAAGAAGGGTTGACACTTGTCACTGGATCTGGACACAAAGTGACTCAGTGCAGCGATTCTCCCGGTCAGGAGCTGAATTTCTTTGGTGTTTGAGGGTGGCTGCATGTCGAGCACAACTTTTATATTGTTAGATTTGCCTCTATTCTCCGGCTGTTGACTATGAAACCTAAAATCTCCTCAAGTGGAGACTCAGCACACTCGGGCCTGGTTTAAATTTATCTTATAGTTCTTCAGGACCTAGAACGATTTAGCTAGGTGGTCCACGTGGAGCTCGACCTTGATTGACTTCACCAGCATGTCGTTTATGTATACTTCCATGGATGCTCCAATATGTTTTTGGAACATTCTGTTTACCAACCTTTGATAGGTGGGTTCCAGCCAAGTTTCAACCCAAAAGGCACCTGATGAACAAGATGTTCCCCCGTCCTACACACGAATGAGGTCTTCTCTTAGTCGTCGGGTCCATTCCCTGATTTGATTGTAGCCCCGTGAAAGCGTCCATGAAGCCGAGGAGTTCGTGGCCGCAAAGGGCGCCCACTATGGAGGTCGATCTGTGGTGTGGAAAAGCTATCTTTCGGGCAAGCCCGATTAACATCGGTAAAATCAATGCAGAGTCTCCATTTGCCTTTTTCCTTCTTGACGAGAACCACATTAGCCAACTAGTCGGGATAATCTACTTCTTGGATAGCCTGGCCAGAGAGTTTGTCGACCTCTTCGTTGATCGTTTTCCTTTTTAGGAGAAACTTCTTTATGTTTGACGTAGTTTGAATGCAGGGAATGACATTAGCTTATGTGGTGATAACCACAATAATTCCTCCCATGTCCTCTTGCATCCAAGCGAATACTTCCACATTTTGCTTTAAGAAGCGGATGAGGAGGTCTTTGACGTCCTCAACCAATTTGGATCTGATGTAATCGAGGTGTTCTGGCTGGTCGTTAAGTTTTACTAGTTCCAGCTCTTCTGAGGGCATAGGTCGGGTGTTTAATTCATCTCTCATGTCTAGCTCATCCATGTGGATGCTGTCAATTGCTTTATGTTTCATTGATGCCACGTAGCACTCCTTGGCTACCTGCTGGTCTCCTCAAACCATTCCTACTCCATTCTTCGTAGGGAATTTGACAACCATATGATGTAGCGGAAGTGACGACCTTACGGCATCGAGAGGCCTCGCCCAAGAATATGTCAGATGCCGATGGGGCATCCACTATGAGGAATTCGCTTCGGTACTGGGGTCTCCCAAAGAGTACCAATATACCGACCCTGTGGGTAGCACTCTTCGAAGAATCCTAATAAGCCGGCGCACCGGCCTCGCTTCTCCCTCCCGGTCTATTTTGTCAAACACCGACTTTAAGATGATGTCGCCGAAGCTCCCGTTGTCGATCAAAGACCTTAGAACTGCTTTGTCGCCACGACGGCCCTTATTACCGGGCCAGTCATCATAGTGGATGTTGCGCTTCCATGTCGAAGTTCGAGAAGGTTACGGGTATCCAACCAACTCCGAGCTCGACACTACCAGACCTCCAGCGGTCTCCCGACCGATGTTGCGTAGTGAGCCTTCGGGCCGAACCCGACTCTACCACCGCTAATCCCTGAAATCACATTGATCTCCGTGGGTTGCCGCTTGGCCGAGCGTCACCGGGCCGGGTCGACAAGGTGGTGGAGGAGGTGCCTGGTTCCGATCTTCTGGAGCCACGTAACGGCAGAGATGTCCACGTCGGATTAGGAATTCGATTTCTTTCTTCAATTGAATACAATCATCTGTCCGGTGCCCATGATCTCTATGGAACTCGCAGTACTTGGTTATGTCTCTTTTCGCTGGGTCCGATTTCATCTGAGACGGCCACCTCAAAAACTTCTCATGCTGCACCTTGTATATGACTTGAGACACCGAGGTCGTCAGGGGGGTGAACTGCCGAGGTGGGTATCGCGGTTGCAGCTTGGGCTGGGGTGGAACCAAGCGGTCCTTGACGCAGAACCTCTTCTCTCGGGAGATCGATCTCTCGTCTTCTCATTCCCGTGGATCTCGCCCCGGTCTCTTCATTTTCCTGGCTTGATCCCGCTTTTTCTCGTCCTTTCTTTTCTCCTTTTGTGTGGAAGAGCTTCCCCGCTTTGACATAAGGGCCTCCTCGCCGTTGATGTAATTTTTTGCTTTGGCGAGCACCTCAGCCATGCTTGCCTGAGGGTTCTTCAAGATGGAAAACATTAGGTCTTTGTATTGTATGCCTAACCCGATGATAAAGGCAATGATGGAAAATTTCTCATTTAGGATGTCTACCTTTAACGACTTTGAGTTGAACTTCTGGACGTAGGACCTCAGATTCTCCAGTGGGCCTTGCTTTATTGTTAGCAGGTGATAGCTCGACTTCCTGTACGTCCGGGCTCCGATGAAGTGGGATACGAAAGCGATGGAGAGCTCTCTAAAGGATGAGATTGAGGCTGGCGGAGCCTGAACTGCGCCACCGCCGAGCCCTGCTGATGGGCAAAGGCCTCCGTGATCTTACGAGGTCTCGTATCCATGCAGCTCCATCCGACTTCAGAGGTGCCGAGGTTATTCACGGGTCTTTCGCTCCATCAAAGCTTCTATTTGAGGCATTCGAACTTCGTCGAAAGGCGTCGTCAGAATTTCTACGCGAATCCGATTCCATTTGCCGTACTGCAGCATCCATGGAGATCAGTCAATTTTTACAACCTCCTTCATATGGCTAAGCTTTGTCGATGTCTTGGAACCGTCCCAAGATTGTTCCCCCTTCCCGCTGATATGGTTGGCTCATCACCCCGCCATTCTTGTCGCATCCCTCATCGTGACCACATCCCTGAGGGTACGTGAGGGATCATGCCCCTTGGTTTGGCTATTTTCTCCTCCTCCGTAAGCGTCTCGGGGGGCGCCGAGGTGTTGTTGTTCCTCTTGTGGAATGGTATTGCGGCCTTCACGGGCCTGTTGTGCCTCTTGTAGGCGTTGCACCTGTCTGGTGAGTTCCGCCAACTCCCTTAGCAGACGCTGATTAACGAGACGGAGTGCCTCCATCTCGTTGCTAACGACGTGAAGAGCTCCAAGATGATCCCCGTTGTCCATTGCCAACGTCAGTCCCGTTGGTCTTAAGGCCCTTGGGGTCAGTTGACTCTACTCATGTTTCGAAATGATACTAATAAATACTAAGAAATCTCAATTGATTTGGTAAAGGAACAGTCAGACACTCGAAATATACCCTAAAGAAGCTAAACTCAGGTATATTAAAAGCTAAATAGAATTTTCAGGAAATAAAACGAGACTCGAATTTATATCCTAAGCAAGTGGTAAAGTGGAACTTATCCAATTAGGATATATGACATAAGAAGAATAGACGGATGCCAAGCATAATATGAGAAAATTGGAAACGGAAATAGTAGAAGCATGGAAGGACTAACTAGCAAAAATGTGAAAATAAACAAATGACTGCCAAACATGGCCTTAAGGGGGAAGCAAAATATCCCATTCGGGCTCTCATTTGATGAGAGAAAATCGAGAGGAGAGCAAAAGGAGAGAAGAAGAAAAGAAGAGGAAAAGAGAGTTACATAGGCTAAGAAGAAAAGAAGGAGGAAAAGCAAAAAAAAAGGTATGGAAACTAGATGGGATTTGTAGTTTTGTATGGATTCGGTTTAAATTGTGAAGTAATTGAGTTAGAGTTTGTGTTCAAAACCCTAACAAATCTCGGTGTTTGGGTTGTGTGTATGGGTTATAACCCATATTAGAATGCATTGGGATAATTCAAGTGGAAAGGTTTTGTTAAGATAAGTAGTAAAAGAGGATTTGAATAGAAAAGAGATGTCAAGATGAAAAATGAAATGATTTTGAAGTGTATATGGACTATAGAGCTTGAATTGATGGAAAAATATGAAAATGCGTAGTGCTCACATTCGGCATTTTCTGGGATGCCTGCACAGAAATGCCTGCTTTCTCGTTTCGACTGGGGCTCGTATTTTAGCCATTGCTCATTTCTTACCCGATTGAGTGAGATTCAAGTGGCTAATTAACCAGACTTCAAGGAGAACCAAACATCCAAATAGAAATGTTTGAATTCGATTCTATGTGGCCCAAAAAATTAATTCAAAGTAGGCCATGGTTCAGTTTCAATTCTGCCCGCTAACATAGATTAACCCGGTTGTTTTGACGTAGTGAGTTTTCGAGTCTGACGGTGTGATTCCAATTGGAGAAGAACCTTAGCACCTAGCTTCAAAAGAGTATAAAGAACCAGTGTCAAATATGGAGTTAAGACATTGTAAAATGGGTATTTCAAACAGTCCCGAGTGTAAAATCTGTAAAATGACTAGTTTGGCATGAAAATGCCATAACTTGAATTTGGATGAGTCAATTGGAATGATTCCACTTCTAAGTAAAGTAGATTCATAGAGGAAAAAAGGGATTTGAATTGAGGGCATTAAGGCTATTTTGTAAAGAAAAGGGTAATTTGGTCATTTTGGCCATATTTTTAAGTGTGGTTAAATGAGATTTAAGTGAATGTGATGTGGTCGGGTGAAAATGACGTGTATGGTGGATTAAACAGTTATGGTTAATGGTTAGTTGTGGTTTTCTTTGAAAAAAGGTGAAAAGACTATCGGATTCGAAATGGGAATTAATAGAAGTAAGCTGGATTGAGCAAGAATCGGTGAGTGTAAAACTAATATTTTAAATCAGCTTTAAAGGTAAATGATTTTAATGTGAAAAGGAAAAGATTAATATAAATGTTTATATATGTATATCCATAAGAGGCTGTGAATGTGGAGAATGTTTACTTTGGTTTAAATATATGTATTTATATTAAATCTTTATATATGTATGTATATGTTAAGGCATTATGGAAGTTTAAAAATGTGTAAAGAATGCATAGATATATTTGTATATATATGTGTTTTTAATGATAAAGTAAAGGATTTAAAATGATTTATAAATGTATTTTCAAGAAAGGAGGAATGACTTAATGTTAAATGAAAAGTTTAATGTAAATGTTTATATATGTATGCATATGTTAAGGCATTATGGAAGTTTAAAAATGTGTAAAGAAGAATGCAAAATGTATAAATGATAAAGTAAAGGTTTTAAATGGATTTATAAATGTATTTGGAAGAAATGTTTTACTGATGGTTACCCTAACCCCATATGATCAAGAGGACTATATCCGCTGAGAGGTACTTTAAGCATGTGTGATTTCCAGAGGGTAAAGTTGTTGTGTTTACTAATCGAGGGAGGGAATGTGTTAGAGTAATATCCTTACATCGTGATAAAGTGCTATGACTGAACTCCTATGCAAAGCGTGAGTTTCTCTCGCAGCCAGTAGTGATTATGAATGGAATGAGGATCGCCCTCACCGCCGCACTAAACTGCTCTGTGTTTATCCCCCGGTTCCATCGTAAAGAAAGAAAGTTCGAGGCATAAAATGTTTAAGGCATAAATGATTTTAATTGTATAAGTATTTCTATTATAAAGAAAGAAAGAAAGTTTGAGGCATAAATGTTTAAGGTATAAATGGATTTTAATTGTATAAGTATTTATTATAAAGAAATAAAGAAAGTTTGAGGCATAAATGTTTAAGACATAAATGGATTTTAATTGTATAAGTATTTATTATCAGAAAGAAAGAAAGTTTGAGGCATAAATGTTTAAGGTATAAATGGATTTTAATTGTATAAGTATTTATTACTTTGATATATACCGAAAAATGTTATCTTAATGAAAATGCCACCACCGGGCTCGTTTAGCCTATTGTTTTCCATATGTTTCGTAATATTTTCAAGATCCGAGACAAAGGCCAGAGCATCCTTCTCTGTGCAGTTGAGTTGGTCACTGGTGAGACGATGCATGTAAACTCGCATTGTATAAATAGTTTGCATATTTTATATGTCTAATAATTTGTCATGTATATGCATATATGGATATATTTTGAAAAGGAACTACTTAGGCTAGCCGACTTATGTCCCGCCAAGCCTGCTTTCTTTGCAAAACTGCGATGGAATTGAAGAAGTTTTGAATGTTTTGATGATTGAAATGAATAAATGTATATGGTATATATTGTGTTAATGGAGTTGTGACGAGAGTCCTATTAAATCCAAGTTGAAAATTTGAAGACTAGAAGTGTTTTAAATGCTTATGTGCATTTGTAAATTTGGGAAAGTCCGAAACAGGAAACTCGGCCAATTTTTCAAAAACTAAGTGTTTGGAAAAGAAAAGAAAAGAAAAAAATTTTACCACTTTGCTTCCGTGATTATTTCTAAAGATATGTTAAGATTGTGAAGGGGCTTCTTACCTTACTGATTTTATTCAATCGCTTTAAGGAAAAGTTTCATATCCATCGAGTGATATCGAGGTCCCCGTTCATGAGGTTAATCCGGCCCGATCCTTCAACGTGGTATCGTGAGCTACGCTTTGAAAATGTTATAAAGATTTGCACTATTTTTCATGGCGATTGTTTTAATGTTTTATTTTAAAATTGCATAAATTATTTATGTGATTTTAAAATCATATATGCATTACATGACATATTAAATTTGCTGCCGAGGCTTCGACCCGCTAATACTGTGAGAGCTCCCGAGGCATTGAACACCCGAGGAACATGTTGATGAGTCTCAGCAGATGTTCCTCCAATCCATAAGACATGACCCTATGCCTTCGTGAGCCACCACGTACGTACCGCCACCGCCTCCCGAGGTCGCTGGAGTGACGTATAATTTTTAGAGCAGATGGGCTTAGCTTTTAGCCAACAGATTACGATGTTCTCGAGAGCCGATAGCTTTATAGAGAGGGGCGAAAGCTGTGGGCACGTGGGAATCATGATGGATCGAGACCCGAAAGGCTTCTTCATGGTTAGAGGGAAATGAGCGGGTCTACCAGGTGATGCAGTGTACAGATGAGCAGATGGTCACTTTTTCTACTTTTCTCCTACGGGATAGAGCGTTAGAATGGTGGAGGGCAGTTCAGAGGAGACGCCTGCAGGAGGTCCCGGGTACGCCCAAGGAAGAGCGATGATAAGCCTGTCTGCACCCGCCACCGGTGATGCGAAGGCCGAGAGCTCCTTAGCCGGTTGTGGGACATTCCTCAAATAAATTATGAGCGGAGTTTTTCTGAGCTCGTTAGACATGTCCCATTTAGTAGGGAGGACGAAGTTCCGAAGACCAAGAGGTTTCGAGGTCTTAGTCCGTAGGATTTGGACCACAAGAAGGGCCGACAGCCCCACGCACGACCAGTAGTAAGAGGCCGCAACAGTGGATGAGAGGAGCATGGGTTTGAAATTCAAGTACGTGACAAATAAAGACGTAAACGGAGCGGTCAACGTGGGTTCAGGAGGTTCCAAAGTAAGCAATTAGTGGTTTTATGATTATTTATCTAAACCTTCAATTGAGTTATATTAAGGCTTTAGCTATTAAATTGACATGATTCTAAAGTTGATTTTGCTAAGAAAGTGAAAGAAAGAATGAGATTATAAGGATTGTCAATTTAGGTCAACTTTGATGTTAATGGAAGTGATGTTGTTTGATCGGGTTTTTTAATTGATTTAATGACATTACTAAATGCTTCAAGGAATTAATGGAATTAATGGAATTGTAAGTTGAATAGAAAAATGAGATGAGAGGTTAGGCCAAGAAAGGGTTTAATTGAAAACGCACGGTTCGACTTAGTTTAAGTAAATGACATCGATGAATTATCAAATGTAAATTTGTTGAAAGAAACGGAAGAAATCAAGAAATAATTATGAATGTGTGACATGTAGGATTTGACCACCTTTAGAGAAGTATGGAAAGTTGAGTTTCCATTGATTTTACTCAATTGGAAGGATTAAATGCCCAATGGAAGGTGTTAGGAATTAATGTTTTACCAAGAAGAATTGATTAAGGTATAAATGTAATTTTTTGCTAAGGTGAAGGGTACGGTGGGTTTTTCACTTTAAGGATGCTAATGGCTTGATTTAAGGTCATAATGATATTGTCATGAGCCTTGATTTTTAATTGGAAGTGAATTGACAAGTTTAGAATTCATGATGAGGATGTTCCCAAGACAAAGATTCGTAACACTGGCATGTGCATTTTGAGTTTCTAGTCATGCGCATTCGACTTCACGAATGCCCCAAATGCTATGGATCTCATGAACAGATTTTCAGTTTACTTAGATCACTTGTTATCGTGTTTATTGACGATATGACCGATCTCTTCAGCAAAGGGAGAAGAACATGCAGAGCACTTGAGGGATAATTTCAGAAATGATCATGGAACACTGCTATATGCCAAACTCGCAAGTTTCGCTTGCTCGACAAAGGTCGTCTTTCACACATAGTTTCGGGGCAGAGGGGTCTCATGGATCCGCAGAAGGTCTGCTTACATCGAATTGGAAACCTCCTACGAGTGTTACAGAGATAAGAAGTTTTCTCGGCTCGCAGGTATTACCGTAAGTTCGCTGAGAGATTTTCAAGATACCGCACCTTCGACTGCATCACGTTTATTATGAATCGCTTATGGCCGCAGGCTCGTCGCCAGAGCTCGGGCGAACTAAAGGAGATCGACTCACCCAGAGACTACACTTCCATCGCAAGATGGCTTCAGAAGATCATGACGCCAGCAAGGCCTAGGTTGTGTATTAATGCGCACGACAAGGTGATCAGACATGCTTCAGTAATTGAAGAAGCATGAACATAATTATCCTACACAACAATTCGAACTAGCAAACAGAGTATTTATTCTCTGGCTGATATGGAGGCATTACTTATATGGAGTGCCCCTGTAGGGATTTTTACTTGATCATAAGAGCTAAGATTCTTAAGGTAAGGAACTTCCAACATGACAAAGGAGATGGATTGAATCCATCAAGGATTATGAATGCAGCCATTGAATATCATCCCGAAAGGCGTAACGTGGTAAAGAGATGCTCTTAGTAGGAGACCCATGAGTTCCCTATCGCACTTCAGGGCCGTGGCATCTTCCTCGACTCATAAAAAATTGAGGTCCTCGGGTGTGAGGATCTGAACCTGACAGACTGTGGAGCACTGTTAGCCATATTTCATGTACGGGCCCGTATTGATAGACAGGATTAGAGAGCTTCTGGGACCGTGGATCCAGCGCATAGTGAAGCTGAGCGGCGTAGTCCGGCAACGAGAGGATTTATCATTGAGAGAGGACGGCATGCTGGGTCATGGGACGAGGTTGTAAAATTAGATGGTGGCGATGCAGTAGCAGAGATTATGGAGGAAGCCCATTCTTCTCGCTATGCTATGCATCCGAGAAGCACAAGATGCATCATACCCTAAAGGAACACTACTGGTGGAAGTGGCATGAAGAGTGGATACTGCAGAGTCGCCTCCGTTATGTCTCACATGTCAAACAGGCAGTTTAACATCAAGCCTACACAGATCTCATTACAAATTACTCCCGATCCCTTAGTGGAAATGGGAGAGAATCATGGATTTTGTGGTAGGATCTCCACGCTGTCGAGTGGCCATATGATACGATATGGGTGATCAGAGATGCACTAATGAAATCAGCCCATTTCCTACCTATCATGAATAGTGATTCATTGGATAAGTTGGCCCAATTATATGTTAGAGAGATTATCGATTGCATGGTACGCCGCCCATTGTCTTCGTGCACAGATCCCTGTGCCACCTCTACCTGCTAGCCCGGCCACGTAATGCCCTTGGCAAATTAAACTCCGTATTTCAAAGACGACTTTCATCCACGTACTCCGATAATAATCCGAGAGGACTATACGGTACTTTAGAGGATATGCTTAGGGCATGTGTTATGGAGTTTAGGGAGTCGGCCACCCATCTACCCCCACATGAGCTTTTGCATACACAACAGCTTATCGTGCCGCATTGCATGGCCCTTGCGAGGCTCCTTTTTATGGACTAAATGTCGAACCCGCCCTGTTGGGAAGAGGTAGGCGAAAGGAAATTAGTAGGTCCGGTAATTACCTGAAGTGGACTTAAATGATAAGATCAAAGCTTATAAGGATAGATCAAAAATCAGACAAGACCGACAAAGCAGGGACACCCGCCGTAGGGACCCTGAGTTCGAGGTGGATATGGTATTTTAGGATTTCCCATGGAAGGGCGCATTTTAAGATTTGGGAAATGTGGAAAGTCGAGTCCACGATATATCGGGCCATACGATCGCTGCAAGAGAGGTGGATTGGAGAGGTGGCATATCGATTGAGCTGGTGTCCGACCCTCAAATCGCATTCACGATGTTTTCCCATGCTTCTATGCCCGCAAGCGCACTACCGCACCCTCACATGTATCGCACAGAGCAAATCCAAGTGGGAAAATACAGAGAACCTTGACATACGCAAGAGGAAACCGCATCCTGTAACTGTCGAGAGCAAGTTCCTCGCGCAACAAGACTATTCCTAACAAGCAGAAGTGCATCAGGGAGGAGTCACACAAGAGAAGCCGCTACACGGAGCAATGGAAGTGGCGCATGAAGAGGCACTATCCCCATCTTCGATGCGTGTGTACGAATGTTTTAATTTCGAGGACAAATTCTATGGGCGGGAGGAGAGTTGTAACACCTCGAAATATACCCTAGCGCGCTTTCTGACTTGTGTATGGTATATTAAAAGCTGAACAGAATTGTGAAATAAAATCCAGAGAACCTTAATTTATATCCTAAGCAAGTGGAACTTAACCAATTAGGGAGATATATATGACATAAGAACAAAGAATAGATTGATGCCAAAGTATAATATGAGAAAATTGGAAGGAAATAGTGGAAGATGGAAGGACTAACTAGCAAAAAATGTGAATATACAAAAATGACTTGGCTTAACACCTCCTAAAATACCCTGGGTGCTCTTTTATAATAAAAAAATTTATTATATATTCCGTATATTATTGAGCTAACTCTGGGTATTTTTCCTGGCAAATTTTTTTTATTGATTAGATGATTGTTGAACTTAAATGAACCCAAGTGAAAAAGAGAAAATGTATAGAAATTGTAAAATGGGGACCCATGGCCAATTGTAAATAAGTTTATATAGTTCAATGATATTAGGTAGAGAAATAAATGAGTAAAAGGAAAATCAAGGGAAATGACACGTGGCATGTAGGGAGAGTAGGAGCAGCTTCCTCCTTTTTTAAAAAGTACATTAAGAGTGATCCATAAGAAAAGAAAAATAGAGAAAAGGGAAAGCCAGAGGAGAGAGCCCGGACTCCTTCTCTCTGTTAGATTTCACGCATTCTGACCACAGTCTCCCAGCCGGTTAACTGGGGTAAGGAAGTCTTCCTGGGGTGACAAGAGCGCGGCAGAGACCAAACCTGGACTTTCGACAAACCCATGAGGTCTTCCCACTTGGCCCTCTTCTACCCCAAGGATCGTTGGCAAAGCGGTCCGGCCCAGGAAAGTTTCGGCTGCCATTTAAACCATGGAAGCTGCCACATTAGGAAGGCAAATAAATCAACCTTAGAGCTGATTTTTGGGTACCGAAGGAAGAGAAATTGGTAGTGTCCTTCTAGTAAATTGTAGCCACATCAATTAGCTTGATGTTAGGCTTTGAATTTCGATTTGGACCTCTATAAACTAAGTTATAGTCCTTTAATGAGGTCACCGCCTAAATCTGGTTCCGCCGCTTGTCCGCCGGTCAACTAGCCGTACCTAGAACGGGTTTTGATCATAAACAGCAGAATTTGGTAGTAAGTCCTTCTAGAATTGTAGCCACATCAATGAACTTGATGTTAGGCTTTTGAATTTCTAATTCGACTTATGTAGACCAAGTTATGGTCTTTTTTACTCGAAAACAAATAAATGGGTCGGGGTTGGTCGCCAAACCGAGGTCGCCAACAAAGTGGTCGCCAAACAAAGGTCGCCAAATGTTGGTCATCGTAAAACCGGTGGTCGCCAAACGCTGGCTCGCCAAACAAAGGTCGCCAAACAAAGGGTCGCCGTGACCGTGCTGATCGCCAAAACAATGTCGCCAAACGCGTTGGTCGGCCCAACAAAGCGGTCATCCACCGCGTTTCGCCGCTTCAGTCGCCGCTGTTGACTACGCGATGACCTCCAACTTCGAAGGTCATATCTCCTTCGCTTGAACTCCGATTTGGGTGTTCTTGACTCATGGAAAGCCCATGGATTCAAGAATACATTCATATGCCTGAGGAGGATGTTAGGATGTCAGAACGAGGTGTTTGACTGAGCTCGTCACCTAAGGTAGCTAGTCGGGCCAGTCAGCTCGTCAAAGTTGATCACACATGACCTCCAACTTCTAAGGTCATATCTCCTTCGCTTGAACTCCGATTCAGCGTTTTTAATTCTGCTGGAAAGCCCATTGAGTCAAGAATACATTAATATTCTGAGTAGTATAGAAGAGCAGCCACCAAGTGTGGTAGACGAGCTGTCCAGTTTCGGGTCTGCTCTCGTCGTGGTCAGATTTGACTGTGTGCGACCCTCCAACTCTAAGGTCCTAACTCCTACGGTCCGAACCTCGATTCGAGTGTTCTTGCACTCTATGGAAAGCCCATTGAGTCAAGAATCCATCTACATATAGATTGCTTAAATTGAACTCATATTAAACTCCGAAAATCAATCCTAACCAAAACCATCAGGGTACACTTGAATACATACTTTAATGAGCCTTTTTGACAAGGGATTCATTATGGTGAAAGCTTTAACCGGTGATTGCATTCCAAGGATTGGAATCAAAGTGCAAATATTTTTCGGGTTTTTTCACCAACCCTATTCTTCCCTCGTTTCAAGTTTTTTGGCATGTTGCCTAAAAGCATATTGAATTGATTTAATTGATTTGAGAAAAGTGATCGTGGAAATACCGCATATAAAAAATTTCATGATTATTGAAAATAAATCAAATGTTTATACAAGCGCATATTGTACTATATTTTGCTATAAAGGATTTGAACGCTCTTAAATAGAATGTTAACCTGCTTATTTCTGATTAAGGATAGATTGGTATACCTGATAGGGTTAAATAGCAAGACTACGAACTATTGACGGTCACTCCCATCGCCAGCCCCAATCAGACGGTGAAGTGTTCACTATTTGATTGTTTATAACCAGCCGCAGCCCAAACGGACCGGCATCGTTATAAAACCATGATACCCGCCAGCAGCCAACCGGACCGTGCTCTGGACTCGATATCCCGTATATCGAAGACATAGGTTAAATTCGCAAGTGCAACTCGACCCTACGCATAACTCGAATTGATCGGGCATAACTCCGAAGTGATCGACAAACCTAATTGATTGGCATAACTGAATTTATTTTCATAACTGAATTGATTTTCAGAATTGAATTGAATGTCAGAACTAAATTGAATTTGTGAGCATATTTGAATTGATTCGAGATCGTGGAAATATTGATTATGAAAATGTATTTACGGGACGATCAATGAACTATACTTATTGTATATATATAACAAAGTATATGTAATGTATTTATATTGATCATCCAAATGATTGAAAGTTCAATTATTAAATTGCATAAATTGATTAAGCCGAACTCCGGTGAATGGATTGTGATAAACCACTAAGCGATTTAAAAAATGTTAATATTTGCTTTACCACCCGCGCATCGGTGCCGATAGATAGTGGATCGATAGCACCCAAGATCAGGAAAGCTGCCGAAATATAAAGCAGTTGCAGTAAACTTCCCAGGTATGCTCCTACATGTGCACTCATTTCATGTGTTCTTTTGATATGGATATTTTGTATAAACAATTTGAATATCGAACATCTATTTTGTAAATTCATTTTGAAAAGGCTTGGATGCCTAAGCATTGTAAATGGATTTTCTTGTTAATGTAAATGTTTCTACGGGCTTGCCCAATTTCAATCAGCTCGGGCAGAAAGATATGATTTTGAGTAATTTTGAGTGATTTTAGTGGCATCCCTGACCGGTTCTGATCCGCCTGCCGGTCGGGCCGTAAGGCGCCACAACTTTATCGGGTATCGTGAGCCTATGCTTGCGCCGCTTCACAAAATGATTTTTAAAATTGTTTCAGAACGATTTTGAAATTGTGGTTAATATGTATTTCATTTGCATATAAAGGATGACATGACTCGACAAAGGATCTTGCCTGGTCTTAATGGGATAAGCATGGACTTATCTGGCTTCCCTCTTAGGGCTCTAGGATGACCAGGGATTCGCCCCAAACAGCCTCTGCTTAGCGCTGAAGGCGGGCAAGCATCCCATGCCCCACCAATGAATGAACCGTAACAAGTGCGTGAGGTACTATGGGTAATTTCAGCGCCTAGTTCAGGCATTGCAAAGAGCCGGCAAATTAGCTGGAATTGCTCCAGAAAACGATCACCATTGAGAGAGAATGGCAAGGTACCGACCAGATTTTATGGGAAGAAAGAAGCATGAGACTTCTATGGCGTAAAATCGCTCGAGAGAACCGAGCGAATGCTTGTGCAAATGCATCGCACAACCAAGAGAAGTTGGAATGTGCGACCATTACTTCAGATTTAGGTCATCATGGTGGGTTTCCGTGACCAGACCGCACCACATCGCAGAGAGAGTGACACGGGAGTTCTTCGATGAGTTCAAGAAACATTATGTGGGTTGCATTTATCCGAACAACATGAGACGAGGAAAGTCACATAACTGCTAAAGACAACATGAGCGTGACCTAGTTTCTCTATCAAAGAGAATTTCACATCAGCTTGAGCAAGTATGCTCCCCCGAGATACTTGTGAGTGAGGGAAGAAAAGTCGTAGGTTTGAAGACGCCCGCACGACTACCCGAGCCCATGTCACATTTTGGCGAGGATTTCTCCAAAATTGTGACATGTGCATCAATGTGAAAGAGTAAAGAAAGAGGAAAACTGTAGAAAGGATAAAAGACAAAGTGGAAAGAAAATCCAGTCGGGCCTAGCTCGCAACAACAAAGAAGGAAGAAATTATGGGACCACAGGTTCCAATCAGCCTATAGCACGTGCCACGGTAGAATGGCCTACTCTACCACATCTCATCGGGAGTACACCAGAGGTCCTTCTGTGAGGACGACGCTTCCCATTGCCCCATTGTGGGAGAAATCATAAAGGAGAATGCAAGCTGGGAGAGACCTACAAAGTTTTTGTTTGACTAGTGGATCCAAAGAGCATAGATGCGAGATTCACCCCCAGAGCTCGCTCATTTACAAAAGACCACGACCGGGGTACAACTTTAGTGTTACAAAAAAAGGCAATAAGAGTGAGCCATCACCGAAAGTGTTCGAGACAAAGTGGACACAAACTTTGGCAGTAGCGAGATGGCTTCCATGCTCCACCCAGAGCATATGCAATGAAAGCAAGTGGAAGATACCGACGCCCGCATGTGATAGTCGGTAATTTTACTATCTTTGATACTATTATGCATGCATCGATAGACTTCAGGATCGACTCATTCATACATAAAGTACTAACATACCCAACCTAGGTAAATTGCCGAGGAAGTGAAACCGAGTATGACATCTCGTGGACGAACCCGTCGCTAGCGTTATCAGGAATGTGAGTCTATAGAGACGTCCCACTAAACACGAGTATGAATTCGGGAGATTTGATCGAAGCTATCCTTCTGAGCTCATGATATCGGGACGGATCAAGTTGTCCTCGGCATCAAGCAATACCATTGTAGAATGAAAAGAGTAACCTTTAAGACACCGATCGAAGATGTGCAACCTTCATTTGCGAGAGGTCAAAACCATCTATCTATCGTGATATCTCGCGCCACCGCTAGAACAATGGTACGGAAAGGATGTGAAGCCTACTGCTTACGTGATTGATATGGTGAAGGCAAGGCCTAGTGTATCCGATATCCCTACCAAGTAGCTTACCTTCCTGATGTGTTCCCAAGAGTTACTGCGGATTGCCCCACATGTAGATATCATTGAGTTCCATTGACGCCGTACTGTGTGCCACACCAAGATCCATTACACCGTACGTAATGGCTCCACTGGGGAGCTGGGTGGAATTGAAATTGCAGCTGTAAGAACTACTAGAAAAAGGGTTTGTTGCACTGCGGTATCACCACGGAGCTCCCCGTTTTTGCTAAAAGAAAGAGGGCACTCGACTATGTATTGATTACGCATAACCTAATTAAAAGTTAATTAGTGAAAGAATAAGTATCCTGCTACCCGTGTAATTGGATGATTGGTTTCGAATTAATTAAAAGGTGTGCAAGTATCTTTTTCAAAGATCGTACTGCATCCGGGTACCATCACTTGAGAATTAAAGATGTCGATGTGCATAAGACGGCGTTAGGACGCCGATACGACATTATGAGTTCTTTGTAATGCCGCTGATCGACAAATGCTCCAACCGGGCCGCTCACGGACCTAATGAATCGCGTTTTCCGACCGTATGTGGATCGCTTTTGTCGAGTGTCTTGGCATCGCATATTCTTGCGGTATTCAAAAGATTAGATAGTCATGACACACACCTTAGAGTGTTGTTAGAGACTTCGAGAAAAGAGCAATTATGCAAACCGAAAGCAAGTGTGAGTTTGAAGAATGAAGTTCCGCATATAGTATCGAAAGAAGGAATCCGAAATAGATCCAAAGAAAATAAGTGGTCACCAAGTGAATGGAAGCCACCTAGAATGTTACAGGCTTTCGTAGTTTCGACTAGCAGGATACTACACATCTTCTAAGTATGGGTTTTCTATGACTGTGAATCTTCCACATTTATCAGATTGCTCCGTAAAAAATGTAAAGTATGAATGGAGTGAAAATGTCAAAGAAGTTTCGATAAGTTTCTGCAAAGCATTCTTAACCGAGGCTCTGCTTACTCAACCGACCGGTGGTAGAGAATATGTGGATTTTTAGTGATGCTGTCAAAAGCAAATGGACTCGATGTCCTAATGCAAGAGGGTAAAGTGGTAGCCTATGCTCAAGACGCTTGAAGCCGCATGAAAGGAACTACCCCACGCATGATACTCGAATCGGGTCGCACCAGATCGCTGAAAATTTGGAGACATTATTTGTATGGAGAGAAGTGTTTCATCTACACCGATCATAAGAGTCTTAAGTATTTCGCCTCACAAATAGAAAGCTTAACCGAGGCAACGGAGATGGATGGAACTCGATGTTATTACGACCGTAATCGATTATCACCGAAAGGCCAAATGCAAGGGCTTCCTGACGCTGAGCAGAGTCAATACGAACGCCAGCGTTGAATGCCCATTTGTCATTATATGACGATGGTACCGTAGTGGCGTAACTAATAGCGAGCATTCCGAAGTTCGTTGAATCAAGTGCTAGAGGCACAAAGGAAAGAAGAGAAAAATTGCTGCCATACTTTTAAACGTGATTAGAAATGGTAAGGAAACCGAAGTTCACGTTGAACGAAATGGAGTGTTGTATTATAAGGATCGGTTTCAGTACCGACTGTAACATCACGAGAAATCCATACTTGAAATAGGCACATGGGCTGGATCTTTGCTATCCATCCCGCAGCACAAAGATATCGAGATTTAAAATGTCATTCTCCGTGGTCCCGATGAAAAGAGACGTGGTCGTAATTTGTAGCCAAGTGTTCATGCGGTCAAAGAGTAAAGGCAGAGCATCAAGTTCCTTCTGGATTATTGCAGCCTATTAGAGTACCTGTGTGGAAATGGGACCTAATCACCATGGATTTTGTGGTCGGGTTTACCGATGCGGGAGAAGGCGCTGCGACTTTCGTTCAGTCTAGTGACTCAGATTTAATCAAGCTCCTGTACCTCATCTTAACAATGGAGAATTTCATTCAAGTCTACCCACAAGCTAGCGTAGCTATATATCAAGCGGTAAAATAGCTCTAGCTTACATGGGATTCCTATATCCATTATTTCTACCGAGATCCGAGTTTCATTTCGAGATTTCGTAGTGGAAATTGCAAGAGGCCTCTGGGCACGACTGAATTTCGCATACCGCTCCACCCACAAACTGATGGACAATCCGAGAGAGTGATCCGTGACTCGAAGATATGTTAAGGGAGTCATGGTGGATCGACCTTCGGGAGGGTAGCTGGGGATCAACACATTGCTTTTAGTTGAATTTGTGTACAACAACGCTTCAATCAGCACATCAGAATGCTCATGAGGCTTTATATGGGAGAAAATGTAGAACACCAATGTCGACGGAATCGAGCGAAAGTTGAAAGTGATCGGGTCCTCGACTTGATACAAGAGACCGAAGAAAAAGTGAAATGATTGGGAGAGATATTGAAGGCGGCCACTCAGACGAAATCATGGTGCCGACATGAAAGAAAAGACATTACCTGATATGAGACGCATTAAAAGTGTAAGTTTCTTTGAAAGTATCGCATGATGAAGAAGGTGATGAGATTGGGAAAAAGGGCAAGTCGAAATCTAGATTTACCGCCCCTATGAAGTGGGATCAGAGTGGGACCAAGTGGCATACGTATTTGTATTACTCCCACTTTGAAAAGATCCATGATGTGTTTCACGTGTCCATGCTACTTGAGGTACCGAATGAGTCTCACACATGTGGGCCTCTTCTGGAGAGACATCACCAGTCAGAGGCCAGATTTGACATATGAAGAAGAGCCAAAAATGATTTTGCTCTGAAGTGAAGGCGAATTGCCGAATGGCAAGATTCCAAGTAGTCAAGGTGCCGCCGTGGAGAAACCATAAGAGATCGAAGAAGCCACTGGCCACTTTGAAAGTGAGGTGTTCACGCGCAGCAAAGATCCGCAATCAAGTTGACTAAGGTAATTTCGAGGACTAAAATTTCTGCTAAGTGGGGAGAGTTGTAACACCCTTGCAAAATACCCTCAAAATTTTTATAATAAAAAATTATTATATTCCCGGCATAATCGAGCCAACTTGGGTATTTTTCTCGAAATTTTTATTGATTAGACATCGTTGAATCCTGGAATGAACCCAAGTGAAAAGAATAAAATATAATTGTAAATAATCTAAGGGTCAATTGTAAATAAGTATGTGTCTCATGATACAGAAATAAATGAGTAAAGTGAAAAATTCAAGAAATATGATGGTGATGGTGTTATGAGAAGCTTCCTCCTTTTAAAAGTACGATTAAGAGTGATCCATAAGAAAAAGAAAACAGAGAAAAGGGAAAGTTAGAGAGAGAGACTCCACCTTCTCAGATTTTCCGACATCGGATCACATGTGCCTCCCATTAAGACGAAGGTGGGAAGTCCTTCCCATGACAAGAGCTGCAAGCAGGAGATTCCAACCTGACTTTCGACAAACTCCATGAGGTAGGTCTTTTCCCTACTTGGTCTTCTTTCTCACCCTAAGGATCCCTGCAGGCAAAGTTATCGCTCCAGGAAAGTTTGGTTGTATTTTAAACCATGGGAAGCCGGCCACATTGTGGTGGGCCAAGGCCAAACGAACCCAGAGCTGATTCGGGTATGAAGTGAAGGTGGAAATCGTAGTAATGGGTCTTTCTAGTAATTGTAGCCACATCACTGGGCTTGATGTTAGCTTTTTGAATTTCTCATTTGGACCTCAGACCAAGTTATAGTCCTTTAATGAGGTCACCTGGGCCCAAACTGCCGGCCGGGGCTTTGTCCGGGGCCGTCAACTACCAGACCCAGAACGGGTTTTTGGATCAGAAATAAAGAGAATTTGGTGCAGTAAAGTTCTTTTTCTTGTAATGTAGCCACATCAATGAACTGCATGATGTTAGGCTTTTGAATTTCTTTAATTGACTTATGTAGACCAAGTTATGGTCTTTTTTACTCCTCAATAAATGGGTCGTTGGTCGCCAACCTAGTTCGTCAAAATGTTGGTCGCCAAACAACATTGCCAAACAAATTTCTGGCCGCCAAACAAACGCCGCAACAAATGGCCGCCAAACCGAGGGCCGCTTGGGGTCGCGGTCAGCCGTACCAAAGGTCTTCCAAACAACGGTAAAGGGTCGCCAAACGCTGATCGCCAAACAATGTCACAAACAAAGGGTCGCCCAACAAATGTCGCTTCAATACGGCCGCCCAACAAACGCCGCCCGGCGAGCGGTCGCCAAATGCTCGCCAAACAAAGGTTTCGTTACCAAAGCCAGCTCGTCAAAGCTGACTCACTACGCATGACCCCAACCCTGGCTGTCATATCTCCTTCGCTTGAACTCCGCCGATTCGCGTTCTCGCGGACTCTATGGAAAGCCCATGGAGCCAAGAATACATTCATATGCCCGAGGAGGATGCCTGCTAGATGTCAGACCAAGGTGTTTCGACTGAGCTCGGCCACCAGTGCGTACCGCCGCCCAGTCGCCATCAAAGTTGACTACACATGGACCTCCAACTTCGAAGGTCATATCTCCTTCTGCTTCTCAATTCCGGGTTTTTGGTGTGTTCTCGGACTCTACGGAAATCCCATTGAGTCAAGAATACATTAATATTCCTGAGGAGTATGTGAAGATGTTCGACTGAGGTGGTAGATCAGCCTGTTCAGTTCGGGTCTGCCTGCCGCCCGTGATTTGACTATGTATGACCTCCAACCTCCTGAAGGTCCCAACTCCTACGTCCGAACCCGACCCTGAAAGTGTTCTTGCACCCCATGGAGCCCATTGAGTCAAGAATACATCTACATATAATGTTAAATTGAACTCATATTAAACTCCGAAAAACAATCCTAACCAAACCACTACAGTACACCCTAATAATATTGTTCTTTAATGGTTTTGGAATAGGGACTGACGAGGGAGGAAAAGCCAACCGGGTGATTGAGATTCCAAGTGATTGAATCAGCAAAAAATATTTCGGTTTGTTCCTTTACCAACTCCTATTCCTCGCTTCGTTTTTCAGATATTGTCGTGGTGCATTACTGAATTGGATTTTTAATCTGATTGGAAAGTGATCGTGAAATATTTGCATATAAAATTTCATGATTATTGAAAATAAACTCCTTATACAGTTTTTACATATTGCAGGTAATTACATTGCTATAAAAGGATTTGAACCCCTTAATAGAATGTTAACCGCGATTTGCGATGGGGCGATGGGGACGATACCGATGGTGGTCAAATAGCGTGCGACGGCGAACTATTGATGTAAAGTCACCCGATCGCTGCCCAGCCGGGACCAGACGGTAGTGTCGCAATATTTGATTGTTTATAACCACGCGCCCGCGGACTGCATCGCGGTTATGTAAACCATGATACCGCCGTAGCCAACGCGTAGACCCGCGTTTGCAGACTCGATATCCCAGGAGCATTTCCTAAGACATAGGTTAAAATTCGTTAAGGGCATAACCTAATTGATGGCATAACTGAAATGATTGGCATAACTCAAGTGATCGACAAAACCGGATCGATCGCATAACCGGTTTACAGAATCGACTGATTTTCGTAATTGTATGGAATGTCGAATCAAATTCGAATTTGCAGCACTACTTTGAATTGATTTGAGATCGCGGAAATGTTGATTATGAAAATATTATTGATGATCAAATTTAACCATAATTTATTGTATATATATAACAAAGTATGGTGTAATGGCTTATAGGTTGATCATCCAAATGATTGTGAAAGTTCATAATTTATTAAATTGCATAAATTGATTTAAGCCGGAACCGAGAATGGATTTAGATGGGAACCACTAAGCATGAAAATGCTAGCGCCTATTGTTTTACCAATGCCAGTATCAGTTGGATGACATAATGACGATAGCGGACCTAAGATCGCAGAGAGCGTCATCATAAAAGAAGCAAATCCTGAGTATGCCTCGACATGTGCACTCATTTCATGTTCTTTCGATATGGATATTTTCAGGATAAACAATTCGAATAATCGAACATCTATTTTGTAAATCATTTTGAAAAGGCTTCGATGCTCACATTGTAAATGGATTTTGTTAAATGGGAACAAGTGCTTATGGCTTGCCCACTGTATCGCTCCCAAGAGCATGTATGCCTGCGGCCTCGGTGCAGATGCTGGCAACCCCACACCTGCTCGTCCAGCCAATAATGCTGCAACAAGGCTGTCAAACATGGCCTTTAAGTGGGTGCTAAAAATATCCCATTTGGTCTCTACTCCAGGAGAGAGAAAAACAGAGGAGAGCAAAAGGAGGTAGAAGAAGGAAGTGCAAAGCAGGAAAAAGAGAGAAGAAGAGAGAAGAAGCAAAGGAAAAGCATGAGAAGCTGAAAAGGTATGAACTAGATGGGATTTATGTTTTGTATGGATTCATGGTTTAAATTGTGGGGTATTTGAGTTAGTTTAGAAACAAACCCCAACAAATCTTGGTGTTTGATTGTGTATGAGTTATAACCCATATTAGAATGGTAATGGGAGTGAATTCATGGAAAGGTTTTGAAAGAAGATAAGTAGTGAAAGGATTTGAATAGAAAAGAGATGCCTGAGATTGAAAAATGAAATGTTTGAGTTTTATATGGGATCTATAGAGTTGAATTGATGGAAAATATGGAAATGCAGAAAAGCCCAGCACATTCGGGCATTTTGGGAGTTAGCCTCAGACAAAAAGAAATGCCCTGCTTATTTCGACCAGTGCCTTACTTAGCCATAACTTGCTCATTTCTTATCCGATTTGAGTGATTCAAGTGGCTAATTAAACTAGACTTCAAGGAAAACCAAACATCCAGAAATAGGAATTGTCGAATTTTTTTTGATTCTATGGCTCCAAAAATTCATTCAAAGTAGCTAAGGTTCAAGCCAAATTCTGGTTCGGGCTTTTGAACATAGATTAGCCCTAAGAGCTGACGTAAAGTGAGTTTCGGGTGCTCCGATTTAGGGCAGATTCAATTGAGAAGAACCCCAGCACCTTGCTTCAAAAGAGTATAAAGAACCAGTGTCAAATATGGAGTCAAGACACAAATGGAGGTATTTCAAAACAAATCCCCGAAAGTGTAAAATTCCAAGAAAAGACTAGTTTGGCATGAAAATGCTATAACTTGAATTTGATGAGTCAATTGGAATGATTCCAATTTCTATAAAGTAGATTCATAGAGAAAAAAAGGGATTTGAATTCGAAAGTATTAAGGTCATTTTGTAAAGAAAAGGGTAATTTGGTCATTTCCCCTTGCTGCGTGATTTAAGTGTGGTTAAATGAGAGATCAAGGTTTGAACGCAATCGTTAAGGTCAAGAAACAATGCAAAGAGGATTAAACAAAGTATAATAATTGTTAGTTGTATTTTCTGAAAAGTAAAGATTCATTTTAATGAAACAAAAGAATCCTAATAGCAAAGTTGACGTTCAGCAAGAATCCATGAGTTAAAAACCACAATATAAAATTCAGTTACAAGGCAAATGATTTAATGAAAAGTGAAACATCAGGAATGTTCATATACATGGATAACCATACAATAGAAATAAAATGTGGCAAAAGTAAATGTGCCAGTTTCAGTTCAATGAGGCAAAGATATTCAGAGTCACCCATATATACACAAGCCAGGTATTACAGTTAAAACAAAAGAACGATGCTGGTATATGTATTATATGTAGCCAAGAATGATGAAATGGATTTAAAGATTCATAACACGCACGGAAAGAAAGAGAACGATTTTAACGCCAAAACAAAGCCAAGACAAACATTTGTGAATGTCATGCCAATATTATGCAGTCGGGAAAATGTGTAAAGAAGAATGCAAAATGTATAAATGATAAAGTAAAGGTTTTAAATGGATTTATAAATGTATTTGGAAGAAATGTTTTACCCGATGGTTACCCTAACCTCATACGATCAAGTATGACCGAGGCCTGCCGAGGTACTTTAAGCGCAAAGGATTTCTGGGGAGGTGTTATAGTTACTAACTCGAGAGGGAAATAGGTGTCTGTAGTAATATCCTTACATCACAGATAAAGTAAGCAGACTGAACCCTATGTAAAGCGTGAGTTTCTTACTTCAGTCAGAGCTGTTATGATCAAATGAGACTGCCCCTCACCGTCAAGCACTTCTAAACTGCTCAGCTGCGGTTTCGGTCCTCGTTCCATCGGGAAGAAGAAAGCTCGAGGTATAAATGCTTAAGGCATAAATGGATTTTTAATTGTATAGTATTTATTATAAAGAAAGAAAGAAAGTTCGAGGCATAAATGTTTAAGGCATAAAATGAATTTTAATTGTATAAGTATTTATTATCGAAAGAAAGAAAGTTTCAGGCATAAATGTTTAAGGCATAAATGGATTTTAATTGTATAAGTATTTATTACTTTGATATATATCACTAAAATGTTTTCTTAATGAAAATGTACACTCACCGGCTCCTTTAGCCATTCTTTCCATATGTTTCAAAAAATATTTTCTCAGGATCCAAGACAGTGCACCCAGAGTATCCTCCCGCGGGCGAGTCAGCCATCGAGAGACGATGCATGTGAGCTGCAACAGGATAAATATTTGCATATTTTATATGTCGAATAATTTGTCATGTATATATGCATATATGCTGATATATTTTTGAAAAGGAACTACTTAGGCGGTCGACTTTATGTCCGCCTGCCTGCTTTTTATAAAACTTTGCATGGAATTGAAGAAGTTTTGAATGTTTTGACGATTGAAATGAATAAATGTATATGTATATATATTGTGTTGATTGAGTTGTGGACGAGGAGTCCTACAACGGAAGTTGAAAATTTGAAGATTATAAGTGTTTTAAATGCTTATGCAGGTATTTGTAAATTGGGAAAGTCCGAAAAACAGAGGTGAAACTTCCGCCATTTTTTCTCAAAATCCAAGTGTTTAAAAGAAAAGAAAAGAAAATTTTTACCACTTCATTCGCATTATTTTCTCTAAAGATATGTTAAAGATTGTAAAGGGTTCGCTCCACGGATTTTATTTCGAACAATGCTTTACAAAAGTTTCTATATCCATCGAGTGCCTGAGTCCCTGTTCACTTGAGCAACCTGTGCCGATCCTTCAACAAGCCATGTTTCACGCATGGCACCAAACTCGACGCCACGCTTTTTCTATCACAGCCGGGAGCTCGCTGAGTCATTGAGTTGTCTTGGTCGAGCCGGATCGATATATAACCCGTACAGAAGGTGGTCCGTATAGGTGTGCCAACCGCCTCATGCCTAAGTCAATTTCTTTCTAAACGAAAGGAAAGAGATCAAACGCTGGATAGTTTTGCATCGTGTACCTTCGCTGGTGGAATTGCTCTGCGATTTATCAAGTGGGTGATCATGATGACTTTCTTATTAAACGACTTATATGGTTGCTTCCCAATTTGGTGAATCCCCTCTTTTCTTATCGCCAATCGACACAGAGATAATTGTGAAATGCGATCGTGAGATCCTTCTGCCCCGTCGAGTGGAGAGCCGCGAACGTGGGGATCCTTCTTCCCTTAATGAGTAGATATCTGATCATGGGTGCGGAGTGCTTTCCTTCTTAATACGTCACAACTCGGTGGGATGCGCTGCATTATCCCCGGGCCACCGTCCGACCCACTGGGCTTAGTTTTAACCCTGGACTCGTGTCTTAAGAGTAACCAGGACGTCATCATGGGTCGAGTCCCCACGTGAGGCTCTTCTGCCGGCCTCACGGAGGATGCCAACCCGCTTTAAGGTTCGTTCCCTGGGCCTGTGTCTTGGGCCTATGTAATGATTTTTTAGGCACTATCAATAATGATTATGTAAGTTTCGTGATAACATTGGATGCTCGGATGAGCTTGAGTTTTTTGAACATTTATTTTACTTAAATCTTTATAATGAAATCAAATATGTACCTTTAAATTTTTCTTTTAGTAGTACTTTTTGTGAATCGGAATACACACATGTTTCTTGGCCTTTTGAAATCATTTACAATTTATTGACTTTAAATTCATTTTCATATTGTTTTCCTTCTTTCACAATTCTTTTATAAATTTTTCAAAACTAAATATAACCTTAAGCGCCTATTTTGTTCAGGTTTTGTAAAACTGTTATTGAGTAACGCTTTTCGTAAAATACAAAGAACACTATTTTCGACAAGCTTAAAAACCGTTTTCTTATATAAATTTGAAGCGTTTTTGTGGAGCTTTTTTAAACAAAGAAACTGGAAACCAAAACGCTTGCTTCCTATTTTCCTCGTTTGCTTTTTTATAATAGAAAACATTTTTAAGAAACAAGAACCAAACATGCATTTTCTTTGTTCTTTTTGTTTCTTAGAATTGAATATAACATTTCTTAAATTTTTTTCTTTTCTTAATACTTTTGGAAAATCGAATACAACATTTCTCTACTTTTTGGAAAACATATATAATTTATTAACTTTAAATTTATTTTCATATTGTTTTCTTCCTTTCACAATTTTTTTATAAAATTTTCAAAAATAAATATAACATAAATGCCGTTTGGTTAACGTTAAAACTCATTTCTAAGTAACAAATTTTGAAAACGCAAATAACATCCGACATTTTAAAGCTTTTAAAAATCGTTTTTGTTATACTAATTTAATAAGTTGTGTTTTTTTTGTTTTCTAAACAAAAAAAAAAAAAAGAAGGGAAATTAGACGCTGCTTCTCCGTGTTTTCTTATTCTTCCTTGCTAAACAAAGTAAAACAATTTTCCAAAAGTAAGAACCTCAAATATACCACAAATAAGCTTAAAACCAGGATTGGTTTAATTTAACACAGAAAAGCTACCGCTCTCACATTTAGGTCAGAACATGTTTGAATTCGGATTAAACCTTGACCAAAAAAGTCATTGATAGATAGACTGACCAGCTGATTGGATATAGTTTCTTTAAAAACACTGGATTATAGCCAAATTCTAAGTCCCATGCCTTAAAAGTTATCCGGGCAATGACCCGAACGGATCCTGGACCCCTAGCTGTCATATAGCAAGCCCACTTTGAAAACGGTCCTGGCTCCTCAAAACCCCTGTACCAAGTAACCCTCCTTTATCTACTCATTTCCCGGTGTGAAAGGAGATGGAGAGCGAAGAAGAAGCTCTGAGGGTTTTAATGAATGCTGCTACAAGATTTGCCTTGGTCAGCCCTCCCTCCCTCCTCTCTCTCGTTATTCCTGCTTCTTGTTCTCAAAAAATTATTCATCGTCTTTGATTTTGATCTACTATTCAATGTTAACCCATATTTTCTGTTTCTGCGTGATCAGAGAATTATTATCTGTAAAGTTCGCTGCTTTATAAACATTTCTTCCCCTGTTTCTAGAGCTAAACATGGACCTAATTGGTTTTTGATGTTCAGCTGCACTATACAAGATATGATGATTTTGATGTGATTTCAATTCCATTTTTTTTTTTTTCACATCAAAGGGATGGATTGTTTGGCTGACTATTTTTGTTGTAAAACAAAAACCAGTAGATGCTGTAATTCAGCACAGAACTAAATACTGCAAAGTCCCAATAAATTTCTGGCTTCTGAGCTGTTGGAGAAAGAAAATTCCATGTCTTATAAGATTACAATCGGTGCTGAGAATTACTATGCCTCATTAATGCAAGAAGTTCTTTATTATCGGCACAAGCGATGGAAAGGCGTAGCGACAGCCCGCTGGGCTCATCAATGGTAAATTTTCAACTCTATCCAAAATTCGCATTTACGTAAAATTCTTCAACGTATTCTAATCTTATTTTCATTTTAAAAATACGTTGCATCAATTTGGTTTAAAATATGCCATTTTCAAACTGGCTTTGGTTGAATTTGGTTGAATTAATTGAAAATAAAATAAAACAAATACCGCTTTCTCGATTCATATATAAAACGCCGGAAAATAATGAATTTATCTTTATTTTCAAATTTCGGTGCCATTTTGCCTCGCAACCAAACGTGTTTTCCTTGGTTAAAAGTCACTGTATAAATGTAAATTCTACCCAATAAAACAGACCTACGTGTTCAGCGGGTCATATCAGAAGTTCATTTATTCTCTGCCCAGTCAGCGCGGTCGGCTATTGTCCGTTGTTCCGAGGAGTGATATGCTCCTGAGCTCATGTAACGAATGAGGTGCTGGTACTCGAAGCCGATTCTGTCCCGTTGCTCGATGCAGTGAGGTCCCAGGTGCGGGCTGGGGGGGAGAGACTTGAGCAAGAGGCCCCAACCTCCACAAGCCGGGGCTCCGAGCCTCACATCTGTGTCCCAAAGTTTAGCTCGGGCTTCGCCTCCCAATACTACGAGAGGCCTGCGTGTCGCCGTGGAGAGACTCGACTGCGGCGCGCCTAGGAATCCTCCAGCCGCCCTGGGCCCTTGTTTCTTATCGAGCCCCCAAAAGGTTTAGTCGGCTCCTCCGCTCTTAATGTCAAAAGTGTGAGGTGCTCTGTGCGTGCCTCCCCTAGTGCTCTGGCAGACCTGGCGCCAGCCCTGAATCCTTCTCGAGCTCGGCCGCCCCGGTTTTTCACCCCAAGCCCTCAAAGTTTAGCTCTGGCCGCCCCAATGCCTCGTAGATGTCTCAGCAGTGTGTGTCAGCCCCCGAGGAGAGACTCGATGCCCCGCTTGGAATCCTTTGAGTCGGGTTTCGGCGCCTCGCCTCGCTTCACCGAGCCTCAAAAGGTTTTGTCGGGCTCGCCCTTAATGCTCTGGGCGGCAGACCGTTTGGGTAATCGGGCTCGAGGGAGCAGACCGGCCACGCATCCGCTCGCAACTCTTGAGTCGGCTCGGGCCCCGCCGCACTGAGCCTCCAAAAGGTTTAGTTGGGCTCTTGACGTATCCCATTCCAGAATCGATTCTCTTAGCAGACCCAAGAAATGATCTATGATTTTTGATGATTAATATCCGTTCCATTGTTTCTAATTTGGGGAGTAATTTGAAGAAGTTTTTGTGGGGGTAATGCATTCTTGGAAAATTTAATGCTGAAATGTTAGTTCAGTGAACTATTTTGATTTGGTTAATCGGGTTCCTTAATCAAGAAATTTTACCTCTAATGCTTTGTTTGAAACTCTAAAGTACTAGGAAAAGGAAAAAGACGCTAAGTGAAAATGAGATTTCTTTTCTATATTTGGTTCCACTCAAGTGAAAATATAAAAGAAAAATAAAATATAATCAAAAATTTCACATATTTTTAAATTTCTTAGTCTTTATATAATAGAGAGTAACAAAAAAAAAAGAGTTTGAATAACATATAAAATTAATTTATTAAGTTTAAACCTATTTTATTTTTTTCTCCAAAATTTTTGTCTTTCCACTTTTTCTCACTATTTTCTCTCCCAAGCACTTCTCGTGGTCGCAAATTCGGAACAAGATAGTTCCTCGACATTATAGATTTTATCATCTCCTCTTCATTGTAAGTGTTGATTTGTGACTCGAATTTGGTTTTAGGTTTATGTCAGACCCAAAGACCAGCGGTGTGACTTTTGTGAAAAGAAAAAAAAAATAGAGATCGGTATAAGCGGTACTGGCTTCTGCCCTCACCTGCGATATACAATCTTTCTATCACTTGGATAATTTTATTATAGCAACATACCGAGGTTTAATCTCTCATTCATCAGATCAGAATTTTCTCAGATTCTTATGGCGAAACTTTCTCCGCCGTGGTTTTTTTCTCGTAGCGGTTTCAATGCAAAAATCTGCATGTTTTGTCTTTGTTTTCGTATTTTATTATTGTGCCATTGATTTCAACTATGAAGAGCTGTTATAGCTTTCTGGGAACAATTCCAGATGGATTGTAAGTAGATCGGATCATTCAACATGTAACTTACAACATGTTGCATGATTTTATATTTTTATTTATGTGTTGATATTTGTAATAAAAACCAACCGTATAATTATAAGAAGTTATCATTATAAATTAGTTAAAAATGTAATAATTACGCTATAAAGTTGAAGAGTTCTTTCAAATTTAAATGAATAGTTTATGCGATCTGACCGCCAAATATTCTAGTGTGATCCCTTGGACATAGATCCACTTTTTCAATTTTGATTTTTGGCTTTTTTTTTTCATTCTGTGGTATCGGTAAGATACCGATGGTATCGGGGATATCTTATTTGTTTCTCTTAGGAACCCTTGATATCTCCAAAAAGATTTTAACATCCTTAGTAGAAAACTGAGAGCCTGCTATTTATCGGCATCACTGCTAATAGTTTTCATTTCCCATTTCATGGAAAACCCTTAGTTTTATTTCAATGTTGTTTTTCCTTCATCTCTAATCTTGTGAAGTCTTTCTCATGGTAAACATGTTATGTGCATGATTGATATTTCATTTATATTGTTATCGTTCATTAACTAATTTAATTTTCCTTGCAAAGTTCCCGATACTTACATTTCCTTCTTTTCATTGTCTCCATCTTTTTTTTTTCCCTCTTCTTATATTTTCTTCTTTTCAGCTTTCATTGTTTAGTTATAAGATTCATTGTCTCCATCTTTTTTTTTTTTTTCCCTCTCCTCTTTATATTTTCTTTCCTTTCGTGATTTCATCACTGCTTAGTTATAAGATTCATTATCTCCATCTTTTTTTTCCCTCTTCTTATATTTTCTTCTTTTCAGCTTTCATTGTTTAGTTATAAGATTCATTGTCTCCACTTTTTTTTTTTCCTCCTTATATTTTCTTTTTTTCAGCTTTCATTGTTTAGTTATAAGATCTACTGCTCGAAGTTCCCTTCATATTTTCCTCTCTGCTTTCACTTTTCATTGTTTAGTTATAAGATTCATCAGTTTCCATCTTTTTTTTTCCCTCTTCTTATATTTTCTTCTTTTGATTTCATTGTTTAGTTATAAGATTCATTATCTCCACTTTTTTTTCCTCTTCTTATATTTTTCTTTCTTTTCAGCTTTTTTCATTGCTTGAAGTTATAGCATTCATTGTCTCTTATCTTTTTTTTTTTTTTCCTCCTTATATTTTCTTTTTTCAAATTTTCATCATACACGATAAAGCATTCATCATTTCCATCTTTTTTCCCCCCCTTCATATATTTTCTTCAAGCTCAAATTTTTCTTATTGTTTAGTTATAAGATTCATTGTCTCCATCTTTTTTTTTTTCCCTCTTCTTATATTTTCTTCTTTTCAGCTTTCATTGTTTAGTTATAAGATTCATTATCTCCATCTTTTTTTTTCCCTTTTCTTATATTTTCTTCTTTTCAGCTTTCATTGTTTAGTTATAAGATACATTGTCTGCATCTTTTTTTTTTTTTTTTTTTCCTCCTTTATATTTTCTTTTTTCTTTACCTTTCATTGTTTGGCTTATAAGCATTCATCAATCCACTTTTTTTTTCCTTCTCATATTTTCGTTTCACTCTTTTTTCATTGTTTAGTTGTAAGGTTCATTGTCTCCATCTTTTTTTTTTCCCCTCTTCTTATATTTTCTCTTTCGTATTTCATTGCTTAGTTATAGCATTTTACTATCTCCATCTTTTCCCTCTCTTATATTTTCTTCTTTTCACTCTTTTCTTACTGCTTAGCTTTATGCAAGATTCATCGTCTCCATCTTTTTTTTTTTTCCCTCCTTATATTTTCTTTTTTCAAATTCAGAGCTGCTTTGTGGCAAGGTTATAAGATTCATTATCTCCATCTTTTTTTTTTTTCCCTCTTTCTTATATTTTCTTTCTTTTCAAATTTTCATTTTAATATAAAGATTCATTGCCTCCCCATCTTTTTTTTCCCTCTTCTTATATTTTCTTCTTTTCAGCTTTCATTGTTTATTTATAAGATTCATTGTCTCCATCTTTTTTTTTTCCTCTTCTTATATTTTCTTCTTTTCAGCTTTCATTGTTTAGTTATAAGATTCATTGTCTCCATTTTTTTTTTCCTCTTCTTATATTTTCTTCTTTTCAGCTTTCATTGTTTAGTTATAAGATTCATTGTCTCCATCTTTTTTTCTCTTCTTATATTTTCTTCAAGCTGTTCTTTCTGTCAACAAGTAGCTATGCATTCACATCTTCCATTTTTTTTTTCCCTCCTTATATTTTCTTTTTTTCAGCTTTCATTGTTTAGTTATAAGATTCATTGTCTCCATTTTTTTTTTTTCCCTCTTCATATATTTTCTTCTTTTCAGCTTTCATTGTTTATTTATAAGATTCATTGTCTCCATCTTTTTTTTTTTTCCTTTCTTATATTTTCTTCTTTTCACTTCTCATCATCATTTAGTTATGTGCATTCAATTGTTCCATCTTTTTTTCCTTCATATATTTTCTTCTTTTCAGCTTTCATTGTTTATTTTATAAAGTATTCATCAGTTCCATCTTTTTTCCTCTTCTTCTTATTTTCTTCTTTTCACTTTCTACTGCTTAGTTATATGATCTAATTTCTCCATCTTTTTTTCCCCTCTCTCTTCATATATTTTTCTTCTGCTTTCATTCTTCAGCTGTTTAGTTAGAGGTAAAGATCTTAATGTCTCCATCTTTTTTTTTTTCCTCTTCATATATTTTCTTCTTTCACCTTTCATTGTTTAGTTATAAGATTCATTGTCTCCATCTTTTTTTTTCCCTCTTCATATATTTTCTTCTTTCGCTTTCATTGTTTAGTTATAAGATTCATTGTCTCCATCTTTTCCTCTTCATATATTTTCTCTTTTCAAATTTTTCATGTCTCCCATTGAATTCCTCTTATATTTTCTTTCTTTTTCAAATTTTCATTGTTTATTTTTATGCATTCATTTGCTCCATCTTCTTTTTTTTTTTCCCTCTCTCTTTTAAAGTTTTACGTGATACATTTTTCCTTGAACAAAGGGGACTAGCTTTCTTGCCTTTGCTCCTCCTCATCGCCCGTCTCTCAAGAAAAGAAACTTCTGGGTTCGAATTTTTCCAACGGAGAAACGATCACAGCTCTAGAAATTGTCAGAAACTAAGAAACAGAAGGCTTACTTTCAACAGTCATTTCGGTAATCATCCCTACAGGAAAGTTCCATTCCGTTTTCGTCACTCTCCAGAAGTGTTTTCCGACGAGACTTACTCTGTTCTTCAGTCAAGTTGTTTTCAACACTGGTTCAAGAACTGGCAAGAACAGAGAAAGCATAAACTGACAGCCAGCACTTTTGGCGGCGCCGTCGGTTTTTGGCCTCGCCGGAGAGTCCAGCTCTGGCTGGAAAAGTCTGGGGCGATTGCACCTTTCACCGGCAATCTGGCTACCTGTTGGAGCAACATCAAAGAAGAGGAAGCAATTGAAAGATACAGGTTGATGAACGTGGAAAATGTCAAGCCATATTCCGGAATTTCAGGTGCAGAGCACATAGTCTGCGAATTCCTTAACCGTACCACTAAAAATAAATCGATCACCGACTTTTGGTTTTTTATTTAAATAAACCAATAACTTAACCATCAACATGGTTAACCAAATCTTTTGGTTGACCAATTTTTGGGGTTAACCATACATCACTTTTTTGCTACATCAGAATCAAAAATAAATTTTCAATTCTATTTAAAAATATTTTCTATAATATATATATATATATATATATATTTTGGTTATTTTCTATAAATTTTTGTTATTTCTTTGATTCATGGTTTTCTTATATTTTAAACCTAAACCTGTTAAAACCAAGAATTTATAAAATGAAATCAAAAACCAAATCGATCGTTCTGCTAACCTATTTCTGGGCATTTCGGCCGATTGGTTTCGTTAGATCGTTTTCTTAGTTTTTTGCTCAACTCCTAAATATTTGTATTTAATATTTTTTTTTGATCCTCAAGGATTCGAAACCATGGTTTTTATATTTTGTAAAACTCCAAACTTAAACCAAAAATCAGAATTGTAGTGTGTCGAAAACCAAAACCAAATCGATCGGGTTTAAGCCGTTAACCCATTTTCGATTCTCGCTTGGTTTGTTTTTTTCTCGGCTCTGCCTCGATTTCTTAAGTTTTTGCCACTCTAATAGCATTATTTAATCTTTGTTTTTCTAATGCTTGAACCAAAACCACGGCTTTTATAGTTTGCAAAACCCAAATTGAAATCAGAGCAAACAAAAAATCAAAACTCTGACTTATTGTCTTGCCTTCAATTAACCTATTTTTGGTTTGGTTTGTCAATCGATTCGGTTTTGGTTTTTGTTTTATACAATTCTTAGTTTCGGTTTAGGTTTACAAAACAGTCGATTGAAAAATAAAAAAAATATTAAATAGTAATATTAAACTAACTATAATCTTCATGTTCTTGCAGTTCCAATAGAATAAAAATATATTAACATGATAAGAATATTCATAATAAGTTGCAAACGATGTTACCATTTATAATGAAATCGCTTAACCTATTTTATGTTTTGGTTTGGTTTCTCGATCATTAGTTTTTTTTGCTCACCCTAAAAATTTACTTCGTGTTTACTGCTGCACAAAAACAACCCGTAAGACATCAAGTCTGGCAGCCTCCCCCGCACTAGTCGTGGTGAGGCTTGGTCAATTCCTGCCGCACTCCACGTGCTCAGAGTAAAATGTCCATTCTTTTAACTGAGACAAGAGCATCGCCTCCTCGGGTCTCGTCTCCCTTCATTGTATTCCCTAAGCTCGCTGTGTGGTTTAATGGCGATAACTAATCGAGATTGAGCGATTTCTATATCCGGGACTATTAATGGAAGCAAACTTATTTAGGTATACCGATCGAAGAATAATGGAAGTTCTAAAAATGGCGCTATCCGATTTCTGGTTCAAGCATGTTCTACCGCAAAGAGATTGTGCAAAGGAAAGGTGACTAATGATACTAGCCATCGTTGAATCATGATCACTTCTAAGCCGTGAGTCAGGCATGAATTGTGTAAGTACATTGTTTCGCAGAGACAGAGCAAACGCTGCTTGTTGATAACTCCGTGGTTGTTGATGCGGGAAATTCATGGTGTTGCAAACATCATCGTGCTATGTTTGATGTCATTATATAAGTATGAGTTCTTTTTAAACATGTCTTACCAACAAGAAAGCAGTGCAGTGAAAAAATGACTATTGATGTTATCATTGAATTGCGATTGGTTAAACTAGAGCCGAGGCATGAACTGTTTGAGTACATTGTTTGTGAGAGCAAACACGCGCTGTTGATAACCTCAAGTTAAGCGATTCGGAAATTCCGCGAAAGTCGCGCGACGATGCGCTACGCCGAAGCGTCACATCCCCATCGATTGGGGGTAGGAGAAACTTTAGCGACATTATATGCGATAGCCCTATCAGCACTCCAAGAACGTGTTTTAAAGGGAAATAGGCTTAAACGAAACGACAACATCTAAGAATTATTGAGTCGATCATTATAGGTTCGCAGAAGGATATCTAGAATCTCGAATCGAGGAAGCGTCATAGAGGTAAGCCAGTATGGAACTCGGCTTTGAATCCTATATTGCGAAGCAAATTGAAATTGGTACCAAAAATGTAAATAGTTGGAAATATTGCTTATCTTAGTTACCATATATATATATATATATATCCACACACACACACATCAGGAACTTCGCTTTGATAAATCAACCCCCATCTCCTTCACTTCCATTCAAAACTTCAAATCAAACGCCACAAGATCACTCGGTCTTCAAGTGTGCGTATTTTCCAAATCTTCATTTTCCATTTCTTCCTTCCCTTCTCCCATAACTTCGCTATTGATTGCGGATCCAATTCGCTTTAGCTTGGGCGCGAATCTAAAGGTCAGGTGCGACTTGCGAAAAAGAAAAAATGTGCAGAAAAATAGGAATTTATTATGATAGTAGAGGGGATATGCCAATAGGTCTAGCTTTGTAGCTCACAATTGATCCCACAAGGAGGTGCAGGAGCTTGTTCCCGTGGTATGAACCTTTCTGTTTGGATAATTTCATCATATTAACATACTAGGATTAATTCTATATATTGATCAGAAATTTCTATAATTATTCTCGATTCATAAGAAACTTTCTTCCCTTTCGCTTCGTAGCTTCTTTTCCCGCAAGGGTTTTTCAATGCATAAGATGTTTTTCTTCGCTTTTGTATTTCATTATTTGTGCCATTGACCATAACAAGCACTAATCTCTTGAAAAATCGGCTCGAATATGGGTGCTTCACCAGTTTTTTGCCATGATCCATTATAAGGTAATCGATGTGGTATTAGTCCCACTTATAAACTGGGTTAATAACCTAGCAACAGAGCTAGCAAAGTATGCACATAAGACAAAGGCATAGTTCTTCGAGGAGGAGGATCGAATCTACTGGATTTCTCAGCCACTGAATAAAATAGTATTTCCGTAACTATGAATTTTATGGTGTAAGCATAAATGACTCCCTCCAACTCTAGATGGATGTCGAACCGTTGATTCAACACATAGACTCCTAAAAGAAGACGAATGACATTCACATGGGTGTGCACTAGGTGCAAGCGGGTGTAATAGAAGAACTGTTGTACTAGTGTCGACAAGGGTGAATCATAGCCCTTTGATGATATGAACCTCGGGCCAATAGGTAAAGTTCATCCCCTTGATCCTCCTCTGCATTAGCCACCCTTGAGGTTTCTCACGACAAGAACATCACCTCGATGTCATGAAATGAATACTTCTTTAAAAATTTCTTAGCCCGAGCATTCTTGATTGGCTTAAGCCACGTGATAATGCCTTCGACGTTTACATCGTACGTGTACCCTTGAATAAAGTGTAGGATGAATCTTTCCTCGCCCAATCGCAAGGCTGGCCAAGGCTAACACCCCTCGCCGCTTTCAAATCGACCTTCTTGAAAGTGCCATCATTGCTATCGTGAGACGAAGTTGAGCCACTAAGGTCACACATCAAGGGGAAGCAACAACGCATACAGATAAAAAAGGGAAGCAACACTAGTCATGGACTAACCCCGACGGCTCAAGGTAGAAGGGACCCACCATATGTAGCAAATGAAAATGGAAGTTGAATGTAAGGAAGACAAGGCAAACTCTGAAAGCTCATCTAAGTCGGGACGTTTCAAAAAAAAAAAAAAAAAAAAAAAAAAAAAAAAAAAGAGATTTACACATGGAAAGCTCCGACTGCACTTTTCTCAAGACAATGCAAATGAATGATTGAATAAAGGTGCAATCGATCTACCGGCCAACCCACCGCTGGGCCTCCGACACACCGTCGGTGAGTCGGCTGTAACGCTCAAGATAACAAACATGGAAATGAGTAAGGAGTAGAGTGTTTAGTCGCTAGCAAGCAACCCAGACATGAAAGGGCCGCCAAGGAGCAAACAGGAACTCCACAATAGAATTAAACAGAGTGTTGGAGCCCTAAAAGCCCATCATTGTTGGCGGGACATTCAAAGGAGCATTAAATGCTGGATCTGTACCCGACGACGCATGATTTACGAGTCCAACTTGCTACCGCCACTTGTTATGAAAGACAAAATGGGATCAACACGAGACTTGAGCCAGTGCCGTCACCCGAACGCCTTCACTAGTCCCCACCGACGCTAGAAGGGCTGGAAGTTGAATGTGGGAGATAAGTCTAATCTTTGCTACATGTCCCACGGCGAGGCCAAACATGTGAAGAGTATGGACGTAAGCTCGTAGCGTAGGCCCGAGCCCGCAGTGTCAAGACCAACCCCCTATAACTCCTATCGCATCTAAGCGTAGCGTCACCACTAACAGCCGACCACCCGCTATCACCTGACATGCCTCTCCCGCCTCGAGGTTCGAAGATCGACTAAAAGCTAGCAGTAGAATTCCGCGGCGAATCGCCTTCGCGAAATATGTAGACTTAATCAAGACGTTAGTTATTCAACTAAGCTAACACACGCTGATTCATCATTAACCCATCCCATTGAAACACTTATGCTCCACTCTCACCCAACCTCTCACTTTATTGATGGACCAAGAGCCAATAATGAGGTGACACATGGCTAACTACCATAGTATAAATTGATTCAATTGTAATCTTAAAAGGATATATATAATCTTTCTTACAACTTAAGAGAAATACAAATTCTATGAGAATTAATTCATTTCCACACACCAGCTAGGTGCCATGCACGAGTGGAGTTTTAAGGATTAAGACTCAAACACGGCTTTCATTTATTTATTTATTCTAACACCATGACAAAATGCATTTTCGTGATGGTGGTCTCTTCAAGGCATCGACTTTGACCTTATTTCCATCATGAATATAGGTGGACACAGTTGGTCTATGTTTTCTATATATGCCTATTTATATCAATTTATCGTGCTTTAAGTATAAAAAAATATTTTTTAACTCAGCCACTTTTAATCAACTATTTTACTAAGCACCAATTTATAATTCAAATTTCATCACAATCACGTCACCACTTCACTATCACCTGGGCTCATCTGGCTGAACCAAACAGGCCCTGGCGACCAAACATGCTTTTATTTATTTATTTATTTTTAAAATCACCGGCGATATCAACCATTTAGTGATGGTGTCTCTCAAAGTATCAACTTTGACCTTATTTCCATCGTGGACTCCGGTGGACCTGCAACGGATTCTTCATCACTATCATGGAATCCTCGCTTCTCCTCATAAACTAACTCTACTTCCACGCTTCCATTCAAAACTCAATACCAAATTAGTCACAAAATATTCCAAATGCAACAATGCTAATCCATACCCTGGACATATCCTCCTCCCTGCCCCAAACTACATCATCTTAATCTCATTGCTTCCTGTTATATCATAATCAAATACTCCTTGATCATCTCCGCTTATTTACTTTCTCGCTCAAGAAACCCTACGGCTTGAATCTATCATCGTCTTCCATATTAGTCCCAATTCATATGGGAAACCATGAAATTGAGGGAGGCATTCTTGGGTATAACATACCCTTCAAATGTTATATCTTGGGTCACTGAATGAGGCAACACAAAGTGTCCCGACGGATGCCGCCTAAGACCTTCCAAGATCACTGCCTTCAAGTATGGCATCTTTTGCAATTCTTCCTCCTCCACCTCTCCCTTCCCTTCCTCCACAACCCCATGAATCTCCTCGAAAAGCTTGGCTTAGATATGGGGGGTGCTTCACCAGGTTCTCCATGATCCACTATACAGTGCTGGATGTGTGTCGGGCCCCAAAGAGATTTAAACCTGAAAGCACAAATCCGCCCCACTTCTTTCATTTAGCTTCCTCGTTTTCTTCCCGGCAGCTTGGCAGATCCGTGCTAGAAAGTCCACAAATGACAACACATAGTCTCTCGACACGCTTGTTCTCGGGATTGGGCTAGGCCGCCGTCGCTCTTATGTACGGTAGCGCATCGTCTTCCCGGGTTCTCGTGATTCCCATAACACTCCTCCCAACGCCGTTGGAACAATACCTTCCCCACCTTAGGCCATAAGTTTAGTATATTGAAGTGAGGCAAAATCAACAATCGTCTTCTTTGAATCGTCTCAATCTCTTGAATCTGCTTCTCCTCAAGCTTGTCCCCAAAACACACAGCGAGAAACCAGCTAGTTAAACATGAAGATATCTGACCGATCCACAACTTCTAACAACCTCGCCTCGATTTCATGCCTGGCTATAAGCGTAGACGCCTGTAAAACCTTCTGGGTTCCAAACTGAATAGCTTCACCAAGAGCGGTAGAGGATCTCGTGGTGAGGTCAGAAAGTGCAGGCGTGCCATGTCGAGCCGTAGACATCCAAGGTGATGTTATGCTGATCACTACGAGTATTGTGAGTACCATGGCTTTTGGGCCCAAGACCCACTACTCAATAGGCCCAGCACCTGCACGGGCCCATTGCTTGATTCAAACCCCAATACGGCCCAAAATAGCATGTTACATCAAAACCACACGGGAAAGTCCTACATCCCGTCTGATGTCCCGAGTCCCCTAATCGGCCGTCCTACCGCATACAGGATATTTATTCGCGGATCTCTCAATATCCCAATCTAGTACATCTCAAAACATTAATCTCTAATAAGGGAGAATTGGTCTTTGATAAGGAAAGACAAATTTTATCACTAAGTTCGTGATATAATCTCTCCAAAAATCAAGGAGAATTGGTATTTGATAAGGAAAGCGAGATTCTATCGCCAAAATCACAAGATTATCTTTCCAAGAATCAAGGAGAAATTCAAGTATAAAACAGAAACTCCCCATGAGGGAAAGGTATGCAATCCAAACTGTCGAACTTCCTTCTTCTTCTTCTCCATTATTTTTCTGACTGGCCTTTAGAGCGGCTAATGATTGTTATCGCCACCGGACCCTTTTTTTTTTTTTTTTCGCAGTTTACATTGCACTCGCCGATGCCCCGAGATCGACGATCCGTAACAACAATTGGCTTCTTCGCCTGCGGGGAACCGGAAAGCAAAAAAGTCTCGATGACGCTCAAGGGCTTCGCTCTAACACCATCCAAAGAGCACTCCACCACTCAGTAGCTCCGACGATTCCGCCATTCCCATTATCCGATTCCGGCCTGACATGTGTGTAATGATCTCAGCAATCCAAAGGATTCGCCGTCTCAAGATCAATTTCTTCATCGTGTCAAGATATGAGTAAGAAACAGATGGAGCAAGCGAGACAGTATTTAAGAAATAAGAAGAATGCGCCGAGCACCGCAGCTTTAAAACTACTTCTCACGCCCGGTGAAAAGGCGCCGTCGACGAAGAAACGCCAGAAGATGGCGTTGACCAAAGTGACCTAACGTCACGCGAGTAATTCATTCGGTCGACGGCGCCCGAAGACGATCGAATATCCCGCGAGGCGCATCGCCAATTCTCTAACATAACGCGGATGATCCCAGAACTCACTAACGAGCATCGGCACATAAAACGCCCACTGAAATGGGGTCGAGGTTAGAATCGCCAAACAGCACCTGAATGGGCATTTTACCCATAGCGCACGTCGCCCATAACCGGGATGCATCTCGCCGGAACAGGCTCACAGCCGCATACCGCCCAAGCACGCCTATTCAGTCCCAATGACATGCTCTCTTCTCCCCTGGCAACATTACATCCCTTTGATTACGAGCCACCACTAGCCGCCGGCTCGCCTGGTGCCAACCTTGTTATGTTCGACTACGAAGGATCCCACAGGACCACATGCTCCATTACAACAAGGAAATGACTTTGAACCGAAACGATCACCGCTTATCCGAAAGCTTTTTTCCAAGGTTTTCATGCATGCAGTGCTAGTTGTTCCACAGCTCCCGCGCATCTTAAATTGCTCAGCAATGAAACCGACCGTATTCATCTCTCAAAGGTTCTTCGCCCAAGACGCTAGGCATGAATATTAGTTCTTTGCAGACTATAATAAAGCAAGAAGAGGAAACCATACGAGACTTCACTAGGAGATTTCGGCAAGCCATCCAACAGGTAGAAGTTTGGCGCATGTGGACACAAATCGTAACTCGGGAAGAGCTACTGCCTACCCGTTCTTCCACTCATCGGTTTTAGACCTCGCCAACTAAGGTCGGAAGAATCAGACAAACGGGCGATGATGAGCCTCAACCATGGAAGATAACATATGTGCAGCGACTCAAACTGTCATGGTCACAAGCAAGCCAGCTGGAAACAACAAGCCGAGGGGGAGTTGCCGCCTTGAGCCAGTGCGAAGGGTGTGTGCAAACCCAAGCGATCCCCGAGACTCAACCACGTGAGGAAGAGGAGCCCCCATAATTCACTCCTTTGAATATCACCTATGAGAGGCTGCTGCCTCTTATTCGCGACTTGCCAGATTTCAAATGGCCTATGCCAATCCGCACTGACCCCTCCTCGTGAGAAACCCGGGTCCATACGATGCGACATCACATTGGGATCACGGGAAGTATAAGACCAACAGTGACGAAACCCAGTGTGTCTGATAGAAAGACTGACAGTTGTGGCACCTCGTAAGATATATCAGTCGATCGTGGGGAGGAAGAATCTCGGCACCACAAGCAGTATTCACAACCGGCGTATCGCACCCCGAATCCAGCCTCAGCCATGTTCCATATCTATCGGGAGGCCTCTTGACGATAAGTGCCAATCAAAATGCCAACAAAAGAAGCTTTTGAGAGCAGCCACGGTCAAAGCTCAGGTAAACGCTGTCCACATAAGCGGTAGCCGGGAAGAGACTAAGCCTATAAAAGGCTCCATATCCTTTCCCCCCAAGAACCTCGAGTGGTCATTTCAGGCTCCCATTATGATGCACTTGTACTCACCCTCAGATATCGATGTGCACAAGGTGTCAGAGATCTCCTACAGCCGCATTGCTGCGAATCCACCCGCCAACCAAATGAATTTTCCCATAAATGTCGACCCGGACGGATTAATCCCTTGTTTCAATGGGCGCAACAACCATGACACTGAGATATCACACGCCTTTACAAGGTCGGGCCACCCACCGTGTTTTATTCTCGCTTGTCAAGACCCGAGGTCATGCTAATTGCATAGCAGTGGCCCGGGCCGTACTGATGAAGGTCGCCTTTAACATATCATCAAATGGTTACTTATTTAACCACATAGTGGCAATATCTTCGCATTTGAATGGGCAAGACAAGAATGCTACCAATTATCCATATAGAACAGAGAGGAGAGAAAGGGTTCGATGGTCTTCCCCTCGGGGATCACATTCCCACGCAGCAACTACACCGCCGCCAGTAAAGCATAAGAAAAGGATCCCGTTAAATTGGATCCGAGCACGCGAATACCGACTCGCCGAGGGTACTTAGCATACAAAGCAGCACCCTATTATCCAACGAAGAAAGAATACTTACTAACGCTGGCATTGCCGGAATCACAAAATGTATTTCGCCTCGAGTCACTGGATACGGCCTTCGGATTCGACCAACGCCGCCTCTCATAAACTCCGTAACATTATTGCCACGACAAAGCCCTCGCATAAAGATAAGGTGCTTCACCCGGGACGCCATCGATTATTCAAACAGAGGTAGACAATCTATCGAGTGCAGGTTTTATCAGAGAGGTGAAGTATCATGAATGGCTTTGCAAACTAGCGGGTCGCCTCTGTTAGCGGTGGTAAACGCGCCAGGCATGTTTATCTACACCGACCAATAGTTACGCTGCCTGAAAAGACGCTCTTCACGGTATCGGGATCGGGATCCTCATGCCGCACGGCATGGTCGTCTATTTCAGATCGCTCCCGTGCTATCGTATTCTGTTCCACTCGCCTCGATGCGTAGAAAATGACTTTCATTAATACCGCATCGCTAGATCGCTATAACGTGATGCCCTTTGCTCTAAGAATGCCTGGCATCTTATTGTAGACTAGCTAATTTCAAGATATTTCATCATCAATAAGGTGATAAAATGGAAGTCTATATTGACGATATGTCGTTGCTGTTCAAAGAACGCCCTCATCATACGGCACCGCAGAAGAAACTTTTGAGTCAAGTACGCGATCAATGTTATGAAACTCAACCCCCAAAGTGTGTGTTCCTGAGCTCCTGGCCGTAAATTCCTAGGGCTTCATGGTGATGCAGCGATTGGAGGCCAATCCCATTCAACCTGCGCCATTATGAAACCCCCCTACCACTATGCAAAGGAGCGCAGCGCAACCGACCGGGTCGGCCGGGACAAATTTCTGTGGGAAGATTCATCTCTCACACACCGATTGCCAAGTACCACTCCCGTGGCAGCTGGGCACGGATTGGGACAAAACAGCGACCAGGCCTTTATAGCACCTCCTCAAGGTGATTCTCACCAACCGTCACTCTGGCTAGCTCTGTAGACAGTGAAATGCTCTATCTTTACATACCGAGCTTTTTGATGCCTGGGTATGTAGCTTTATTCAAAGTTAAGACGAGCACCCAAGCAGCTGTAGCTCATATTCTTTTATCAATAAGTCCTTATCCGAGGTAGAAACCCAATATACCTGCCTCGAGCAAAGCCGCATCGGGTCCCTCGTGGCAGGCCGCCAAAAAATCCTCGCCCTACTCCAGCCAACATCACCAACCCCTATGAGAAGCACTCTACATAAGCCCGACCTATCAGGGCGAATGGCTCGGTGGGCAATTGAACTAAGTGAGTTCAGCATTCAATTTAAACCCCGCTCGGGCGTCAAGGATGCAATCGGCCGACTTTCCCAGCGTAAATTCCTCAACAAGAAATGGAATCATTAAACTCCATTGTGGACTCTAAATGTGGATGGCGCTTCACACCGACGGAACCCACCTGGCTGCAATCCAAAGCCCCAACCTGTGGAAGTCATATAGTAGTTACATGCCATATATGATTGAATTTTCTCGCTTCCAACAACGAAGCCGAATATGAAGCAATCATAGTTGGGCTTGATCTCTCAATCTCCGTGTCTTCAGAAAAAATCATCATAAGAAGCAACTCTTAATTGCGGTATGGTGGTAAACTTAATGGCGAAACAAGAAACCATCATATGACCAAGTACGTGAGTCTAATCAAATCTACCGCTGGGAAAGTTTTGTGGTCGCTGTCGGAGCATGTCCCGAGAAGCTCTTAATGAAAAGGCGTAAGCTTTGGTCAGTCAGAGTCGCGTCCCTACAAATAAAAGAAATTGCTCCTCCCGTATACCATCGCCCGTGAGTCGCCGTGATAACTACCAAATTCCTGCAAAGAATGAAAAATGATGAAAAGTCCTTCTCGATGACTCCGCAGTCTGCTATTTAAGTTCGAGGGAACTTCCCGATACGTAGTCAAAACCCACGGCATCCAAGTCTCAGTACTTCTGTTTCCTCCCTTTCATTAACTGGCTGGGTTATATAAACGGTCCCTAGGCGGGCCCTATCTTAAATGCCTTACTCAACAACAGGGACAATACATATTGGTAGAACTCCACGATGGGATATGCGGAAATCATCCAAGTGGCAGGACGTTGGCACATAGAGCTCATACCCAAGGTTACCATCGTCGACCACGGTGGACGCCATCGCCATGTTAGGAAGTGTGACCGTGCCGGGCGATTGCCCTTCATTTCCTACCAAGATTTAACAACCATAACAAGCTCCCAACTTCGTCGCTGGGGTATTGACATAGTTCGGGCCATTACCCACTACCCCTACCGTGGTTGTTGCTAGTTGCCATCGACTAATACTTTAGCAAATGGATAGAGGCCTAAGCTTCAGATCCATCAAAGACAAGGAAGTCTCGCTTTATATGGAAAATATTGTGTGCGGTGTTCAAGGATAAATCCCAACGATCAATCTGATAATGCCACACAATACCCGATACGAGTATATAGGAACTTCATAGCCGACCAAATAAAAAAGCCTATACCCACCCCGCGGTACCCTAGCAATGGCCGCACATGTTTAACAAAACACTCGTCATTTTGAAAACGCCTACATTCTACTAAAGGAAAGTGGGCGTGGCGAGCCAAACAAAGGAGTGTTAGCGGGCTTGCAGACAACCAACAAAGAGGTCGACGGGGAATCACCATTCATTCCTCACACACGCGGATGAAGGCTATCATCCCCACGTAAATTGGGATGCCTACTGTTGAATACACAAAAGAGCAACAATTATATTGGAATTTAGTACCTTAAGGTCATACTTTGCTCACATTTTGTATAAGAATAGGTACCTTTGATTGTTCTCGTGAGCCTCGACTCAGGTGTGTTTTTTGCTTCATGCATAATTGTTACCAAGTTCGTCCAAAGAGCACATGGATCATCGAGGATGATGGCGTACGCTGTGGTGAAGTTCGGGAAGTGCAATGATACGCCGGGATGACAAGTGCAGAGCGCTGGTACCCCGCATCGTGCAACCCGCATCGGCACTCTCCAAGCAGAATTCAACATCGTTAGCTGTAAAATTCTGCATTCACCTCACTCCAGCACGGCATCCCAAACGTAAAAGCACCAGAATAAAGTGGTACCTGCATCGTATCGATATAATATTTGCTTGAATTGCGACCCGATTCCAATGGTACATTCGCCCTTCTCGAAACCATTAACCTCGAGACTGCCGTAAGTGAAAGGGCATAAAAGCCAAAGTGTGCAAGGGGAGAAGGCAGCCTTTGATTTCCCCTGTGGTTTTGTTTCATAAAAAGAGAGCGTTTTTCCCCTTACGCTTTGTTAGGTTCGTTGGGGCGTAGAGCAGTGGCCGGAAGACTTCACTCTTCTCAAGCAGATTCTCGATTTCAAGTTCATAATCTCTTTCATAATTAGATCGCATTCAACTCGCCTTTCTTCAAATATCATGTGTTTTGATTCTTTGATTTTGGGAATTTCTGAAGCCATGATTTTCTCAAGTTTCTTAGGAATAGTTTCTCATCAAATATGATTTGTTTTTATAATTTCAATGAAGTTCTAAACCTTTATGATGGGGTTCTAACTATGGAAACTTACCCTCCCGATCATGTAATAACTCCTAAATTCCTCTTTTATACTTCCCAACCCGATTGTATGGATGTTAAGCACTTGTAGAAAACTTATAAAACTCCAGTCACATCTTCTCGACAACAGAACGAGATCCTCTGCGACACGTTGTGCTTGATTACAAATGCAAGCTAAGAGTTCGAGTAAATTGTTTGAACAAGTGTTTAACATCACTCGATCGCTTAGCCTTAAAGAGCTTTTAATGTAAAAATTCTTCCATCGAAGACCCTCATTCATCAATGGTTCCTAGATGAGATCGTGAAGAAGAGGTGGGAATTACTTGATCAATAGTGAGTGGAAACTTAATAACCCACTAATCATCTTTCCTCGTTTTAAATAAGTCACTTAACCCTAATTACTCAATCAACCAACCACAACCCCATAATTTACTTTTAAACATACATTCTTGGAGAACAACCCTTAAGGATCACTTAAAACACCACTCCCTGTGGAGATGACCTGTGGACTTCCGCCGTATTACAATGCTCGACAACCTTAGTAGTTCCTATGCTTGGGAATAATTTCGGCATACGAAATAGACGAAGCATTTTGATGCCACGCTCGGGAGTGGCGAGCAATCTAGCTGATCCAAAAGAGTTGAGGTAATTTGCAATTGCATTGCAACCTGTGACGCTTCTCTACTTTTCTTTTAATTTGTTTTTTGTGAGGAATCTTGCTGGGAAGTTCGGGTTGGAACGAGTAGGATTAGTGCAGTCGGTTTGGGCTCGCAATGTGCAACGCCGACTTGTAAGAATTTGTGATTCCAAGAAAATATGAAGAGCAAACTATACGCAAGTCAATTGTTTCAAGAGAATCCTCTACACGGAGTCAACAACCTCTTTTTAATCAAACGCCAAGGGATACCTCATAACCCACAAGGACTCTATGAACCTCCACAACAGGAGACGGCAAAGGTACCTCCAAAGAACACCGCAATAGGAGGGGGAAATGTTAACTCTCAACAGAATCAATATCGTGGGCCCCGTACCTACGTGGAAAGAACTCTCCGAGAGATTTTGCAACCTCAAAGAACCACAACAAACTCATGTATTCGCCTTCCTGAAGAGGCTAATCAATTCCTCATGAAGTCGGAGATGATCCATCTTCTACCTGTGTATCAAGGGGTCGATTCTGAGAACCCCTACTCATTCATGAGACTTCGAGGATGTCCTGGCAAAGGCATTCCCTCTCACCGGATCACCTCTCCACAGAATTTGTACTGTCTTATTCCCATTCTCTCTAAAGGAAAAGGCCAAAATCTGGTTTCATTCACTTGCACCTTAATTCAATCTTTGGCATGGGAGGATATAAATGAATTCCTTAACAAATTCTTCCCTCCCGCATGTACCAATGCTCTCATGCGAGTAATCCAAAATTTTTCTGAAAAGCCGGGTGAACCTTTTGCTATAGTATGGGAAAGATACAAGGACCTCCTTCATGCTATCCCTCATCATGGTTTGGATGTTGGACAAATCGTGCGTATTTTCACTGGGCACTATCCTTAAATAATAAACAATACATCCAAAAGATGCTCAAGGGGGAGTTTTTATGAGAAAAGTGCGAGGGAGAGGCACCACCTTTAACACCATAGCAAATGCCCAACATGGGAGACTACCTCCGTAGATACCCGCTGAAGTGCATAGTACACCCCATGTGGAGACCACTCATTTAAGAGAAAGTGATGATTCATAAGCAAAATAGCTAATATAACGAGAAGTTGGAAGCCATAGAGTTGAAAAGGTAAACGAGGTAACTAAGGTGCCTCAAGTACCTCCGTATCACTTCGGACCTAGAGTGGAGGAGCCAGACGCATTATTTCATGTATGACTCCACGCACTCAACTATTTATCGCCCAAATCCTTCCTGCTAAGGGAGCAATCCAAATAGAAGCGTTAATGCCTCAACTATCAAAAGAAACCTTTCAATTCTCCATAATTCAAACGTGATAATCCAAGGGGTAAGCACCCTAATTCTTAAAGGTTGAGAAATGAAGGAGGCCCTTTAAACAACTTGGTTAAACAATCAAGGTCCTAAATTTTCAAAACCAAGGTTTTTCAAATCCAGCCCTCCAAGCTGCTGTGAATCATATCTTCAAGGATTTCCTGAACCCCAATCAAGTGTCAACCATCAAAATCAAGGAAACTAAACTCACAAATTTCTATTAACCTCCACATAAGAGAAGTTTGAGGATAGTCGTAATGCCTTGTCCGCACTAACAATCCACCAACAATCGACTGAATCGCATTTAAATGATGTGAGATCTCAAATCACTAAGCTACCTCACCGATTCTGGCATTTTCAACAAGAAAAAGGGAAACTCCTTCTCAAACCGCTCAAAACCCTAAGGTCAAAATAGTGTTGGAATATAAGGTCCGTGAGGCACATTCAACATCGGCAGCGTCATTACCACCTTTGAAGTGGTAAGGTAATTGACAAAACCATTCAAACCAAGGAACCGATACAAGAGTTACAAAGTGAACCAGTTGGAAATGATGAGGTGTCGGAAAAGCCTCATGTTCCTAGGACAGATGTTATTGATGGTGAGCCAGAGCAAGACAAGGCTACCCATATCCCTCAAGCTCCATACCCTCATAGGTCGAGGTTCTGTGCTGAAAGTGAACAACCACTAAATTCTATGAGTCAGCTCAAACAGTAAAGGAACATTCCTTACTAGGATGCCATTGCTGCATTCCACATATGCCAGTTTTTGTAAAAGATTTGTGCAATCGTAGCAGAAAATTAGGTGTCAACAAGGAGGCATTTATGACTGAGCAATCCACCTCATTGATTCGAAGCAATTTGCCCCCAAAATACAAAGACCTGTAGGAAGCCCTACTTTTCCATATAGTGTGGAACGTTGGTACACATACTTATGGATTTAGGGGCAAGTGTTAACTTGTCATTTTACTCGCATATGCTCTATCTGTGGTTAGAGAGAATTAGAGCTAAACTAACATCACCCCTCCAATTAGCCGACCGTGAAGGTGAAGATTCTCAGAGGGAGTGAGTGGAAGGAGTATTAGTACAAGTGGAGCAAGTTCTATTTTCCTGCGTGGATTTTGTCGTGCTGACACTCAACCCAGAACCATGAACCATTCCCAGCGGATTCTTGGTAGACCATTCTTGGCTACTACTACTCACTACATTTATACCACGTACACTATCATTTGGTAACATGACTGTTAATTTGAATATCTTTAATGTTATCAAGGAACGTATGGCTATGGAGATGCCTGTGAGGTAAACATGGTCATTCGTGGTGCGTAAATACTTAGATAATGTCTCATACGATGATCCCCATGTCTTGTCTAGTAGCTCAAGTCAGATGAGGAGGTGACCACATCCTCGAGCCCTGAGTTCCTACACTCCTATAATCAACACAATGAGGTATTGTGCGAATGGGTGGCACCTAAATTTGAACCATTGCCACCAATCGAGACGTATTACCTTCTCGTAAGAGACCACCTAAACTTGAGTTGAAACCTTTACCATCACACCTCAAATATGCATTCTTAGGGTTAGACGAAACTTTTCCGGTAATCATATCTTCCTCCTTAGAGTTAGAACAAGAAAATAAGTTGTTGGAGATATTGAGAACCCACAAAACCGCTATAGGATGGAGCCAATTGCGTATGGATATGGAATTAACCCCTTGATCTCTCGCAATCTGCTAGGATTCCACTTGGAAGAGGATGCAAACCCCTAGACAAACTACGACGACTGAACCCAATAATGAAAGAAGTGGTCAAGAAAGAGGCCCCAAAACTTCGACGAGGTGTTGTTTTACTCCATTGCAGATAGTAAGTGGGTCACCCCAACCTTCGTGTTCCTAAGAAACTGAGTCTGGTAGCAAACGAAAATAATGAGCTAATTCCCACTCTCGTGGTCACCCGGCTGGGAGGGTTTTGTGTATAGACTACAGAACCTGATGCAGTACTGAAGTGACTCACTTCCCTTTACCTTGCTCCATCAAAAGCCGAGAGAGTCGCAGGGCATGAATTTTATTGTTTTCTTGATGGTACCGTACAACTCAAATTGAGATAGCTTTAGAAGATCAAGAGAAACTACATTCACTCATTCTTCGCACTCGCTTTTAGGAAAAATGCCCTTGATTATGTAATGCACAGGAACTCCAACGGTGCATGATGGGGATTAAGGATATGATAGAAATCATTTTGGAAATTTTCATGGATGATTTCGCTTGGAGACTCATATGAGGGATGTTTGGAGAATCTAATGGTTACTGAGAGATGCCAAGAAGAACCTCGTGTTAATCGGGAAAGTGCTCACTTCATGTGGTGACACAAGGGATTGTCTTAGGTCACATAGTATCAAAAAATGGAATCGAGGTGGATAAGGCTAAAGTCAAGTTGATCTCCAACTTACCTAGAGATATAAGGTCATTCTTGGGACATGCTGGATTCTATAGGAGGTTCATAAAAGATTTCAAGTATACTCGTCCCTTATGCACTCGCTTTTGCCAAGGGATGTCCCTTGCATGGTCACAGTTTGCAGCCGCTTTTGATAAACTCAAAACTATGTTAGTGTCTCCTCCCATCATGATCTCCTAATTGGAACCTTCCACAGATCAAGGCAGCGACGCTAGTGATTATGCTATGTAATGCTTTAGGACAAAGGGAAGATAAAAAGTGCTTTGCGGATCTACTATGCCACAGACTTTAGATTCCGCTGCCAAATCCACAACTACTGAAAAGAGTTTTTGGCCGTCGTCTTTGCCTTAGAAAAGTTCAGATCATACATTGTAGGGTCTCTTGTAACCATTTTCACAGATCACGCAACGCTGAAGTACCTGCTCTCTAAGCAGGATACTAAGCCTCGGTTGACTAGGTAGATCTTAATGTGCCAAGAATTTAACCTGACTATTAAAGATAAAAAGGGAGTCGAGAATGTGGTAGCTGATCACTTATCTCGCTAGTTCGAATCCATTTCTCATCGCTTTACTCCATAGGCGACGCTTTTCCCGATGAGCATCTGCTTCTGCCCACCGCCTACGGTATGTGGACATAGTCAATTATCTCGTGATGCGTCACCTAATCTCTAATGGACCTCTCAACAAAAGTGTAGAAATTTTTGGTGGACATTAAGAAATATTATTTTGACGCACCTTATTTAGTTTAAATATCGTCCTGACTAGCTTGATGAGAAGGTGTGTACCAATAAGATCAAATTGGGTGCTCACTTTTGCCACTGTGAGGCTTATGGAGGCCATTTCTCTTACAAGGAAAACAATGATAAAATTCGCAAGTCGGTTTTTATTACCTACGCTTAAAGATTGCTCGAATTTGCAAATCCTGTGCCCTATGGCCAACAATTAGGGAGGGGTTACAAGAAGGAACATGATGCCTCTTACCCCCATTATAATCATCGATCTTCGATTGTCAGGCATGCACTTCACGGGGGCCTTTTCCTCCTTCTTGTGGGTACTTTACATTTTGTTGTCTCTGCTGACTATGGCTCATGGGTGGCGCCATTCCAACGAGAACTAATGACCACAAGGTTTTTGAAATTTTTAAAAGAACACATTTTTTCTCGCTTTGGAGTACCTCGTGCAATCATTAGTGATGGTGGGCTCTATTTTTGTAACCGATATTTTGAGAAATTGTTGAAAAAGTATGGAGTCACACACAAAGTTTCAACGGCATATCACCCACAAACCAATGGTTAAGCCGAATTAGCTAATAGGGAGATCAAACATATTTTGGAAAAAACGGTTGCCCCAAATCGCAAGGATTGGTCGCCTACATCGATGCTCTGGGCCTACCTGCATCGCTTTAAAACTATTCTTAGTATGTCCCCATAGGCTTGTTTATGGTAAGGCTTGTCATCCCATTCAGAAATGGAGACAGTATATTGGGCTATTAAAACTCTTAATTTTGATTTGGCTAGCAGTAAACAACCGACCGTCGATGAACGAGCTGATGAATCGAGGCGGAATCTTATGAGAGGAGTCTCGACCCATAAAGAGAGGCTCAAGTCGTTCCATGACAAGACCATTATCTGGAAGACCTTGAACCTCACCAAAGGTATTACTATACAGCCAAGGTTGCACATGTTCCGTGGAAAACTTTGTTCTAAGTGGACCGGCCTCGCTCATTGTCAAGGCGTAGTTACCCATACTGGCAGAGAGATTGGAAAACTGGAAATGGGAAACCTTTAAAGTCAATGGCCAACGCTTAAAGCCATTTGAGCACTTTGACCAGCCAGGAGTAGTGATGAACCGGTAGACTCGCTTCTACCAAGATGCTACTCTTTAGAGTAACCTATCCCATTCATTGTATATAGTTTTTGTTTTCTTTTCTCGATTTCTTAATTTCATTTTATCCGCTTTATTAAAAAACAAAAATATCAAACCAAAAGAGCTCAAATGAGGGGTCCACACCGGGACACCGCCTCTTCTCGTCGTGGGGTCCCCGTGTGCATTGAGGACAATGCCGTTTATGAAGGGGGTGGGCATACACTAGTTGAACCAACCGCTGCATGTTAAGGCATGTTCAGTTGTATGGCATTTTTCGACGGCGGCTTTTTCGGGGTATAGTACTTGAATTCCAGATAACTGTGAGTCGCCATGACTTATACGTATTCCACATAATTTCAATGCATTTACACAATAACAAGCATGCAATAAAAATCTTTATGTTCATATTGCGGACCTTATCATTCCGACTCGCTCTAATTCCCTACACAAACCACGGACTTTCCTGCTCAAACTCTTATTTTGCCCTGCTTATCGGCTTCCGCCTCTGCAGACATTTTAGCACCTATGTTAACTACATGTATCATATTCTCTGAGGAACACCATGCATAACTGGAAAGTGATTTGAGGCCATTATTTCTGTGTACATTTTTTGAAATCATTTTGACTTTCCCCTTGCACCCATTCGAGCCTCGAAGCCACTAATTCAGCCGAACCCTAGGAACCATGATCACAAGAAATACATGATCCTATGGTAAGTGTGAAGGTGTCAAAAGAGGGAAGTACACTTGTTAGCCTCAGGAACAATGGGCTCAAGGTAATATGAGCAAGGAGAGAAATGAGCATGCAGTGAAATTCGGAATGGAGGGCATTCGAAAAGGATATAGTACGATAAGACCCAAGACTACCTGTCTTAAATTTACAAATATAAAAAAAAAAAGGGGACGCCAGCACGGCACACTTCACCCCAAGATTCAGACCACTCTATGCAAAAAGTGGCAGATCTGCACCGGCACCCACTTATCGGTAATCCCAGATCGTCAGCGGACTGGCAAACAAGTTTTAACTCTTCACCTCTCATCTCTCTCAACCCATCATTATATAAGACAAACCCTAGCCTTGGTAACCTCCCACACAAGTAAATTCTAGATTGCACGTTCCTGCCGGTGTTTTCATCATTCTGATCCGGATTCTTCTCAATTCGCGGTACAAACGTGGTAAGTGCCTTCATTTTTTTTGGGAGCATCCTTTTCTGTGATATTTCATTGTCCTATTATGACTTCTTGGTTGGTCGTGGTTGGCGGTGTGTTATTCTTCTTGCAGGCTAAGGGGAAGCCTTCTTCAATGATGGTACTGTGGAGGAGTTTCGTGTTCTATCCACTCGGGCCAGCCCTAAGACTTACAGATAGGGCTACCGATACGTTGTTTTATGTGTTTGGGCCGTCTTTGCCATAGTTTTCTATTCTCGCTTTACATTCATGGCAAAGATAGACAGATCGAAGAACACTGGAAAGGGCAAAGCCTAGCTCCTCTATGGAGCGGGTCGGTGGAAGAAAAGGAAATCCGACACCTCGTAATTACAAAGAAAGGTGCGGGAAAGCCAGCAAGAGATTCGCCTTCTCGAGAGTGAAGAGGCATCGAGAGCGAAGATGAGGAGATCGGGCTTGTTGCTCGCCGAGGCTTCTGATTCAGAACAGGAAAAGTGGGCCCAATCGATTGCAAAGTGGGGTTTTCATTGCGAGCGGGGGGTGAAAGTGGATACATTCTTGTTCACCCATCCTATCAGGGCTATTATTCAGGAGCAAAATTTGCAGTTCGTTTGTGCTGAAGTACAAGGGTATCTACCGACCTTGGTTCGGGAATTTTACACAAATATGAGAGAAAATCAGCGTATAGATACCCTACTAGAGACCACTGTGATGGGTGTGTAAACACTGAAGATCACTTCATTCGATAGTCACCATTGTAGTATGTCCGCCCCGCGCCCATGACCACTCCACTTCAAGGCCATTACCGAGTTCGATGCCCGCTGAGCTCAGATGCCATGTGCACCCATCCGCCTGCCATGAGAGGGCTTTTATGCGCATATTGTTCCGGAAGCTAAAGCTTGAATATGCGTTGATGAACAAAATTATTCATGATATGATCAGACCAAAGGGTAACGAGAAATTGCCGAGCAAGGAAGAAACTCAGTTTTTATATGAGGTGATGACCGGGAAGCTCATTGATTATGCCTTGGTCATATGGTGCAAGCATGAGGATTTTCTCAAGAAATTCCCAACTCGAAAATAGGCATATCCTATTCCATCTCTAGTTACAAATCTCGCGGGTAGCCACGGGACGAGGGAGGTTAGGAGAAAAGAGAATTCTTCCGAAGTCAAACGCATTACAAGCCAAACAGGCTAAGAGTCAGCTACATCCACTAGACCTCGCCCCTCACATCCCCGGGGCATATTCCTCAGGCCTTTGTCCTCAAATGCGGTTGATGGCACATCCCCTTTGAAAAGAATGGAGGCCGGATCAAGGAGCGGTTTAAATGCATATCAAAGGTAAACAAATGATCACGTGCTCTCTGTGTTCGAGAGTCATATCTACAGAGGAGAGCCTGCATTGGGAGATGCCCCCCCTCCTGACTTGGAAAGGGATTCGAGGAGTTTGACGGATCGCTGGCCGATGAGGACGCATTTTCTTCACAGACATGTGAGGACATCGAGCAAGAGCATGCAGTTAGTTTAGTGGTGGTGTCGCAATCGTGGTAGACCTCAACCACGCCATGCCAACACCCATTTTGCCTATATATAACCCTATTCAGGTAGCCTATGGTCGTTAAGTAAGCCTTAAAGACCTTTTACTTCAGTTGTGTTGGCTTGCTCCTCTGACTTTTATGCATAGTAGTTGCGTGGTAATGTTAAAACTGTACTTCTATAATATCAAGCCATTTCTTTGGTGTTTTCATGGCAGCTCTTCTTTTCTCAATTTCATGGTCCCTTATATGAATGTCTTAGTTTTGTAATAGTTTGTTGTTATGTTCATTGCTTGAGACTGTGTTTTAATTGAGTCAGACGGTTACATACTTTATCAGGTTGAAGTATTTTGCTCACTGGTCTCGTTAAAACTTGCAAGCTTTAACCCGCACCTAGCGCATGTCGTTGGAAATCATATTTAGTAGGTGCTCACTTAGGTTCAAATCTGTTAGGACTAGCAAGATGCAGGTTGGGGGGTGTGTTGAATACACAAAAGAGCAACAATTATATCGGATTTAGTACCCTTGGTTGGGTCATACTTTGCTCACATGTTGTATATGAATGTACCTTTCGACCGTTTCGTGTCTCCCACTTCTGTATGTGTTTTTCTGGTTTCCATGGCTAATTGTTACCAAATATTCGGGTCTAGAGAGTTTAATATGGATCATCGAGGATGATGGCAGCCGTTGTGGTAGTTTTTGGGAAGTGCAATGATGTTGAGAACAAGGGCAGAAAGTAGCAGCACGGCATTTCAAAGTAAATTCCAGACGCACTCCCCAAGCAGAATTAACAGTTAGCTGGAGTGGTACCTAAGATCACTCACCGTACCGGTACCCCCAAACGTAAAAGCACTGTGGCTAAAAGTGTACTGTGTACCACACTAACCGTACCGCACCGATATGGGTGATTTTAAGAGAATCGTGCACTCCGATTCAATGCAAGAGTACATTCGTCCTTCAACCATTAACTCGAGATCACAAGGGAAAAGGGTATAAAAGCCAAAGGAAAAGGGGAGAAGGCAGCTTTTGATTTCTAGGGTTTTGGTTTCATAAAAAGAGAGTGTTTTTCTCATAGTTTTGTTAGGGTTCATAGAGTAGGGTTGAAGACTTCCACTTTTCGCATTCTCGATTTCAAGTTCATGTAATCTTTTCGCTAGATCGCACAACCTACCTTTCTTCAAGATATTGTGTGTTTTTGATTCTTGATTTTGCAATTGGAAGTTGATTTTCATGTTTTTTTAGGAATAGTTTCTCATCAAATATGATTTGCTTTATAATTTCAATGAAGTTCTAAACCTTATGATGGGGTTCTAATCTGTGAAACTCACCTTGATCAAGGTAACTTTCAATTCCTCTTTTATACTAATCTGGATTGTATGATGTTAAGCACTTGTAGAAAAATCTTATAAAACCTTAGTTGCGAGTCTTCTGATAACGTGTGAACGAGAGATCCTCTATGACATCGCTGTGTTTCGATTACAAACGCAAGCTAAGAGTCCGAGTAAATTGTTTGAACAAGTGTTTACCATCGACTGGACGGGATTTCATTCTAAAAGAGCTTTTTAATGTAAAATCTTCCATCTAAGACCATTCATCAATGGTCTTAGACGAGATCGTGAAGAAGAGGGAATTACTTGACTCAATAGTGAGCGAAACTTAAAGAACCCCATCAATCATCTTTTCAAGTTTTGCAACAATTTAATCAATTACTCAATCAAACCAACCACAACCCCATAATTTACTTTAAACATACATTTCGGTACAACAACCCTTAAGGATCACCTAGAACACCTCACTCCCTGCGGAGATGACCCTTCGTGGACTCTCGCAAAGATACAATGCTCGATAAACCTTGGGTAGCCTCACGCTGGGAATAATTTCGCATGCTACCTAAATGCACGGCACCTACCATTTGAACGAAATTTCGAGAAGCTAACACTGAAGTCAAGAATCAAAGACGCGTGGACACTGACCGGACTAACTCGAGGCGGCAACCATACGCATGGCATCAAACCAGCGAGGTTAGCAAGCTTCAGATTAATCGCAGTCGCGATACATTCAAAGTCGGGGAATTAGTCTTAAGAAGGTTTTGAAAACACGGCTAACCCAGCGGATGGGAAATTCCAGCTCAACTGAAGTGACCATGGGCGACGGTGGTTCGAGTGGGGACAAATTTCTATTTACGCACCGAGTAGGCCATAAGACTCAAGTGAATTCCTTAATATGGAATGCTGCACCTTAAGAAGTATTATCGCAGTGTATTCTTTGAGGAGATTATCATCAATAAAAGATTATCCTTTACGTATTTCCTCTTAAAACTTACAATTACTTATTTCTAAAAGACCAGATACGGTTATTGTCTTTGGTTGGCATCTAAAAGTCTAGATTCGGCTGTTGTCCAGCTGGCCTTTAAAAGTCCAAACACCTGCTATTGTCCCTGGCTGGCATCTAAAAGTCTGGGGATATGGTCATCTCATTCGCACCTAAAGGTTTAGATACGCTAAGCCTGCCCCGCTGGCATCTAAAAGTCTAGATAATGATCGTTGTCCGACCGGCACTCCAAAGTCCATATACTGTCGCTGTCCTGGGCTGGCATTCTCTAGACATGTTTATTGGGTCCCGCTAAATCTTTGACAAATGATAGCCTACGCCTTGTCACATTTTCTTTCAAATCTCATTGAAATACACCATGCCGCCGCAGATTACAAAAAAAGTATATATACATGGCCAAATGGCACCATCAGAAATTTCCCAAAATAGCCGAAGCGAACATATGAAAGAAAGCCCTATTCCTTGGCAACAACACCCCCCTTTGAGTCTTCAACCGCCCACCTCAATCTTACTTTCGTGATATCTGGGCCCGACTACACGCAAGGTATGCAGACCTCAACACAAAAATTTCAAGGAAGTGGGCTGGGCAGCCGCATGCCATCCGGATCTCTAGCCGGTTCCTCGTAGATGCTGTTCTTGAACGCCCAACAATCTATAGTCGTGAAGCAAAGATGAGCCCGCAGACCTGGTGTCTTTCACCATGTCTTCCCTATCCTCGTCATTGGGCATGAAGGCCACACCTCACCTTTGACGCCTTGAGTTTCCAGCAAAGAGACATTCGCTTTAGCCTCTACGCGGCAAATCCCGCCCTAAGCAGCGATTCAGCACAGGATCCATGACTCACGCCCACCTTCCTCCAAATGCTAAATGAATTCCTTAGCGGCACAAATGTGATCAACTTCTACCCTAGCTTTGGCATCTCCTGCTGCCATAGCCACTAACTGGGCCGCCCTGACTTCTTGCTTGGCCTCGTCTCTTTCTTTCTCTGCTCGGATAACGCTGGTCGCGCCATCTTTGGCCTCTTTCTCCCAATGCTTTGACGAAGATTCCGCCTTGGCTAGAGAAGCGCTCAAGGTTTGATGATGTGAAGCTACGACCGGGAATAAAGCCGGTTTCTGTCATCTAGCAGGATCGAACTTTCGTTAGCAGGCCATATTCGAATGGTCACAACCTAAAAATAAAGAATTAGAAGAAAATTATTACAATAAAACTGGTAACACGTTGCTAAAAAATCAGCACTTACCGGGGCCTTCAAATTTAATCGTGAAGCTATGGCTGGGTGGATGATCATCCCATCACCTACTATAGACTAGGAAGGCCTCTTTATCCATATAAACAGGAAGGTAATGGTATATTACTCGAAGGGTCGCCACGGGTATCCGGAAGTAGTTCGGATAAAGGTCACGCATGTGCGTAACTGGAGATTTCTCCTGGTTAAGGGGGCTCTAGGGGTGGACAATTTTCAGCACGTCCTCGAGATCCGGAGCCACCATATCCGTCGAGAGATGAACCCTCTCTAGTGGTGGAACATACGTGCTTATTAGCCCCCGGTTAGGTAGCCATTTCTTGCTTTTTTTGGCGTTGGTAGACTTGGATAGGGGTGTCGGTAGTAACCACTACGGGGCACCTTCCATTCCAACCTCTTCAACATTTGAGGGCTCGTAGCCTGAACCCCGTCCTCCGTGGTGTATTTGCCTCGGGCTGAGGTAAACCCTGAAGGCTCGGTTGGTCATTGAAGCTAGATCCGGGATCCAACCGAGACTATGGCCCAATCCTTCGAGCCTCCCTCATTTTGGCTGAGACCGCCCAGGTTGCTTCCTTCCACTAGGAGTAAGGGCTCCTCACCTCAGTGGTCGTAGGACCCGCTTAAGCATCCGTGCAGCAAACCCGACGGCAAGGCTAAACATTTCTTCCTCCTCGGTGGGCTCACTGTCGACTACTCCCTTCCAATCTAGAATTTCACATATAGAATTCACATGTTGATAGAATTTCACATGTTGATCTTTTTGTCTTTTTGTTGCATCCTAAATATTCTTTAATTGCCACATTGTTTAAAGATTATGGAGTTGCTAATGATTAAGTCATTAAGATCGACTAGCTAACATTTTCACTAAAAACGCCGATCATTTATACTCATCTTTTTTGGGTAAGTTGGACATACGTGGTATATAAGCACCAATTTGAGGGGAAATGTTGAATCTTTTGGAAAATTTTCAAATCATGGTTCTTTCCATATTCTTTGTGATTATTTTTTTCTATTTCTTTAATTTCTTAGTTTGATTCCAACTGTGATTGAGAATTATATCGAAAGTCCTCTCCTATAAATTTGATTGTATATTTTCAAGAAAAAAAATCAATGAAAAATACGACAATCCCTTTGAACAATTATAGTTGCTTAGGCGCGCTTGGGGAGGTTTTTATTTACAAACTTATTTGAACTTAATTATCTTCCTAGATACTACAAAATTATATGTCAAAGAAATTTTATGCAAATAACTTATGACCCCTATAAGCCTATTTTGTTATTTCAATAAGCTTCATGGAAGCTTATCAAAAAAGTTTATACTTGCTTAAAAATCGATCATATTAATGACAAAACTATCATTTTGACAATTTATGTTAGGAAAAAGTAGAAAAGAAATTCCGAAAATTATTCAAAAATAGGTATTTTTCAAAATTTATGTAAAAATAGCATTCCAAAATTATGTAAAATAGGAAAATTTTTGAAAAAACAAGTAAAAAGTAGGAAAAAGAATATGACATATAATTTTAAAAATAGAACAAAATTCATTGATGATGATTTTCTCACTTGAATTGATAATCTATGAGTGTTTATTTTGTTTTGGAACTTAGAATTTTTGTGATGATGGGAAACAATAATGATGTTTGTTATTTTTTTTTGGAAATGTTTGTGATCATGGGAAGCACTATTGATGTTTGATTTTTATGTTTGATGTTCCCTCTTGGTTTTTATCAGATTCATTTTTAGATAAAACTTAAAAAGTCATACCAAATATGCCTCGCGCCTCAAGCCCCCAAGAAATTTTTCAAGGCCTCACTGGGCTTCTTAAATAACTATGAGTCATAAGACATCACTTCAACGTTTAAAGTGTCCTAAAGATTTTAATGAAGAAAAACCTAGAATATTTTTAGTTTATAATCCTTGATTTATACGAAATAAAAAGCCTAAGATAAAGATAATTTACTATTGCTATTTTATACCATAGGTTATATTTGAATGATAATGTTTTCAGATAGTGAATCTTTACTTTATATTTAATTTTTTATTATGTTTCATGATATGTATAATATTAAATTTTAGTTATTTAGTTTTTTTTTAAATATTTTTAAAAAATTATGACTAGTGTTTATTTATTCAAAAACTTTAATTTTATAAGTTCTTATGATGGTCTTTTCGGTAATTTCAACCAAGAGGTGCTAAGCCACAGAAGAATGCATCCAACACTTTAAAATAACGTATAAACATTTTTAAAATATGCATCCAAATACAAATAAATGGTTTAATAAAATACTTATATCGTTGCTGCTTTAAATTAAGAACTAAATGTTTTGACATGATCTTTAGATTTATTGATGATGGTTTTCATGGATCTTCCTACATTATTTTCCAATGTTTTGAAAACTGGATTGGACCGGACCGGCCGATCCGATCGATTGAACCGTCGACCAGCCACAAAGGCAATGATGGAGATGATCAGGAAGTGTTTGATTTTGATATAACTAGAAGCAGGGAGATTAAGATGATGACATTTGGAGCAGGAAGGAGGATATGTCCAGGGTATGGGTTAGCATACTGCATCTGGAGTACTTGGTGGCTAATTTGGTACGGGGTTTTGAATGGAAGACAGTGGAGGGAGATGAAGTTGATCTATCAGAGAAGCAAGAGTTCGCAATAGTGATGAAGAATCCATTGAAGGTCCACTTGAGTCCACGATGAAAATAAGGTCAAATAGAGGCCTTGAGGGAGACCACCATCACCAAATTTGTCAAGAATACTTGGTTTTATTCAATTATTGTAGTATAATGTCCTTGCATTATCCGGTTAATGGATACTTTAAATGTCAAAATGACAGCCGTGTTTGTCTGTTTGATATGGGTATTACTGCTGCAATGGGACCCGGGTGGGGCTTGTATTTTATTCTCATTAATTAGGATGACCTCTATAATGCCAAGTTCAAGATTTTTTATTTTTTATTTTTTTCCTGGAAGGTGATAGCTTAGGAAATGCTCAATATGTGAAGTCCTGATTCATGGTCGAGAGTCTAATGAACCAAGATTTATGCATTTTTAAATAAGAATTCTAATAAAATTTCCTAATATGCTCTATATGGAAGTATTCATATAGCTCAAGGCCCGCATCCCGCTTCGTTCTCAGTCTGGTCCAAGTCATTTTTAAAAGGGTCGGAGTGTGGGTTTCATTTTAGGTTCAGCCCACGGGCACTTAGGCTCCTATCCCGTCTTATGTTTTTATTTTTAAAATACATAATGTAACTCTATTTATAATATATATTTTGTTAAAAAATTTATTATATAAGTCAAATAAAGGTATAACATAGTTGATGCATTAAATTTCAAGGAATGTAGGATAGAACTCGAGATGACCAAATAAAGGGGGCAAGAGAAGCGTCCCTCCCAAGTCTAGTGGAGAGCGAGAAACCAGAAGAGGGGACGAACCCGTACACCGGTCGCTCCAATGAGGCCACCGAGTTTTTAAATACCAGCGCGAACCCCAAAGGAGGGACACGACCTTGTTTTCACAAGTAGCTCGATGCTACTTCGCTCTGGGACAACATCAGAACCACATCTAACCCGCATCAAGTAGGAACCGCCACCCGTATCCTCCCACAATGCCTAAGTTCAAGATGTTCCTACTTAACCGAGACTCGTTTGATCACCCCCACGATTTCGCTATGTTATTGTATTGTGACACTCCTCTACAAAGTTTATCTATTTCAAGTTAAGATAAAACCTTAATATTATATGCTTCATGCAAGATAAAACCTTAACTAACTTTTATTAAATCTTCTCTCCCTACTTGATAACATTCAAAGTTTAAATACAACAAAAATAATAACCCCACTAATGCATGATCCTAAAAGCTAGCACATTATCTAATTAATAAAATAATGAAAAATAAAATATTAGTATGCAAAGGGACTAAAATAACCAACAATTTATCTTCCACTAACAATGTGGTCTTCACCCCACTTATTGACTAATTCCTCTAATATTGAATCATCCTCATTATCTCCCTATCATTAAATTTTATTAACATGCCCTTCCCATTCCCGTGATCCGTATTCCTCCTCACCCACCTCACTCTTTTAGACCTACCTCTCTGCTTGCCTCTTGTATTACTACAATGCGATGGAATCCTGATGTCGGATTGTCTATGTCTGTCGAAACCCGGGAAGATGTGTTTGTTTTCTTCATTTTGCTTCCAGTTTCTGAGATGAGAGGCTCAACCCATTTCCTTGGAAAAGGCGTTTGAGTTGTTCTGTAAAGGGATTTCTCCTCGTTTCAGCCCTTGGTATCATGTGCCGTTGTTATAATCATAAAGCTTACGAACAATAATATGAATTCAAGAACATAAAGATAAATAAATCATCATAAAAATACACGAGAGGTTTTAACGTGGTTCGATAAATTATGCCTATATCTACGGATGAAAGAGAATATTTCCACTATTATTAAAAACACAGAAAACAAGATTGGAGTATCAAAGTATTGTGACGACTAGGAAAAATCACAAATTAAAAAAAAACCTAGGATGCCCACAAGACCAAGAAAATACCTTATAAAACTCTCAATCTGTCAAACCCTTACATCTCGCACTACTACCTCAAACTATCTCATAACTTTTTCCCCTCTCAAGGATCTGCATACGTATAGTGGATATTCTTAAAGCTACTTATTCTATAAAGAAACCTAATATTATAATAATATAACAAATATGAATTATCCTATATAAAATATTATTTTAGAAAAGAATTAATACTAAATAGAAATTTGAGATATTCTAACAATTTAAGGTACTGAAGGTGTTTGGAATCAATCGAAGAGGGTGATGTTCTTCGAGATAAAGATATAAAGAGGGAATCATCGTTTACTTTGAAAAGATTCGCTGGAGCTTACGGGTTGCCTTTTTCCGCCGAAGAAAAGCAAGTGGCTAGTGGAATGAAATTTGAGATGTGCACAGCTCGAGTAAACTTTACTTGTAATTTGAGGTGAACAAGACAAGAAGACTAATCATGATGTAGCTTTAAGCCAGGATAGAAGAAGACCACATAAATAGTCATATTGGATCGAAAAGATGATACCAAAACTATGAAGGGGAATTCTCAACTTTAATTCGTTGATTCTAAAAGAATACCGAAAAGCAATGGATTGGGAGAAGAAACTCTCTTTGATTTTTTTTATATTAATAACCGAGTCCCTTAATTTATAACTAACAATGGATATATATACTTTCCTAGAAAGTATTTGAACTCAAACTTGACTCCTAAACCTAATCAAAACAATAAATCAAATTTTAAACCAAATAATCGGTTTTAACCGAATCCTTAACAAATTCCTATTCTAGAAAAGCAATAAATTCAATTTTAAATTAAAGAAAATATAAAGTAAATCCTATTCCTAGTAAAAGAATAAAATCAAACTTTTAAACCAAATATTCGGTTTTAACCTAATCCTATGCTCCATCACTAGTGTTTTGAAGCCAACCCATCTAATAGTTTGATTCCTTCCGGCTCCTCCACTCCATCGAAAGTACTCCAGATTCTTCACCGCCATCAAACTCATCATCGCCTACGAGATATCACCACTCCATTCAACTCGGTTTGACGCCGATCGGCCAATCGAAAGAACCTTCTAGCAACCGATCTCCTATGCGCCGGCCACACGCAATCTTTTCCTCCCACGCACGCTCTCACATGCCAACGTGTAGGTGGCGCATGAGAGCATATGGCTGACCCTCAGCGACGGATCAATTCACTGCAAGTCCCGCCGACGTAGCTTCAGAGTTCCTGATCTTCCATCCAACGCCTCCAACTTCTTGTTTTGCCCAGTTCTCTCTTAGTAGTTGTTTTCTTTGGACTGTTCTAATTTGTCTCGGCTCTTTCTAGCAACCCAACATCTTCCACAAGCTTCTCTCACCTTTAGCAGTTGTGGTATTCTTATTTTCTGGTTGATTTTATTGTTTTGTCCCACTATGGCTAAAAAAGCTTCAAGCTTTTCTTCGTTTCGGGCCGAAACTCCCATGATATCTGTCAATCAACTCAAGGGAAGTGATAACTATCAGTCTTGGGCTAATTATATTACAAGTTTCATCTGAAATGGTGTTGAAGACCATTCAATTTACTCGAGTCTAGTGTTAATGTAGATAAATGCCCTTAATGGCGGAAACATGATGTTTACTGTAATATTATCCAAAGAATCCATCAGTCCAAAGCACTCGACAACCTTGTGGATTATCGACCGTCACTCTTTGGACCTAGCTACAACTTATATACCAATGATGTTCAACACTTACCGCGGTCATCTCTTCCGTTGATAGTCCGGTTGTGCCTGGTATGGAATTATCTTCCTTTGTTGTGCGAATGTCTGCATTGAAAACGAGCTCTACCATCTTACCCAAGGTTACCGATAAGACCTACTGGCCCAACAATACGGATAAAATCTTTATGATCGTTACTCTTATTAAACATGGCACAAAGTTTGACAACATTCGGGAACAAGTCCTCACTGGATCTACTATACCCACCTTGAGGATATTTTTTGGCTTCGGCTACTACGCTTACTCATCCACTACGACCCGTCTCGCCCTCAGGTTTCCACGACTGTAATGCTTGCTCCATCTCACCTCGCGGTGATTCCCCGGAGTATCTGCAGGTTATCAAGACAGGCCAGCTTTAATTTAATGTACCATTGTGGCCAGACCGGGTCACATTCGAGATAGATGTTATCGCTAGCATGGTCGTTTCGCCGCATCACTCATGTCTTCCAATCTTCTCGACCGCCAACCATGACCAACCTCTATCTCCATCTCAGGGAGTGACTCTTACGCTTGGTGAATATGAGGAGTTTCTTTGCCTTACTCATGCCTCCAAATCTGCCTCCATTGCTTCTATTGTCCAAGCCGGTAATGCCTCTACCTATCTTACACACTCTCTTGGTCCAAGGATTCTTGATTCCGGTGCATCTGATCATTTGTCTGGTAATAAGGATCTCTTCTCTTCCCTTACTATCACTTCACCCTTACCTATGATTACTTTTATACACGGTACTAAACCATGACCAAAGGTGATCTGGTCTCAGATGTCCCCTCACATCTTTACCTCTTACTGCTATCTATGTTCTATCGCACATATATATGTCGCAATTAATACATGACCTTAATTGTTCGATAACCTTTTCTCACTCTTCTGCTAAATTCTATGTGAGTGGAGTACGAGAGGACGATTGGCATAGTGACATGAGTCTCGCCTTTAGACATCTCATGGCCGACTCCCATCTTCCATCAACTCGGCACTTTAATAGATGACCCTCTTCGTCCATCACTGCCTTGGTCATCCGAATCTTCCAAGCTTCTAAGATGGTCTTCGCTAGCTTATCTCTAGAGTGTGAGGTATGTCAACCAGGAAACATACTCGTGTTTCGCTCTCAAGCGCTTGCAGCCCTGGACCAAGCCCTCAGCTTCATCCGACAATGATGTTGGGTCTCGTCTTAAATCGCGCTCTACTTAGGTTTCATTTTGTTACATCTATTGATGATTTTCTCATATAGCCCGGCAATTTTTAATGAAAAGTCGAACCTGAAGAGTTTTGAGGTGTTAAAAAAATTATTTGCTGAGATTCGTAATCAATTTTATACTTCTATTTGCATCTTACGCAACGATAATGCCTTGAAATACCTTTATGCCCAATTTTTTTGACTTTTTATCCCTCTCAATGATTCTTACCGCCTTCAGGCTTACACTCTACAACAAAATGGGGTATCGAGCGTAATAATCGGGCCACTTACTGAGACAACCTCACACTCTTCTCCCACCATACGCTTCTCAACGTTGGGACGCCATCTTAACCACCCGCTATTTGGATCAACTGCGTCCTCTTTGTCCTCAAGATCAAGTTCCCTCATTCTTCTCTTTCCTAAGCAACCTGCTTTGTCTCCCTTCGCATGTTTTCGGATTTAATTTGTTTTCATTCACATCCTTACTCCTAGCCAAGATAAACTTTCTGCTAAGGCAACGAAGTGCATCTTCCTTGATCATTCCCTCCTTCAACGCGAGTACCGCTGCTATTCTTCTGATACACATCGATACTTCGTTTTTGTTGATGTCACATTTTTTGAACATTCTTCTCTTTTCTCTACCCCATCACCTTCCAATCCCAAGGTCTTATCTCTACCTCTCATCTTTCCCATTTTGTCCTTATCATCTGAGTCTCTAGCTACTCCACCTTGTCCATTACAAGTTTATGTTGTACCTTTATTTGATTTATATAATAAACTTTTAATAAAACATATATTATAAATGTAGTTATATTATGTATTTAAAAAAACATAAAGGACAGCCCTAAGGGGCCTCGGCCGAATCCTGTAATGAAACCCACACCCCAACCCTTCTAAAAATGACTTGGACCGGGGTGAGCATGAAGCGGGATGCGGGCCTTGAGCTATATGAATACTTCCATATAGAGCATATTAGGAAATTTTATTAGAATTCTTATTTAAAAGTGTTTAAATCTTGGTTCATTAGACTCTCGGCTATGAATCAGGACTTTACATATTGAGCATTTCAAGCTATCACCTTCCAGAAAAATAAAAATAAAAATCTGAACCTGCCATTATAGAGGTCAGCCTAATTAATGAGAATAAATTAAGCCCCACCTGGTCCCACTGCGTAATACCTATATCAAACAGACAAACACGGCTGTCATTTATTCATTTTTAAAATGTCCGACATAATCGATAATAATGCAGGACATTTATACTAAAATAATTGAATAAAACAGCAAGCTTAGCATGAATTTGGGTGATGGTGGTCTCCTCTCAAGGCTCTATTTGACCTTATTTTCATCTGGACTCAAGTGGACCTTCAATGGATTCTTTATCACTATTGCAAACTTTTGCTTCTCTGATAGATCAACTTCATCTCCCTCCGTACTGTCTGCCATTCAAAACCCCAAACCAACTTCGCCACCAAGTACTCCAGATGCAGTATCCTAACCCATACCCTGGACATGTCCTTCCTGCTCCAATGTCATCATCTTAATCTCCCTAAGCTCTGGTTATATCAAAAATTCAAACACTTCCTGATCATTCCCATTATTGCCTTTGCTGTTCAAGAACCTCTGGCTTTGAACTCCACTGGGTCTCTCCCTATTTTTGGGGGTCCCAAATTCATGGGAAATCATGAAATGATAGAACCCTTCTTGGGATAACATACCCTTCAGAGGTTATATCTTGCGTCACTGAATGATACTACAAAGTGTGCCGGAGGATGACGCTTCAAGACCATCTAAGATCACTGCCTTCAAGTATGGCATCTTTTGTAATTCTTCCACCTTTTATCACTTCCTCTCTTCTATAACATCATATCGAGTATTTCAACTGTTTTAAGTGTTTGTCTACTAATGCATCAAAACACCTTAAAATATAATATATATATTTTTAAAATATTCATTCCAAACACTTTAAAATAGCTTATTGAATAGACTACTTATGACATTTAAATTAAGTAAATGTTTTACATGATTTTAGATTTATTGATGATGGTTTTTCATGGATCTTCACCACATTATTTTCTATGAAGAATGAACACGAACATTTGCTAATTTACCTTCCGAAAATCCTTAGCAAAAAGAAAAATAAATACAAATCAAAAGATGAATAATGCAACAACAGCTCATGCCTCCTCGGAGCAGTCATGGAAGTAAACGAACCATGCTTTTGATCAGTCAGCTTGTCTAGTACCCTCCACCATCTTATCCGTTAGATGTCTCTTCCAGTCTCCTACCTCACCTTTCCTGAAAAACCTGTGATTCTCGACCTGAGAAATATTGGTGAATTCTCTTCCATCTTTATTTCACCTCCAAATTCCGAAGATTCTCGAAACTGCACATCTCCAGAATTTCATTCACCAGTCCTTGCTTTTCTTCCTCGGTAGAGAAAGGGTAGCCCATAAACTCCGCCAATCTTTTCAGATGAAACGATGATTCCCTCTTCATATCTTCGTATCTCAAGAACATCACCCGCTCCGGCGATTCCAAGCTTGCCTTCCAGTACCCTAGCACATGATCCCAGAAGGGCCCATACGGAGAAATCCCTTTACAGAACAGCTCAAATGCCTTTTCCAGCGAAATGGGTTTCAGCCTCTCATCTCTCAGCTTCTCTAGGAAGCAAAATAAAGAAACAAACACATCTTTCGGGTTTCGGCAGACATAGACAATCCGACATCCGGATTCCATCACGTATTGTGATAATGAAGTGAAAGGGAGGTGGGTCTGAAAGAGCTGAGGTGGGTGAGGAGAATATGGATTTGGAAAGGGGATGTTCTGGTGGAGGTATAATTCCAAGAAGGGAACAAGATCGTGAGGGCTTGTGTTGAGAAGAGGGTGTGTTGAGAAGACGGGATGGTGGGTCCGGTTCATGACCGAAAACAAGAGAGGCTTGAACCATGTCGTGCCGGACTTGGGAAGGGTGACCAGAAGAATGTCGTCATGGCGGGGCTTGAAGTTTTATTTGCATCCATAGCTCCTTCTACACTACCACAGAAGCGTACCAGAAACCTTGGTATTCATACATATATTCACATGGGAGCCACCCTTCTTAACTTCCAAGGTTAGATATGATCTCCATATTGTTTCTTTTCCCGGCTTCATCTTCATCCTCTCCCTCGCTAGATTTCTCACAAGACGGCCATCCAGTAGCCATCCTTCAACCTCTACCTTCAAGCCTCTTTAGGTAGGAGTGCGATATCTTATTCACACTTGCACTGTCTTAAGAAAAAAAAAAAAAAAAAAAGAGAATAGGCAATAAAAAATGGAGAAAAATAATGGGCCAATTGATGTAGCACATGTATCCAATTATAACTTCCTCTGTTTGTCATTCTTGGCCTCGGATAACCCATTCTACACTTAACATAATTTTCTTTACCGTACGGTGGTTGATACAGAGTGGATTACTCAGCTTTCTCTGTTAGACTCTCATGATTTTTTTTGTCATTCTTTGCCCGAGATAACCCATTTTACACTTATTTCCATAACTTTCTTCCTCAATATAGTGGTTATTCTAAAGGATCTAGGTTTTCATTTGTTTTTTTTCCATGTTTTATTCATCGTCTTGGTGTGGTGTGTTGTTGTTGTCGTCTCAGTATGGCTTGTGGCTTCCGTCGTCTTGGTGTGACGTGTGATTATCATCGTCTTGGTGTGGCTTGTGGTTATCATCGTCTTGATGTGGCCTGTGGTTATCATCGTTTTGGTGTGGCCTGTAGTTAGCGTGTGGTTGTCGTTGTCTTAGTGTGGTATGTGGTTGTCGTCGTCTTGGTGTGGCGTGTGGTTATCATCGTCTTGGTGTGGTCTGTGGTTATCATCGTCTTGGTGTGGCGTGTGGTTATCATTTTCTTAGTGTGGCGTGTGGTTGTTGTCGTCTTGGTGTGGCGTGTGGTTGTCGTCATCTAGGTGCAGCGCGTGATTGTCGTTATCTTGGTGTGGCGTGTGGTTGTCATCTTCTTGGTGTGGTGTGTGGTTGTCATCTTCTTGGTGTGGCATGTGGTTGTCGTCTTGGTGCTGTGTGTGGTTGTCGTTGTCTTGGTGTGGTGTGTGGTTGTAGTCTTCTTGGTTCGGCTTGTGGTTGTCGTCCTCTTGGTGTGACATATGGTTGTCATTGTCTTGGTGCGGCGTGTGGTTGTCATCCTCTTAGTGTGACATGGGGTTGTCGTCATCTTGGTGCGGTGTGTGGTTGTCATGGTCTTGGTGTGGTGTGTGGTTGTCATGGTTTTGGTGTGGCTTGTGGTTGTCGTCGTCTTGGTGTGGCATGTGGTTATCATCTTCTTCGGTGTGGCGTGTGGTTATCATAGTCTTGGTGTGGCATGTGGTGATCATCTTCTTGGTGTGGCATGTGGTTATCATCTTCTTATTGTGGCATATGATTATCATCGTCATGATATGGCGTGTGGCTGTTATCGTTTTGGTGCGGCGTGTGGTTGTCGTCATCTTGGTATGGCGTGTGGTTGATGTTGTCTTGGTATGTTGTGTGGTTGATGTTGTCTTGGTGTGGTGTGTGGTTGTCGTCGTCTTGGTGTGGTGTGTGGTTGTTGTCGTCTTGGTGCGACATGCGGTTGTCATCGTCTCGGTGTGGCGGGTGGTTGTCGTCCTCTTGGTGTGACGTGTGGTTGTCGTTGTCTTGGTGCGGCATGTGGTTGTCATCCTCTAAATGTGATGTGTGGTTTTCTTTGTCTTAGTCCGGCGTGTAGTTATCATCATCTTGGTATGACGCTGGGGTTATCATGTCGTCTTTGGCCAGGCGTGTGGTTTTCGCAAATCTGCCAGTGACATGCGGTTATCATCGTCTTGGTGTGGCATGTGGTTGTCGTCGTGCTTGTAGGTATTGGAACTGTGGTTATCGTATTCGTCTTGGTGTGGCTTGTGGTTATCATCATCTTGGTGTGGCGTGTGGTTATCATTGTCTTAGTGTGGCCTGTGGTTATCATCGTCTTGGTGTGGCCTGTGGTTATCATTATCTTGGTATAGTCTGTGGTTGTCGTCGTCTTAGTGTGGCGTGTGGTTATCATCGTCTTGATGTGGCCTATGGTTATCATCGTCTTGGCGTGGCATATGGTTATCATCATCTTGGTGTGGCATGTGGTTATCATCGTCTTGGTGTGGCGTGTGGTTGTTGTGGTCTTGGTGCAGCGTGTGGTTGTCTTTGTCTTAGTGTGGCGTGTGATAGTTGTCGTCTTAGTGTGGCATGTGGTTGTCGTCATCTTGGTGTGGCGTGTGGTTGTCGTTGTCCTTGTGTGGTGTGTGGTTGTTTTCTTCTTAGTGCGGTGTGTGATTGTTGCGTCGTCTTGGTGTAGCTTGTGGTTATTGTCCTCTTAGTGCGACTTGTAGTTGTCGTCCTCTTGGTGTGACCTGTGGTTGTCATTGTCTTGGTGTGGCGTGTGGTTGTCATCCTCTTAATGCAAAGTTTGGTTGTCGTCTTCTTGGTGCGGTGTGTGGTTGTCATCGTCTTGGCGTGATGTGTGGTTGTCGTCGTCTTGGTGCAACATGTGGTTGTCTTCATCTTAGTGTGGCGTGTGGTTATCATCCTCTTGGTGTGGCGTGTGGTTATCATCCTCTTAGTGTGGCGTGCGGTTGTCGTTCTCTTAGTGGGACGTGTGGTTGTCGTCGTCTTGGTGTGGCATGTGGTTGTCGTCATCTTGGTGTGGTGTGTGGTTGTCAATGTCTTGGTGCGGCGTGTGGTTGTCGTCGTCTTAGTGCGGCGTGTGGTTGTCGTCGTCTTAGTGTGGGGTGTGGGTTTCGTCCTTTGCATGTTGCGTGTGGTTGCCGTCCTCTTAGTGTGGCATGTGGTTGTGGTTATGGTTGTCTTGGTGAGGCATGTGGTTGTCGTCCTCTTGGTGTAGCGTGTGGTTGTCATCATCTTGGTATAGCGTGTGGTTGTCATCGTCTTGGTGCGGCATGTGGTTGTCGTCGTCTTGGTGCGACATGTGGTTGTCGTCCTATTTGTGTGGCGTGTGGTTGTCGTTGTCTTGGTGCGGCGTGTGGTTGTCGTCTTCTTGGTGCGGCGTGTGGTTGTCGTTATCTTAGTGTGGGGTGTGGTTGTCATCGTCTTAGTGTGGGGTGTGGTTGTCATCGTCTTCGTGTTTGTTGTCATCATGCGACATTTATTAGTGTGAGGGTAATTCAAACAAGCAAAGAATATCTGATCAGCGATAAGAAATCAATTAAATGGTCGTCAATATGGTGCAAAACTTGAATTATAGCTATTATAGTCACAATAGTGATATCAAATATGTAGGCTCAACTATCAAATGTATAGATTTTAAGCCAATTTATCATGCTTTTAACACGGATTGTTATTTCGTCTTATGGTTTTGCGATTTTCATTCTATATTTCTATGAATGTATTCTTGTTGAATCGATAAAACTATTTTCTCTTGAAAAAATAATGGAAGAGATTTTACGCTATCTCTCTTGCATCTCTGAGTTATTGAGGGAAAACTCACAAATCCCTAGAAGAATACATAATATATTTATACCCATATTCGATAAGATTAATAATAGTAGGCAAATAGGCACTTTTATGTTTTTGAAGGAGAAATAAGAACATTGATTCAAACTTAAATCAATAGAAACAAATAATCAAATTCGCTAAAACCATATAGGATAAAATAACATCTAGGTTAATAACATAATGAATCGACTCAGAGCCTACACATTTACTTACGACTCCAATTGTACAATATACTGACAACCATTGATTTGATTTGTTGTCTTTGATCAGATATGTTTTGCCTGTCTGAATCACACACATAAAAATGAACAACGGAAGAAGACAATGAAAAACATGTAGTCCTTCGTGTTCGTTCAAGAACATAAATAAAAAAAAATGAAGGAAACAAACCTACAGTGCAAACAATAATTAGAAAGCAGATCCGAGCCCAACGATAACGTTGTGTCCTTAAGATGAATTTGGCCTGACTTGTGCAGGGATAATGGACAATCGTCTCCCAGGATAGAGCGGATCTCGTTCACTCCGGTAGTGCGGTTCGGAGGACCCTGACGAACTCAGCTGCGGAACAATGCACAAAAAATGAATGATATGTAGTGAAATTGAGGAGAATATTTTGTTATAATTAAAAAATGGGAAAGAAAGCGGGAGTATAAATAACCGGGAAGTGTCTCCGCAGAAACGGTGTGGTTGAAAGGTATGAGAAGCCAGCGATATGTGTTTGTTAGGGGACACATTTTCATTCACTTAAGGATTTGTGGATACCAAGTCCACAAATCCCCCACATGAATGAAAGTTCGATATCAATACTCAGGTGTATGCATGAGATCACAAGTGCGATTGCATTCCATGAGAGCGTTGCATCGGGATAAACAGTGCGAGACTTTGAGCTTTCCTTAGTGAAACTGCTCCAGTTTACTCGGTGTCGATGGAGCTTGATGTCTTTAATTTATCGACCTTTCGTGTAAGCCAGACAATAGAAATCACTGGCTTGTTTCTCAAACAAAATTGGTTCTCAACATTTGTGTTAAGTTTTAACACATGAACTTTGCACCAGTCTCATGAGTGTTTTAGAGAATTCGGCCTTTGCAATTCTCACAGAAGCGGACCTCACTTCACACTCACATAGGTGATTTACGAGACATATGGTTCATAATCATTAAAAGCTTTTGCTTAGCCTTCACATATTAATACTGTCTTTATCCAGAAATGGGTAAAACAAATTTGACAGTACTCTACACTGTCTTCATAACTTACTTGTCCCTTTGAACCTAGATCCTGGGATCTCCAGTCAACTAGGTAAGTGTCGCTGCATGTTAGCTTGTTTGAGACCTTAAGCCCATTCCCTCGATGTCTTTGCAACCATCTCTCTAGTTAGGCCTTTTGTCAATGGATCCGCAATATTATCTTTTGACTTCACATAGTCAATGGTGATAATTTCACTAGAAAGAAGTTGTCTTACTGTGTCATGTCTTCGATGTATGTGTCGAGACTTACCGTTATACATGACATTCCTTGCCCTTCCTATTGCCGCTTGACTATCCTTCACAATGTATACATACAGCGGGCATTGGTTTAGGCCAATTAGGAATATCTTCCAAGAAATTTTGAAGCCACTCGGCTTCTTCACCGGCTTTATCCAAAGCAATAAATTCTGATTCCATAGTGGATCTAGCAATACGAGTTTGTTTGGATGATTTCAAGACATTGCCGCCCCACCAAGTGTGAATACATATCCACTTGTTGATTTTTGTGTCCTTAGTGCTTCGGTTATCGATTTGCATCAGTATCCTTCGAAGTCTTGCCGGATATTCTATGTAATGCAGCATAATCTTGAGTATGCTTTAAGTAGCCCAATAAATGTTTCATAGCTTTCCAATGATTTTCATTTGGACTAACTGTAAATCGACTTAGCTTGCTAACCGCACAAGCTATGTTAACACCATTGGAGATCTTTTCCACCACATTAGCCTGCGTTTTTTGTCTTTTCTTGGCTCCGCAGTCTTTGGCTCGATGTCCAGACTTGCCACAGTTTAAGCACTTGCCAACGAACTTCTTTAGGCCTTAGTTGAATCCCTCTCTAGACTTGCTAGGCATTTTCCTTTTCTTGTTGGGTTTCGATCCTTCTTCAACAACATTGGCTTTTGAAACTTCTAGATTCTTTACAACTTTCTTCTCAGACAGCATATTGTCTTCCTCGATCTCAATAGAACAATCAAGTCTTAGTGATAACTCCTTTCTCTTGTGTTTGAGATAATTTTTGATCCCTACAGGATGGTGGTAGTTTTCCGATGAATAAACCGCGAGAAAATATGTCTCACTTAGAAGTCATTTCCTTGACATGAATATCTTGCACAACCACTTGAAGCTCTTGAACGCCTGACTTAAGGCGGTCTTTGAATCAACCATCTTGAAGTCACAGAAATTTTCAGACGATGAATTTCTTGATCCAGACATCGCCGGTTTTGTACTTCTTATCGAACTATCCACATAACTCCCTTGGCCGTTTTCAGCGGACTATAGACGTTATAGATAGTATTTTCCAGACCGTTGAGGACATATAGATCGACCTGAAGGGAAGTCGAGAATGATTCCATGCATCCTAGCGACCAGCTTTTCTTTATCTTGTCTCTCGATGTCGATTTGGACCATCTCGTTGAGAATCTTACGCCCAGGATTCAAGGTTGTGAGATAGAACAGCATCTTCTGTTGCCATCTCTCTTGAAATCGGTACCATTAAACTTTATGACTTTCTCCATGACTCGGAATAGGAGTTAAAAGCAGTCGAAAGCGTCTCCATTCGAAGGATAAAGGATAAAAGCGAGAACAATATTTGAATAAACTATAACAAATATTTAAATACGAACTGAAACGAAACAGTAGAGAAACGAAAAAATATTTGAATATAGAAAGAAATATTTTAATACAAAAAAGCAGCTTGAAAAACTGCGATCTTCAAAAATTTGAATATAACAGCGAAAAAAGTGCAGTGCAAATATTGTATCTGAAAGCGAAACGAGAATAAAAAAAAAAAAAAGCATATAGCGAATTAGAAGCGAAAGTAAAATATTAAACACAGAAGCAAGATGCTTTTGGTCACGAAACTGCGTTTTTTAGTAAAAATTTAAAAAAATGGCTTCGTAGTTCAAAGCGACTTGATTCTGAAATTTAGTATTTGGGCGATATTAATATCACGAAATAAAACAATTAAACCGAGTAGTACTCAAATACATATTTAAAATTAACATAGCGAATTCTGTTTTGCAAACTTGAACAAAGCAATAAATCATGCGGTGTCTTTGGAATATAAAATAACACCTAAGATCAGTTTCTCTTGTAGTATACGAAACGGGAAATATTTGACTAAAGTACCAAATATGTGAATTTAAGGCTACATTTCAAAAACGAAATCTTTACTAGTTGTAACAAATATGTGAATTTAAAATTGTAGTATAGAAACGGAAGAAAAAGATATTTGACAGAAACAAAAAATTGCAGTACAAAAAAAAATGTTTGAGTCAATTTATCGAAATAAACGTCCTAAGTGCAGAATGAGAAAAAAATTGAATATGGTTTGAATGGCAGCGCGTAAGCGGTCTGAAGCGAAAACAATTTGAATGGCGCATAGCGAGCGAGCGTTAGTTCCGCAGAACGAACAAAATTCAAATTCGTCTTAAGATTGTAGTCTTTCGTGTTCGTTCAAGAACAGAAATAAAAAAAATGAAGGAAACAAACCTGCAGTACAAATAATAATTAGAAAGCAGATCCAGCGCGTGGGGTGTCGCCCAGGCGAATTTGGCGCCGGCAGCCCTTCGAGGATAGTGAATGATCGTCTCGAGGATAGAGAGCGGATCTCGTTCCTTCAAAGTGAATGCAGATGCGGAGGACGACGAACTGACTTGCGAACAATCGCCTGAAAAATGAATGATATGCAGTGAAGTGAGGAGAATATTTTGTTATAATTAAAAATAGGAAAAACGGGAGTATAAATAACCCAGGAAGTGTCTCCACGAACAGACATGTCGGTTCGAAAAGGTATGAACCAAGCATTGTGTCTGTTCGATGAGGGACACATTTTTTCATTCACTTAAGGATTTTGTGGATACCAAAGTCCCAACAAAACAAAACTTCATATTAAGGCGTCTGACCACACACCCGCAATAGCTGACAACAATCACCGCCTCGTAGCGATGTGGGTAAATCACTAAAATTCCTAAAATATAACTTAGGTATTTAGCCAAGGCTAGTGGACCATAGACTTTTATTAAAATTTCTAAAATGTACCTTAAAATTTTTCGATCAAAATAAAATAAATTTGGATCTTTCAGCTCTAACAATTGTTATTATAGTCTTCTCAGAGTCTAGGTTAAATCCATCGCTGAACATTTTTTCGAGCTTAAGGAAAATTAAGCCAACTGCCAGAATATTAATTTTAATTCAATAAAAAAATTGCCACTAACATATATAGTAGAATATATCTCATGTCCACTCGTTATTTGAAAATCATATTAACAACCGTGGCGGACCACCATCCATGTGCACTTCAATCTATTCCGTTTTAAATTTAACAAAGTATTTGTACTTTAGCTTGGTTGAAGCAATAAAAAAAAAGGGAGGATTAAGTTAAGGGCCCTAATTTCATTTTATTTTAAAATTTGAAAATAAGAAACCTAAAACCAATATCATGTCTCATGATTTCAAAATATTTGATAAAAAATGAAAACTAAATTGATAAAGAGTGCACCATGCATGAACACTATATTAGTGAATGTAGTATTATAAAAAAGACTTGATTATTATTGAACGAGTTAAGGTATATATATACCAATACAGGGACAAAAGAGTAATAGCATAAAGCCAATAAGGAAACATAATAAATAGACTCTAATATGTAGTACCCCGAGGTTCGTTAATGTAGTTTTAGGTGCATGGTGCATTCTTTATCAATTTAATTTTCATTCGCCAGTGGAATTCTTTATCAGTTGGTACTGTTAACATCAAATATTTTTAAGTGGGAGACATAGACTTGGTTTAGGTTTATTGTTTTCAAAATTTCAAATAAAATGAAGTAGGACCCCACTAACTTAGTTCTCTCATAAAAGCGAGAATGAGTTCACGAGGGTGAGACCTTTCATTTCCACTAGATGTCTTGCTTTTTAAATTTGGATATTTCTACCAATTGAAGGATAGGCATTTGGAAAATATCATTATAATTATGTCATAGGAAAGATACATAATTAAAATTGTTTTTACTTTTTTGTATATTATTTTCTTGAAATATTATCCTTTTTTTTAAAAGAGAAAATTCATTGATTCAGAACAACAAGACTTTACATCTTAACATAAAAACTAAAGTGCTAAAAACATTAGAGGATGACATAACATTCAGGTTAATAGTAAGAATAAATGGCTCAAAGCTTACACAATTGGTAATATCCTAAGATGCTTAGAATACCTAAGATTCCATATATGATGAAGCATACTGAAGAATATGAATTTTATATAACTTTGTATAAATTCAAGCACCTTTGCCATTTGGATATTCTACTTTAAAAAGCTGTCACACTGAGCTGTCCTAAGGGCATGACTATCAATTCACACCTTAAGCCAGAAAGCTTGAAGCGTGTAACGACACAAACCTTCCTTTTGTAACTTGATTGTGTCTACTTACCAAACACCTGCTCAGAATAATGCGTAACTTTCTAAATTCCTTAATTTAAAATTGGTTATTTCATGTCAACAAAAAATTATTTGTAAATCTCCAAATCTCAAATAAGACTGTTCAGAATCTAACAACATTTAGAATTTCCTAATTTCCTACTTTGCATTAATAAAAAAAATGAAATGCATTATTCAAGTGACTTTCCCAATTAATTTCCAAAATCGAACAATAAATCTACATAAACATGAACTTATTAGTTCAACAAAGTCTAACATAAAATTCTAATCTTAATGATGACAATCCAAACAACAAGGTACCTATAAGTGATTAGTCCATCTTTTATCCCATGTAGCGATAATGAGTCGGTGATTCCCCTGACCCGATTTGACCCAGAGCACTGAACCTTGATTCCTCTCAGACGTATTCGAGATTAAGATTGAATCAACTCCGCAATTTTTTTCTTCTTCTTTTTTTATTGGTGAGAGTTTTATTGACCCTCTTTTGAAGGTGTTCCAACACTATTAGGAGTATAAACCATGTTCTTAGGTGATGGTGTCATCCCCAGGAAGGGTGTCGTTACTTACCCTAAGGTATGTGAGGGATCTAGTATGTAAGGTTATTAATAGGTCGAGTTCCATATAGAAATAACTAGAAGTAAGGCAAAGCGACAGGTGATCAAGGCACCCACATGACATAAGTCTCTCAAGTACAAGATTAACCAAATCTAACGGTATCCTTCAAGACAACTACTAGCTCTAGTGGTTCCCATGTATTTTAAGTATAGCGAGTGTGGTTCCCATTATGGTCATGAATAATTGAGAAAATAAGTTTGAAAATTTTAAAATTTTTGACTAAAATGAATTTGATTAAAAAAAAAATTCCTTTTGACTAGTTTTTTGGGTTAATATGTTATATCGCCATATTCTCGACTCAACCAAATTGTACATTGTCCTCGATTTATATAAATCATAAGTAATAGTGGCTGAAATTCTTGAGTCATACCTTGTGGAGATGGCATGTGATGAGAGAACATAGGGAGTTGTTCATAGTATGTTAATTCAAATTGATCCAACCACATTTGGCTTGTGTAGAACATCAGTTTGATCAAGGTTTTCTTAATATTCTTTATATAATTTCTTAAATAATTTAAAATATATATTATTACACTTTATATAAAACGTACAATTTTTGGTATATTTAATTAATAATTAATAAATATAAATATATAAAACATGCAGATTTGAAATTTTATGTGCATATTAGAATTTATGATTTAAAAATGTTTGGACCTTAGTTCAATCATCATTTTCTTTCTCACTAACCAAGACGTCGATACAAAGAAAGATTACCCCTTCAAAGGCGGGGGCCGTTATTTTTAAATATTTTCATTTAGTGATATATGATTTTAACATTGAGCTTGGCATTGTTGAGTAGGGGGTCTCAATGAAATGGACCACACGGAGAAATTAAACCTTAGGCCACAGTCGGGCCAGCCTTTAAACTAGTTGACCGATTAACGGGCCGGGCCCAATTTGAAGACCCATGGCCCGACCCGCTGGGCCAAGCCAAATCTCTTCTCCCTTCAGGTTCCTTGACCACCCCAGTGACACAGCGGCGCGCCAAAACCCACAGCGTGGGAAGCGTAAATGTACAACGACGCATAAAACCCACAACTTGAACACACCTGAGAATGACATTGCTCGGTTCAAAGTAAATGGGAGGTCAAGGGAGCTCGGGGTCTCATCCCACAGTCCTCTAACTAAGATCACGCCCTTTGCCTCGATCTTAAGCGAGTCAGGGAGCCTCGTAACAACTTGTAGACAAGGGCTCTGGTGTAAAACTCCAACCTTATTGAATGTTATAATAGTAGTTTTGAGGCCCGGTTGAGGTCGATGATACTTGTGAAAGGGTAACTTAAATTTAGAACGCTACGGGCGTCATTTGGGCATGAAGTGGAATTTTGAAAATTTTATGGGTGCCTAATGAATAGTGATTTTTCTTATCATATCCGGATGGAGGGGTTTGCAAAGGAATTTTTAAGAAATTTCAGTTCCTATGACTTTGAACTGATATTTAGAAGAGAATTGGAGATTTAAGTGAATAGTGATTTCCGGATTGAAATTCGGGGCCGTACTTTGAAATTTTTCGGAGGTAGGTAGAAAAATGCGAAAATGTCGGAATTAATCATAGAGTCTAACGAAACTGGCTTGGTGAGAGCAGTGAAAGCGGAATCGTTTGGATAGTTTCGAGGCGTCGAGCGTAGTCGTGTAATAATACGCTATTGTCTGGATTTCCGATTTTAATGATTTTAAATCCGATTTCGGTGATTTTAGAGCCTGGAATCCACTGTGAAGGATTTAATTAGAATATTCATGGTCAATTTGAAGTTTAGACGGCCATAGAATATTTTTGACGTTTAATCGATATAAAAGCGGTATAAAGATTGGCGAATAAAATCTGTATAAGGAGATATTTTGTTGTGAGCCAATCAAAACCTTTCTTAATGGCTAAGTTATGATTAAAATATCATGAAAATGGATAATGAGATTCATGGGCTCAAATGCAATTTGGCAAAGTGTAGGTTAAAGCTAAATTCGGGGACTCAGGAGTGTAAATCACTTTGCACCAACCAATGAGCTATCTTTTTGATTCATGGGTAATTTTGGAAGTTGTAAGTCAAAGCTAAATTCAAGACTAAGTGTGCTCAAAAGAGGAGAGGGACGGCTGAGGAAAGAAAGAGAAAGAGAGAGAAAGAAAGGGAGAGAGAAAAGAAAGGAAGAAAACGTGTTAGGCAAGGTGGAGCAAGGGTGAGAGGTGAATTTTTCTTCTCCTTCAAGCTTTCCAAGTGAGCTCCAAGTGGAATCAAGGAAGAGAAACCAAGGAAAACCCAAGAAACAAGTAAGTTTCTAATGGTGGGAAAGTTGGATTTTTATGTTTTTCATGCCTAATGCCTTGATTTTCTTGTATGGATGTTGAATTAGTGGTATTTAGGTTGAATGATGATGCTTTTGAGATAAATTGAGAAAGAAATAAATTAGGTTAGGTTTAACAAATTAAGTGAGTGATGTGTTAGGGTTTGATAGTGCATTTGTATGATATGTTAGAAGTGGTTAGGGATTAGTGAAATTGAGGTATAAAGCATTAAATGGGAGTGATTAGAGTGAAGAAAATGGAAGAACAAAATGGAATATGGTTTTTTTGTGCATAATTCGGCCAAAATGGAAATGAGAGGGGGTCAAGGAGTAGTTTGGTAATTTCCATGTGTTTGGTGAATCTTAACTCTAGAAATGCATTGGAATTGGTTAGAAAAGAAGGATTTGAATTGAGAGGCATTAAGATCGTATTTAATAAAGTAAATGGTATTTTAGTCATTTCCTTAATTTACATGTTTGAAGTGTGGTTCAATGGGATTAAAGTGAATGTGATGTGGTTGGGTGAAAATGAGTGAGTATGGTGGATTAAATGGAAGTTATGGTTAATGTGTAGTTATGGTTTTCTTGAAAAAGGTGAAAAGGACAATCGGTTAGGAAGCGGGAGTCGACGGAGACGGCGGGATTGAGCGGTGAACTGTGAGTGTAAAAATGATATTTTGACAATTGAGTTTTAAAAGTGAATGGTTTAATGTTAAACTGAAAGTTTAATGGAAATGTTTATATAAATGTTAAGGCATATGGAAATATTTTATCTTGCATCAATATATATATTTATATATATTTATTTATTTATATTAAATTATATGTATGCATGTGTTAAGGCATTATGGAAGTTTAAAAATGTGTAAAGAATGCATAAATGTATAAATAATAAACTAAAGAATGTTTAAATGGATTTAGAAATGTATTTTGAAGAAAGGTTTTACTGATGGTTACCTATTACTATATATGGTATTGCCAATGGAGTATCGAGTAGAGAGATTGCTTTGAGCGTGTAAGGATTTAGGGTAAAGTTATAGGTTACTAAGCGAGGGAGAAATAGGTATTTAGAGTAATATGTGCGTGATGGGTGCTATGTTGCGGAACACTATGCAAAACGTGAGTTCCTCCGCTTAGCGTAGTGGTTGCTAGTGGAATGAGACTGGCCCTCCCCGTCGGTACCCGAAGCGTTCGGTGTGTTTGATCCACAGGTTCCGTCGAAAGAAAGAAATAAAGAAAGAAAGAAAGAAAGTTTAAGGCATAAATGGATTTTTAATTGTATAAGTATTTATTACTTTGAATTATTATCGTAATAAAAATGTACACTCACTGGGCTCCTTTAGCTCATTCTTTTTCGTATGTTTCAAAACCATTTTTCGAGAGGCAGAGACGGGTGTCTTGGGTAGGACATCCCTGCACCGCGATGGAGTCGAGCCATGAGAAACGATACTGTGGCGCATTGTATATATATTTGCATATTGTATATATTGAATATTTTGTTATGTATATATGTATATATGTATATATTTTGAAAAGGAGCTACGTGGGCTTTGATCATATTGGACGAGGAATGCGTGGCGGTCGGCTTAAGCGGCTCAAGCCCGATCTTTTGCGATAAAAATGTGCATGAAATAGAAGAAGGTTTGAATGTTTTGAAGTAAATAAATGTATATGTATGTCTATTGTGTTTGATTGGGTTGTGGACGAGGAGTCCTAATATGGAAATTGAAAACTTGAAGTTTAGAAGTGTTTTTAAATGCTTTCATCAGGTTTTGAAAATTTGGGAAAGTCGAGGAAAAGCGAGAGAAAACTCGGCGTTTTTTGAAAGAAAAATACGTGTTGGAAAAAGAAAAAAAGAAAAAAAAATTGCTTGCCGCTTCCGCCTTATTTTCTAAAGATATGTTAAGGGCATGCAAAGGGTTCGCTCCAGCGGATTTTAAGTGATGGTTTAGGAAAAAGTTTCACGTCAGGTTGGAGTCTTGAGGAAGGTTCCCTCGAGTTCATGAGGTTAATCCGGGTGTGGATCCTTCATCTGGGCTGATAGGGATAGTTGGCCTCCATGCGCCAACTTCAATGTGTAAATAAAGAAAACCTCCACCAACGAAATATCTAGTTGGTAAAGGAGGTTCAGTACACTACATCCGGTCGGGATCCGAATGATATTTGGATGAATAAGAGCAGGCGACGCTCTAGAGAAGTGTAGGAATTGCTTGATTAGAGATTAAACGGGAAAGCGAAGCCCGGTTGCAAGCTGCTCTCTAGTAAAATATACTGAACCGTCTTCCTTATCGTTAGTGGATTCAGTTGGACCATCCGACAACTCAAAATCGATATTATCAGGAACGTGGCAGTAAGACCTCAACTCCCCCATAGACAGAGAAGAAATAATGCTGCTTGTAGAGGCGTATCATTGGAAACCTCTCGTGCGCTGGCGACTAGTGAAGTCTCTTCTTGACCTCTCGTCATCACTACTTAATGACAACTGGCTCAATAAAAGCTGGTAAAGGGCGAGAACGTACATGAACCCACCAGGCCAGGGAAATACCCCCAGCTCTTGCATACCCAGAAAACACCCTCCTACGTTCACGTCGCCAAACACATGTCGACAATTGGAATCTAACGTACCCGAGACAAAAATAGGACTGACTTGGAAGGTAAGGAAAAACGAAAGCCTGAAAATACTATCTGCAAAACATGCAACCCCACAACGAAGTATTCATAGAAGCTCTTGAATGGAAGAGATACAAGAAAATGGTGTAGACACAATAGGAGTAGGTAAAGTCCAATTATTATTCCCTAAGAATAAGGCGTCTAGCCCCTATGGATGCATTAATCGCGCGTCGTTGACTCATCACCCTTCCAAACAGAATTCGAATCAGGAAGCGACGGCTTCACTTACTATGGCCGCGGTGAGCGAGTGTGGGCCGAGTTCGCGGGCCCACAGGCTAGTGCGACCGAACGACCCGACCAGGTTGGCGGTGAAACCCAGAAACCACAGGGACGCTCGTTTAAGTCATTAATCAAATCCTTTAGTTATCATTTTATTAAATTTTGTTTCAAAAGTGGCCGCGACCTAATCCTTTGACTGGAGGCCGGTTAGCGAATCAATGAGCTCAGTTTACTCGACATTTCAATTATCTTATCAAAACATTTGTCTTGTGTTATTCATTTTAGATTTTGTAATTTCCCGGAAGCATTTCATTTCGGGCAAGCCCATAATCATTTGCACATTCAAAAGACTCGCTAACACTTCGTTTAGCAAAATGCATTTCAAAAATCTTGATTCGAGTTGAAGCTTGTTTTACAAAATGTCAATGTTCGAAATTAATGCATATGTGGAGCATACTCAGTAATTCCTTCTCTATGACTCACGAGCTCCTCGATCTTTAGGTCTTGCCCGATGTCTATCACTTTCGGTACTGCGCGTGATAAAAACAATACGCTAAGCATTTTCATGCTTAGTGGTTCTATACAGTTTTGTATTCCATTTTCGTTCTTATAAAATCATGCATTTATCAAAATAATGCCTTTAAACAATATAAGTGCAATGTAAAAGATACTTATACAAATACACTTTTCAATACCGTTGTTTCGCTTTTCGGTTTGTGATTTCATATATGACTATAGAATTTGACGTCCACGACAGATTCAATTGGTGAATCTGTCTGTTTGTCGACCCGGTAGCAATGTGGCTTCACGCCGATATTGCCATTTCACGTATGGCTATAGAATTAAACATATATGGCTATAGAGGTCGACATTCTGGCAGACCGATTGAGCAGATCACATCGCATTTGTCATTCGATAGCGATGTGATTTCCATTAACAATTACGGTTTCACATATGGCTATAGAATTCGGCATTCACGGCGGTCGATTGGTAGATCTGTCACATTTGTCGTCATTAGCAATGTGATTTCCATTAACAATTCACGGTTACCCTCATGGCCGAATTGATTTGGTGAATCCGTCATGTTGGTCATTCACTGTCGTTTCAAATCAATTTACTTTTATGCAATAAATTCTCTTGTAAGCTCAAATACGCATACATGTCGAATGGTTGTCAAACATTTCAAATACTGATCATTCCTAATCGATATATATATGTATATTTATAAATAGAAACAATATATGAGAATAAAGAACAAGTATTAAACAAAGTTTGGGAATAAAGAACAATTAGAGAACAACCAATTATCGATTCCATTTCTTTCGATATCAATCAAGTCGGGCTCGTCTTCACCCGCACCTAGTCGAGAATACAATTTATTCCTCTTAGTGGATTCATGATTAATCATACTAAGCAGATATCGTAGAACCAGCGAATAAGCAAAAACTACACAATCTGGTCATTTTGGGCTCACATGTGCAGAGTACACTGGACTATCTTGGGGTACATGTTCACGTGCGTTAAGCATGTGCGGGTACATGTTGGACACATCTGCCGGTACATGTTGGCCTGCAGGTGGGGTGTCTTAGGTACACCTGTACCTATGCCGTACATGTTACGAAATTGTCGATTGCTTCTTTGCCACTTTTTGATACAATTCTCCATATATAACTTCCCCATTCCCTTAATTCCTCAAAATCATCATGAAATCATCTAAAACAACTTGAAAATACCTTGTTGAGTGGTTTGGAACTCATACCACAAAACCCTAGGTAAAAATCCTATGAATTCACCCAAAGGTCCATCAATTCTTCTAAACATCATATAATTTTGATCATTCCATGTTTATTGCCTACCATTTGGGGTTTTACCCACATAACCTCAACAAATCTAGGGTTTGGGTGGTCTCTTCCACAAAACCCTAGACAAAGGAGCAACTATTCTCCAAATCAAACCTTAAGAATCCAAATACCCATGATTCCAAGGCAAAAACATACCTGAATTTGATCTTCTTCTTCTCCTCTTCCTTCTTCTTCATCTTCTTCTCTCCTTTCTTTGCTCTCATACGTTTTTGCCCTAGCCAAAAATGAGACAAGTGGTGTGTTTGTCCCCACCGCTCCTTTTATCCTGCTAATTACCATTACGATTAAGTCGCTACTCTTCCCCAATTTTAAAATCAAACATTTTAATTCTATTGTAGTGTCTCTACTCCTTTTATGATTTTTATATCCCTTATGGCAATTTCAATTTTATCCTTGTTCTAGTGCCCAAATTTCCGGGTTCACTAAATTTACATTTCACAATTTAATCGATTTTCGGAAAAACCAAGTTCTTATAATTCGTACGGAATAATAAAATTATTATAAAAATTAAAATTATTTTCCTGGTGTTATAGCTAAGTACCCTATGCCCTTCATTGATGGGGGCTTAGGTGAAAACAACCTATCTGGGCTGATCGAGGCAGTAAAGGCCGATCCATCCTCGAATACATCAGCGTCAGACACCATAACCTTTGAAGTTTGTTCATGTTAACGACCGGTTAGCCGAACATAATAAAAATAAGACCAAACACAACACAAAAATTTCTCGAAACACATTTTCATTAATTACACCAAATGGCGCTCACAATTACATAACCCATCCGAATTTGGCGAAACAGAAGAAGAAAAGTAGAAAGAAAAGAAGAGGAACTAGAAGAAAAGAAAAGCGAAGAAGGCTAAGCAAGAAGAAAAAATTGAAAAAAAAAAAGTCGTTCTTTGCAAAAGTAAAGAAAAAAAGCGCTACTATAGGAGGCTAAGAAAAGAGGGAAAAATACGGCCTCCTCAGTAGTAAGATCAATAGTGCCATGAGAGGGGCATACGAGGCTATCGAACATGGAGACCATGAGCTTCATCCCGATTTCAGAGAAGCGTTCTTCTTCCGAGTTCGCGAACCACCCAAGGGGACATATAAGGCTCGAAAATATCCCTCCAAAGGTAAATTAGCAAGCTCCAGAACGTTCCTTTTAATCACCGGCTAACCTTTGTCAACATCACATTCAGCCCAGGAGCAATCAGAAAAGCCCGCCACTAGCAGCATTCGCCAATGTCCAGCCATGCATATCCACTGAAAACTCAAAAATAGTCAATGAGATAAAAACCCGTCACCACCATCGCTTTTATAGGGTTACAAGCCAATGAAACTAAAAGGCCGTACTAAATGCGATGCAAAAATAAGAACCTCCGGAAACGTGCACGTTGGAACATGCAAGCATTAATGGTCCCTCGTTCTGATGACAACCAAGTAAAAAACACGATTATTTTTCCCGATCGGAACAATCAAAGCTCTGGCTAGAAAAGGGGGCATTGTGGGTACCATAGTTTTGGCCAGCATGTCTTTTCCCGAAGGCGAAGCGGATCAAAGCTGAAAAGAGGCCCGACATCCACTACGCGAACGCGGATCAGGCCTGAAGTTAAAGCTTGTGGGCTACCCGCCCTCTTACGATGGTTGTGATGATTTCCGACTAATTCCTTGCAACTTGAGGAACATATCCTCCGCAGGCCTAAATGCGTAACGCGTAAGATGATCAACCGATTTTTGAGGCGGAAGACTTGGACAACTTGGTTATCCAAAAGGAAAAACGGTTGACGCACAAGTGGAGAGCCTGCCTTTCTTCCATTTCGGAAACCAACCATCCATTTTCCATAAAAAGTGGATCATAATCCTTCTTCATAAATAAGGGAACTACTTGTACTTGAAAAAAGTAAGTGAAAATAGACCCGCAAGGCCGACTTTTAGGGCGTCTACGTCTACGAAACTAGCAAGCATCGGCTAGGCGACCTACCACGCCGGTTACTTTGTTTATTTGCGGGTTCGCTGGCGGCTCAGTTTCATGCCTGACGATCAAGACTCCGAGAATCCGAGATACCACAGTATTGATGTCACTTACACTACACTACTATGGAACATGGCGAACCTGGTTAAACAACCCGAAATTCAAGCCAAGCTTTTCCAGGAGATTAAACATGTTATAGGGAAGGGGAAGGAAAATGTGGAAGAAGAGGATTTAGACAAGATTCCATACTTGAAGGCAATGATCTTTGAAGGTCTAAGGCGGCATCCTCCGTTCCATTTTGTGTTAGCTCATTCAGCCACCCAAGATATAATCTTTGAAGTGTATTTGATACCCAAGAAAGCCTCTCTTAATTTCATGGTTTCCTGGATGAATTGGAACCCCAAAATATGGGAAGACCGAATGGAGTTCAAGCCAGAGAGGTTCTTGAAGAGGAATGGAAATGGAAGTCAAGAAGTGATTGATATCGATATGGCTAGACGGGGAGATTAAGGTCGACGTTTGGGAGCGAGGGAGGAGGATATGTCCTGATGGGTTAGAATCTTTGCATTTGGAGTATTTACTGTGGCCAATTTGGTGGAGTTTTAAATGGAAGGCTTGTGGAGAGAGATGAAGTTGATTTATCGGTCATGAGTTCTCGGGATTCTTCGATATGCGAAGGCACCATATTTGATGGTCTTCATTTTTTCTTCCCATTCTTCATTAACTCTTCGGGAATGTCGGTCTGGGCAGGCGGAGTGATCCGCTGGTGTTGATCTAACTACGAGGATATTGTTTTCTTGGGTGATTGCTTGTGTCTCTTGGGAAACGAGGAAACAAGCGATCGTTGCTCGTTCTGCTTAACTGCGAATATAGAGCACTAGAAGTTACTACAGCTGAACTTATTTAATTACGTTGGTTACTATAAGATCTTGATGTTATTTGTTGCAACTATGACTAAACTTCCTTTGTGATGTCAGTCTTTATTCAAATTGCTCATAATGATGTCTCTTGTGGGCACTCTTAAGCATGTGAGATTGATTGTCATTTCATTTGTCATCATCTACTTCAGGGTACACTCACAGTTCAGTATGTTTGCTCTCAGGATCAGTTAGCTAATATCTTCACCAAACCCCTTCCTCTAGAAATTTCTCAAGCTTTAACTTCCAAACTCATAATGGTTTCTCTTAAACCACCATTAGTTTGAGGGGAATGTTAGATTACTATATGGAAAGTTAATTATATGGCAAGTTCTATTATTGTATATGGCAATTGTATATTTTCCTTTCTTAGGTTTGTATAGCCTAGCCTATATAAGGCCTCATCTTGTACATGTAATTTGCAGTTTATAATATACAAAGACTCAAGTCTTTCTTCACATACATGCCTCTATGGATGAGAGAGAATCTTTCACCATCCTGAAAACATAGTACAAGATTGGAGTATCAGAGTATTGCGATGACTAGGAAAAATCACAAAATTACAAAACCATAGGATGCCCATAATACCGAGAAAATGCCTAATAATACTCTCAATCCCTAAAATTCTTACATCTCTGCATATGTCTTGTGAGCTTTTCTGGTTCGTATTCTTTTCATGCTTTTTATCATGACTAAAATATTTATAGAATATTAAATATGACTCTTTGTCGATAAAGGAAACTTATGTATTAAAATAATATAACAATTTGGAATTATCCTATACAATATTCTTTACAAAAAAGGAATAAATACTAATTAAGAATTGGAAACATATTCTCACTACTTCTGCATATTGGTAATAGCATATGAAATGCAGAAAAACACATATCTTACTTCTTAAAAATAGTTCTCATTAGGTAGTACATTTTTTTGGGCTTTTTCTGATCAAATGATTGCTTTGAGTGGTTGGTTTTGTTATTTTTTAAACTTTTTTCACTACTCATTGTTGAATTTTTGAAATTTTTTGTTGTATAGAAAAGACCAAAATATTTAAATTTTTGGCTTTTTCTTAATGCTTTTTTTAAGTTTTTTCTATTAAAAAAAAATTAAATATTCAAATATGAGAAAACATATACTTTATGATACAATATTCATGTTAATTAAATTAAATCATATATATTTTAAAATTTTAGATAAAAATTAAAGAATATTAATTTTTTTAGAAAAAACAAGCATTAAATCTTGTCTTGCTTAGTAAGAACAAAAGTTCCATTTAGCATTAAGTAAAAAAAAAAACATGCCCTTAGTCTCATGACTTATTTGAGGTATATGATAGGGTTCTAAAAAAATAACATCAAGATTGAAAAGTAAAATAATGGCACTTTCATAAAGAAGCCTGGTAAACCTGCTCATCCCATTTACTACCGTTAAGGCGTTTGTTTGATAGAGTCATCCCGCGTAATCACTTATTCAGCGGTATCTTGCGGTCGAAATGCCGTATTTGGCATTGTTAGTTATTAAATGTGTAGTAGACTGATCCTTTTTTCTATTAACATGAATACTGCATTATATTGAATCTTTTAAAGTTTTTAGCTCTTTTGATTATGTGTTTTTATCGATTATATTGTTAATTTTGAATCAATAAATTTATCTATTAAAAAAAAAAACCCCAAGACTCTACCTAGGCCTGCCACATGCCAATTTTTTCCCTGGCATTCCAAGGACATACAGTGGAAAAAAGTAAAATATTCCGATAGTTTCTTCGTGCTTCGTCTTCAAGGGCCCATCAAAAAGTTAGATCTTCCCTTTTAATAATGCAATCATAGTTCTAACTATGGCGCGAACCTGGAACCATTTATTTATATCATTTACTTGTTTTAATAGTGAAAGTTCTACCATTTGAGTTAGACATAATTTTGCATTAAAAGACTTTTTGAAAACTCAATTTTGGAAATTTGATCCTTCATAAATTTTTGATATGATTTTAACAAAAATATATCCTGCTCATTTTCTTACAAAAATAACCTCACATAAATGGATGAATATTTTTGTTGGAAATTAGTTATTTTTCAAGAAAATAACATGAGATATATTTTCTTTTAAAAGACCGTGAAAATGTTAGATTAACAAATTTAAGGTTATTATGTATCTTTTAACTAAATATTTCTTAATATCATACACATAATTGAACAAATCCATAAAATCACCTGAAATATCGTATGAACCATGAAGTAGCAGTTCTGAAGTGGGGATGAGGTCTACTAAACCCCCATCTGCCCTTTTTTTTTTTTTTTACATTGAGTATTTCATCCTTGAATATATTAGCAACACCTGCAATGGATTCTTCATGACTGTTGAATGAGTTCCTGCTACTCTGATAAATCCAACTTCATCTCCCTCCACAGCCTTCCGTTCAAATTCCAAACCAAATTGTACAATACTCCAAATGCAGCAAAGCCAATCCATAGCCAGGACATATCCTCCTCCTGCCAAACGGCATCATCTTTATCTCTCTGCTCCCAGTTTATATCAAACGCTTCTCCATTGTTGTTCATCAAGAACCTCTCTGGCCTGAACTCCATTGGGTCTTCCCAAATCTTTGGGTTCAATTCATATGGGAAACTATGAAATTGACAGAGGCCCCTTCTTGGGATAACATACCCTTCAAGGGTTATGTCTTCTGTCACTGCATGAGGCAACGCAAAGGGCCCCGGCGGATGCCGCCTGAGACCTTCCAAGATCACCGCCTTCAAGTATGGAATCTTGTCCAAATCCTCTTCCTCCACATTTTCCTTTTCTTTCCCTATAACATGTTTGTCTCCTGGAAAAGCTTGGCTTGAATCTGGGGGGACTTCACCAGGTTGGCCATGATCCATTGCAGGGAAGTGGCGGTAGTGTCCGTCCCGCCACTGAGAAATTCCGAGCTCAACGTCACAATCTCTGATTCTTCAAGCTTCCTCTTCTCCTCCGGGAGGTGCAGATCCAGCAAAGAGTCGACGTAAGACGATGAAGAATTATTTTGCGTTTCCAGCTTTAGCTGCTGTCTGGCTCTTATGTGCGGGAGGAAGATCGCCGCCTGATCTTTGCGAAAATTGATTAATTCCTCTCACCTTTTTCGGAACAGTATCTTCCCCAATGCAGGAACATATTGAGACTGTTGAATCGACGGAATCCCAAGATCAACTTTCGTTGAATCGTCTCGATTTCTCGAATCTGGTCCTCCTCGAGATTCTCCCCGAAGCACATACTCACCAGCAGATTAAACATGGCGTACTGAAAATGATCCATCACACGGACGGCGGAAGATCCGCCGGAATGGAATCTAAGCCGAGATACCAGAATCTCCAGCGCCGACTTCCGCGCGCTGGAGTAGATTCTCACCCGGGAGGGGTGGAGAATCTCCGCCGTGAGGTTGCGGCGGAGGAGGCGCCAGGTCGGGCCGTAGGGGCAGGAATTGATGTTTAAGATTCTACTCGTACTCGTCGTAGGGGCCGGGGTACGGTCGGCGAAAACGGCGCCGTTTTGGACCAGGGCCTTGTAGGCGAGGGAGTTGTCGGAGATGAAGATGGCCAAGCGAGGGCCGAAGCGGAGAGTGACGATCGGGCCGTACTTGGCGTGTAATTGTCGGAGGATGGGTTCGAGGTCGGAGAAGGAGAAGGATGTTCGGAGCCAGACGAGGTTTCCGATTAAAGGAAAGGCGGCGGGTCCTGGCGAGAGTTTCAGCTTTTGGGAAAGAAGAAATCGTAAGGAGGGATTTAAGGAAGAAGCAATACAGAGGGAGACGATCAAGAAGAAGACCCAGTTCTCCATTTTTCTTTTTTCCTGATCAAAATTATTTAGAAAATGAATTCATTTGTGGCTGTGATATTTGTAGAATTGTAGGATATTATCCGAAAGGCGGGGAAAAGTCTGGCGGTGGTGGTGGGCTCATAGAAAGGAATAGAAGTTTTGGACCAATTTAATAATTTTTTTGAAAAATAAAATAAAATATTTTAAAATTAAAAATAATGTTCAAATTAATGCATGAACAATAATATTATAATCAGTAATTATGACTGATCGGGTTTAAAATAACAGGCCTTTATGGCCATATAGCATTTCAATCTGGGGCTTTCAAGATTAAGCGAGTCAGTCGTCTTCGGCTTTGTTGATATCACTGTGGCCTGCAATTTGATTAATGCCCGAATGATGGTGTTGAGGGTCAAAGGCGCTTTGTTGATATCCCCTAATATAATCCAGCCACAAGAATTCGTATTAAGGAAAATCTTTTCGATTTAACGATTAGGAAAGGATATTTCACCAATAATTCTTTTATCGATTATACATTGTGTCAGTGCTTGATAAGGAAATAAAATCCTTCCCTTGATAGAGAGAAATATCGTATCGCATTAGGAAAGTTATCATGAGCATCCATTATAAATATCAAAGTCACCACAATCAATGAAAGGTATGCGCGAGAAGTCATTCGCAAGCGGGTTGTTTATAACTGCTAGAAAGAATGGCTTGGGCATTGGAAGCGATGGGAGTCCCAGCCGATCGTTTTGTTTGCTTTGTTTCGTGAGGGACCCGGATAATAAAGTCGGTAGAATCGACCGTGATTCCGGTAATTTCAGGCCCGATTTCGGTTGAAAAACGTCGTCGATTTGTGGTGCGTAGGAATGGCGGGTTGCTACAAAGATCTCGATAGTGATGGTATCGACTCATAGCATAAGTAGAACCCACGCCCGATCCCGAAGGATGCGGGTGTGTGCGACGTGGGCAATGAGCCTCCGGAGCACGTTGGAAACAATGCGTCAAATCACGGATGAGATGGAGCGACAAATACCATGGCCAGCGTTCTTTGAGAGAGTTGGAGCAGCTCGCTGGGCGAATACAGAAGCTCACAGGGAGCGCGGGCGAGAGGCTGACACTGTACCGGAGACGACACCTCGACCCTCATCGAAGTGGATGGAGGAGCCCAGCGCGACGAGGCATGACCGCCTGACCACTTGGAGGATCCTGATGAGGAGAGGCGCCATTTAGAAACGCAGGCGATGGACCCATCCACTTATCGTGGGGATTAGGGAGTGGTTATGGGAGTAGAGTTCGGGGACATCGAGCAAGCTGATCATGAAAGGGAGCGGTAGGGAATTAGAACAGTGCCATGGACGGCCGCAGTGCAATGGCCAGATAAAGTTCCCGCTGGCAGGGTCTTTGCACTTCCCTCTTCGAGGCGGAAATTCATATCTTGCGTCGAAGCGTTCGGCGGGCGAAAGGAGCCCATCAATCACCTCTCGATACATATAAGAACCGGATAGAGCACACTTACGTATACTCGGGACCGAAATACGATCTGAGAGGCTTTGCTATCACAAAGACGACATTGGCTGGTTTGAGACTCTGTCGTCTTCCATCTCATCATTCTGAACTTTCCATCGCATTTTATCTCACCGCTGTCGGAAGCGGGACGTACGGAAGCCCAGTTATCACCTTCGTATAGCGGAGAACTGCGGGAAACTGGTCGCTATGTTCGAAGATTAATGAGTCTTTAAGGTGGACATTCAGAAATGAAAAAATTCATCAAATGCAACTCATCAATTTATGGGTGCGGTCAAAAAAGACACGATGTTCTCATCTCATGAGAACCCTCGAGGCATAGTGAGGTGCTCTACAAAAATAGAAAGTATATCGACGGTGAAGAAGCCCTCTTATCCGAGCAAAGGAGCTCTTACACTCGAGAAGAAGCGAGCGTGAGAAAGCGGGCGGCCCAGGATAGGCGAGGCGGACGGGGACAAATCCCCGGGGAAAACGAGAGCAGAGAGCGATCCCCCGAAGGGACGAGGAAGCGCCGGAGGCCTTTGGGACCACCTCGGCCGACGGCCGGCGGCGAGTGGTTGCTCGTGATTCACCCCTGACGGCCTTGGTGTCATAGGTCCTACGCAGTGCGACATGAAGGATTTTTGAGGATGGCCATCTGGTGAAGTCAAACCTAGAAAAAGGAAACGATGCAAGATCTTATGGAGTTCCATGGGTCATGGACACCAAACCACACGGATGACTACATCCGGCTAAGGAAAGAAATTGAATACTGAGTTCGGCGTGAGCATCCTCCCACTTGCGGATTGCATTGGCTTGGAGGACAAGACTAGGTACGATCGCCGCACCTACGTCGGTAGGCTCATTTCGGCACCAACTGCCGCTTAGGAGAGATCCATGTGATCTACGGAGGATTTGTGAGTCGGCTGACGAAATTGCTGCGACGTCGGATCGGGAAGCGATTGAAGTACAAGTGGTATCCGAGCAACACGTTGGACACTACCATAACCTTCTCAGACTTCGACATGGAAGGCTACCAACATACATGGCAGTCCTTGTGATAAAGGCGTGTGGCCAATAAAAAGATTCACAGGGTCCTTGTCGATAACGAAAGCTTAGCCAACATCATCTTCGCGTCAGCTTTCGACAAAATGAGCATTGGAAAAGAAAAGCTAGAGCCAGTTAACGTCTGCCTACGCGAGTTCTCTGGAGAAAGAGTGTTGCCCCTAAGGTTTATACAGCTAGTGCTCACTTTGAGAGATCCCCCATGCCAGGAAACAATAATAGTAAGATTGCTCATAGTAGATGCCCCCTTGGCCTACAACATGTTACTGAGTGACCTCTCTCATCTATATAAGGCCATCCCTCCGCTTTATCACATGGTTATCAAATTTCCAACTACAAATGGAGTAAGAATGGTCTGAGGAAACCAACGCATAGCCAGGGAGTGTTACTCAGCTTCGATGAAGCAAAAAATGGTCGACAACATCTATGTGGACAAGATCGACATGCGAGAGATGGTGGCACTGGAGCACCAGCTCGGAAGAACTAGAGCCTGAAAGCAGGGCAGACTAGAACACCTACGTCACATAGGATCTAAGCTAGCCGAACTTATCAGAATCCTCTCATCACATTTTCATGAGAACATGGAAGTGTTCGCCTAGAGACGGGGAAGACATGGGGCGGAATCAACCGGCGGTGATCACCTTGGCCCAGACGTCGGCCCAATTCATGCAAGCCGGTCGAGCAAAGAGGAAGGGTTTTGCCTAGAAAATGAAGGCGATTAATGAGAGGTCGACCAAGGCTCACTCCCGAAGCAAATCACGTCAAAGAAGGTAGAATATCCTAAGTGGATAGCCAACGTTGTTCTCGTCAAAAAAGCAAACGGCAAGTGGCGGCTTTGCATCAACTTCACAGATATCAATAGGGCTGCGAAAGATAGCTTCCTACGCATAGATTGACCCACCGTAGTGGGCGCCGCGGCGGTCATGAACTCCTCGGCTTCTTAGAGCGTCTTCTGCAGTTATAATCATATCGGTATGGATCCCAGCGACCCGAGAAAAGACCTTATTAGATCCGCGGGCAAGGCTTTACTAGTATCGAGTGATGCCTTCGATTGAAGAGCATTAGGGGCCCTGCGAAGGTTGGTGAGCAAGATGTTCTAAAAGCGAGTGGAGCATCTGGAATATACCAGATGACATGTTGGTAAAATCGGTAAAGGCGAAGCTTCACATCACCCACTTAACCTGAGGTGTTCAGGTCACGAAAAAGCTACAATATGAAGTTAAACCCGCATTCAAATAAGCCTTGGTCTCAGTGGAAGTTCTTGGAGTCTTATAATTGTATTTGAGGATTAAAGCAAACCCGCACAAGATAAGGTTGTGCTCCAATCTTTGCCTTCAAACATTAAAGTTCGCGCTTTGTAGGAAGGAATAGCGCGTGCGGGTGCTCGTGTGCAGGAGCTAGACAAATGTCGACCTTTCTTTTTAGTTTGAAAAAGCCTTCCAATGGGATGCACACTGCAAGGAGGCATTCACGGCACTCAAAACCTACAGCTCCTCCAGTTAGTAAGCCCTTACGAGGAGAACTCTCACTCTTTGTGCATTTCGGACTGCAGGCTAATAGTCTTTGCTTGGGTGAAGAGCGGGACGGAGTGCGGCGGTAGTCTGTGGTGAGCTCGGGAGGACGAAAGGGAGAATCAGATGGAGAAGGCAGTCTAAGCGTTGGTAACTATCACGAAAACTCCGACCTTGCTTCAAGCTCCATCATCGAAGTCCAAGCGAATATCAGTTGATAAATACTTCATGACTTAAAACTTCTAAAGGTGATAAAGTAGGCTATAGAAGTGGTGAGTTCGACGCTCAGTGAGCAGAGGCGATAAAAAGTGAGATCTTGGTAGATTTCATCATGATTCGCAGTCTCACGGAAGCTACCGTGACACCCCAGACCTCCCCATCGGAGATTATCCATGAATTTGGGCGCCCGATGCAGAGACGAGTCTTGGTACGATCGACCCTCAGGGCGGGACCAGATGTGGAATCACGCCACGGTCGGCTTCGAGCCTCTGATAAGTAGAAGTGTGGGGCATCATGGAATGGACTTAACCTGCCCCCTCCATGAAGGCCCGGTCGGCTCGAAGTGAGGCGGCGACTCCCGATTGGTGGTAAAAACGGATGAGGCTCTGTGACTAGAATTGAAGATGATCCTATATCTCGAAAGTGTGAGAATTTCTTAAGAACCATGCAGTTCAGAGTCAAACATGTCGCAGAGTAGAAAATTCCCGAGCTAATCACCACAGGTGGAAACTGGCAACAACCTCTGGAAGACACAGGCAAGCGTGCAGGTTGACCACCTCTGAAACCCTCGGTAGCACTATGTTGACGGAGGAAGTCTCCCCTGTGATGTCAAACTAAGGCTGGATGGACCCATGCAGGATTACTTGGTGGAAGGTACTGCGCGAAGCGACCCAAAGGCATCTAAACTCAAAGCAAGATTAAAGCCAAGATTCACTCCGTTCATCGGGGACCCTCACATAAGCGAGGCTTTACGCCCATCCTTAGGGTGCCTAGAGAGGGAAGTGAAGGCATGACTACGTGCTCGAGGAGTACGTAGAGGCATATGTGGCGATCAGTTAGACCCCAGGACTGTGGGCAAAACCTTGAGCGGGGGGTATTCTTGGCCCACAATGCTCAAAACATGCAGGCGGTCCAAAAAATGCAAAGTTTGTTAGGAACATGCGAGGATCTCTCACCTCCCATGCGGAGTTGCTGCGTCGATCCTGACCACTTGGCCGCTGCGATGGGGGTAGACATGTGGGACCACTGCCCATTAGAGGGGCTAATCTGGGTTTATCATTGTGGCAATAGACTACTTTACCAAGTGGGCAGAGGATGAACCCTTAGCAACAATCATATAACATAAGGTACGTAATTTCGTATGGCGTTCCATAATATGCAGGTTCGGGATCAAGGTCCTCGTGTCCAGGCAATAGAGGCGGTTGGACGAATCCTAAGTTCGAGGGATTTGCGCCCGAGCTCGGGAATCAAGAACTACTACTCATCCTGACTCATCCACGGTCAATGGGCAAGCAAAGGTCACTATAAGGACTCTCGAGACGAGAGACTAAGCTAGAAGATTTAAAAGGAAAATGGGTGGAGTGCCTCCCAGTGTTATGGGCATCTGAGAACTATCTGTAGTCGGCCAGCTCGGGAGACCCCATTCACTATGGCCTTTACTTTCATGTTAGCTCCTGTCGGGGTCGAGATTAGGAGTCACTAAGGATTGAGTTCGCAAGCACCGAGGCGCGAAGAAGCTCTTCGCTGGCTTGGGCCTCTCGGAAGAAGGCGTGAGCAAGCCACAGGCATCAGGGGTATCACGAAAGGCGACCAAGATACTATGACCGAAGGGTCAAACCCATAAGTTACAAGCTTGGCAACTTAGTTCTAAAAAAGCTTCTGCCAGCAAGGAAAGACCCCACACATGGGAAGTTGGGACCTAATTGGGAAGGGCCCTATATCATATCTGTGGTTCGTCACAGCTATTGCAGACTCGAACATAAGAAGGAAAACCTGCCCACTCATGGAACGCTGAACACCTCAAACGGTTTTACCAATAAGACCTCGGAATGTAGTCTTTAATAAAGTATCCAACGATTTGATTATAAATAACAGTCTCTATGTTCATTTTTAGGCTGCTTCATATTATGGTGGATCAAAAAATAAATAATAAAGCAAGGATCTCGGCTTAGAAAGGCCTAGGTGCAGAAAGCGCATGTTTATCAAAAGATCGTTCTTTATTTCAAAAGGATTACAGTTAATACATAGAATCACAGTCAACGAAGCCATTCCATGTGCCTCAGAGATAAGCGGCACAAACAGATCTCTACTCCTCATAAAGAAAAAAAAAACCCACAAGGAAAAAGAAAGAGAATAAGAGAGGGAAAGAGAAAGAGAAGGAGAGAGGGAAAGAGAAAGAGAAGAAGAAGGACAAAAAAAAAAACAGAGAAAGCGGGACTTAAAAGTCTTCCCTTTGAAGCACACCGCCCCTTCCGAATACGTTCCCTAGCACAGTTCCATCAATGGGCATAGCTAGGGAACAACAAAACTCCCACAAGGGAGGAACTAGGGAAAAACACAATGGGCATAGCTAGGGAACAACAAAACTCCCACAAGGGAGGAACTAGGGAAAAACACAACTCCTACAAGTGGCAGACTATCGAAACCAAACGTCGGCCCGCGATCACCGGACATACTCCATGCAGTGACGACCAAACCCTGGCGCTCCATCATGCGCGAACTCCGACTCTATCAAAGAGAGGATGAAGTTTGGAAGGTAAATATGACCCAGAGAGGCCGCTATTTATAAGGAAACCAGGATGCTTAAGAAAACCACGCAGTCCGTCCCAATTCTCCATAGATCCGCATTAAAACCACGTGCGCCTTTCTAAGGAAAGAAGGAAGAATATGGTATGGAATGTGTGGCTGGGAGTGAAATCAGTTTTTGACCAGAGCATATTTGCTCGAAGGCAGTAACCATGGAGCCAATGCTTTCGAAGTCGATAGCTCGATTTTGAGCATGGGCTCGAGAAGGCAGTAGCCATGGGCTCGATGGCTCGAAACTGTGCTTCGATTTTTTAGAGCATATTTGCTTAAGGAAGGCAGTAGCCGAACCATGTAGCTCATGAGCCCGGTGGCGCGATTTTTGACATATTGCTGAGGAAGGCGAGCGTATGGAGCCGAGTAGCCATGAGTCGGTGGCTGAAACCTAGTGCTTCGGTTTTGACATGACTACTCAGGAAGGCGGCGACCCGCGGGCCATGTAGCACCGAAGCCCGATGCTTTCGATTTTTTCAAAACATGACTGCTCGAGGAAGGCGGTAAGCGCGAGCCCGATGCTTTCGATTTTCATATGGCGCACCGAGGAAGGCCCGAGTAGCCGCGAACCATGTAACTCGGGGCCAGTAAAGCGGATTACAAAGCACGAGGAGCCCGATGCTTCGATTTTCGGAGAATGGCCCGGTCGAGGAAGGCCCAGTAGCCATGGGCGGTAGCTCGATTTTGAGCATGGCTTGGCGTAAAGGAAGGCGGTAGCCGCAGTCATAGTAGCTCGAAAAGCAGTAACTTCGGTTTTAAAGCATGACTACTCAAGGAAGGCAGTAACCGCGAAGCAAGAGTAGCGCTCGATTTTTCGAACATGGCACTCAAGAATGCAAATAGTCGTGGAGGCTAGCCATGTAGCTCGAGAGCCCGATGGCTTTCAATTACAAAGCCTGAGGAGCCCGATGTCGGTTTCGAACATGGTACGCTCGAGGAAGGCCAAGTAGCCCGTGACCGTAGCGGCTAAGGATCCGGTAGCTAATATTACAAGCTCGCGGAGCACACGTTGACTTGGTTTTGGGCGAACTGAAACCGTTGTGACATATGATTCGAGACCGACCTTCGATTTTTCAAAAGCATGGCCGCTGAGAAGGCCTCGTAACCGAGCCGGCTGGTTGTAGAGCTTCGCCGCCCGAAGCGAGCGACACGGGAGCAGAGATAGCTTCGATTTCGGGTTAAGCGGCTCGAGACATAACGAGGCCAAAGCGGCTCAAATCGGCAAAATACAAAAAAGGAACGGCTTGATAAAATTAATCGATAAATCTTTGTATATCAACGAAGCGGCCTGGAGGTTGTTGGATCACGGTGGGGCACGATGGGCGAAGCATAGGCACGTGACACCTGGGCCTGAGTTCTGCCTCTCATGGAAGGTGGGATGAACTCCCAGGTGCAGGAAAGCTCGAAACCGGTGTTGGAAGGAAAGCCACCCGGAAGCCCATTGGGTGCAGGCCTCGTCTTTGAGGTCCACTATCACTTCGCCTCTCCGACTAGCCAAAGCCTCTTGCCTCTCAAGGTCCATCCAAAGCTTGCCGAGCTCCTCCGTCAAGCGTTCCACGGAGTTTCCAGCCTCCAAAGCCTCTTAGAGAACCCAGTTCAACATCGTCACTTTGGGGGCCCTGGTCGCGCCAGTGACGCGACTACGGCCGGCCACCTTCGTCTTCGGCGACCTTCGCATCCTTCCGGGCCTTCTTTTCTCTATCCTCAACTCACACCCTCGCCGTCGAAGCATGCTTCATGTCAAACTTATGCTTCACAAGCTCCTTAGTCAGGTCCCTTATCTGGGCTCGAAGGCTAGCTCTCTCGGAGGTCAAGGAAGCAACCCTAGCCTTATAAGCTTTCGCCGCCTTGGCGGAGACCTCAGTAAGGCTGGCCCTCCTTGCCAAACCTTTCGCGTATGTAGTGCTGCAAAGGACAAAGAAAGTCGTTCATGTGAAATAATAAAAGAAAGGATCGTGAAGGCACTTGGACATACGAAGGGGTTCCACCCAAGCAGAGCGAGCCTCCTTAACGGACCGCGTCCTTCTTAAGGTTAGAATCACGAAGGATGGAGGAAATAGCCCCAACAGCGAGCTGCATCGAAGCGGAGTCTCGCCTCTGCGACACATCAAGCGATCCCTCCTCACCTCATACGCGCTAGGTGGGGGCGCGACACCTCTGACGTGGGACTCCCAGGCCGGAAATAGGAAGAACCTTGAAAGAGGGCTCGGCCGCCTCCCCGGAGGGCCTCAACTCAGGAAGCGGGTGAGGTGAAGAAGAGGCCCCCGCCTTTAAATCTTACCCCCCCAGTAAGGGGATGGCCCTCGGGAAGCACGAGTTTCACTTCACGCTCCTTTTCTTCTTGGCCGACACCTCCGGGAGGCCGAGAGCTCCACAGAGTGAGACTTCGCCATAAAAGGTTCCAAAACAGAAGATGAAGAGGACTTGGAGACAAGGGGCAAAGAGGGCTTCATGAAGGAAAGGGGAGAAGGTCTCATAAAAGGAAGTCGGGCAGGCCTTGCACCAAATGGTCTAGGGATATCCGACTGTGAGCTTCGGAATAGGCACGCGGGCGCGCCCGGCCGACTTTCGGCTTCACCTCTTCGGTCTTGAGGCGGGATCGGACGAGCGAGAGGCCACGTGACCAGACGATGTTAGAAATATCCACAAAGCCTTTGAATGCCGGGCCCGAGCCAAAACCCAGGGAGCTCCGTAGGTTCTTGGGAGTAGTCAGACCCAGTGGAATGCAAAAGTGTCCTCCGGTTAAGTTCGTACTCCCAAATGGCTTGACCAACAAGAAATAAACGTTAAGCCACAGTCTTTGTTGGAAGACGAAGGTTCGAAATAATCAACTTAGCGCTGGAGCGCTTAGAGATATAAAGAAAGCCTTCGGCGGCCTCCTTCACTATTTGAAAGTCCCAGAAGCGGTATCTTTGGGAACACAAGCCTCGGTCCCTAAAGCAGTAGCGCCTCTTAGAATACCTCAGAAGTTGGGGGAAAGCTGAGAAGGGCAGACATTGAAATGTTGTAGAACCCTTTTTATAAAATGATGCAAAGGGAAGTGGAGGCTATTCTCGAACGCCACCTCTAAAAAGCACACCATCTTAGGCACTTGGACGACGTAGGTGGTCGTACGTCGGGGCACGAGACACGGACCCCGACGGGGGCCTATCTAGAGCATGAATCTCCCTGCCATATAAAGGTTCAGCTACATTGGGGCCACGGCCTCGGCGATACAATATAAGCGGCCCTCAAATATTGAGACCGCTAGGATGTCAGTTTCAGCAATTTTGCCCTTACCGCGAGGGAAGGAGGTTCCCTTGGGGGCGGCGGGGTGAACCACCACAGCAATGTCGGACTCACCACGTCGCCACAGACGAGCATACCGGTTACTCCCTATGAGCAAGACATAAGAGCGACCAAGACCCATAGAGATATGCAAGGAAAAAGAAAATCTGGAGACCTGACCCGAAAACCTTTAGAACCTCATGAAGCTTGAGCCAAAATGAAGAAGAAAAGACGATATCAATCGAAAGCAGACGAAAGACACCACCCCACGAAGGATCCAGGCGGTTAGCCTCATGAACCCGGGGACCTCAGGCACTCCAACGGATATAGAAACTTTTTCGCCAAAACCATAAATTAAAATCCGTGGAAGCGAACCCCTTCTGATTTCTTCACATATCTTTTTAAAAATAATCACGGAAGCGAAGTGCTAAAAATTTACTTTTTCTTTTCTTTTCAACACTTAGATTTTTTCAGGAAAATCGGCGAGTTTCCCTACATTTTTCGGACTTTCCCCAAATTTACAAAACCTGATGAAAACATTTAAAAACACTTCTAAACTTGATTCATCAACTTCCGTATTAGGACTCCTCGTCATGACCAATTGAAACCTGATATGCATATATATACATTTTATTTCTTTCAAAATCATCAAAACATTTTAAACCTTCTTCAATTCCATATAATTTTATCAAAAACATGACAAAATATTCACATATACAATATGCAAATTATTTTCAATGCGGAGTCACATGCGTCGTCTCCTCGATATTTCGACTGGCTGCACGAGGAGGGTACTCTGCCGTCTGTGTCTCAGTCACGAAAATATTTGTTGGAAACATATGGAAAAAGTGAGCTAAGCGAGCTCAGTGAGTGTACATTTTCATTTATATAACATTTTCAGTACATATCAAAATAATACATACTTATACAATTAAAATCCATTTATACATTAAACATTTATGCCTTAAACTTTCTTTCCATAAATACTTATACCATTAAAATCAGTTTATGTACTAAACATTTATACCTTAAACTTTCAACAATAAATACTTATGCATTTAAAATCCATTTATGCTTTAAATTTATGCCTTAAACTCTTTCCATAAATACTTATGCATTTAAAAATCCATTTATCACTTTAAAGCATTTATGCCTTAAGCTTCTTTCTTTATTTCTTTCTTTCATTCTTTCGATGGAACCCGGGGAATAAACACACCCGAGGCAGTTTAGGGTCTTGACGGTGAGGGCAGTCACATTCAGTCATAACCACTACGCTGGAGAAACTCACGCTTTGCATAGGGTTCAGTCATAGTACTTTATCACGTGTAAGGATATTCTCTAGACACCTATTTCCCTCCCTCGGTTAGTAACCTATAGCTTTACCCTCTTAATCCTTACACGCTTAAAGTACTTGGCCGTGCTCCAGTCATACTTGATCATAGAAGTTTTAGGGTAACCATCGGTAAAACATTTCTTGAAATACATTTATAAATACATTTAAATCCTTTGCTACTTTATCATTAAAACACATATGCATACTTTAAACATTTTAAACTTTCATAATACCTTAACATATGCATACATATTTAATACACATATAAATACTTAATGCATTGATGCAAGATAAAACAATGCAATATAAAACATTTCCGCCTATGCCTTAACATTTACATTATGAAGCTTTCCAGTTTAACATTAAAACCATTCACTTTTAAAAACTAAATTCTCAAAATATCGTTTTTCGCTCCATGATTATGCTTCAATTCAGCTTGCTTCCGTTGAGTTCCCGTTCACATCCGATAGTCCTTTTCACCTTTTCCAAGAAAATCACAATTACATTAACCATTTAATCCACCATAAACACTCATTCCTATATTCTTATTCCTCTAGAATCTATTTTATAGGAATTGGAATCAATCAATCGGATCATCCAAACTAAAGTTATGGCATTTTCATGCCAACTAGTCATTTTAAGTTTTCTAGTGACAGTTTATGTTACTCATTTTCCGAGTCTTGACTTCATATTTTGACACTATGTCCTTATACTCATTTAAAGCTAAGGTGCTAAGGGTTCTATTTCAATTGGAATCACCCAATTCGGAGCACGAGAAACTCCGCACCTGCGTCAAATAACCGGGCTAATCTATGTTCAAAAACTGAACCAGAGAATTTGGCTTGCACATGGTCCTACTTTGAGTAAATTTTTAGGCCACTTAGGATCAGAATTTGGCGATACCTTCTTCTTCAGTTTTGTTCTCCTTCAAGTCTATTTTACGTAGCCACTTAAATCACTCAAATTGGATCAAAATTGAGCAAGTTATGTCCAAAATACCAAAACTGGTCAAGAAAGCGAAAACAGGACATTTCCTGTACCGAGACTGCTGCCCAAAAATTGACCAAAATGTGTTTCTCTTCCATTTTTGCCACTCTAAACACTTAAAATCTGATGCATTATACCCATTTCAACATAACACACACAATTCACTATCAAACCCTAACCCTTACTCACTTGATTTTGTCAAAACCTAACCTAAACCATGGCTTTCTCAATTGATATTAAATTGACACCATTAAACCTTAAATACCATCAATTTAACATCCATACAGAATTTAAGACATTAAACATGGAAAACATCAAACCTAACTCCCACCATGAAAACTTACTTGTTTCTTGAGTTTTCTTTGGCTCCTCTCCTTGATTCTGCAGAAGAGATCGCAGAAAGCTTGGCTCGAAAACTCAGCATAGAGCTTGGATTTCCTCCTTTCTCTTCCTCTTTCTCCTTTCTCCCCTTTCTTTCTCTCTTTTGCCTTTCTCTCTCCTTCTCATACGTGATCATCCTCTATTTGGAGACTTAAATCCTAATTTTTGCTTTTAAATTCAACTTTCCAAAATTACCCTTAAGTTAAAGAATTCAATTGGTTATTGTAAAGTGAATTACCCTTTAATCCAAGCCTCTCATAGGTCCATTTTATGAGACCAAGTCATTTACCCATTATTTTAAATCATAAACGCCATTAAGAAAGATTTTGATTTAGCTAGTACAATTAAATATCTCCATTATACTTGATTTTATCTCAGTTTAAGCCTTTTACTTTGTTTTTATATCGATTATATGTCAAAAATATTCTATGAGTGCGTCTATATTTAGAATTTGAACATAAAATATTCTAACTAAATCCCTTCTGATGAATTTCGAGCTCTGAAATCACGGAAATCGGATTTAAAATCATTAAAATCGATGTCAGGACAATAACGTGTGTGCACAAATTACGTTAGTGCAGAGCCTATCCAAACGGTTTCAGGTTTCACTTTATTTCGGTTCGTTAGTCTTTATGATTTATTCCCGGACCTTTTGATATTTTACCGGCTCAATTTAAGAAAAATTTATTATGAGACTCCAAATTTGATCCAGGAAATCACTATTCACTTAAATCTCATTATCTTAAATATCAGTTCAAAGTCGCCAAGGCTGAAATTTTGCTAAAATCCCAACCCCTCCCATCCAGGATAAAATAAAGAAAAATCACTATTCATTAGGGCACCGGTTACAATTTTCAAAATTTTCACTTCATGCCCAAATGATGTCAGGACATTCAGATTCTCAATGGCATTTCTCTGTTACATCCATTGGGCCTCCAAATCGGTTAAATACTTCTTATTATAACGTTGATAAGGTTGGGGTTTTACAATCACCCCTCCTTATAAAAATTTCGTGAAATTTAAGTGCTCATCATTGCTTCACTCTCTATAGTGATTCATCCACAACACCTTTACTAAAGGAATCACTTTGTTTCAAAGAACCTAATCATTTCGATCAACAATTTGAGCAGGTCTTTCTTCATCGTCAAATCTTCTTTCAATTCCAGCGGGTTGATCTCTTAACACATGTGAAGAATCTGTCATATACTTTCAAAAACATAGAAATGTAAAATATGTCATGTATTAAACGATTAAATTGGCAACCTCAACGAGCAACTACCTCTCAATTATTTTCATAATTTCATAAAGTCCCATATAGAGGACTTAGCACTTTCTTTCGGTATAAACACCCTTTCCCAGGGTGATATCCTCATAAATACCTGATCCCCCACCTAAAATTCCAAATCTCTCCTTGGGTTATCAACATAACTTTTCTGTCAATCTTGAGCTATCTTTAATCTATCAACGTACTTTAACATTATCTATTGTGCTTTGAACAATTTATGAACCTAAAAATTTTCTCTCCTTCCTCATCCCAACATAATGGAGTCCTACACTTCCTTCCATATAAGGCATCATAAAGAGCGCATTCAGTAACATGATAACTATTGTGTAGGAAAACTCCATTAATGTTAAATGTCTTTCCTAACTTCCTTTAAACTCTAACACCTGAGCCTTGAGCATAGCACAATGCATTATGGCTCTTTCCAGATTGGTCATCTGTGAAGTCATACAATCTCTTTATATACAACTCGATGACTTCTCCAGCTAAGTCACTATTTTTCCATAGGTAGGAAATTGGTGATTTCGTCAATCTATCCACAATCCACTATATCACGTCGCCGCCACTCGGCAAAGTGGAAATAAAAAAATCCATCATGATTCTCTCCCATTTCCCTTTGAGGTCGGAAGAGACTATAAGAACCTGCAAATCTTTGATGCTTTCAGCCTTAACTTTTGACAAATGAGACATTTAGAAATAAGTGCAGCATCTTTCTTTATACCCCTCCACTTTAGTATTCCCTTAGGGTATGATACATTTAGTGTTTCCACACTGATGCATCGCCTAATAGCAGAAGGTGAGCCTCTTCCATAATTTATTTCTTTAATCTTCCCACATCTAGTACACATAACCTGTGACCTATCATCACTATACCATATGCCCGTACTAAAAATCCTTTTAACTGCCCAGACTCAGCTTCCCTTTTCAATTTAATCATGATCGTATCTTGAGTCTATAGCTCCCTTACCTTGTCTATTAGTACAGGACTAATATCTGTCAATTCTAGTCTCGCACCTAAAGACCTCAATTCCATAAATCTAGGGAGGTACACAACCTTTAGGTGAGATATGGAACCCGTAGGCTTCCTACTAAGAGCATCAGTTACCACATTAACATTTCCCTGATGGTACTTGCTCGATAGTGCACTGCAATCATAATGGGTTCGACCCACGTCTCCCTCTGTCTCATATTGCTTTTTCTATGTGAATAAATATTACATGTTCTTGTGATCTGTAAAATTTTACGTAACTCCATATCTGATAATGCCTCCATATCGTAGAGGCAAAATTCTGACAACCAACTCTGGGTTATGTCTCGAGATAAAGTGCTCATACTTTTGATTGCACTTAAATCATATGCTATCACATTTTCATGTTGCATTAACACACCCTAAAGCTGCCTAAAGCATCACAATATAATGTATATCCTTCTTGCCACAGCCAGATTGCCAGAACTGGGCTAAATTCAGGTATTTTAGTTCATAGTCTTTTCGACATGTCTCTTACCATACAGCTTTTCATCTTTCTGCTTGTCAATTTAGTCAAAGAGATCCATTAGCACAAAATCACTTAACAACCGAATGTACTACCTTCCCATTATAGAAGCTTTGTATCTGCTGTCCCATTCGTAGGTGGTTTCCGGTTCAATTTTCTGATCTTTTTGAGGATCATGAAACCCACTCCCTTTGAAATCACATGCCTTAGAGAGAAGCGACAACTGTCCCCAACGAGAACTGGGAATTTACTAAGTTTGGCATCTTAAGTGATAAATTTACTTAGGTCTCCTCATGATCTTCATTCTTTGCTTAAATAATTAAAAATGTCATCAATGAATCTTCTCTTTCATTGTCTAATAAGGCTGAAGATCCTATTCATAAGATCCATAAAGCGATTTGGATATAAGTTAGTCGACTAGCATGACTAAGAACTCATAATGCCTATCACCCAGGTGTTTGAAAGTTGTCCTTGAACATCCTACGACCTAATCTTTAATTCATGGTAACTTTGAGCTTAGATCCATTTTCAAAAATACCCTCGCTCCACGTAATTGATCAAAAGATAATGTCAGGTGTAAATGGGTGTTGATTGCGTATTTTCACTTTATTCAACTCTACGTAATCAATATACAATCTTAAACTTTCATCATTTTTCATCGCGAGCAGAAGCACTCCCGAGGCGAAGTACTCGGCCTAACAAAACCCTTACTCCATGTCATCCATTTATACTTTCAATTCTTTCAATTCTTTCAACTTTGAGGCCATCATATAAGGTGCCTTCGCAATTGGTTCTGTCCTGAGGGTCGTTTCAGTAAAAATTAATATATATATTTTTTTTATATATACCTAGAAGATCCTGCGGAAATACATCGGAAGTGTTATTATCGAGAATATCCTTCCGTTAGACTACCATTATCCCTCACCTCGATAGCATAAGCTAGGTACCTTTGATATAACTTTGAGTATTTTACTAGCCATATTTGTCATATTATTGGTAGGTAGTATTTTATTAACCCACATAAAACAACCTCTGTCTTCCTTGGCTTATAGGAACCTAACCTCTTTCCTATAACAATCCTTTGTAGCATGATATCGTAGATAGTAAATCCATGCCTAATATAACATCAAAGTCATGGATGTCTAATAATATCAAATGCACTTGAAACTCCACAGCCTCATTAATCACTCATGTTGTAGCAATTAACTTTTCCATTACTTTTCTAGAGATTTGGCAAAATTCTACACGTACACATTCATCATTATGTCTTGATTTCTTCATTTTCTTTCAACAATTACAATTAACAATTCACTTAATGTCATTGGATTCACTTCGCCAAATTAAACCCATGCATTTTGATTAACCATCTCGTTACCCTCCCAGCCCACGACCATGCCTTTTGAGGATCTCCCATGCCGTCATAATTTCTTGCCTCTAATTTCCTTATCCTCTCAATGGACAACTGTCGGCTCAGTGATTAAATGTTGTGGCTAACATCGAGCCATCTTGCTCTAAAAGGTATCATCCTCTACGACCTTTGGAGCGGTGGCAGCCTAGGCGTGCTGGGTGGAGGAACATCTGCGGACTCAGCTTGTGTTCCTCGGTGGTGGTACCCTCTTGCCTCGGGAGCTCTCACGGTGGGTGGTCGAAGCCTCGGCAATAGCATTTTACGTAATTCAAAATTTTAATATGTCATGTAATGCATATATGATTTTAAATCACATAAATTTTTTTGTTTTTTTTTTTTTTGAAATCTTAAAAACATTAAAACAATCATATAAAATAAAAATTTTCAAATCTTTCTGGCATTTTCAAAAACCGCTCGATACCATGTTGAAGGATCAGGCCGGATTAACCTCATGAGCAGGGGACCTCCCGGCACTCAGCGGATATAGAAACTTTTTCACTTAAACCATAAATTAAAATCGTGGAGCGAACCCTTCTGATTCTTCACATATCTTTTTAAAAATAATGCGGAGCCAAGTCTTCAAAAAAATTTCTTTTTCTTTTCTTCCCGACACTTAGATTTTTTTTTCGGAAAATCGGCGAGGATTTCCTCTGTTTTGGACTTCCCAAATTTACAAAACCTGAGTAGAAAACATTTAAAAGCACTTCTCTTCCAATTCATCAACTTCCATATTAGGACTCTAGATCCTGGCAAATCAAACCTGATATACATATATATACATTTATTTCTTTCAAATCATGAAACATTTAAACCTTCTTCAATTCCATGCATAATTTATCAAAACATGACAAAATATTCACACATATACAATATGCAAATTATTTTCATTACAGTCACATGCGTCGTCTCCTCGATAAGCTCGACTCAGGCTGAGGGTCTTCCTGCCAGATGCACGCAATACCGAGGTCCTGAAATTTGTTGAAGCGTATGGAAAAGAGTGAGCTAAGCAGGCTCGGTGAGTGTACATTTTGTTTATACTTAACATTTTCCAGTACATATCAAATAATACATACTTATACAATTAAAATCCATTTATACATTAAACATTTATGCCTTAAACTTTCTTTCCATAAATACTTATACCATTAAATGGAGTTTATGCTTTAAACATTTATACCTTAAACTTTCTTTCAATAAATACTTATGCATTTAAAATCATTTATGCTTTAAATTTATGCCTTAGCTTTCTTTCATAAATACTTATGCATTTAAAATCCATTTTATGCTTTAAGCATTTATGCCTTAAACTTTCTTTCTTTATTTCTTTCTTTCATTCTTTACGATGGAACCCGGGGAATAAACACGAGCGATTTCGGAGATGCGGCGGTGAGGGCGATGCATTCGATCCTGCTCCTCTGGCTGCGGGAAGCTCGCTTTGCATAGGGTTCGATCATAGTACTTTATCACGTGTAAGGATATTACTCTAGACACCTATTTCCCTCCACCGATTAGTAACTTTATAAGCTTTCTCTGTCCTTGCAACTTAAGTGCCGGCCGATATCGATATATGATCATAGGGGTTTAGGGTAACCATCAGTAAAACATTTCTTCAAAATACATTTATAATACATTTAAATCCTTTACTTTATCATTAAAACACATATGCATACTTTAAACATTTTTAAACTTTCATAATATCTTAGCATATGCATACATAATTTAATACACATATAAATATATCATTTGATGCAAGATCAAAACAATGCAATATAAAAAACATTTCCATATGCCTTAACATTTTACATTAAACTTTCAGTTTAACATTTAAAACCATTCACTTTTAAAAACTAAATTCTCAAAATATCATTTTTCACTCACAGTTCAAGCTCGATTCTAGCTTGCTTCCCGTTGAGTTCCAGTTCACGTCAGATGATCCTTTTCACCTTTTTCAAGAAAATCACAGTACACATTAACCCAATCCTACATAAACACTCATTCCTATATTCTTATTCCTCTAGGAATCTATTTTACTTAGAATTGGAATCAATCCAATCGGATCATCCAAACTAAAGTTATGGCATTTTCATGCCAACTAATAGTCATTTACCGATTTTTTCTAGTGACAGTTTGTATTACTCATTTTTCCGAGGTCTTGACTGTATTTTGACACCTATGTCCTTATACTCATTTTAAAGCTAAGGTGCTAAGGGTTCTATTCCAATTGGAATCACCCAATTCGAACAGAGAAACTCACTTCACGTCAAATGCCGGGCTAATCTATGTTCAAAAACTGAACCAGAATTTGGCTTGCATGGTCCTACTTTGAGTAAATTTTAGGCCACTTAGGATCAGGAATTTGGCGATACCTTCTTCTTCAGTTTTGTTCTCCTTCAAGTCTATTTTTACGTAGCCACTTAAATCACTCAAATTGGATGAGAATTGGGCAAGTTATAGCCAAAAATACCAAAACTAGTCAAAACTGAAAACAGGACATTTCCTGTACCGAAGACTACTGCTTAAAATTGACCAAAATGTGTTTCTCTTCCATTTTTCTTTCCTCTAAACACTTAAATCCTGATGCATTATACCCATTTCAACATAACACACACAATTCACTATCAAACCTAACCACCTCACTTGATTTTGTCAAAACCTAACCTAATATGGCTTTCTCAATTGATATTAAATTCAGCACCATTAAACCTTAAATACCATCAATTTAACATCCATACCAGAATTTAAGACATTAAACATGGAAAACATCAAACCCCCAACTTTCCCACCATGAAAACTTACTTGTTTCTTGGGTTTCTTTGGCTCCTCTCCTTGATTCTGCTTGAAGATCACTTGAAAGCTTGAAAAACAAGAAAACTCACCTCCACAACTTGGATTTCTCCTTTCTCTTCCTCTTTCTCCTTTCTCCTTTGTTTTCTCTCTTTCTCCTTTCTCTCCCTTCTCATACGTGATCTCCTGTTTGGGCTCTTAAATCACTAATTTTCTTTTAAATTAGAGCTTTTTAAAATTACCCATAAGTTAAAAATTCGATTGGTTATTGTAAAGTGAATTACCCTTTAATCCAAGCCTCTCATAGGTCCATTTTTATGAGACCAAGTCATTTCTCCCATTATTTAAATCATAACTGCCGGCAGAAAAGATTTTGATTGGTGCGTCACGATTAAATATCTCTCCATTATAAGCGATTTTATCTCCGTTTCGCCTTTTCAGCATTTTTTATATACGATTATATGTCAAAAATATTCTGTAATTAGTCTATATATTTAGAATTTGAACATAAAATATTCTAACTAAATCCTTCGATGAATTTCGGGCTGCGAAATCAGAAATCGGATTTAAAATCATTAAAAATCGGTAATCAGGACGATAGCGTATTATTATTCTGCAGTGCGTTAGATCACTGGAAATATCCAAGCGGACTCCGTTTCACTTTATTTCAGTTTCGTTAGTCTTTATATGATTTATTCGGACGCACGTATTTTCGGCTCAATTTCCGAAAAAATTTGGCTTGTGAGCTCCAAATTTCAGTCCAGGAAATCACTATTCACTTAAATCTCCATTATCTTCTAAATATCGGTTCAAAGTCGCTAGGCGAAATTTTCTTAAAAATCCTTTGCAACCCCTCCATCAGGATAAAATAAGAAAAAAATCACTATTCATTAGGGCACCGGTTACAATTTTCAAAATTTTCAACCGTAAAATGATGTCAGAAGCGTTCTAAATTCTAATCCACCCTCGCATCATTGTAGACCTCAAATCAGTTATTAACTCTTATTATAACATTCGATAAGGTTGAGGGTTTACAATCGCCCCTCCTTATAAAAATTTAGTCCTCGGAGATTTAAATTCTCATCATTGCTTCCTCTCTAGTGATTCATCACAACACCTTTACTAAAGGAATCACTTTGTTTGAAAGAACCTAATCATTTCGATCCAACAATTTGAACCGGTCTTTCTTCCATAGTCAAATCTTCTTTGATTCAATAGGTTGATCTCTTGCTCACGTGTGAAGAATACATCATATACTTTCAAAGCATAGAAATGTAAAATATGTCATGTATTCGGCCCAATTAAGTTGTGTGCCTCGACGAGGCTACCTCTCGATTATTTTCATAATTTCATAAGAGTCCCGTATAGAGAGGACTTAACTTCCTTTCTTTAGAATATAAGCTTACCCTTTCCCGGGGTGATATCCTCATAAATACGATCCCACACAAAATTCCAAATCTCTCCTTGGGTTATCAACATAACTTCTGTCAATCTTGAGCTATGCTAATCCTCTTTGATGCTTTCTTGTGCTATCATGTGCTGAACAATTTATGAACTAAATTTTCTCTCTCCTTCCTCATCCCAACATAATGAAGTCACACTTCCTTCATATAAGGCATCATAAGGCGTATTTCAATGCTTGCATAGTAACTATTATTGTAGGAAAACTCCATTAATGGTAAATGTCTTTCCTAACTTCCTTTAAACTCTAACACACACGAGCCTTGAGCATAACTTCCAATAATACGTATGGCTCTTCAGTTGGTCATCAGGTGAAGTCACCACAATCTCTTTTATATCTGACTCATTGACTTCTCAACTAAGTCACTATTTTCCATAGGTAGAAATTGGCCCGATTTAAACGATCTATACAATCACCTATATCACGTCATAACCACCAGCGAAGTGGAAATAAAAAAAAAAAAATCCATCATGATTCTCTCCATTCCATGAAGTTAGGAAGGGGAACTATAAACCACTGCAAATCTTTGATACTCAACCTTAACTTTTGTGAATGAACATTTAGAAATAAATTACGCAACATCTTTCTTTTATACCCTCCACCTTTAGTATTCCCTTAGGGTATGATACATTTTTAGTGTTTGATGCATCGCCCATATGTAGAAAGTGAGCCTCTCCCATAATTTATTTCTTTAATCTTCCCGCATCTAGTACACATAACTTTGTGACCTATCATCCCGCCCATACCATATGCAGTCACTAAAAATCCTTTTAGCGCCGATTCGACTTCCCTTTTCAAATTTAAATGTGACCATTATCTTGAGTCTATAGCTCCCTTACCTTGTCTGATGCAAGGACTAATATCTGTCAATTCTAGTCTCGCACCTAAAGACCTGTGATTCATAAATCTAGGGAGGTACCTGACCTTTGGGTGAGATATGGAGACGTAGGCTTCTACTAAAATCGATTACCACATTAACATTTCCTGATGGTACTCAATAGTGCACTCATAATCCTTAATGAGTTCAACCCATACTCCTACATCTCATATTTGCTTTTTCTATGTGAATAAATATTACATGTTCTTGTGATCACAGCAGAATTTTTACATGCAACTCCATATCGATAATGCCTCCATGTAAGTAGGCAAAGACTACAACAACCAACTCTAGGTTATGTCTCAGATAGTGCGCTCATGCTTTTCAATTGCCTTAAATGCTGTGCTATCACATTTTCATGTTGCATTAACACACCCCCTAAGCTCGCCTAGAAGCATCCTGATATAATGTATATCCTTCTTGCCACAGCCAGGTGTAAGAACTAGGGCTAAGGTCAAATTCCTTTTAGTTCATGAATCTTTCGACATGTCTCTTACCATACAAACTTTTCATCTTTCCTTGTCAATTTAGTCAAAGGATCCGCTAACTTTGAAAATCCCTTAACAACCTTCCGATAATACTGCCAACCTAGAAACTTTGTATCTACTTGTCCCATTCGTAGGTGGTTTCCAGGTTCACAATTTCTCAATCTTTTGAGGATCATGAAACCCCCCTTCACTTGAAATCACATGCCTTAGAAAGGCAACAACGTCCTAACGAACTAGAATTTACTAAGTTGGCATACTATAAGTAAATAGAATTTACTTAGATACTCCTCATGATCTTCATTCTTTGCTTAAATAGATTAAATGTCATCAATTGAATACTATAACAAAGGCTTGATCTAAATAAAATTTGAAAGATCCTATTCATAAGATCCATAAAGCATTTGGATATAAGTTAGTCCGACTAAGCGACTAAGAACTCATAATGCTATACCGTGTTTTGAAAGTTGTCATGAACATCCTACGACCTAATCTTTAATTCATGGTAACTTTGAGCTTAGATCCATTTTGAAAATACCCTCGCTCCTGTAATTGATCAAAAAGATCATCAATCAGTGTAAATGGGTGTTGATTGCGTATTTTCACTTTATTGACTCTACGTAATCAATATACAATCATAAACTTTCATCATTTTTTTTTTTTTCATAAAACAGAGGCAGAGCACTCCCAAGCGAAGTACTCGGCTGGCTCATGAAACCCTTACTCCTGAAGCTCATCCATTTATACTTTCCAATTCTTTCAATTCTTTCAACTTTTAAGGAACCATCATATAGGTGCCTTAGCAATTAGTTTACGTCCTGGGGTCATTTCAATCTAAAAATTAATATATATATATATATATATATACCTAGAAGATCCTCTGGAAATACATCCGGAAATTATTTGACTATCAGAATATCTTCCATTCGATTGCCATTATCCCTCACCTCAATAGCATAAGCTAGGTACCTTTGATATAACTTTCGAAGTATTTTACTAGCCCACATAACTGTCATATTATTGGTAGGTAGTATTTTCCGTAACCCACATAAAAGCGACCTCTGTCTTCCTTGGCTTATAGAACCTAACCTCTTTCACATAACAATCCTTTGTAGCATGATGTCTAGATAGTAAATCCATGCTAATATAACATCAAAGTCATGGATATCTAATAATATCAAATCACCTTAAAAACTCACAGCCTCGATAATCGCTCTGTTGTAACAATCTTATTCTCCTTTTCTAGGGTGGCAAAATTCTACATTACACATTCATCATTATGTCTTCAATTTCTTCCATTTTCTTTCAACAATTACAATTAACAAATTCACTTAATGTCATTGATTCACTTAAGCTAAATTAAACCCATGCATTTTCAATTAACCATCTCTCATTACCCTCTAGCCACGACCATGCCTTTCGGGATCTCTATACATCATAATTTCTTGCCTCTAATTTCCTTATCCTCTCGATGGACTGCTTGTCGGCTCAGGGGCTGATTAAATGTTGTGGCTAACATACGAGGCCATGTTGCTCTAAAGGTATCGCTCCTCCTCGACCTTTGGAGGCGGTGGCGACCCTAAACATCTTTGCGAGGTGGAGGAACATCACAGCGAGACTCATCAACATGTTCCTCGGGAGTGGGTGGTACCTCTCTTGCCTCGGGAGCTCTCTGGTGGGTGGTCGGCCTCGACGGCCGCATTTTAATGAATTCAAAATTTTAATATGTCATGTAATGCATATATGATTTTTAAATCACATAAATTTTTTTTTTTTTGTTTTTTTTTGAAATCTTAAAGAAAACATTAAAACAATCATAAAAATAAAAATTTTCAAATCTTCTCTTTATTTTCAAAACTTCGCTCGTACCATGTTGAAGGATCCGGGCCGGATTAACTCATGAACGAGGGGACCTCCCGGCACTCCAACGGATATAGAAACTTTTCCTTAAAACCCTAAATTAAAATCCGTGGAGCGAACCCCTTTACAATTCTTCACATACCTTTTTAAAAATAATGCGGAAGCGAAGTGCTAAAAAAATTTCTTTTTCTTTTCTTTTCCAGCCTTAGATTTTTCGGAAAATCGGCCGGAGACTCCCTCTGTTTTTTCGGACTTTCCCAAATTTACAAAACGATGAAAACATTTAAAAACACTTCTAAACTTCAATTCATCAACTTCGTATTAGGACTCCTCGTCCTGACCAATCGAAACAAATATACGTATATATCGTTTATTTCTTTCAAATCGTCAAAACATTTAAACCTTCTTCGATTCCCATGCATAATTTTATCAAAACATGACAAAATATTCACATATACAATATGTAAATTATTTTCAATGCAATCACATGCGTCGTCTCCTCGATAGCTCGACTCAACGCACGGGAGGGCCTCTACCACGTCTTTTTGTCTCGGGTCACGAAAATATTTGTTGAAACATATGGAAAAAGAGTGAAATTTAGCGAGCTCGGTGAGTGTATTTTCATTTATATAACATTTTCAGTACATATCAAAATAATACATACTTATCTGATTAAAATCCATTTATACATTAAACATTTATGCCTTAAACTTTCTTTCCATAAATACTTATACAATAAAATCAGTTTATGCTTTAAACATTTATACCTTAAACTTTCTTTCAAGTAATACTTTATGCATTTAAAATCCATTTTATGCTTTAAGAATTTATACCTTAAGCTTTCTTTCATAAATGCTGCTTCATTTTAAAATCCATTTGTACTTTACTTGTTGCTTATGCCTTAAAACTTCTTTCTTTATTTCTTTCTTTCATTCTTTCGATGGAACCCGAGAGAATAAACACACGAAACGATTCCGGGATGCGGCAGTGAAGAGACGATCCCCCATTCGATCATAACCACTACGGCTGCAGGAGAAACTCACGCTTTGCATAGGGTTCGATCATAATGCTATCACGTGTAAGGATATTACTCTGAGCCACTGTTCCCTCCCTCGATTAGTAACCTATAACTACCCTCTTAATCCTTACACGCTTAAAAAGTACTTGGCCCGATACTCGGTCATACTTGATCATAGGGGGTTTAGAGGTAACCATCGGTAAAACATTTCTTCAAAATACATTTATAAATACATTTAAATCCCTTTACTTTATCATTAAACACATATGCATACTTTAAACATTTTTAAACTTTCATAATACCTTAACATATGCATACATATTTAATACACATATAAATATATGCATTGATGTACAAGAATAAAACAATGCAATATAAAACATTTCCATATGCCTTAACATTTACATTAAACTTTCCGGTTTAACATTAAAACCATTCACTTTTAAAACTAAATTCTCAAAATATCATTTTTAGAAAAGCTCCCATACAGTTCAGCTCGATTCAGCTTGCTTCCCGTTGAGTTCAGTTCCCCGTCAATTAGTCCTTTTCACATTTTAGAAAATCACAATTACATTAACCATTTTAATCCACCATAAACATACTCATTCCTATATTCTTCTTATTCCTCTAGGAATCTATTTTATAGGAATTGGAATCAATCCAATCGGATCATAAACTAAAGTTATGGCATTTTCATGCCAACTAGTCATTTTTGGAGTTTTTCTAGTGACGGTTGTATTACTCATTTTCCGAGGTCTTGACTTCCATGTTTTGACACTATGTCCTTATACTCATTTTAAAGCTAAGGTGCTAAGGGTTCTATTCCAATTGGAATCACCCAATTAGACACGAAACTCACTTCACGTCCAAATAACCCGGGCTAATCATGTTTTCAAAAACTGAACCAGAATTTAGCTTGCATGGTCCTACTTTGAGTAAATTTTTAGGCCACTTAGGATCAGAATTGGCGATACCTTCTTCTTCAGTTTGTTCTCCTTCAAGTCTATTTTACGTAGCCATAAATCACTCCAAATTGGATCAAAATTGGGCAAGTTATGGCAAAATACCAAAACTGGTCAAAACTGAAAACAGGACATTTCCTGTACCAAAATTTGCTGCCCAAAATTCAGCCAAAATGTGTTTCTCTTCCATTTTCTTTCCTCTAAACACTTAAATCTGATGCATTATACCCATTTCAACACTAACACACACAATTCACTATCAAACCTAGCCCTTACTCACTTGATTTTGTCAAAACCTAACCTAAACCATGGCTTTCTCAATTGATATTAAATTCAGCACCATTAAACCTTAAATACCATCAATTTAACATCCATTCCAGAATTTAAGACATTAAACATGGAAAACATCAAACCCTAACTTTCCCACCATGAAAACTTACTTGTTTCTTGAGTTTCTTTGGCTCCTCTCATGATTACGGCTTGAAGATCACTTGAAGGCAGAAAACAGAAAACTCACCTCCCGACAGATTTCTCCTTTCTCTTCCTCTTTCTCCTTTCTCCCCTTTCTTTTCTCTCTTTTCTCCTTTTCTCTCCTTCTCATACATGATCTCCTCTATTTGGAGACTCCAAATCCTAATTTTGCTTTTAAATTTCAACCAAAATTCTGCTAAGTTAAAGAATTCGATTGGTTATTGTAAAGTGAATTACTTTAATCAAGCCTCTCATAGGTCCATTTTATGAGACCAAGTCATTTACCCATTATTAAATCATAACTTAGCCATTAAGAAGATTTTGATTGGCTAGTACAATTAAATATCTCCATTATAAGCGAATTTTATCTCGTTTCGCCTTTTCTTGTTTTTTATATCGGTTATATGTCAGAAATATTCTATGGTCGTCTATATTTAAATTTGAACATAAAATATTCATAAATCCTTCCACGGTGAATTCGGGCTCACGAAATCACGAGAAATCGGGATTAAAATCATTAAAATCGATAATCCAGGACAATGGCGTGTGTGCAGTGCGTTCGAGATCACTGGAAACTATCAAACGGTTTCCGTTCGGCTTTATTCCCGATTTAATTAGTAACATGATTTATTCCAGACCTTTTCGTATTTCGGCTCAATTTGAAAGAAAGAAAAATTTAGTATGATTTCAAATTCGGTCGGAGAAATCACTATTCACTTAAATCTCATTATCTTCCTAAATATCGGTTCAAAATTATGGAACTGAAATTTTCTTAAAAATCCTTTTACAGCCATAATCCAGGATAAAATAAGAAAAAAATCACTATTCATTAAGACACCGGTTACAATTTCAAAAATTTTTCAACTTCACGTGCACGAATGATGTCAGAAACGTCCCAAATTAATCCACACTTAACACATCGTTAGGCGCCAGTCAGTTCGATACTTCTTATTATAACGTTCGATAAGGTTGGGGTTTATTACCCAGTGAGATATCAGGAACCACCAAAAGCAGCCCCAAACAATAGTTGGACAAATTTCAAGAAAAAAGGAAGCCTAAACTTGCAAAGGCAAAGAGGCGAGAGCGAGAGCAAGAGCAAGCGGTCGGGGGACGTTTTAAGGAAGCTAAATCGCGGTACGAAATAAAGCGCTAGTCAGCCATCATTATCACAAGGCTACGTTGGATGGCGACAAACGCCATAATTAAACCCTCCTTGAGTAGCCACGTGGAGTCATACGTCCCCAGAAGCAATCTGGCCTTTCTGGCTCGTTTAGTCGAGCTGGGGGCAGAGCGATCGGGTTTAAAATAACGAGCGTGCAGGCCCAGAACACGAGCTCAAATTCTAGGCTTAAAAGGAGATTAAGAAGCGGGCCCAGTACTAGTGCTCAGCACTTGTTGATTTCCCAGTCTGAGGCTAGAGCAGAGACCCCGGTCGCCACTGGTGGCAATATAATCGGCCAAGGAGGAATTCGTATTAAAGGAAAATACCCAATCTCCACCAATTAGGAAAGCAAGATATTTCCTAATAATTGCTTATCAATTATTTATTATTAATCGGTTAACGATAAGGAAATAAAATCCCTCACCCAATGAGAGAAATATCTATATCATCACCCAACTAGGAAAGTTATCACGATCATCCATTATAAATACCTAGCCACCCCATCGGTGAAAGGTACGCACAGAAATTCATTCCCTAAGTAGTTGATCTTCTCTTCCATTGTAAAGAACTGACTTAAGCATCGGAGAGGCAACTGGCGATCCCCATCGATCCTTTTTGTTTCTTGTTTTCGTAGGGGAGCCAGACATCCAAAGTCAGTAGATCGACCCAGCAATTCCAGCAAGTTTCGGCCCAGTTTCGGTTGAAAAAGCGTCATCAATGACATTAACTTAAAAAAATTTCAAAATATTTGTAATACTGTATTTAGTAAATTCGGTATTAACTTAAAAAATTTTCAATGTCACAATCAATTCACGTATTAATTTGGACATTATTTTTATTTTCAAACTATTTTAATAATTTTTTTTTCAAAAAATATTAAATATGCCCAAAACTCAAGGAATAGTTTATCCTTAAAGGTGACATGGACTATTTCTAAAACAAGTAATCACTTTGTTACAACTAAGCAATTTTTTCTTGTAATTTTGTAGTTTTTTTTATTTTTACTTATTTTAGTAACTAAACATTTTATTACAATATAGTAAATTGTTTTCATGGGACTCGAAACGTCCTTTTCTCGAGTTCAGCCTTTTGAAGGTTGAACGCTCTACTAAGCATATGGACAATAGTAATTTTATAGTTACTTATTACCAAAGTTTCAGAAATCGGATCGAATAGGCCGGTTCAATCGGTTGGACCATCAATCGATAAGTTTTCTGATCCGTTCAAGAATCGTTAGAACCGACGGTTAGACATCGAACCGACTCTCTGGATGAATCGATCTATTTGCTAGGAACCTAGCTATTCACAATTAGATTGTAAACTTACTTATCCCAAATATTCCAATCGAAAGCCGCTTGAATCCAGGTTCTAGGGAAAGCTGACGGACCACTAAGCTGACTTTATATGTTCCAAATATTGAAACGATTAAATATATATTCTTTTCTATTTAATATTTTATTTAAAAAATTTTAGCTTATCAAAATGTTTATATATGGTAAATAGATATTATTATTCTTAGTTTAAGAAAATTTACATATAGTTTAAAGAATATATGTGGATCGAAATATTTTCGTGCGTTACCATTTCGATGTGAAGACTCGTTTTTTCTTCTTCTTATTTTTGAAAAACCATTTAAAAAAAAATATAGTTTGGAATCGACACTTATTTTTTTATTTTTTTAAAGGGAAAACAAAATAAAAAATAAAACCCTAGTGTGACTCCTTATTTAGGAAAAAACGTGTCCTCGAAAAACCAAGTCCGAATTTGGAGGCCATGTTACCTATCGGGAAGGTACGGTAGTAAGCTGTAGCACCTCTCTAAGCTCGTATAAAAACAGTCTCTACTAAACAAGTTTAGGCAACTGTAACAATGAATCAATTAATTACAGATGATAATTAATTATGTAGATGGTAAATAAAGAGCAAAATTAAAAAAAAGAAATATGTACCTTGACGGTGAATCGAGAGTGCTATCAATAGAAAATCATGTTAGTTCGACACAATAATATAGAATTTTCACATTCAATTAAAAAATGGTTATAGATCAGAAGTCGAATTATTTGTTAAAATGATACATGAGATGTCGGGCCCCACCCAACCTCATTTATATGTTACACTAATTAACTTCACAATATTTCATTTACTAAGAACTATCGAATTTATCATGTATTTGAAATTTTTGAAAACTAATTTGAAATTGAAAGTGGAAGTTCAAATTGAGTGAAATTTTTAAATGAATTTGAAGTTTGAGAATTTTTGAATTGAGATTTTGGAGGTGGATTTTAATTAAAAACTTAAATTTTATGAATTTGAGATTTAGAATTTAGAAATTTGAAATTTTGAAATGGAAGATTTGAATTTTTAAATTATGAAACTTTGAATTTTGAAATTGGGAAATTGTAAATTTGAAATTGGAAACCTTCAAATTTGAATTGTAAATTAGGAGACTTCGAAATTTTGGATTATGATACTTAAATTTTGAGTGAGAATTTTATAAATTGGGAAAATAAATGAAAGCTTGGAAAAAAAATGAAATTGAAAATTAAGGGAATTGAATTTTAAAGTTGAAGATTAGAATTTTAGAAAATGAGAAAATGTGAATTTGAATTTTTGAAAATTAGACATTTAAATTTATAAAAAAAAAAATGAGCAATGGAAATTAATACTTGAATTTTTGGAAGACTTGAATTTTAAGATTAAAATGAAAAAAAAAAAAGAATTTTAGAAAATGAGAAATTGAATAAATTAATGGTGGAAATTTGATGGGGTAAGAGGCGATCCCAGTCATTAATTGAAGAGCTTGGTCGAATGACTGTGGGTGCAGTAAGCTAGCACGATGGGTTGGGACTAAGATGGGTTAAGCATGGGTTGGGTCTGAAGTAAATGGTTGTAATAGATTTGACCTAAATATTTTTGACTGGTGGGTAAGCCAGTTGAATTAAATTAATGGTGATCCCAATTTGATGGGTCTAAGTAAGTTGGGTTTATGTAAGTTTAGCCTAAATTAATGGATTTGACCTAATTTGATGAGCCTAAATAAGTTGAGTTTATGTAAGTTGGGTTAGGATATTGGGGCTTGATCCTATTGGGCTTAAGAAAATGGGTTTTATTTAATGGGTTAAACTATGGGATACTTGCGGTGCTACAAATAGAGGCATACATGATCGTATGAATGTAATAAATTTTTCGTAAAGCAAAAGTGTTTCCCCTAATCAAAATCATTTGTTACGGACGCCAAAAGCAGCTTTACTTTTCGATTTCGACCCCGATCTCCGCGTTCAGAATGAAGGTGTGAGTTAAGAACCTTTCCTCCAAATTTCAAGTTGATCGAGTCATAGACGAAGCGAGATCAGACATTTGATGAAATTTGGACAGTGAAAAGAAAAACAACGTTTTCTCTCTTAAAACCGGAAACAGAAGCACTGTTCTTGGACTGAAAGACGACTGACCAGGACTCTAAATTCAATCTCCACTGTTCAGATTGAAGATCCAACGGTCTAAAACTTAAAACATTCCAATGGTGGAATAAGAAGATTGAAATCTTACACTTAAATCGTTTAAAATTGAAACAAATTCAACAACTATTGGTTCAAACTAACATAACTATCAAATGAGATATTCAAACATAATTTCCATTGTTCATAATATAGATCTATGTCTTATCTCAAACATATCTAAAACTCAAAACAATCCAATGGTGGAATAAGAATATTGAAATTTTACACTAAAATCGTTTGAAATTGAAAGCAGATTCGATAACTCTTTAGTTCGAGCTAATATAATTATGAATGAGATCTCCAAAGCATGTCTACAGATTCGTAATGGGATCTGTCATGTTATCTCCGACATATCTAAAACTCCTGTAACAATCCATTGGTGGAATAAGAAAATGAAAACTACGCTCGTCGTTTGAAGCTGAAACCGATTTCAAATACCCCGAAAATGAGTTAGATATATGAAAATCTAACCGTTGAAATTTTTATCAGAAACCATGGGGAGGTTTCTAGTTTTGAGTAGAATAATATATCTAAATTTGATCTCCATCAGGTCTAGTTTGATCCTTTGATTGGTCTCCAATTTCTCCCTTCCTCTCCTCATCTTCTCATTTTCTTCCTTTTCTAGAGCTCCCTTTTTCTTTCTTTTTTTTTTCCCCGCTTCTCTCCTTTCCCGCCTTTCTTTTCTGGAACTCCCCCTCATTTTCTTCTCTCCTTTCCTTTTTCTTCCCCTCTCGTTCCCCCATTTTCTTTTTTTTTTTCCTCTTGTTCCCTTAAAAAAGATAAATATAATAATAATAATAATAATAATAATAAATAAATAAATAAATAAAACAAAATAAAATTAGCCCCTAAAACCCTAGTTTTGGGGTCTACAATATCAAAATATTCTCTTTTTTTAAACAAGAATATCAAAATATTTTAATTACATATTTTTAGTTTAAATTTTACATATCCTTTATTGATTTTACATTTAATATATATATATATATATATATATATATATATATATATATATACTCTTTCATATATATAATTATTTTTCCCATTTAATTATTTTATATTATTCATATTGTATTTAATTAAATTTAAAATACTAAATTATTTATATAAATAATAGAAATAAATATTATTATTTCTAATTACATATTTCAATTTAAAAAATATTTTTTATTTTTATAAAATGTAAAATCATATTTATTCGTCACTTGGGTGTGGCTGCGGTTGATCATTGGTCGTCGTTGAATCGTAGACATTAACTTTTCACGACATTAGTCGATTACGATTTTAAAAAGCATTCTTTATTCTTAAAAATTAAATTTTTTAACTTTTTAGTTACGATATAATAAACTATTCCTACCGGAACTCGAACCCTAACCCCTCCCCTCTATATTATTTTATTTTTCAATACCTTTTATTTTAATTTTTATTTATCAACATATTTTTAAAATTATTTGCTTTTACTCATTTTGTATGTGTTTTATTAAATTGGAGATGGAACCAAAATTGTAAACTATGTTTAGTTCTTGTTTTTTAAAACTGTTTTTAAAAATAATTTTTTTTTTTAATACACAGAATAATAGTTGGGTGTTCTTTGAAAAAAATTCTTATTCTTTAAATTTAGTAGTTTTTTTATTTTTCATAATTAAAAAAATTAAAAAAGAACCAAATATGTTTTCTTATTCTTCTTGTTTTTTAAAACAAAATTCAATTTTTAAAAACTATAACCACACTTATTCTTCCATATTCATATAGATGGGGTGTAGAGATGGCGTTGTAGTCTGTAGCGCTTTAGAGTAGTCAGAACGTTGATAGGCACAGCGTGCGTCGAGTATCCGTCGTCGCTCGTATCATTATTCTTTGGCCAGGTCTATCGATGATAAGCCAAGTATAAGGCCCAAGCTAGATGAAGTTTTAAATCTCGTATGGGATCTGATCTTTATTGGAATCGTTCTACTTGCGTATAGAAGGTTGTTATGAATAATACAAGATGTTCTGCGTGATAAATGTCAAAGATCGATACATTCGAAAACATAAAATTCTTAATAAATCAAAAACCAATGGGCCAAGGTCAACATAACTCAATCCGAGGAGCGCCACCCCAGTCGCCTAGGCCCCGTTTGAAAAAAACAACCATGCATTGGCAGAGCCACATGAAAGACTAACCATTTATTGACACGTGTTCGTCATGGCTTTATATAAGAAAGCAACAGAACAAAAAAAGAAATAAAAAAACTTGGAAGGTCCTAATAATTCGGATCCCTTACTTCCGGGACCTTCAAGGACTAAAAAATCTTTTTTTTTGGACGATTTTTCGACGAAAAATCAGTTTTTGGTTGAGTTGAAAATGCTTAGAAATATGGCCTTGATCGGCTGGTATTAATTACGTTATTGCCATATAATGCAATTTTTTTATATTTATATTGTTCATTTGTTCGTAATCGGCTATAATATTTTCTTTGTTTTATTTTCACGTTTATAACATAATATTTTTCATCGGAAATAATTTGAAAAGAAAAAAAAAATAAAATAAAATAATTTAAAATTTTAAAATTATAATATATAATATTTTGAATACCATAAATTTATCTACATAATATTTATAATAATAGCAACGAATAAATAATATGCTTAGCATGTAATATATGAATAATATATTATTGATTACTGCTTAAGAATCTGTTGACAAGCAGAGCCCGAGGGCGGTCTGCGAAAACGATACCGTTTTCGACCAAGGCCTTGTATGCGAGGGAATTGGAGGAGATGAAGATGGTGGTTCTAGAGACGCCGATTTGGAGGGTGACGATGGGACCATACTTGGCATTAATATTTTGGAGAATTGGTTCAAGCTCTGATAATGATTTAAAGAGCCATATTAGGGAATTGGAGGGAGTTTCGGTTTTGGGAAAATGAAATTGTAGAGAGATTTGAGTAAAGCAGAATGGAGAAAGATATCTGCAACCGCTATGCGAGAATTGAGCCGTCGAATAAGCAAAATCGGCAGAATCGAAAAATGGTTAATTGGCCGCGAGTGTACCGGTTTGGTTTTTGTTTCTGCATATCTCGGATTTAGTTTAGGTTTCGATTCTGAAAATGGAAAAATCGTGGTTTCGGTTATAATGAAAAAAAAAATAAATATATATATATATATATATATATATATATATATATATATATATATATATATATATATATAAAAATAGGTTTACTTATGTGAGTTGTGACTTCTCATTTTGTGGTTGCTTTAATTTTTTCAAAACCCCGAGGCACTCTGGGTTTTAACAAACAAGCATGCATAGGTTGTGATTTGTAACTGGATTGGTTTTTACATTGAAGTTGTTAAAACATGTGGTTGATTAAAAAAATTGTTGTTATAAAATTATCTACCCTTATTATTAGTTGGCATCCTAAGTGTCTGAAATGTTTAGTTCGAAAATTTTAACTTCCCCTTGAAATTCGGGGCTTGAAATTTTGATGTATTCGTCTTTGGTTTTTCGTTTTTCGGAAAATGCGTTCGATGCTGAATTTGATTGAAAATAAAGAATAAGTCCCCAAATCCGTTTTATAAAACAATTTCTTGAAAATGAAATTAATGAAAGCAATGAAAATGTGTTTAAAATGGATGTTACTATTGTTTTGCCATTTGATTTTGTCTTGATTTTTGCTATTGCTTTACAAACTTTTCTTATAATTTGGTTTCTTTTCTGACTTTTTTGAATTAACATAATTCGAAAGCAAAGAAAACGATGCATGTATTTTCGATTTATATATAAAATGTTGAAAATAGTGAATTCATTTCTTTGTTTTGAATTTTGTTTCGATCTTATTCTCGTAACTAAGCAACGTTTCGCTTGTTTCGAAAAGTTTGAGATAAACGAGAAAATTTTCTACCTCTTAAACGAGGCTTAGGAGTGTTCTAAGAAAATGTAGTTTCTTTGGATTGGTTTCTTATTAGTTGGCATCCTAAGTGTCCCTAGCTACCCTTGTCGATTAGTTTTGGAATTGAATCTAAATTGGAACATTTTCTTGGTTGCAAACGGATTGGTCGTTTAATCAAACTTTGATTGAAAATATATTTGAAGTTAATTTCATCAATGAACCTTAATATTGAATGATAAGTATCTAATAAAATTTAAAATCAATTAGTAAGTAATAAATATTAAATTTTACCAAGCAATCATAGAATTGTTATTTCATTTTTAATTTAAGGTACAAAGATTTGATACAATTAATTTAAAATTTACTTAAATCATAAGATTAATATATTTATTTATATTAATTTTAATTATTATTAACCATCAAGGATTTTAACTCATATTTATGTTCATTAATTTCGATTTCTATTAAATATTAAGGTAGATTGATGAAATTAACTTAAAATACATTTTCAATCAAAAATTTGATTGAAGGACCTATTCGTTCAATACCGATGTTTCATTTTAGACACATTTTCAACTAATTAACTTGGGCAGCTGGGGACATTTAGGATGCCAACAAAAAGCAAAAAAACAAGGGTATGATTTTATAATAGAAAAATTGGGATAAGGTGCACAATTTCCCTTGACTTTTGGCTATATGTCGATTGCCCGAACTTACCGGTCACAAGATCGTTTGACGTTTACTTTCATAGCTCAGTCATGTATTTATCGTTGCTTTTTTTTTTTTTTTTTTGATAACCGTGGATGTTTGGTAGTTTGTTGATTCGCATCTTGTCTGTCTCGCAAGATTACTGGTGCGGTCGGGACCTGAAGTGGCCACACGAAGGGACTCGAACTAGGGGCTATTGGGTTAAACCCTAAGGCATTAGACCAATTGAGCTACCCTTGAGGGTTATGTCTCTATAGTTACTTAATTGCATAGGTGGACAAACGAGCGTTTAACGTCACTAACATAGAACGCCATGTGTATATTTCTTTCATTTTCCCCTAATTTTACCTAATATGATATTGAAATTAAATGGGAGAAAACCCTTCCTTCAAACCCTAAATATGATATCGAAATTAAAGGGAAAATTTCCCCTAATTTTGCATTAATCCAATATCGAAAATTTCTCCCGAATTTACCCTAATCTAATATGACATCTAAATTTACCCTAATCTAATATGAGATCTACATATATGATATTTCGGTTTGATACAATGATCAATTTTGCAATTCCAGCCTCCCATTCAGTAAAGAGGAATTGACCAACTAGGCTCAACTAATATTTCTAGCTCTACTACAATGGTAACCTGCACTAAATATAATATCTTTAATTCTAATTTAATACTAAATATACCTGTCACTCGTTTAGTATTATTTAGTGTTGAAATCCATGGAGTTAAAATCCAAGAGGATAAATAATAATTGAAATTAATATAGATAAATATATTGATTTAATGACTTAAAATAAAACTTAAATTAATTGTATCAATAATCTTTGTACTTAAAGTAACAATCAAATAATGTTTAAAATTAACAATTCTATGATTGATTGGTTAAATTTAATATTTATTAATTGATAATTAATTTTAAATTTAATTTACAGTTTATTAGATACTTTTCATTAAATATTAAGGTAGATCGATGAAATTAACTTAAAATATATTTTTAATCAAAATTTTGATTGAAGGACCTATCCGTTCACTACTGATGTTTCATTTTAGACACATTTTAAACTAATCAACTTGGGCAGCTAGGGACATTTAGGATGCCAGCAAAAGACCAAAAAACAATGGTATGATTTTATAATAGAAATATTGGGATAAGGTGTATAATGCCCCAACTTTTGGTCGTATGTCCAATTTTGCAGCTAAACTTTTTTTCGGTCCCAAGATATCCCTGACGTTTATTTTCATAGCTCAGTTATGTCTCTAATGTTACTTAATTTCATAGATTGACAAACGAGCACAAACGAGCATTTAACGTTACTAACATAAAATGCCACATGTATATCTTTTTCATCCCTAACCTAAGACTCGATTTTCCCCAAATTTTACCTAATCTAAGATTGAAATTAAATGAAACCACAGTGGCAGCCGAGCCGGGGTCCGTTGGCTTCTGCCGTCGGCTGCGGAAAATACATCGTCTCGTATCCGAGGCATATACTACAGTAAAATGGCCTCTTGGGCCCATAAACCAATACTCACAAAATAAATATCCTAACTATATTCTAATAGTCCAAAGAGTTATACATTTCTCTTATCTGAATACATATTAAAATTTACAATTCTAATACATGTTATCCAAAAACATCAAAGCCACAACCGGCTTTCTTCAAGAATTGGCCTCTAAGATGGTAGTCCTCTCTAATGCTCCTGTGCACGAAAAATGTTCCCTCGACGGGATTGAGCTATCGCCAGTGAGTGGAATCAGCGCAAATGGAGTTCTTCTCAGCTGGTCGTATCTTGATCTTCCGAAAATAAACACACACTCAAGTAAATGCATGATTATACTTGAATGTCTACATCTTGGATTCCCATGTCTCGAGTCCTCACCGACTCCCTCACCCTTGCCTAAGCCATGTATGAGAAAAATAATCGTTTTCAAAACAAAACATTTGTTGCGAAAATATACTGCAAGTGTCGGTAAATAATGGGACTACCCTCGGCGGGTGGTTTGTGAGCTTTCCAGCTTGATCATAGTCCTCATAAAAATGATCTGTTGGCCATCTCTGACAATTCTCAGGAAAATCATCTATGAAATTTCTTTCATAAGCGTATTCGTTTTCGGAAAATTCGTAATAAATGTATTTAACACTGTCTCTAGGTTACTGGTGCGTATGAAAATGCATTATGCCATTTCAAAACCATTTATACAATATATATATACCAATATATTAATTATGCAACATTCTCAAATTAGCAATTCACACCATATGTAATTCAACAATATAGATCAAACAACACCCAAATTAGCTCACTTGAGCAATTCACAATTTCATCTCCAATGACCATATACTCACAATTATATTCCATATGAGTGAGTAAATCAAATTTTATCTCGATGACTATACACACAATTATATTCCATATAATTAAGCAAATCACAATTTCATCCTCCAAAGGGAAAACATGCATGATTATATTCCATATAATTGTGACCTCCTGTTAACACATCAAGCTTTCATAAACACCGAAACGGCCTTACGATTGCAATTTGTCCAAATGAGCTCCAAAAATTCCAACGATTACGATCACGAGTTTTAGGGCTTGGAGTCAGCTTGACTTTCTCGCGGTATGAGCCAATACAAGCATTTACAACACTTAAGCAAGGGGTAAAACAAGTAGGATAAAACTCCTATCTCACAAAGTTTGTCTAAATTCCAACTTTTTGGTGTCCACGCGTAGCTAAATCGCGTAGATCGATTTGCATGATGCGACAATCAGACATCCGATTTTCATAGATCTAAAAAAAAAACCTAAGAGAAAAAAAATAAAAAATAAAAAATTTCTCCCTCTCTCATCACCGACGCTCTCTCTGCCAAAATGGCATTTTGATTCCTTTTATTTGACTTTTTATTTTATTATTATTATAATATTATTATATTATTATTATTATTATTATTATTATTATTATTATTATTATTATTATTTTTGATACATAATTATATTGCCTCGTTCGGGTCTAGTTTCTATCGAAAATTTTTATTCTTTTCGGTTGATTATTTTAAATGAACTTTAACTCAAACAATTTCTGATTTCCGAGATTTTAAGTAAAAATCTGGGTGCTACGAAAGAATCATTGGCGATTTATCACCCGAGAAATTCGCAAAAATTAAATGTCACCGAATTAAACAAAAAATTTTACGGGTCGCTAGATTCAGCGAGGCAATTTAGCGGCGTGATCCGTTTGCCGTCATTCGACAAAACTTTTACACGGCGATCAATGATGATGCTTTTCAACGGGCGGGGTACAGGCGTGTAGGGGTGTTGGTACGGACACGGATTGCTAAGCGAGGGGAAATTTGGGATGCGGTATTGGATTGTTGGGGCGAGTGGGATTCTTCAGCTGCTTCTTTGTCGATCGCGGGCTACGGATGCGACACTTCCGCAAGAAGAAAGAAGAAGAGTGGCCGAGGTTTCGCGGGCCGCTCAAACATGAAATCAGTTCTTCATTTGAGAGGAAGAATGTTTAAGGTAAACTGAGTATTGGCGTACCTTTTGAGTGTTGGGCGACCTTGTATTTATAATGGATATTCATCCATTTGAATGATGGCCAGAATTCCTTCACGTTGGAGAGTATGTTTATACGTATAGTTAGCCTTAGATTTAGCAATTGATTAGTGAAGGATCTTATTTAAGTGATCCTCCTTAGTATTGAAGTTGGGCCTTCCACCGCCATGATAATGGGATTTGATTGGACGAGTAAGGCGTCTTTTAGGAGATATTTTTGTCTTACATTGTTGTAGAATATGATTGAAGCCCGATCGTGTGTGGGCCTTCCTGCTCTTCCCGAATTCATGCTTTGGAGTGCGATGCATTTGGGCACTTTGTTTGAAGTGCTATGGGGGAATATGAGCGGCCTCCACCACTCTTTTGGGGTGGCGAATGAAAATCACGGCCGTTCTATCTGTCGGTTGCCCCCTTTTCTTTGTGTCTTTCTCCTTTGTCCCTATCTTTTTCCTTTTTTTTTTTTGGCAACTGCTTGTATTGAGTGTTTTTCGAGATGTAGTCAATGACGCCACTGATTGTTACCGAATATGATTCATTTGGAATAAAGAGGGCTTTTTTATTTTATGAATTTTTCTCATTGCGTATGTTTCTTGAGCTTGTTTGCGATGCTAAATTGCCCGCGTATGCTGAGCTAGATCATATAAGAATTATTGATAGGTTTTATTATAAGCAGGGTGCCTATTAGTAAACGCTTGGTGTCGCGTTCCATGTATATTTGTAGATTTTCCTTCTCTGTTTAGGGCTCATAATTGCACAGTCGGCGATTCGGGTTATTATGTAAGGACCTTCAGTTGGAACAGTTTCAATCACGTTAGTTCTTCCTTATTTGGCGAGAAGCTTTTTAAGACCCAAATCCCCGGCGTAACCTGGGCTTGACCCTGCGGTTGTAGTACTGGGCATCTTCGCTGATACTCTTACGTGCGATGTTGAACACGCTCCACGTTTTCATCGGGGAGTTCCAAGTTCGGCCCGCGAGGCCTCGTCATTTTGTTCCTCAGTGCTAACTTCGACTCTAGGAGATTTTTATTCCAACCTCGAGCGGGGGCCTCATACGTGCCAAGGCTAGGGCAAATGGGGTCTCGAGTCGTACGACACATTAATGCTGTCAGGCCCATAATTGCCTCGGGAGTATTCTGACTTAGCTAAGATCCTCGACGGGTCTTTGAGGCGGCTTTAAGGGTTACGATGGTGACTTCGGCTGCCGTTTATTTGGGGGTGCGTGAGGACCAGTAATAATTGCGATTCGAGCTCGCCGCAAAAGTCTCACGAATTTAGTCTTTGTCGAGCCCCATTTCCATTATGCGATGCAGAAGGGCTCTGCTGGGATGCCATCTGCATATGACGGCTCGCCCGTATTTTGAGTGCGTGCTGCGCTCGTAATATTGGTTTAAAGTTGATACGCGCCAGTGAAATAATCCCGCTGCGGCGATTATGAATTTGCATTGGCCATAGATGGGCGAGTCCCAATATGTCCAACCCATTCTTTGGAAGGGCGGAGTACGGCAATTGGCGTCGGGGCTGACGGAGAAGCGTCGACGACCTGGCATGTTCCTGGCATATTCTGCATCTCTTGACTAAGTTGGTTGCATCTTTAAGTATCGTGGGCCAGTAGTACCCCTGCCTCAAAACTTTTCCTGCTAACGTTCGAGCTCCGATATGGTTCCCACATATGCCTTCATGTACTTCTCTTAGCACGTATTCAGTGTCCTCTCCTGCGATGCATTTCAGGAAAGGTGCGAAGAATCCTCGCTTGTAAAGGCTTCCTTTGTGATTGGTAAACCTGGAAGACCTCACCCTTATCTTAGCCGCTTCTTTCGGGTCGTCTGGTAAGGTTCCGTCATTGATATAATCCCAAATAGGGTCCATCCAGTTCGGCGCGGATCCTACTGGGGCGACCTCCGTCTTTATGAAATTCGACGAGAGGGTTACACTAGGTATTCGACGGGCGTTGACGTGAGATCTTCTTGCGTGGCGGTGGCTGGTTTCGCGAGCGTCGGCTCGGGTATTTTACGTGCAGGGACGTGCTTGACTAGAACCAATACAAGCTTTTAGTAATTGCGGGACCTTTTGGGTATAGAACCATCGTCTCACTTTTGGCCTCGTGTGTCTTCGATGCGCGACCACCGGTTAAGTCATTGTGGACCTCTGGTGGTGGAGCCACTCCCAATGTGTGGGGCGAGGTTGAGGCTGTATGGCGCCTCATACTCGGCCGTTGTTGGAGAGCACAGGAACCCCGAACTGAGTGCGTATTGATGTCTATCCCTTACGGTGAGGTGAGGGTTAAACTGCTCGGCTCCACTGTGCGTTTGAGGCTCCGTCCACACGGGAGGGATTTCCATGCGGGAGGTCGTCACTCAGTAGTGTGGAGTTAAATGACTCTATTGGGTGAATTCCATGACCAGTCGGCTAGGACCCTGCCCCTTTATAGCGATCTTCGGCTTATGCTGATGTCGAACTTCGCTTAGCTCTGACCCACTTAAGTGACCTTCAGAGACTTGGCTTGTGTAATACCTGCTTCATTGGGTACTCAGTTGGGACTTCTATGGTGTGAGCTTGGAAATAGGGACGGAGTTTCCGGGCTGCCGTCACCAGTGCTAGTATCAATTTTTCCATTCTCGGGTACCTCTCCTCCGCTCCTCTCAAGGCAGTTGCGGTAGTAAGCGGGTCTTTGGACTCGCTCTTTGTATCGGACGAAGTCTTTGCCTTGGTTGAAAAAATCGATACGGCTAAGTATAAAGTGAGGAGTTCCTTGAGACTTACTAGAATGGGAGGAGAGCTTAGGTATTATGTTTTTAACGCCATGAATGCTTCTTCGCATTTTTCGTCCCCGAAGGCTTTCTTTAGAACTTGGAAGAAAGGCGGCATTTATCACTAAGCTCTACGGATACGAGCAAACTTAAGGCACACCTTCGCTTCCTGTCGGTCATTTGGACCTCGCTATTCTGAAGGACGGCATATCGGCAATGCTTTTATTTTGTGCGGATTCTCTTGATCCCAGTGGTTAACTATGAAACGAAATTTTTCGCGTCTGTGGAAAGGCATTTCGTAGGGTTCGACTCATGTTGCCAATTCCTCGGGATGCAGGCATGGAGAGATGAGTGATATGGAGATGGGACTTAGTGGATTTACCGGCGTATCGTCTATGTATGCCTCCGTCGTTGTGCCCTCTCTGTCTACGGAACATCGGTTCACTAGTCTACGGTAGGTTGCTCCTTTGCATTCTTAGTCGAAGCGGCGTGCAGATATGAGTAGGTTCCTTGTCTTCATGGCTGAATGAAGTCTTTTCTTGGTCTGGGGTCCATCGCGGTTGATTATGGCGGGAAAATGCATCCATATGCGGCGGGTAGTTCGGTGGCCTGTAGTGGCTTCCACGATGAGGTCGATTCTTGGTAGATGGAAACTGTCCTTCGGGCACGCCTTGTTTATGTCGGTGAAGTCGATGCGAGTCGCCATTGCCATTAGCTTTTGGCGAGCCTGGCGTTAGCTAGCCGCTTAGGGTATTCCTGCTCTTATCGCTCGGCTTGGAGAGCTTAGGCCTCCACGTTGATGGCCCTTTTCCTTTACGGTGCGAGAAGCCATTTGCTTGGCGGTTTTAAAGGAAGGGATGGGTGTTCAATACGTAGTGATCATCGTGGTCGATTCACTCCCGTAATACATTGTTTCCATCTTAAAAAACATCTTTATTACATTTGGCTGAGTGAGGGAGGCGCGGGGTTTCACCATCGACTTTGATCCGGCGTGCGAGAGATGTTAAGTCATCCGGTGATATTAGTTCGGTTCCTCACGAAGGTTCAGTGCAGTGAGTACGCCGGCGCGAGTCGAGTTCGTCATACTCCTTGTGTCGTGGCTCTTGGTTTCATGGAATTGTGTGGCATTCGGGCCGCGGTGATCTCCTCGAGCAGATCCAGGCTCCATTTCTTGTTGGGAATTTGATACCGTCATGTGGTAAGCTGGGGATGGCTTTTATTGCGTTGAGGAGTGCGCTGCTTGACATATTATAAGTGACGAGGCGTCCTGCAAGACCTTCTTTGTTGTCGTCGCACAGCGGGGGTTACTCGGTCGGCACAGGTTGGATCGAGCCCGATGGTAACACCTTCTCACGAAAATCCCGTGATGTGTCTTTGATGAAGTGCAGCTTGTCTCTTCGAATACCCATTTTAGCGGTGACGTGAAGCGATGTCGTAGAACTCCCGATATCAATTAAAACGGTGAATTGAGCATTGGCCCTGATTGCCGCGGACATTCTGGCCAGTGCGTCGTAGAGTCTTTGGCGTCCCTCAGAATCCCACGAGTCAGAAGGCGTGATGGTAGTGTCGATTCGCGGCACTTTAGACACTACTTGTATTTCCCTATGTCCGTGATCTCATGCTCGTGGGTGGGCACCGAAATGAACTGGGTCTCTCCTCCGGCGAATCCTCCAGAGATCACTGGATTTCTCCGGGGGAGCTGCGGTGTTGAAACGATTAGTGCATCGAGATGGCGATTTCTTGGCGGGGCCGGATTATGATTCTGCGCTTGACTGGGTTTGATTACGAGCTTGATTCCTGGAATATGAAAGCTTGCAAGATATCATCTTTGTATCGAGATATTCTATTTCTCTTCTTAGTTGTATACGATTGTCGGTCGATGCAGTAATCCTGTGGAACTCATGATACTTAGTATTATCCTTTGTCGCGAAGTCTGATTTCATCAGTAGAGCCATCTCGAATTGCTGTTTCGTACCTCATGCGAGACTTGTAATCGGCGGGTTAGTGGGTAAGAGTCTTTGTGTCGGGTAGTGACTTAGTCTTCCCGGTTTCTTAGTGGGCCCAACGATCTACGAGACTTCCTCTCGCTTTTAGGGGATCGCTCGTTACGGGCACAGGGATTTCTCGATTTTCTTATCTCTTGAGGGCTCGTCACCGATGCAGCCTGTAGCCCCTTTTTCTTTGCGGGGCGGAGAGCTCCTTCTTTGATATGAGGGCCTCCTCGCGGATTATATACTTTTTCGGCTTTGGCGAGGACCTTAGCCATGCTAGCTTGAGGTTCTTTGAGATAGAACATCGGGTCCTTTTGGTATGCGCTAATCCGCGATGAAAGCTTCTTCATTGGCCCGAATTTTTCGTCGGTGTCTACTATCGAGGACTCGGTGAATCTTAGTACATATGATTTCAAACTCTCTTGCGATCAGCGATGGTCGTGTAGATGGTAGCTCGGCTTTACGTGCGTCAGGGCTCCGATGAAGTGAGACGAAGCGCGGATAGTTCCTGAATGATGAGATGGATGAAGGGGGATTACGTTGAACCGGGCGAATTTGGTCCTTTGGCGTAATAATGGCATACTGCGTCGCCACGGATCACGAAACCCATGTAACTCCATCTGATTTTTGTAAGTATTAAGGTGATCGACGGGATCTTTGGTTCCATCGAATGTCTCTACCTGAGGCATTCTGAATTTTCTTGGAAGAAGAGTCTGACACCTCATTTGTGTGAAGGAGAGATCAGTTCTTGCACAGTATCCATAGTATCGGGGTCAGTCCGCTTCACCGCTTCCTCGCATGGTAGAGCTCTTGTTGAAGGTTTCTGAACCTCTGCTCCCATGACTGTTCTCCTGCTTCTAGTTGAGGGTGATTCAGCGCTTCGAACTGCCTCCTGGGTATTGCTTCGTTTTCCTCTTCGGTAAGGCAACGATTGATCCCGTAGCCCCTAGCGACTGGATGCATACCCTTGATGCCTCGGGAAGTGTCTCGGCCCAGCTGTTCCTCGCGGGAGGAGGTTATGGCCTTTGGGTTCTTAGTGTCTCTGTTGATGTCGTATCTTGCTGTGGGTGCTTTCGATTCTTCGACCAATGAGTTTGACAAACGATGCTTCCTTCATTTGTATTGGCTTGCGTCGTTTCCATTGTCCCAAGGGGTCTGCTGCTCATATCACCTGGTGGATTCCGTGTCCTTGGTGGATTAAAGTTACTCCTGCTCGTGTTCCTTGTTGATACCATCGGTGCCGAGTCGGTTATGTTTATGGAAGATTGTCGTTCCTGATGTGTGATGATGCTTTTTCAACGGAGCTGGGGGTGGAGCATGTAAGTCAGCCCCAGGGTTTGGACCAGTTCTTGTGAAGTGGGATCTGGTACATTGGATTATGTCGAAATTGAATTAGAATTTCTTCTTCTTCTTTGTCGTCAGCGAGGCTACGGATGCGGCACTTCCACTGCGAAGAAAGAAGAAGAGTGGCGGGGGCTTCGCCGGGGCGCTCAGGCGCCAGTCCGATTCTTTACGAGAGGAAAGAATGTTTAGATAAGCTTAGTAGACGTGCAGTGTTGGAGCGGCCTTGTATTTATAATGGATATTCATCGTTTGGACCGATATTTGGGAGTCCTTCCCATTGGAGAATATGTTTCCTCATATAGTTAGCCTTAGATTTATGATTGATTAGTCAAAGGATCTTGTTAGTGATCCTCCTTAAAGTAGGGTTATGACCCTCGCTCCCTCCGCCAGTAATGGGATTTGATTATGGGCCCGAGTAAAGCGTCTTTTAGGAGATATTACGTGTACATTATTTGTAGAGATATGGTTTGGCCGGAGTGGAGTGTGTGGGCCTTCACCTTTCTTCGAATTCATGCTCTGCAGGTACGATGGGTGGGCCTTTGTTTGGTACGCTATGGGGGAACATGAGCGGCCCTCACCACTCTTTGGGTGGCAGATAATCTTGGCGGGTTACGCATCCTATCGGTTGCCCCACCGCGTATGCGATTTGCGTGGGCGAGTGCAGATTAATTCTGCGACGGTTGTTATTTCCCCGTGTCTGCTTGGATATGGATTAATTAGCGACCAAGCTAGTCTCGTGGTGCGCGTTTAATGATGGCTCTTAGTCTCGCTTGTTTTCCTTCTCTCTTCGTTTTCCTTTGTTTCTTGTCACGACCTTTCTAGTTCGATTTCTTTTGGCCTCATAACTCCCACTGAGTCTTTATATTTCTTGGCGTTCTTGCTTTTAAGCTACGGATTTTCTGCATGCATTTTGGTGTTGGGTCTTTTAAGGCGTTTTCCTCTTATTCACGGGCACGCGATTGTCCTGTCTGTCGTGTCTCTTTCGATTGTCTGTGAGCTCTAGGGTTGATCGTCCCGAATTCGTTTCGTTTCGTCATGGGTCCCAGCGCTCTTCCTCTTTGCGTATCGTGATGATTCTTATCGATGTCGGACGAGGGCAAGTTAGGGGCGTTCAGTTTGTCTGTCGGCCGTCGAGGCCCTCAGCACATTCGAGCGCTTCGCTATTTAGTAAGGCAAAAAGATAAGCTTTGATCAAATATCCTAGGGGGTCGGACTTTCTCAGGACCGCCGTTCGGCATTCCGCGAAGGTGGGCCTCAGTAGGATTGGCCCTTATTGTGAGTCTACTTTTTCTTCGACGTTATCGGCCCCTTCACGGTGTCGAATATGGTCGGGCGATTTGACTTTTTATATCGCCTCGGGTGCACTGGTATGGTTGCTTTGATTGCTTTTTTAATAACGACCTTCGGCTTTCGTTTGCATCCTTCATAAAGAAGTCTACAACATTTGACATACGCCCTTCGGTGGCTCCGTGGTTGGGTATTTTAGTTGGTTTATTGGTCTTTTTTAAGGACAGTCCCCAATGTGGCTCTGTTCCTCCATCTTTTAAGTCCGATGACTACTACAGAGGGTTTTATATATTTTCCGGGCGTTACGGGTCTCCCGCGGTAATCTCGGACCTTCATAGCCGCCGGTCATGGAAAGGAAGATATTTTTTTCGTTAGTGGTTCCATTTGGGAATGACTCGTGATAGTGATGATACCACAGGCGTGCCCGGGCGTGAAACTCCATTAACCTTCGTGAGTGTTTTCGTCACTTTTGGTTTGGTTTGTCTAAAGACGATTGAATACTCTTGATCTTATGCTTTCCTTACGTTTCCCAGATGTTCGTCTTGACCTCGGCGAATAAGATACTGCTGTGGCTCTAGCATTGGAGGAATGCTCTGCTCGTTCCTATGCAGGGCTGATAAGGTCGAACATTCCCAGTTCCTCTAATTTCTTTGCCGCGTTACGTTGTTGAGGCGTACGCCTCTTTCTACCCTTGGAGTTTTTCCTTTGGGCCTTTGCTGCCACTACCAGGGAGAGATTTTAATTCATTTGGGGCGACATCTCGGAGCCCGGAGGCGTGAAGAGAAGAAAATTTGGATTCTTGAAAGGAATGGCCGGTTAGGCCCCGAGTTGAAGTTGGGGCCTCCTCTTCTCCTGTCAGGGAAGCGGGAGAGAGGGCATCGTCGCCTGGCCCAGAGGCTCGGACTGCGGTCGTCCCCCTCTTCTCTCGTCCTTGGGCTGGGCGGGAGTGTTGCCTCGGCACCGAACACTAGCCTTCCCACCCAGCGTGTCGCCCAGAGACAAAGGATCCTTCGGTGATCCAGTGCGCCTACTTGCGAACTGACTCTGCCTATACTTAGTTGGAATCCCCCTTACGACGGTGCTGGTTGTCCTAGGAAGGCGACGAGGTTGAAGAAGAAGAAATCGAAGACAAAAGCTAATGCGGTCAGAAATTCTTTGCTTTCTAATCTCTTGGGGCTTGCGGCGGTGCCGACCGTCACATCCTCCACGGAATGCGGCGTTGGGCGCTCGAAAGAACAGGTTGATGAGAAACTTTGTGTTGTCTTTTCAGGGACTCGCTTCGGTAAGTCCGTTATGGTGTTTACCTCCCTGTTTGTTATGTGCTGAGCGCTATGTCCATGTTTAACATGCAGGCTGCCACTTATTTGAAGAATTACGGCCGTGAGCCATCTTGAATGAGAAACATGTAGTGCGGTTATAAGGCGAGTGGCCTCCTTTCTTCGAGCGGGCGGGCTGCGAGAGCAGGCGCGATTGATTGAAAGCGGGAGCGGCAAGTCGATCTTAGGCATACTTAAATGCTCGTGCTCGAGGCGAGAAAATAGAAAACGAGGTCGGAGTGGTTGTGAGAATTTGAGAGGCGAGCGTCGGGGATCGGAGTGAGCTTAGGTTCTTGTGAGATGATTTGGTTGGGGGCTTCGAGAGAGTTTGGGGATCCGCTCGAGTGAGCTCTCAGTTGGGAGGAATTTCGTCACCTCCAGGTGTGGATCTCCGAGAGCGGGCTTGTGCCGATTCTTGGTGGTTTGAGCGCCCAAAAGAAAAACCTTCAGCTGCTCGTCGAGGCCCGGAGGGCGAGTGTTCTTTGGGCTGCTCGTCGTGAGTCTTTCAGCTGGAATTTATCAAGGCAATTTGACGATGAATGTAATGGTTTGCGACGGATCTCCATCATAGGCTCCGGCATGGTTTCTGGGGCGAGGTTATCAAACAACTGCGAGATCAAGCAAGTGCCCAGTGGGCCTCTGGATGGCTCGCTTTTCAACAAAAGGCCGTTCGGGCGTACTCAGATCTAGATTTTAATTTTGACCTCCCCAGCGACGAGGAGGTAGAGGGAGTCTCCGTCTGAATTATTCTCGAACTGCTACCCTCTGAGATCCCTTCTCATTAACTTCGTAAATCAGCGCTTTGAATTCTTGGACTCACTTATGCTTTTACGATGTCAACTTTTTCCTTTTGTTGGACACGGGGCGATATCACGTGTAGCCTTCCTTTCGTGAATATGACCCTTACGGAAGCTTGTGTGTTACGTTGAGATATCGCTATTCTTTTTCTGAATTTTGTATAACTTTGAATTATTGGTCTGGGTAATTTTAAACTGCATCGTTGTAATTTTGTATACCATTCTGTTTGTCCTGGCTTGGTTCCAACTTATGTGGTTGGTGGAGCTTGTCGGACTGGGCCTGTAGCCTGCGACTTCTGTCTTGGCGGGTGTTGATCTGGTTTTTAGCTATGCGACCTATTTGTTGGTGAGGTTGTCAACGGTCGGAGGCGAATAGAACTTGTCATCAGAGACTATTGGTGAAGGCTTGTCAGGATGCGTGGCGGAAGGCTTACTTTCATGTTGATGGTGGGGCTCGTCATTCACGGTTGAGGATGATCATGCCATATAGATTATGAAGTCTGAGCACTTTATGCGGAGTGCCGAAGGGCTGGAATCGTAATAATGGGGCTTTCTCCATAACCGGCCTTTGGGCCGAGTGGACTGGGCCTTTGCTTTGGGCCGGAAGCCAGGGGCTTGGGTGCTTCATCTAGTGCGCTTCTTCTTTGGGCTTGGCGAGTGGGCTTACGAACCCGTTTTTCAAACCCTATCCGTGTTGCCGCCCTTGTGTACGGTGTATGTGGGCAAGGGCTGTATCGTTTCTCGGATCAGGCGTGATACCTACGTGGTTGGCTCCGTGGCTACTTGGCCTTCCTTGAGTTGAGCGATGTCTAGGTACGCATGGCACGGTGGGATGACGCCGATAGGAGCTTGGTTTCCGTTGTCGATTTTCTGGTACAATTTGGTTCCTTGGCTGCATGGCCTGGTGAGGAAGTGCTCGTCAATGTAAGCGTTGGTAGAGCTTCGCCCGTGTGAGCTGTGGGAAAGAGCTCATCAAAAGTGAGCCGATCGGGAAGAGCTGTCAGTAGACGGAGTTGAAGCGAGCTCGTCAGCCTTTGGGGATGAGCTCATGAAGTATGAGTTGTTGGGAAGAGCTCGTCGGGCGAACCAATGAAGTAAGGCTGGATCATTGCTAGAGTGATGGGATGAGCTCGTCGGAATGACGGTATAGTAGAGCTCGTCCATCTTTGTGTGATGGAAGGCTCTTCGGAGTGAATGGTATAGCGAGGCTCGTCCGTGTTTGTGTGATGGGGAAGGCTCGTCGGGCGAGGAATAATGAGTGAAGTAGAGCTCGTCCATGTTGTGTGATGGGAAGAGCTCGTCGAGATGAATAGTGAAGTGGGAGGCTCGTCGATGTGAGGCTGGGGAGGAGCTCGTCGGTGTGGCGGGTGAGGCTTCGTCGGGAAGGCTGTTGTGGGCTAGTCCATGTAGATAATAGGAGCTCGTCAAGCCCGGAATAATGTAGGGCTGATCAGTCACGAGGTTGAGGAGAGCTCATCGATAAGCCAGTAAAGGGAGGAGCCCGTCCGTCGAAGGGTAGTGAGGCTCGTCGGGGATGAGCAGTGAGACTCGTCCATATCAAGGGAAAAACCGCCCGATAATGAATTTGGTATGTGAGGCAGATCTCATCGATATGCGTGAAGAGGCTCGTCAATGGCAATGTGAATAATGGAAAAGGCCGTGCATTTGAAGTACAGTGAAGGGCTCGTCAATGTGAATGGTAGGAAGGAGCCCGTCTGTTTGAAGTGCAGTGAAGGGCTCGTCAAAGCGAATAGTAGGAGCTCGTCCGTCTGAGTTGAGGGGAGAGCTCATCAATGAAAATAGTAAGGAGGAGCCCGTCCATCTGAAGGGCAGTGAAGGGCTCGTCAGGATGAACAGTGGGAACTCGTCCATATCGAGGGAAGAGCTTCGCCAATATGAATTTGTATGACGGAGCCGTGCGTACGATATCACGGTGAAGGGCTCTTGATGTGAATAGTAGGAAAGGGCCGTCGTTTGGAAGGAAGTGCGGAGTGAAGGGCTCGTCAGAGCGAGATAGTAGGAGCTCGTCGGAGTACGAGTTGAGGAGAGCTCATAGATGAAAATGGTAAGTCCGTCCATCGAAGGGGCGGTGAAGAGGCTCGTCGGGATGAAACGATGGGAACTACGTCCATGCTCGAGGAAAAACCGCCAATATGAATTTAATATGTGAGGGCGTGCATGCGATATGCGTGAAGGGCTCGTCAATGTGAATAGTAGGAAGGAGCAGATGCGTTTGGAAGTGCGATGAAGGGCTCGTCAATGAATGGTAGGAAGGAGCCGTCTGACTTTTGAAGTGCGTGAAGGGCTCGTCAGCCCAATATTAGGAGCTCGTTAAGAAGTCTTGAAGAATGGAGTTTCCCTCACCAGAATCGGCCTCATCGTGGGCGCCGCAGCAGGGCCACGAACTACTCGATTTTATGGATGCATTTTAGGCTACAATCGGATCGGCTATGGACCCGAGGACCCGAGAAAAGACTTCATTAGTGCGGCACAAGGAACTCTTTGTTGTCGGGGTAATGCCGTTTGGACGTTCGGGAATGCGGGAGCAGCCTGCCCGGTAGTGAACGGATGTTCGGAAGACGGATAGGCCTGGCGATGGAGGTATGCATAGGCGACATCTTCGGTAAAATCCACTAAGTCAGATCTCCATATCACTCATCTCTCGGCGTTCGGATCTGAGATTATAACTTGGCGAACGGCTAAATGCGCCGGCGTATCAATGAGAAAATTTCTTGGTTTCATAGTTAACCACAGGGGGATCGAAGCGAATCGAGACAAAATAAAAGCATTGCTCGACATGCCGTCCCCTTCGAGGAATAAGGAGGTCAGCGGCCCGGCGGGAAGGGTTAGAAACTTTAAGCGGTTAGTATCCGAGGAGCGTCGCCCGGGCATGCCTTGTGACTCTACTATTACGCTTTAGCGAGCCTTCCAGCTGCGCTTCAAACGGACGGGCTCCTTCTACCGGTCCCACATTAGCGAGCCCTTCACTATACTTCAAACGAGGCCCAGTCCTTCCTACTATTCACATTGGCGAGCCCTTCCACCATATTGTGATTGCATGCCCAGCCATACAAATTCATATCATGGGCTCTTCCCTCGAGCATGGACGAGTTCCCACTGTCTATCCCGACGTATCCCTTCACCGCCCTTCAGATGGACGGGCTCCTGCTTACTATTTTCATTGACGAGCTCTCCCCTCAACTCAGACGGACGAGCTCCTATCACCATTCGCGGACGAGCTCCTATTATCTACACGGACGCCAGCTCTGGCAATACCTTCCCGACGAGCTCCCACCCAACAGCCACACCGACGAGCTCTCCCACGCTCACATTGACTCCAGCTCTACTTCACTATTCATTCCAACCCAGCCTTCCCATCACACAACACGACGCAGCTCTTACTTCACTATCTGCCTCCGACGCCATTTCTTCCCATCACACAGCATGGACGAGCTCTGCTATACTATTCATTCTGAAGAGCTCTTCCCATCACACAGCATGGACGAGCTCTACTATACTGCTCATTCTGACGAGCTCATCCCATCACTTAGCATGGACGAGCTCTACTTTACAATTCGCCCTGACGAGCTCTTCCCAACAACTCATATCGACGAGCTCATCCCCCAGTTCGCTTGGACGAGCTCTGCTCAACTGTCCACTCTGACGAGCTCTTCCCATCAGTTCACTTTGATGAGCTCTTCCTACGTTTCACTGGCAGCCTCTACTCGCTTACATTGACGAGCACTTCCTCAACAGGCCATGCAGCCAAGGAATCAGTTCAGCTCGTGAAAATCAGACAACGGAAACCAGCAGCTCTCATTGACGAGCTCAACCTTAACAACGTGGGGACATCGGGCTCAACTCAGAAGGCCAGCCACCTGAGCCAACCACGAGGTATCACGCTCGATCCGAGAAACGACATACTTTGCCCACGCACACCGTGACACAAGGGCTACGCGAGGCAACACCTGACAGGTTTGAAAAACTGCCCGTAGCCCACTCGCCAAGCCCAAAGAAGAAGCGACTAGATGAAGCACCACACCAAGCCCCCGCTTCCGCCCCAAAGCAAAGGCCTACTCCACTCCTACCAAAGGCCTGGGTTATGGAGAAAGTCTTCACATTCACAAAGGATCGAGCCCTTCGCTCGCACCCGCATGTGCTGCCTCAGACACAATTCATAAGGGCATAGCTCATCCCTCAAATCAGACTGACGAGCCCCCACCATCAGTCAACATGAGCAAGCTCCGCACGCATCCCGACAAGCCTTCACCAGCTGCCTTCGATGACAAGTTCTATTCTTCTCCCATCGTTACATAACCTCAATTAACAAATAGGTCGCATAGCTAAAAACCAGATCAACACCCGCCAAGACGGAAGTCGCAGGCTACAGGCCCAGTCCGACAAGCTCCACCAACCACATAAGTTGGAACCAAGCCAGGACAAACAGAATGGTATACAAAATTACAACGATGTGCGCTTAAAATTACCTGCACTAAATAATTCAAAGTTATACAAACAAAGAAAAGAATAAAGATATCTCAGCCAGAACACAAGCTTCCAGAAAATAAGTATTCATTGAAAGGAAGGCTACACAGATATCGGGCCCCAGGTCCAACAAAAAAGGAAAAAAGTCGACATCAGAAAAGCATAAGTGAGTCCAAGAATTCAGGCGTCAGACGATGAAGAATGAGAAGGATCTCGCAGGTAGTGTGCTCCTCGAGAATAATTGCATCTGAAGACCCTCTACCTTCTCGTCGCTGGGGAGGTCAAAATTAAAATCTAGATCTGAGTATGCCCGAACGGCCTTCTGTTGAAAAGCGAGCCATCCAGAGGCTCCATCGCACCCCGCTGATTCAGCTTGTTTGATAACTCCGCTCCTCTCATAATCACGCCGATTGCCGATGGAGATCTGCTCGCAAACCATTACATTCATCGCTCAGCCGTCTTGATAAATTTGCAGCTTCGAAGACTCACGACGAGCAGCCTCCAGCAACACCTTGCTCTCCGAAGCCTCGAGACGAGCAGTTTCGAGTTGTTTTTCTTTGGCGCTCAACCACCAAGAACTCCACACAAGCCCGTCGTGAGATCCATACCACCCTGAGTGCATGAGTTCCTCCCCTAACTAGCTGAGCTCACTGAAATGACTCCACCCTTCCTCGAGTCTCAACCAAATCATCTCTACAAGAACCCGGCTCACCCGAACCCCCCCGGGTGCCGCTCTCATCCCCTCCTCAAACCACTCCTGACCCGTCTTCTATTTCGCCCGAGCACGAGAAAGTGCATCTAAGTATGCCTAAGATCGACTTAAGCCGCCTCCGGGGCTTCTTCAATCAACCGTCGCGCCCGTCTCGCAGCTCGCCCACTCGTAAGACAGGAGGCCATCCGCCTTATAAATCCGCAATCTTCATGTTTCTCATTCGCATACTCACGGGCCACCCTTCAAATAAGTGGCACAAGAGGTTAAACATGGACATACAATAAAGACGTAACAAACAGGAGGTAAACACCATAACTGACTTACTAAGCGAGTCCCCGAAAAGACAACACAAAGCTTTCTCATCAACCCAAGAGCTCTTTCGAGCGCCTAAACGCCGATTCATGAGATGTACTTAAATGGCACCCGCCGCAAGCTCCCCATGACAAAAGCAAAGAATTTCTGACCGCGATTAGCTTTGTCTTCATCTTCTTCAACTCCGTCGCCTCCGAGGGGACCCACTGCACCGTCGAAGGCATACATTCCAAACTAAGATAGGCAGCCTGCCCATGTGTGGCACTCCGATCACCTAAAGGATCCTCATTCCTACGACACGCCAGTGGGAAGGCTGAAGGTCAAAGTTCAGCAACACTCGCTCCCAGCCCAAGGACAGGAGAAGAGGGGGATACGACCGTAGTCCGAGCCCCAGCCTGTGGGCGACGATGCCCTCCTGCTCCCGACGTGAGAAGAGGAGGCAACCCAACCGAACCTTGGCCTGAACCGGCCTGGGCCCTTCGAAGAATCCGCTTTCTTCTCTTCACGCTCCAAGGCTTCCGAGATGTCGCCCCTTAAATGAATGCCACCCCGATCGGGTAGGGTGGCAAAGAAGTGGCCCAAAGGAAAAACTCCAAGGGTGGAAGAGGTGGTGGCCTCGCGTAACAACAGAATCAGCGCTGGCAGCTAGAAATTGGGAGGAACTCAAATGTTCGACCTTTATCGCCCCGTGATAGAACGAGCGTAGCATTCCTCCAACGCTGCCATAAAGCAGTGATTCGCCGCCGGTGTGTCAAGACGGCACATCCGGGAAACGTATGGCTGGCGGCGATCGAGTATTCAACGCCTTTAGACAAACCAAACTAAAGTGGATTTAAAACACTCAATGGTTGTTATCGTGGAGTTTCACGTCCCGGGCACGCCTTGCATCATCACTATCACGAGAGTCATATTCCTGGCCAACCACTAACTTAAAAATATCTTCCTTTCCATGGACCGATGCAAGAAGGAAGGTCCGATTACCGCTGAGACCCGTAACGCCCGAAAATATATATAAAAACCTCTCGTAGTAGTCACTTCCGGATCGAAAAGATGGAGGAACAGCCACATCGGGGACACCAAGCCTCTATCTTTAAAAAAGACCAATAAACCAACTAAAAATACCCCAACCATCGGGAGCCACCGAAGGGTAGATGTTGAAATGTTGTGGTAACTTCTTTTGCGAAGGATGCAACTAAAGCGAAGGCGCTTATTAAAAGCAACTTCAAAAGCAAACCATACCGTGCACGAGGCGTATAAAAGTCAAAAACGCCCGACCATATTCGACACCAGAAGGGGCCGATAACGTCAAAGAAAGTAGACTCATACAAAGTGGCCAACTTACCTGGGCCCACCTTTCTGAATACACAACGGCGGCCCCGAGAAATTTCGACCCCCAGATATTTGATCAGTTTATCTTCTTTTTACCCTTACTAAAGCGGGAGCCGGGAAGCGCCTGAATGTGCCGAGTCCCGACTACCGACAGACAAACGGGGACGTCCCCAACTTGCCCGGGTCCGACATCGACGGAAGAATCATCGCTGATATGCAAAGATAGTATGAGCGCTGGACCACATCAAACCAAACGAATCCAGACGATCGAACCCTAGAGCCTCGGGTCAGATAATCGAAAAGAGACATCGACAGACAGTGGACACCAAGGGCCTGTGAATAAGAGGAAACGCCTAAAAAGACCCAACACCAAACAAAGACGAGAAAATCCAGGCGAAAAGCAAGAACGCCAAGAAATATAAAGACTAAAGGGGGAGTTATGAGGCCAAAAGAAATCATAACTAGAAAGGTCGATTAAAACAAAGGAAACTAAGAGAGCATAGAAAACAAGCTACGAGACTCGAAGAGCCATCATTAAACGCACCACGTATGACTCCGCCGGCTCCGCTAATTAACCCATATCCAAATGTATTACGAGGAAATAACAACCGTCGTAGATAATCGTGCTCTCGCCACCGCAGCTCCGCACACAAGGGCCGGGGTAACCGATAGATGCGTAATCTGTGGCTTTATCATTCACACCAAAAGAGTGGTGAGGGTCGCTCATGTTCCCCCATAGCAGCCTCAAACAAAGTGCCCAAATTTCCATCGACCTAGAGCATGAATTTGGAAGAGCAGAATGTCACACACCTTCGCCAAACCAGACATCTACAAACAACAAGACTAACACTCCAAAGATTTCATCCGTCCAATCAAACTCATTATCATGAGGAAAGGAGGGTCGCAACCCCCAATACGCGGCGAGTGATCACTTAAATAAGATCCTCGACCAATCAATCGCAACTAAGTAAAGGTCTAAAGTGCCGCTGAATCGACACTACCATCAATGCTCTCGACTCGTGATTCCTGAGGGATGCCAAAGACCCCATGACGCACCACGGGTAGTCCGTGCAATCGGGCCAATACCACAATTCAATCGCTCACCGATAATGGGGAGTTCTACCGACATCGTCTCGTCGCCTCGACAAAATGGGTATTGGAAGAGACAAGCTAGACCCCATCAGCACACATCTACGGGGATTTTCAGGAGAGAAGGTGTTACCATTGGGCTTTGATCCTGATCCGGTGTCGACCCCGAGAACCCTCTCACAGCATCACAACAACCAAAGAAGGTTCCTTATAACAGACGCCTCACAGCCTATAATATGTTCAGGCGCACTCCTCAACGCACAAAGCCATCCCCGCTACCACATGATGACCAAATTCCCAATGCAAGAATGAGCCCGGACGGGGCTGAGGGAGACACGCGGCCCGGAATGCTACACAGCCTCCATGAAACCAAGAGCGGTCGACAGCGTGAGTATAGACGAACTTGACTTGCGCGACGAGGTACTCACCAGACCCGAACCTTCAGAGGAACTGGAACCAATATCACTGGATGACGACCCGGAACATCTCGCTTACGTCGGATCAAAGTTGACAGGAAACCTCAAAGGCCTCCTCACTCAGTTTCTGAAACAGTCAGACATGGGAGGAATCGACCCCACGATGATCACTCACAGATTGAACGCCGATCCCTCCTTTAAACCGCCATAAAACGTGGCTTCGCACTGGCCGTAAAGGCAAAGGGCCATCAACGTGAGTGGCTCGAAGCCCTCCAAGTGAGCCACAGCAGGTGAATACCCCGAGTGGCTAGCCAACGCTGTGCTCGGCCAAAAAGCTAATGGAAAATGGCTACCAGATCGACTTCCACCATCGACATAAAACGCGCGCCCGGGCGACGCTCTACCAAGAATCGACCTCATCGTGGACGCCACGACAGGCCACGAACTACTCAGTTTTATGGATGCATTTTCCCGCCATAATCAACCGCATGGACCCTTGGGACAAAGAAAAGACTTCATTCGCCACAAAGACAAGGAACCCATCAAGATCGGGTAATGCCTCGTTCGACTAAGAATGCGTGTGGAGCAACCTACCAGAGACTAGTGAACCGGATGTTCCAGAGACAGATAGGCACAACGATGGAGGTATACATAGACGACATGCTGGTAAAATCCACTAAGTCCGATCTCCATATCACTCATCTCTCCGGTATGCCTGCATCTCGAGGAATTATAACATGAAGTCGAACCCGCTTAAATACTTTCTGCAGCATCGTAATTTAAAATTTCGTTTATAAGGAACTACTGTGGGGATCGGTCTTAATCCGTGACAAAATAAAAAGCATTGCCGACATGCCGTCCCTTCAGAATGTGGAGGTCCAATGACCGACAGAAGGGTTGCACTTAGTTTCTGCCCACGTATCCGCAGCTTAGTGATAAATGCTTCTACTCTTCTAAGTTCCCAAAGAGCCTTCGTTGGGACTAAAATGCTAAGACATCCATGGCGCTGGGGCAAACATGACCTAAGCTCTCCTCCATTCTAGTAACAGCGAGAACTCCTCACTTTATACTTAACAGACGGATTCAAACCAGTGCAAGACTCAGTCCGACACAAAGAGCTTAGTCCAAAGACCCAATTTACTCACTCAGCCTGGCCTTGAGAGGAGCGGAGGAGAGGTACCCGAGAATGGAAAAATTGATACTAGCACCAGACTGCAGAGCCGGAAACTCCATTCCTATTTCCGTGTGCTCACACCACAAGTCCCAACCCAGTACCAAATAATAAGCAATGATACACAAGCCGGTCTCGAAGGCCGATGAAGTGGGCCGCAGCTGCCGAAGTTCCAACATCAGGTACAAGCCGAAGACTCCGCCATAAAGGAAGGTCCTGGTCACTTCGCCATGGAATCCACTCCAATAGAGCTTGTCGAACCCACACAACGGAGGATCTAATTTCCCGTATGGAAATTCTTCCGTGACCCGAGCTCCAACGCACAGGAGCTGAGCAGCTTAATCCCTCACCTCACCGTATGGGATATTACTGAATACGCACTGTGTGCCTGGTTCCGTGCCTAACAACGAAGCCGAGTATGAGGCGCTCATAGCAGCCCAACCTCGCCCAATACAGGCCTAATTACCGGAGGTCCACAAGGACTTAACCGGTGGTCGTGCAAATCAAGACACATACGAGGCCAAAAGTGAGACGATGGTTCTATACCTCCAAAAGGTCCGCAATTTGCTAAAAAGTTTGTATTGGTTCTGGCACGTCCCCGTAACGTAAAATACCCGAGCCGACGCTGGCAACCAGCCACCCGCCATGCAAGAAGATCTCAAGGGTCAACTGGCCGAATACCTAGCGTAACCCTCTCGTCGACCCTTACATCACGTGGAGGTTTCAAGAGGGATCCGCGCCGAACCGGATGGACCCTATTTCCTGGGATTATATTAATGACGGAACCTTTTTACCGCACGACCAAAGAAGCGGCTAAGATATGGTGAGGTCTTCCAGTTTACCAATCACAAAGGAAGCCTTTACAAGCGAGGATTCTTCGCACCTTTCCTGAAATGCATCGCAGAGAGGACACCGAATACGTGCTAAGAGAAGTACATGAAGGCATATGTGGGAACCATATCGGAGCTCGAACGTTAGCAGGAAAAGTTTTGAGGCAGGGGTACTACTGGCCCACGATACTTAAAGATGCAACCAACTTAGTCAAGAGATGCAGAATATGCCAGGAACACGCCAAAATATCACGCCTTCCGTCGCAGCCCCCCGACGCCAATTGCCGCACCCGGCCCAAAGAGCTGGCTGGACATATCGGGACCTCTGCCACTCCAAGAAGCGGCCAATGCAAATCCATAATCGTCGCAAGGGATTATTTCACCGCTCGCGTGGTCGAACCTTTAGCCACGACATGCCGTAGCACGCACTTCAGATGGGCGAGTCAATATATGCAGATTTCCTTTCCGCATCCCCAGTCTGCATCGGCAATGGGAATACTGGACAAAGACTAAATTCGTGAGGACTTTGTGCCGAGTCTGAGTCAAAAATTATTACTGGTCCCCAACAAGACCTCAAATAAACTGGGCAGTCAAGTCACCATCGTTCCTTAAAGTCGCTCAAGACCAAGTCGAGGATCTTAAAGGAAGGCAAATACCCCGAGGTACCATGGCCCACAGGACGCACACGGTCACGACTCGGAGACCCTATTTGCCCCAAATTTCAGTACGTATGCAGCTCGCTGAGGTTAATAAAATCTCCAGAGTCGAAGTTAGCACGGGGAGGAACAAATGACGAGGCCCTCGCTAACAACTTGAACTCTCGATGAAAACGTGAGCAGTTCAACAAATAAGCACGTAATAGCATCAAAGGAAGACACTGTGTGATCACAACCGCAGGTCAAGCCTTAAGTTACATGCTCGGGGATCGGTCTAAAAAGTTTCGCCAAAGAAGGAAGAATCCAACGTACGTGGTTCAGGGCCCCAATCGAAGGTCCTTACATAATAACCCGAGTCGCCGCATCAGTAAATATGAGCTCCAAACAGAAGGGAAAAATCTTACAACATACATGGAACGCTGGAGCACTGCCGCTTTTACTCACTGTGCACCGGGTTTATAATAAAAACCTTATCAATTCTTATATGATTTAGCTCCGCATACGCACTCAGTGGTCGCAACGCTTCAGAAACATACGCAATGAGAAAATTCATAAAAATAAAAAGTCTCTCGTTATTCCAAATGAATCATATTCGGTTACAATCAGTGGCGTCCTTGACTACATCTCGAAAAACACTCAATACAAGCAGTTGCCAAAAAAAAAAAAAAAAAAAAGAGGAAAAAGATGGGGGGCAAAGGAGAAAAGACAAGACAAAGAAAAAGTTAGGTGTGATAGGGAAAAAGAAAAGAAAAAAAATGCAGACAAAGGAGAAAGACAGAAAAGGAAAAAATAGCGGTATTTGGAAAGTCAGGAAAAGAAAGAAGTGGAGAAAAGAAAAGAGGGAAGAAGAGGTGGAAAGGAGAGTGAAGAAGATAAAGAAAACAGAGAGTGCGGCGCAAAGGATGCACCACCCCTCCGGACGCATTCTCAAGAAAAGCTAGGGGAACAACATGACCCCATAAAGGGGAGACTAGGAAAAACACAACTCCCATGCTAGGGAAGACCCAGCTGGTCCAAAGACGCCGAGGAACTCCAAATAAGGCAACGAACGTCGAGAGCATCCATCCCAAAGTAACTTCATCCAACCACCGGGAAAAGCAGCACCTAAAAGCATAAGATGTATACAATGAGCCACCATTTATAAGGAGGTCAGCCAAAAGTCACGCAATCGCTCTGCATTCCATAAATCGCAAGATTAATACCATTCGCCTTTTCGGGGACATGCGAGGCGGTTCAGTTCACCAAAGCCCTTCGCACACCGAAAGTCACGCAATCGTTCCGGATTCTCCGTAAATCAGCATCAATGACGATTCGCCGCCTTTTCGAGGACATTACAGGCGTCGCTCACTCAAGGTCCCTAGCGCCTCGAGCCACGTCGCCACCTGACGGTAGCCCGTTTACTGCATAGTCACGCTACTCCCGAGAGTCGTGATCCGTCAGTTACATCGCCACCGCGCCCTGGGGCCGAGCCACACCGCTTCACCTGACGAGCTCTCGCCTACTCAGACAGTCACGCTACTCGAGGAGTCGATCCGCCAAGCTATCGCTACCAAGGCCCTGGGCCTCGAGCCACGCCGCTTCAATTTGACGAGCCCGTCTACTTCAGACAGTCACGCTACTGAGTCGATCCACAGCTACACCGCTACTCAAGGCCCTGGGCCGAGCCACGCCGCCAATTCGACGAGCTCCGTCTACTCCGCACAGTCACGCTACCCGAGGAGTCGATCAGCTATCGCTTACCATGGGCCCAGCCGCCTGAGCCACGCCGCCCACTTCGACGAGCTCACCCACCTCGCACAGCCACGCCCTCGGGGAGTCGACCGGGCCAGCCACATCGCCACTCTACATCGCTACACTGACCACATCGCCACTTCAGCCCCAACGCCAGGTCCCAGTTGCCTCACTCCGACGAGCCCTACTATTCGCTCTGACGAGCCCTTCCACCCGCACTTCCGTACGTGACCTTACCCTTCCTACTATCTGGCTTCGACGAGCCACCCTTCACCGCACTTCCAAACGCACTCCGCCCTTCCCTACCATCTTCACATCGACGAGCCCTTCAATTGTACTCAAACAGACAGTTCCTTCCTACTATTCATACTGACGAGCCCTTCACGCACACGTACACTCCGGCCCGCTTCTGGCTACAAATCATCACGGCTCTTCCCCGATATGGACGCCCCACCGCTCATCCCGACGAGTCCCACCGCTCTTCGATGACTCCGGCCCTCCTTACTATTTTCATTGATGAGCCTCCCTCAACTCCCCGGGACGGACGAGTCTTACCATTCGCTGACGAGCCCTATTATCTATACGATTCCAGCCTACAACAGCCTTCCGACGAGCTCTTACCCAACAGCTTCACACCGACGAGCCTCCCGCTCTCACACGACGAGCTCCACTTCACCATTCATCCGACGAGCTCTTCCCATCACACAACACGGACGAGCCTGGCCTGATGAGTTTTAAATGGAGACGAGCTCTTCCCATCACACAAAGACGGACGAGCTCGCATACTTTATTCATTTCAAGAGCTCTTCCCCATCACTACACAGCGACGGACGAGCCTCCCCAATATATCGTCCATTCTCGACGAGCCTATCCCAGCATCACTTAAAGATGGACTTACTTTACAATTCGCCTCGACGAGCCTCTTCCTAACAACTCATATCGACGAGCTCATCCCCTGGGCCGTCTCGACGAGCTCAACCGTCCACTCACGTAGCTCTTCTCCCATCAGTTCACTCTTGATGAGCTCTTCCCCTTACGCCTCTCACGGGCGAGCTCTACCTACCAAGCTTTACATTGAAGAAAGCACTTCCTCAACAGCTACGCAGCTCAAGGAACCAGCCAAATTTATGGAAAATCGACAACTAAAACCAGCGTACTCTCTCATGACAAGCTGGTCCTTAACAGCTATGCAAATTCTAGACATCGGGCTCAACTCAAGGAAGGGGCCAAGTAGCCACCCGAGCCAACCACTCAGGCATCACCGCCCCCCGATCCGAGAAACGATACGCCCTCGCCCCACGCACAACCGCACACAAGGGTCGCGGGCAACACCTGACAGTGGCTCAAAACCAGGGTTCAGAAGCCCACTGGCAAGCCCAAAGAAGAAGCGCACTAGATGAAGCACCCAAGCCCCTGGCTTCCGGCCCAAAGCAAAGGCCCAGTCCACTCGGCCCAAAGGCCGGTTATGGAGAAAGCCCTTACTATTCACAAAGTGATCGAGCCCTTCGGCCGCACCTTATTAAAGTGCTCAGACTTACAATTCATATGGTACAGCTCGTCCTCAAATCAGAATGACGAGCCTCACCATCAAATAACACAGCAAGCTCGCACGCATCCCGACAAGCCTTCACCAATACTCGATGACAAGTTCTATTCGCCCGACCGCTGACAACCTCAATTAACAACAGTCGATAGCTAAACCGGGGATCAACACCCGCTTAAGACGGTCGCAAAGCATGTGCCCACCCGACAAGCTCCACCAACCACATAAGTCGGAACTGCCAGACAAATCGTAATGGTATACAAAATTACAACGATGTGCTTTAAAATTACCTGCACCAATAATTCAAAGATACAACTCAAAGAAAAAGAATAAAGATATCCCAGCCTGCAATCAATGTTTCCGTAAAATAAGTATCTAATAAAGGAAGGCTACACGTATACGGGGCCCGTGTCCAACAAAAAAAAAGGAAAAGTCGACATCGTAAAGCATAAGTGAGTCCAAGAATTCAAAGGCGACGATTTAAGAATGAGAAGGATCTCATAGGGTAGTGTGCTCCCAGAATAATTCGTATCTGAAGACCCTCTACCTCCTCGTCGGGAGGTCAAAATTGTAATCAGATCTCGAGTACGCCCCGAATCCAGCCACAAAAAACAGCCATCCAGGCCCACCGCACCCCGCCGACCGGGCAGCTTGCTTGATAACCTCAGCCTCCGAAAGCAACCATGCTGACTGGCCGATGCAGATCCGCCGCAAACCATTACATTCATCGCCACCGCCTTGATAAATTTGCGCTTTCCGGAAGACTCCACGACGAGCGTACTTCCAACAACACCTTCCGCTTCCTCCGAAGCCTCGAGACGAGCGCTTTCGAGTTGTTTTTCTTTACAATAAAACCACCAAGAACTCCGCGCGAAGCCCGTTTCCGAGATCCGCCAAGCCACCCGGAGGTGACGAGTTCCTCCCAACTGGGCCGGGAGCCTCACCGAGCTGACTTCACTCTCTCGAGCTTCAACCAAATCATCTCGCGCAACCCGCTTCCACCCGAACCCCCTGAGCTCCGCCCTCGCCCGTCAACTACTCCGACCTCGCCTTCCTATTTTCTCTCGCCTCGAGCACGAGCGGCATTTAAGTATGCTTTTAAGATCGACTTAAGTCGCTCGCTTCAACCTAATCCGTCACTGCTCCCGCGTAGCCCGCCCGTCACACAGGAGGCCACCTTCGCCTTTATAACCGGCACCTTCACATGTTTCTCATCCGCATGGCCTCACGGCCGACCCTTCAAATAAGGGCACCAGATGTTAAACATGGACATAATACAAGACAACAAATTGGAGGTAAACACCATAACTGGGACTTATCGGCGAGTCCCCTAAAAGACAATGACAGCTTTCATCAACCGGCGCTCTTTTCGAGCGCCCAACCGATTCCAGAGGATGTGACGAATGGCACCCACTAAGTAGTTTTCCCCCAGACTAGAAAGCAAAGAATTCTCTCGACCGCATTAGTTGCCTTCGATTTCTTCTTCTTCAACTCGTCGCCTTCCGAGGATCGACCGTGCACCGCCGTAAGGCGATTCCAAACTAAGAGTAGGCGCAGCCGTCTCGCAGGCGACTGATCACCCGAAGGATCCTTTCGTCTCTACGACACACGCCTCAGGAAGCAGAAGGCCAGCCAGGCGCGATCCCGCCTGTACCTCAAGGACAAAAGAGAAGAGGGGATACGACCGTAGTCCGAGCCTCGCCGTGGCGACATGCCCTCCTGGCCCCGGACAGAGAAGAGGGAGAGGGGCTCCACCGAACTCGGGCTCTGAACTCCACGGCCCTTTCAAAAGAACTAGCCTTTCTTCACGCTCCGAGGCTTCCGAGATGTCGCCCCCAAATGAATTAAAATCTCTCCCCGGGTAGGGGTGGCAGCAGTGGGCCCAAAGGAAAAACCTACAGAAAGAGGCGCGACCTGTATCACTACGGCAAAGAAATTGCAGAACCTGAATGCCCGACCTTATCAAATTGAGCAGGAACGAGCAGAGCATTCCTCCAACGCTAGAGCCATAGCAGCATCTTCGTCGCCGAGGTCAAGACGAACAACTGGGAAACGTAAGGAAAGCATAAGATCAGGAGTATTCAATCGTCTTTAGACAAACCAAACCAAAAGCTCGACTCTAAAACACTCACGAAGGTTATCGTGGAGTTTCCACGTGTCCGGCACGCCTGTATCATCACTATCACGAGTCATATTCCTGGCCTGAACCACTAACGAAAAATATCTTCCTTTCCATGACCGATGCGGGTATGAAGGTCCCAGATTATTTAAATGTGGAGACCCGTAACGTCTGGAAAATATATAAACCCCTCCTCGTAGCAGGGGTCACCTGACTAAAAAGATGGAGGAACAGAGCCGCCATCGGGACACAAGCCTCTATCTTTAAAAAAGACCAATAAACCAACTAAAAATACCCCAACCATCGGGAGCCACCGAAGGGCGATGTTGAAATGTTGTAGACTTTTTATGAAGGGATGCAACTGGAAAGCGAAGGTCATATTAAAGCAACTTCAAAAGCAAACCATACCTGTGCACTGAGGCGTATAAAAAGTCAAAACGCCCGGACCATATTCTGACACCGTGAAAGGGGCCGATAACGCCACAGTGCAAGTAGACTCCATATCGAAGGCCAACTTACCTGGGCCCACCTCTCGCGAACGCGAATCCGCCGGGTCCCGAAAGTTCGACCCCCTAGGATATTTCGATCAGGTTTATCTTTCTTTCCCCTTACTAAAGGGAAGCGCCGGAAGCGCTCGAACAGCTCGAGTTCGACTCACGATGCACAACCCGAATGTCTCCACCCCGCTCGGTCCGACATCGACGAAGAATCATCACGACACGCAAAGAGGAAGAGCGTTGACCCATGACGAAACGAAACAAATCCAGACGATCGAACCCTAGAGCCTCGTCAGATTAATCGAAGAGACACGACAGACAGGACACCGCGGCCCAGAATAAAGAGGAAAATTCGTGAAAAGACCCAACACCAAACAGACAGAGAAAAATCCAGGGCGAAAAGCAAGAACGCCAAGAAATATAAAGACTAAAGGGGGGAGTTATGAGGCCAAAAGAAATCAGAACTAGAAAGGTCGACAAGAAACAAAGGAAAACGAAGAGAGCATGAAAAACAAGCGCGAGACTCGAAGAGCCATCATTAAACGCACCACGTATGACGACCTGGCTTCCAAGCACTAATCCATATCCAAACAGACATGAGGAAATAACAATCGTCAGCAGATTAATCGCAGCCCTCGCTCACGCAGATCTGGGACAAGGGCCGGGGCAACTGATAGGATGCGTAATCCGGCCGACATTTCATTCGGCCACTAAAGAGTGGCGAGGGCCGCTCATGTTCCCCCATAGTGCTCAAACAAAGGCCCAAATTTCATCGACTCCAGCATGAATTTGGAAGAGCAGAAGGCCCACACACCTACGGCCAAACCATATCTCTACAAATAAATGTACATTTTAATATCTCTTAAAAAGACGCCTTACTGGCCCAATCAAATCCCATTATCATGGGAGGGAGCGGAGGGCCGTTAACCCCCAATACGTATGAGGATCACTCTAAATAAGATCCTTCGACCAATCAATCGCTAAATCTAAGTCTAACTATATGAGGAAACATACCCTCCAATGGAAAGGACTCCCGCCATCGTCCAAATCCTACGAATATCCGCTATAAATACAAGGCCGCTCTAACACTAAAAGGCACGCCTAATACTAAGCCGATCTAAACATTCTCTTCCTCTCGAAAAGACCGATTTCGCAAGCTGGAGATACACCCGGCAAAGCCCTCGCCGACCCCTTTTCTGCTTGCAGAAGTACTTCATCTGGGGGCCCCAGATCAACAAGGCAAATGATCCTACCTCAGCCCCAAACAACTAAGAGCTCGATCCCAAATTTCGTCAAGAATTGTGTTCTACTCGACGACCCTCACACGCTCCAAATTCCTGGCCTCCTGCTGAAAGCATCATTAACCCAGAATTCATAAATATTCGACCGGCTCTCGTGACCCGACAAAACTTTTTCTCTGTCACTAGATTACAGAGATCTTAATTTAACTAAGTAAAACTGCTTTCACATCCGAGATCTAGAGAATTCTGCTTTCAACCGAAAATTACCGCTTTATTTCATTTTTCGTAGTAAAATTGAATTTTTTCTCGAGTTTTTACATTCTCCCCTTACCACTTCGTCCGGGAATTCACGCATACACGCACTCACCACATGCATATGCTACCTTCTACAACTCTAAGACCGTGCCTGCATGATAAATCCGCCGACACAATCACCGACAACCTCGGCCGGGTCATTAACTCATCCATGTCAAGAATGACATCAAAACCCGATATGTCTACCATATCCGACCAACTCTTCACCCTGCCATCCCAAAGTACACTTCCCATCATTTTTCATTTTTTTTTTCTCATCCCAGCTATTGGAAAAACACCCAAAACAAATATATATATATATTTCCAATAAACCAAATAAATTTCTTAAAATTTATTTTATCCCTTTTTCTTTAGTTTTACACACTGTAAAACCTTAGAAAATTTAATCCTCAACACAATTTTTTTTTTTTCATTAATTCTGACTATTTCGCTTCCAAAATTTCGAACACCCAAGGATATATTTTCTACTTCAAGTTCAACGTTTTTCCTATGCTATTCACCAAGCATACACTAATAACATTCACAACAATCACACAATCACATAAAACACAAGCAGCATATGTTGTTCTAACTCGTCCCATGATTGTCTAGGTAATCACATACTTAACCCTAACATCGAGCCAATACTAAGCATGATGTTCTTACACCTTAATAACTCCGTCTAAGCCCAGTCCCCAAGCCCCATTCAGATATCTAACTTATCAACACTCCAAGCCCAGGTATTTATAACCCAGCCCGATACCGCCGTGAAGTCGGCATCAAGACTCAAACCAATAAACCACACCCACCGAGTCCCAAGGTAATCGTCATCTTAAACTTCCGATACTGTGCCCTCCGAACGCCCCAAAACCCGGGGTCCGCTGACTACCCATCAACTCATGGAATTTCTATAATGCCTCAGATCAGACGCATACTGAGTAAAAACGCCGTACCATAAACCACTATAAAATAAATATCCCAACTATATTCCAATAGTCAAAGAGTTAGTAAATTTCTTTCTTAATATTAAATACATATTAAAATTTACAATTTTAATACATATTATCCAAAACATCAGCCACAACCCGGCCAAAATTCCGCCAAGATGAGCCGCCTCTAATGCTCCTCGTACCTAAAAATTTACGGTTAGCTATCGCCCGCAGCTGAATCAATTCTAAATGGGTTACTCTCCACCTAAGCGCATATGCACGCTCCAAAATAAACACACACTCAAGAAACGCGCGATTCTACTCAATGTCTACATGCCCGCTCCCATGTCTCGAGTCCTCATCGACTCCCCTCACACTCGTTTCAAGCCACATTTAAAAAATAATCATTTTCAAACAAAACTTATCGTTTTGAAAATATATTCATCGGCGTCGAGCAAAATATGGCACTACCCTCCTCTATACGACCGTCATGAAGCCTCCCAAACAACATGGTCCTCATCCGAAATGATCTCATTGCCCATCTCCCAACCCAATTCTCCTGAAAAATCATTAAAATTCCTTTCGCAACCACGTCGCTTTTTCTCGTAAAATTCATGTCATGCACCTTAACACTAATCTCTAGGTTACCCAATGCATAGAAAATGCATTACGCCATTTCCAAACCATTTATACAATATATACCAATATATTAATTACGAACATTCTCAAATTTCGTAATTCACATCACATGTAATTCAATTACATGGATCAAACACCTAAATTACTTCACTGGAAAGAATTCACAATTTCATCTCCACTACTATATACTCACAATTATATTCCATATAATTGAGTAAATCACAATTTTATTTCAACGGTGGTTTATACACACAATTATATTCCATATAATCGAAAGAAATCACAATTTCATCTCCAGTGTTTATACACAATTATATTCCATATAATCGCGACTTCATGTTAACACATCAAGCTTTCATAAACACCCCAAACAGCCCCTACACGTCACTCTGATCTGGTCCAATGGTCCCTGCACTCGGTTAAAATTCCCAACAATTTTGGCCCTAAGTTTTAGTGATCGATCAAACCCAGCCCCTCACTCACTAAACCAACACAATCATTTACAAACACTTAAACAACAAGTAAACAAGAGGATAAAATCCCTACCTCACAAAGCTCGCCTAAACCCAACTTTCGTGTCCACGCGTAACTCTCATCAAAGGTAGATCAATTTTACCTTCACTCCGACGAAATCCGACCTGGCCCGATTCAGAGATTTGAAAGAAACTAAGAAAAAAAAAAAATCTCTCCCTCTCTCATCACCGACGCTCTCTCTCTGCCAAAATGGCATTTTGATTCCTTTTATTTGACTTTTTATTTTATTATTATTATAATATTATATTATTATTATTATTATTATTATTATTATTATTATTTTGATACATAATTTATATTGCCTCGCTCGAGTCCTGCTTTCTATCCCAAAATTTTTATTTCTTTTTAATTCAATTATTTTAATTAATTTAACTCGTGCTCCATTTTCTTCGACTTCCGAGATTGTGAAAATCTCGGTCCTCGCGCATTCTGGGCCGACGATCACCCGCAAATTCATAAATATTCCGACCGGCTCCTGCACCCGACAAACCCTTCGTCACTAGATGCTGAGACTCCAATTCTAATCCACAAGAATCCGTCACTATCCGAGATCTAGAGAATTTTCGGTTTTCAACCGAAATTACCGTTTTACCATTTTTCAGAAAAAATTGAATTTTTCTCGGGTTTTACAACCCTAACTTCAAACCCTAAATATGAGATCAAAATTAAGAGGGAATTTTCCTCCAATTTTGCCTTAATCTGATTTCGAAAATTTTCCCCAAATTTCCCCTAATCTAATATGTCATCTAAATTTACTCTAATCTGATATGAGATCTACATATATGATATTTCGGTTTCTATTCTAGCCATCAATGTTACAACTCAATCCTTCAAAATGAGGCCGTGCGGATCGACCCAATTAGACCTCAACTAATATTTCTAGCTCTACAACGATGATAACCTACACTGAATACAAAATCTTTAGTTCTACTTTAATACTAAATATACCTATCACTTGATTAATATCATTAATCTCTTTTTTTAGGAGAACTTATTATAAGAGAGGTAGTTAATATGTCAACTTATTGATGTAATTTAATAATTTAATTTAATAAATATATTTGATAATATAACTTAATATCATAATTTGAACTTGAAAACAAAGTTATATTTAACTATTACTTGACAATTGATTTTAAATTTAATTTGATGTATATTTTCAATCAAAGGTTTGATTGAAGGACCAATTCTTTTGTGACCAAGAAGATGCTACATTTAAGATGCTAACAACAACAGACCAAAAAAATAAAAATAAAAAAGTATGATTTTATATTATAAATATTTGATTAGGAGACCTCAAATGATCTAAGATTTGTAAATTAATCTAACCCAATCTATTTTTTTCCTTTGAAAATCTACCCTATTTTGGACATAAACACACTTTATCATAATAAGTATTTATATATATTTCAAAATCATATTTTTACAAAGCAAAAACAATTAATGGTCTGCATCTTCAAAAAAGAAATTGAATTTCAAAGTTTTATATATATATATATATATATATATATATATATTCAATTCACTTCTGGTGATAACATCGTTATAATACTCTATTTTTGATCTCGAATACGGGATTCTCATAAACCTATCCCGTTGGTTTTCAGGGCTCAAGAGCAAGCTGTGAAAGCCAGACCGCACGTGCCCCGATTCGCGACACCAAGCACATCATATATCAGATTTTTCTCGTTATGCTATAATTTCTAAGATACAAAGCAAGCCAAATATACCGTCTCTCATTTTTCGACAAAGGCTGAGTATCAAAGCATGGCTACTACCTCTTGTGAGCTTTAGTGGTGTGCTTCCATTTTGGTATCCCTTCATCTTCCGATACCTTTATGGTGCGACAACTAGGCTACATTACATATTGCTAATAATCCAATTTTTCACGAGTGCACCAAGCACTTGGAGATTGATTGCCATCTTGTCCGTGAGAAGCTCAAAGCCGGTTTCCTCATTCCCATGCAAATGTCTTCTACTTTCTAGCATGCTAACACTTTTACCAAGTCCCTTTCTAGTCCTCTCTTTCACCGTATGCTTTCCAGGCTGGGCTTGGTTAATGGTCATCAACCCACTCCATCTTGAGGGGGGGATGTAGAATATATCCTCATTTTACATGATATGTTTGTATCACGTGTGCCTCACGTGATGTGGTGTATGTACTCGGTAGCATCAATAGGTCGTTTTCTTTGTTTTTGCTTCTAGAGATTTCTTTTTGGTTGTATAAAGGACGGGTGCTCTATTTCCAAATTGACGATCTTTTGTGAGATATGAAAACTATGTAGTTTCTTTTTTTATCACCCTTTATAGTTTTTAGCAATTTGTATAAAGTCTCTTTATGATTTCATCTCCAACAACACCCTCACTTAAAAGGCTTTGATCCAAAATGGTGTCGTCTTTGTTGACCCGTATTTTTCACATGCGATCCCACTTGATTAGGGAGACTCATTTTTTTATGAAAAATTATATTTTAGAAAAGTTGGCACCACCGCTTATTTATTTTCAACAAATATCACACAGCCACAAATGAATTCATTTTCAACTAATTAATTTTGATCAGGAAAAAAAGAAAAATGGAGAACTGGGTCTTCTTCTCCATCGTCTCCCTCTGTATCGCTTCTCTCCTTAAATCACTCCATGATTTCTTCTTCCCAAAGCTGAAACTTCCGCCAGGACCCGCCGCCTTTCCTTTCATCGGAAACCTCGTCTGGCTCCGAACATCCTTCTCCTTCTCCGACCTTGAACCCATCCTCCGACAATTACACGCCAAGTACGGCCCGATCGTCACTCTCCGATTCGGCCCTCGCCTGGCCATCTTCATCTCCGACAACTCCATCGCCTACAAGGCCCTGGTCCAAAACGGCGCCGTTTTCGCCGACCGTCCCCCGCCCCTTTCGGTGAGTAGAATCTTAAGCAGTAACCAGAAAAACATCAATTCCTGCCCCTACGGCCCGACCTGGCGCCTCCTCCGCCGCAACCTCACGGCGGAGATTCTCCACCGGGTGAGAATCTACCCAGCGCGGAAGTCGGTGCTGGAGATTCTGGTATCTCGGCCAGATTCCATCTCGGCGGATCTTCCGCCGTCCGTGTGATGGATCATTTTCAGTACGCCATGTTTAATCTGCTGGTGAGTATGTGCTTCGGGGAGAATCTCGAGGATAACCAGATTCGAGAAATCGAGACGATTCAACGAAAGTTGATCTTGGGATTCCTTCGATTCAACAGTCTCAATCTGTTCCCAAGATTGGGGAAGATACTGTTCCGAAAAAGGTGAGAGGAATTAATCAATTTTCGCAAAGATCAGGCGGCGATCTTCCTCCCGCACATAAGAGCCAGACAGCAGCTAAAGCTGGAAACGCAAAATACTCTTCATCGTCTTACGTCGACTCTTGCTGGATCTGCACTCCCCGGAGGAGAAAGAGGTGCTTAGAATCAGATTGTGACGTTGAGCTCGGAATTTCTCAGTGGCGGGACGGACACTACCGCCACTTCCCTGCAATGGATCATGGCCAACCTGGTGAAGTCCCCCCAGATTCAAGCCAAGCTTTTCCAGGAGATTAAACATGTTATAGGGAAAGAAAAGGAAAATGTGGAGGAAGAGGATTTGGACAAGATTCCATACTTGAAGGCGGTGATCTTGGAAGGTCTCAGGCGGCATCCGCCGGGGCCCTTTGCGTTGCCTCATGCAGTGACAGAAGACATAACCCTTGAAGGGTATGTTATCCCCAAGAAGGGCTCTGTCAATTTCATGGTTTCCCATATGAATTGGAACCCAAAGATTTGGGAAGACCCAATGGAGTTCAGGCCAGAGAGGTTCTTGATGAACAACAATGGAGAAGCGTTTGATATAACTGGGAGCAGAGAGATAAAGATGATGCCGTTTGGTGCAGGGAGGAGGATATGTCCTGGCTATGGATTGGCTTTGCTGCATTTGGAGTATTTTGTGGCCAATTTGGTTTGGAATTTTGAATGGAAGGCTGTGGAGGGAGATGAAGTTGATTTATCAGAGAAGCAGGAACTCACAACAGTCATGAAGAATCCATTGCAGGTGTTAATATATTCAAGGATGAAATAATTAATGTAAAAAAAAAAAAGGGCAGATGGGGGTTTAGTAGACCATCCCCACTTCAGAACTGCTACTTCATGGTTCATACGATATTTCAGTGTGATTTATGGATTTGTCTAATTATGTGTATGATATTAAGAAATATTTAGTTAAAAGATACATAATAACCTTAAATTTGTTAATCTAACATTTTCACGGTCTTTTAAAAGAAAATATATCTCATGTTATTTTCTTGAAAAATAACTAATTTCCAACAAAAATATTCCTCCATTTATGGAGGTTATTTTCAGAATAAAATAGCAATGATATATTTTGTTAAAAATCAGACTAAAATTCTACGAACGATCAAATTTCTAAAATCGAGTTTTCAAAGTTTTTTAACGCACATCATGCTCTAACTCACCAGAACGTTCATTATTAAACAAGTAAATTTATATAAAAAGGTTCCAAGGCCCGAAATAAGGCTAACTATTAACTACCTTAAAACTAAAATATATTAAAATTTAATCAAATCACTGCATTATTAAAAGGGAAGATCTAACTTTTTGATGGGCCCTTGAAGATTTAGCTAATGAAGAAACTATCAGAATATTTTACTTTCTTCCATTGTTTGTCCTTGGAATGCCAGAGAAAAAATTGGCATGTGGCAGGCGTAGGTAGAGTCTTGAGGTTTTTTTTTTTTTTTAAATAGATAAATTTATTAATTCAAATTGACAATACAATCGATAAAAACATATAATCAAAAGTGTTAAAAACTTTAGAGGATTCAATATAATGCACTATTCATGTTAATAGCAAAAATGATCAGTTCAAGGCTACACATTTAATAATCCAACAATGTTTGAAATAGGTAAGATTTTCAAATCAAGATACTAATAAAATGCGATTGACGGGGTTTAATTATATCGAACAAACGCCTTGAATGAAACGATGTAGGTTTAATTAGGGTTTCCTCGAGTAGAGTGCAATTATTTTTACTTTTCAGTCTTGAGGTTATTTTTTTAGAACCCTATCATATACCTCAAATAAGTCATGAGACTAAGGGCAATTTTTTTTTTTTACTTAATGCTAAATGGAACTTTTGTTCTTACTTAATAAGATTAAATATTTAGTTGTTTGTTTTTTCTAAAAAAATAAATATTATTTTAATTTTTATCTAAAATTTTAAAATATATATGATTTAATTTAATTAACATGAATATTGTATCATAAAGTATATGATTTTCTCATATTTGAATATTTAATTTTTTTAATAGAAAAAACATTAAGAAAAAGTCAAAAATTTAAATATTTTGGCCTTTTCTATACAACAAAAAATTTCAAAAATTCAACAATGAGTAGTGAAAAACGTTCAAAAAATAAAAATAAATATAACAAACCAACTAAATTCTCAAAGCAAATTGCTTTCTTCATAAAGCCAAAAAAACAAACACCACCTAATGAGAACTTTTTTTTAAGAAGTAAGATAAGTGTTTTTTTGCATTTCATATGGTATTGCCAATATGTAGAAGTAGTGAGAATATGTTTCGAATTCTTAATTAGTATTTATTCCTTTTTTGTAAAGAATATTGTCTAGGATAATTCCAAAGTGTTATATTATTATAATATTATGTTTCCTTATCGAATAAAGAAAGTTGTTATGAATATCTCAATAAATATTCTAGGTTATGAGGGAAAAAATTTATGAGAGAAAGATGAGCTTGTAAAGTCTACAAGACATACGCAGTAGACGTAGTTAGCTTTTGAGATTGAGATTATTGTGCATTTTCTCAAGATACTGCATCCTATTGCTTTGTTATTTCAGATTTTTCCAATGGGCCACAATACTCAGATACTCCAATCTTGTACGCTGTTTTTAGGATGGTGAAAGATTCTCTCTCATCCGTAGATGTATGCATGTGAAGAAAGACTTGAGTCTTTGTATATTATAAACTGCAAATTACATATACAAGATGAGGCCTTATATAGGCTAGACTAGACAAACCTAAGAAAGGAAAATATACAATTGCCATATACAATAATAGAACTTGCCATATAATTAACTTACCATATAGTAATCTAACATCTCTCAAACCTGCTATGGGTTTAAGAGAAACCATTATGAGTTTGAAGAAAAGTCAAAATTTAGAGTGAAGTGTTTCATACATATCACTAACCGATCCTGGTATAAATGGGGATCAAGCTTGTTTGCACTCGCGCATGACGACTAATGAAATGACAATTAATTCAACATGTTTAGTACGCTCATGGAAGACATCATTACGAGCACTAATAAAGACTGGACATCACGTTGAAGTTTACTGTCGAACGCCAACACTAAGATCCCGTGAGTAACCAACGTAATCCAACAAGTTCACGATAAGTAGTTTCTAGTTGCTCTATATTCCGTCAAAGGTCAAAACAAGCAACGATCATTGTTTTTACTCCAAGAGATAAGAGAATCACCTCAAGAAAACAATATCCCGTAGCAGATCGACGACATGGATCATCCGCCCCAATCTCGTGATCGAATATTCTCAAGAGTTAATGAAGAATGGGATGAAAATTAAGACTATCAAATATGGTGCCTTTCAGATATCGAAGAATCCTGAGAACTCTTGCTTCTTTGATAAATCAACTTCATCTCCCTCCACAGCTTTCCATTCAAAACTCCACACCAAATTCGTCAAGAAATACTCCAAATGCAAAGATCACTAGTCCATACCCTGTGACATATCCTCCTCCTCGTCTCCAAACGCGAATCTTAATCTCCTTGCTTCTAGTTATATCGATATCAATCACTTCCTGACTTCCATTTCCATTCCTCTTCAAGAACCTCTCTGCCTTGAACTCCATTCAGTCTTCCCATATTTTGGGGTTCCAATTCATCTGGGAAACCATGAAATTAAGAGAGGCTTTTCAGTAGTCACACCTTCAAAGATCACATCTCTGGGTGGCCGAGCCACATAAAATGGAATCGGAGGACGCGCCTGCACTTCCTAAGCATCACCGCCTTCAAGTACGGGAATCTGCCCAAATCCTCTTCTTCCACATTTTCCTTCGCTTCTCATAACATGTTTAATCTCTTAGAAAAGTCGGGCTTCGAATTTCGGGTCAGTTTCACCGTGTCTCACACAGATCCACAGAATAAGCAGCTGTGTTGACACGTACGGGTCTCTGATTCTCGAGTCTCCTGATCGCCGAGGCAGAACTCACGCAAGAACTTGCAAAACAAACAAAGTACTGGTGGTGGTGTGTCGGCCGGCTCTTCGATGCTTAAGTTAGTTTCAAAGATCGAGATCATGCCAAAAGTCAGTCTTGTAGGCATCTATTTTCACTTACCTTTTCATTAGCGTTACATCCCTTATTTATGAAGAAGGATCATGATCCACTTTTTGCGGAGCGGATTATCGGGTTCCTAAATGGAGCGGGAGGCAGCGCTCCACTCGCGCTGGCCAACCGCTTCCTTTCGATAACCAAGTCGTTTCAGTCTTCCGCCTCAAAATCGACATTATCTTACTCGCTACGACGCAGGCTCAAGTGAGGATATGTTCTCAAGCTCGCAAGTGAATCGGCCTAGAAATCATCGCCAACCATCTTCTTAAAGCATGGCAACGGCTAAGAGGCGGTAGCCCACAAGCCGGATCTCCCCAAGCCCTGATCCGTTTCGTAGGGATGCTGGGGCCCCTTCGGCTTTCTGATCCGCTTGGGCCTTCTGGGCGGATCGGGCCAAAATCCATGGTACCCACAATGCCCCCCTTTTTTCAGCTAGGGAGTTCAATCGTCTCCAGTTGGAAAAATACTATGTTTTTGAATTGGTTGTCGTCAGGAACGGGGGACCATTAATGCTTGCATGTTCCAACGTGCACATTTCCGGGGAGTGTTATATTTTCAGATCGTACTTTAGTATGACTTTAGTTTCCCATCGGGTTTGTAATCACTATGCGCTGACGTAGGTGACGGGTTTTTATCTCACTGGCTAGTTTTGAGTTTTCAATGGATATGCACTACCGACATCATGATGTCGCTATGCATGGCTTTTCCGATTGCTCCCTGCTTGAACGTGATGCTGACAGAGGTCATTAAGATCCAAAAGGAACGCTCTGGAGCTTGCTAATTTACTCGAGGGACATTTTCGAGTCTTATACGTCCCTCGAGTGGTTCGCGAACTCCCCAAAGAGAACGCGCCTCTTAAAATCGATGAAGCTCATGGTCTCCATGTTCAGCACAAGCCCCCATACGCTCTCTCTCTCGCTTGCAATCAAGCTGATCATACTAATGCAGGAGGCCGTGGCTTTTTCCTCTTTCTTAGCCTCTACAGCAGCAATTTTTTCCTTTTTTAGACTTTGCAACAACGACTTTTTCTTCTTACTTTTCTTTTTCTTCCAGTTCCTCTTCTTTTTCTTCTGCTTTTTCTTCTTTTCGCCCGCCAAACACTTGATGGGTTATGTAATTGTCTTAGGCCCGCCATCCTACTGGCTATGTAATTATGAACGCCATTTGGTGTAATTAATGAAAACGTGTTTCAGGAAATTTTTGTGTTATGTTTGGTCTTATTTTTATTGTGTTCGACTAACCGATCGTTAACGTGAACAAACTTCATACTATGGCTGTCCGACGCCGAGCGTATTCAAGGATGGATCTACTCTACTGGCCCTCGACCAGCCCACTACATTTGACCTAAGCCCGCTCCATCAGAGGGGCATACAGCACTAGCTCAGTCACCAAAGCTACTTGACCTAAGCCCGTCCATCAGGAGGGGCATAAGGGCACTAGCCTGGGTGCTCATAACCCAAAGCCCATACTGCTCACCATGTCCTGCGGAAGGCCGTCGATTCAAATCGCTTGGAAGGGTAGGATGAGTCAACGACGCATTTAACGATCCATGTGGGCTGAATACTTTATTCTAAAGGAATAATAATCGATCTTACCCGCTCCCATGCCTACACCGCTTTCTTGTATCTCTTCCGTTCAAGAGCTTCTACCAATACTGGACTTTGCTGCTCCTGGTATCATACACCGTTTTCTGTATCTTGGATTCGAAACCTGCAATACTTCGTTGTGGGGTTGCTTGTTTTGCAAATAGTCTTTTCAGGCGTTTGTTTTTCCCTACCTTCCAGGTAAGTCTTATTTTTGTCCCGGGTACGTTAGATCCCAGTTGCTGGCATGTGTTCGGCAACGTGAAAGTAGGAGGGTGTTTTATGGGTATGCAAGAGCTAAGGGTTTTTCCCTGGCCTGGTGGGTTTGTGTGTGTTCTCGCCCTTTTACGGTTTGAGTATTCTGACTGGAGGCTGTCCCCTTTCGCATCTGTCATTTTATTTGTCTCTTGCGATTATGGTGGGAGTCAGAATAGACTTCCACTAGTCAGGTCGGGCGCACGAGAAGGCCTGGCCGGGATACGCCTTCTACAAGTAGTATTATTTCTTCTTTGTCTATGGGGGAGTTGAGGTCTTACTGCCACGTTCCTGATAATATCAATTTTGAGTTATCGGATGATCGGTGAATCCCTTGATAAGGAAGGCGATGCGTATATTTTGCCCTAGGAGCGACTTGCAGCCGGGCTTCACTTCCCCGTTTCGTCTCTAATCAAGCAATTCCTACACTTCTCTAGAGCGCCGCTTGCTCTTGTTCATTTGAATATCATTCGGATCCTGACCGGATGTAGCGTACTGAACCTCCTTTACCAACTAGATATTTCGTTGGTGGAGGTTTTCTTTATTTACACATTGAAGCTGGTGAATGGAGGCCAGCTATCCCTATCAGCCCAGAGCCCTCGTCTACAAGTTGTTACAAGGCTCCCTGACTCACCTAGGTAGGCGAAGGCGTGATCTTAGTCGGAAGGCCCAGTGGTATGAGACACCGGCTCACGACCTCCCATTTACTTTGAATAGAACAATGTCATTCCCAGGTGTGTTCAAGTTGTGGGTTTTATGCGTCGTTGTACGTTTTCCCTATGTATTTTCTTAATAAACACTTTTCCTTGCAAGGAAAGCGGAGAAGCTAGATTGAGGTAAAACTAGGTGGAAAGTTGTAGAAACTGAATATCCAAGTTACTAGAGATTTAAGACGACATCGTAGTTGCTGCTTGGTGAAAAATCTGCCCAGATTGAATGTGATCTCTCCTATACTCTTCGGTTATTCCTCCCCGCTTCCCATGAGAAATAGTGGAGGCGAGCATTATGTTGTGTCGACCTTTTGACTTTAGTCTGCAGACGGCTACCAAGTCAGCCCGGACTTTTGAGGCAGATCGTTTAATTCGAAATTGGTAATCCGATCTTAAACTCAGGCATCCTTCTTTAGCTAGGCGGGACCAGGCGTTGCCCTTTAGACATCTAAGGGGTTGATAGGAGACATAGTCTCAGCGTCTTCCCTTTACGAAAAAGGGTTCCCATCCTGCCCCCCAAGCATCCAAGAAGGGAAGGCGGGCGGGTGCCTGAATGACGAAAAGCGCATGGCACGGGGGTGGAAGATTTTATCCCTTGGATTGCTCCAATATCGAGCCTCCCCCGCCCCTCGCTAGCGAAGAGGAAGAAGAGGAGGACAAGATGGCGGACCTAGTTCATAACTTTAGCGCACGGAAGCGTAAACGGGGTGCCAGTTTCAAGCGGGCAACTGATGCTACCCCCAAGGTTGTTAGTGAGGCTGATCAGCACTTTACCGGCGGAGGTTCGGAAGAGCAGGCGATAGTCGTTATGGACTCGCCTAATATGGTATTTCACAGCCAACCGGTTGTGGAGACTACTCACTTGGCTGATCTAGGAGAGGTTCCTCTAACTCATGAGGAAGTCCGAGAGGGTATTCCCTCGGAGCAAACTGCAAGTCGGCCAGCCAAGGCCATGTAGTCGGTAGAGCCTGAGTAGGTCGTTGCTTCTCGGCCATTCTTTATATATTCTTATATTCCTCACGGGAGCCCGAAGCTCCTCCTATAGAGAGTATCGACTCTTGGGCTAGAAAGACTGGAAATTATCGAGCATTTGGAACAAATATATATGATGCTTCGGATCTTTGGTAGAGTGTATTGGGGAAGGGTGAAAATTATGCTTTTTCGATCCCTGCTTATGCTTGTAAGGAAGATCTCAAGTAGGCGGTAGAAGATGGCATCTTGTCTGTAAGCCATGACCGTCCAGTTAAGCGAGGCTGGTATGTTATGCTACTGCTCACAATATCATTCTTGAATTATAGCTTTATTCTAATCTTGCGTTATTTTGCGGCGGTCCGGCCCGTCAGAACATGACCTACGGCGCAAGGTTTAGGACTTGGCTAAGGGATGCGGGAGGTTGCGGCTCTACACCGAATCGGTTGTTTCTAACCACAGGGTGTTGAGGCGCTTCCTTAGCTGAAGCGGAATCAAGCTCTCGTATTTGGGAGGGCGAGCAGGGGCGTTGAAGGATGGCCGGGCGGCGGAGAGAGATGTGCTGCCATGATGCCTCGATGGCCCACATGGATGCCGATGCAGCGGGGAGTGCTAGGGCGAATGTGGAGTTCGAGTTGGATAGGGTTCAGAATGCCTTGGCTATTGCGCGGGGGAGGCTGGGGCGGAGGCATGAGGCGAGATGATGGGGTTAGCCATCTAGCGTGAGCAGGTCTCTACCTTTAGAACTCGGGACTTGTAAGAATGGAAATGCTATCACAGAGTGGAGGCCATGAGGGAGGCTTACGGGGAGAGTTTTGACGTGATCTTTAACTATGGGTATGGTTGATGTGCTTTCGCACATAACATTTGTGGAAGCCAACCCGAGGTTCTAGACGGGATGTCGGACAACGTCCAAGTCGTTATCTCTAGAGTTTTTTTTTTATAATCCTTGATGCCCCTTAGGTACGATCCTTGTCGAAGCTGCGTCCATCGATGTTCATCCTGATGAAATGACGAATACACCTGAGAAGGAGGCTCATGCTGTAGTTCTTGAGATAGGTAATAGTAAGGCAGATGAGCATCCCTCTGCCACCGAGGTTGGGTTGGGTAAAGAGCATGCTTTCCTAGAGTAACCAGGGAGAGTGAGGGACATGGTGTTTAGGTTGCGCCGATTTGCTCATTGGGCTTTGTTTCACCTATGTTTTCAATTTTTGTTGTTTTAAAACCAAGCATATGTTATTGATAATAAAGCACGCGATGTTTACTATTATGATGTGGGTGCTTTACTTCACCTTCAGTTGAATTTAGCCCGAGGCGAAAGAAAGAGTACCTTAGGTGAGGACATAGGTCAACTCCGGATGAACATTCAGGTTAGCTAGGTTCATTGACCCTTCTTTTACCGCTTCCTTGTCTGGGCATCGTGATGTACCAACTGGGCATCAACTATACTAGGCTTGTTAGGGCTTTTGGGATGAACCAACTGGGCATCAACCATGCTGAGTCGATGGGACATTAACCTTACCTAGACTTTGTAATGAACCAACTAGGCATCCACCATATTGGGTCGGTAGGACATCAACCTTACCCGAACTTTATAATGAACCAGCTGGGCATAAACCATACTAGGTCGGTAGGACATCAACCTTACCCGGACTTTGTAATGAACCAGTTGGGCGCTCAATATATACTTAGCGGGTGGGACATCGACCTTACCGGACTTGGCAATGAACCAATTTGGGCATCAACCATACTTGGCCAGTAGGACATCAACCTGCGGGACTTGGTAATGAACCGGTTGGGCGTCCAGCCATACTAGTGGCGGGACATCAACCATGCCGGGACTTGGTTATGAAGCCAGTTTGAATCAACCATAGTGGGCGGGTAGGACATCAACATACCGGGACTTGGGAAATGAATCGGTACGGGCATCAGCCATCTTGGGCGGTAGGACATCTTCACAGGACTTGGTAATGAACCTTTAGGACAGGAACAAAGTTAGAAATTGAATCATTATTTATTGATAGTACCTTTTGAGGTGCAAAACATTCCACATTCTAGGTACAAGCATCCCGTCTAGCTTATCTTATGCATATGATTCGGATTCGCCGGTCCATGTTACAATATATGGTTCCTCCTAGTTTGGCTGGAACTTTACAATTGATGGATCGACTGTATTTTCAAAAACTTTTCTTAGGACCAGGTCCCCTGATTGAAACATACGGGGTTTCACTCACCTGTTGTAAAGGTTTGCTAGTCTGTTGTGGTATGATGCTATTCTCACAGCTGCTGCCTCGCGTAGTTCATCCGCTGTGTCTAGATCTTTGATCATAGTTTTAGCTTTCGACCGCTCGGGTAAATCAGTTCGGAGTGTGGGCATGCTGATTTTTGTTGAGACTATAGCCTCTATCCCGCCGTGAGCGTGAAGGGGATATGCAGGTTGGCGGCGAGGTTGTCGTTCTATGAGCTGTGCTCCCGGGTAGTTCATCCACCCACTTGCTTCATTTGAATCTATGCGGCATTTCTTTAAGGCGGTTAATAGGGTCTTATTTTGAAACTGCAGCAGTGGGTGCTCTCACGGATACGCGGAATTGGAGTATATATATTCTTTATGCGAAATTCTAGCGAAGTTCTGTATGCAGGTACATCCAGGTGAGGCTTGTTATAAACACAATTGATTGAGGTATATCGATCAAACGGGCGATATTCGAGATGGTAGAGTGACATCCTTATCCTTGATTGATGAAATAGCCTGAAGCTTCTATCCGCTTGTTGAAATAATCGGTCTTCTGACAATAATTTCTTCAAGCCCGAGGCAATAAGAGTGGTTCGACTATGTCCATTCCCCATTGGGCGAAAGGCTAAGGGCTCATAATGGAAATTAAATCCTGAGCGGGTGATCTCAAGACAGGTGCTAGTCGTTGGCATCGATCAGAATTTCGTACGTAGTTGGTGTTATAGAAGTGCTCTAAAGGCAATCACCATTAGCATATTATGCGCTAGCGTATTTAATATGAAGGCTTCTTCGTTAATTTGATATTCATACGTTGAATTGATACAGATCTTTAATCGAATTAATGAACATGATACATAACATAGCATGAAGGAAATCATGATGGGATCATGATAATAAGATTCCTATCATGTGCAATTATGTTAACATCTAAATTATCCTTTGTCATAGGATCAACAAGACTAGACATTGTTGATCCGGACAGACTAGCACATGTTATACTCCTTGATTGGATCAAGTAGTAGATCTTATAAACTGTGATCAAGAGTTGATTAGAGTTGGCGTGTGCATGCTTGCTAAGAGTAGTTAAGATGCATCGAGGAGACTATGTGGAGACAATCATATGGATCATCTATTTAAATGTAGATGATTGTCGTCATACCAATAATTGCAGAAATATCCTTGGACTTGAGGTGCTCAAAGATATCTTAGATGCTGATCTTGTACTTTGACCTCAATCCACGTTGCCTTTTTAGTGGTCGCTCATTGGATGAGGATTGGGTATAGTTTGAGGTGTTCGGAGGTAATTGAGTAGCCAGTAAAGGATTCGCCAATCCCAATAAAGGGAGAGTATATCTAAGGCCTCTTGTTGGAATCATTACTCGGGAATCTCTGGCCAGAGTGAGAATGCCTTGAAGAGTGTCTTCAAGTGCATAACAGTTGAGTGACGAATCTGGGGACAAGATAAATATCACTTGGGCTAGGTGTGGCACTTGCTTGATCTAATTAGGGTGCATTGTCCTTGCTCTGAACCAAGTAGGTATAGTTTGGTGAAAGGACGAATTATGCGGTATTTGTCTATAGGAAGGGTATGCAGTCAAACCACTAACTCTCCGGTCAATTGGGGGTCATGATGTGTTGCTAGATACCAATCTTGACTTGCTTAATTCAAAGGTTGAAAAAAGTGGCCAACATAACCGGAACCTAGTGGGTCACACACTTAGAAGAGTGTGGGGCTGATATAAAACGGATTTGGATGTTATCCAAATATGAGGGAGTTAATTCTCATGAATGAAATGTCATGAGATTAGTGGAATTTCGGGTTCGAAAGCCGTCACTTAAAGAGATAATAGGTTTGGGCTTCTACCTCGGCTTTGGGCCATGTGGAAACTCGCCATAACGCGTGGAGATGCGTGTAACCTATCATCACTTAGAGTGAGGGGCATTTTAGTCATTTCACAGGATAAGGTTTTCCTATATAAGGAAACTTATGGAAACCCTAATAAGAGTGATGCTTTGTTGAGACAAAAAAAGAGTCCATGAGAAAAAGGCATGTGTGTGTTCTCTCATCTCCAAAGAAGGTGTTCTAGAGTTTGAGAGACCCGGGTTTTGGCTTCTTCTTCGGATTGAGACTTGGCTAGCACTGGGACCCTTTCCAAGACCGTTGCCTTGGAGGTTGTCGGCTCCACTCTTTTTGTGTGGTTGCTCCGTTTGGGCCTAGGACTTGATTCGGCGGTCTAAAGGCTGCCCAGACCATGGCTTCCGGTTTTGGAGCCAGGCCGCAGTAATCCTACACCCTTCTCTTTGTTGTGGAACCGGTTTGATGCTACTAGGGGTCCTTAGATGGGTTTTTTTAGGATTTTTTTTTTTTTTTGTTTTCTGCTGCTTTTAGCAAATGTTGCCACCCACGAAACCCTTCAGTGGTATCAGAGCAACCTTGTGTGCATCAAAATCGGTTTATTGTTGAGAGTTTTCGGTTTTTGGTACCCATGTTCTCAAAAGTTTCGAAAATGAGATTTTTGGTATGAAAAGGTTTAGATCCGTTGTTCTTGTTGTATATGGTCATGAGATGATCTAGGATGGTTAATATGAAGAAAGAACAACGAAGATTAATGTAAAAGTCCCAGATTGGATTTTGCAACTACAGTCGTTGGAAAACCCAGCAACGTCGCGACGTTGACGTTGTTCATCCGAACCTAGAACGTCACGACGTTGAAACATCTCGGCGTTCCAACGTCGCGATGTTTCGATGTTACGACGTGACGTGACGTGATGTGACTTGACATGATGTTTGAGTCAAACACTCTAAACGTCGCGACGTGGTCACGTCGTAATGTAAGGACATGCCAACGTCGCGATGTGGCAACATCGCTACGTTCTGACTTCGCGACGTGACGACGTTGTGACGTTGACACGTTGCGACGTTAAGGACTGTTGGTGCCTTGTTCAATTCCTTTCTTGTATGGTTTTGCACAAGTTTCGAACACGCTACTCTTATGTGTTTGAAATAGAAATGTGCGAGTTAAAACTGAACCGTTCAGCTTTAAAATTTCTAGAATCATGGATTTGGAAAACCATGTTGAAATTACCTAGGAGAGAATTTTGGACAAAAACGTCCTTTTGGAAAAATTACGGTTCAAGTGTTGGTCGAATAATAGTTAAAGGTTGAACCAATTGAGTTGAATAGGTTATGATTCAAGAAGTTGAATCGGGTTCATGATTCAAGACGATGAATCAGATTTGTTCAAGTGTTGAATAAAGGGGTTATTTGTTCAAGTGTTGAATAAAAAGGATGTAGGACAATTTTAGTTCAAGTGTTGAATTGAGGTCATTGTTCAAATGTTGAACAAAACAAAGTGGATCAATTTTATTTCAAGTGTTGAAAAACCTTTAATGTGCTTTTGAAATCATGGGGTACCATTACTTTCGCTTTCAATCGTTAGTTTAGAGAATGCATATTTAAAGGGTGTATGTTAGCATGATGAGATGATTATGGACATTTACTTGATGGTGATTGAGCATCATTTGATTATTATTTCCTTTTGGATAAATAGGGCATGTGTGTCTGCTGCTCTAATTTCTCTATGTACTTCTCTTCTCATCTAATCCCTCAAATGTAACTTGAGGTTATTCTCTATAAAAGAATATATGATTAGATTACAGTTAGGATATTAACGGTAGTGCAAGGGAGAAAAGTGTGAAGGAACAAAGAAAGAAGACCTTGAAGATTGTAAATTTGATTTATTTTAAGGGTTGTAATAATCATGCATGTCCCACTAGAGTTTGACCTAGTCCAATTCCATTATGGCTCATGGAACGATCCAGGATATCCATAATCATGCCATATAGTTAGAGTAACTATCATATAAAATTTCATAGAGATGAATGGATAATGCATGCTGATGAAAAGGATGAGACTTAACTAAAGAAAACCTTCCAATATTAATATTAAGGCTAACGTCTTCTACTAATATGGTGTGAACGAGAGTTCCTTTTGGAGATTGAGGTTGTTGGGTAAACCCAAGCCTTCTTCCACAAGAGCATGTTCTATCCATAGAAATGAGTTTTCCTGATTAGTGGGCTGGCCTCAACTAGACTCATTGGCTTGTTGGGTAAACCCAAGGTTAATGATGGATAGAGACGCAGTTGGGTCAGTATACATAAGATGTACACGTATCATGAGTTGATAACCTTGATGATGCACAAATCAGCAGTTGATAGAGTTCGGTAGTTGCATCAGGTTGGCAAGTGGAATAATTGATCTAAGATGGCTCATTTAGGTAAAAGAGCAGTCCTTAGAAGTGATATTGGATTCATGGTGCGTCACGAATCACGATAAGTATGATCGAGATACCTTTTGACCCAGATAAAGCATTGGTAAACCCGAGTGATTCTCGGTGATATGGGATATCGACCCACTAGGAGAACCTCCATATAGGTTCTCTCGGATCAATAGTGAGGGCTATGGATTTGTAATAAAATAGTGGGAGTCATAATGCGTGATTATCATGCTGTAATAATTATGCATTTTAAGTACAATCTGACATGACCTCTTTTACATCTAGGTTAAAATAATCAAACCATGTCAACAAATGTGAACAAACAAATAGTAATGGATGATAAAATATTGATCGGGCCTAACTTCTTGGACTAGCTGAAGAATTTGAGAATAATTCTCAATGAAGAAAAATTAGCCTATGTCATCACTAAGCCCGATCACGGATCCACCCCAACCTCTTGGTGCACCTGAAAGTGTTCGAAAGGGCATATCGAAACACTTTCGGTTGATAGTGAGGATGGATTGTTATCCACACCTCCATGTCACACGAGTTTGAAGCGGTATAAAGGCCCAGGATGCATGTTCCATAATCGCCATCTAAAGGGAACATTATAATGACGGCCCGGCCGTTGAATGGTTCAAATCGCCAAGGCTTCTTTTTTGGATTCAAGATGGAGGTGGGAGCGTCTCACGAGTGCGGTGCGCGGTGCGGATGTACAATCACATTAAGAGGTTGGATCAATTGGAATTGTGGATGGATCTGAATTGAGTATAGACTTGATTGGCAAGGGTTACGATAGTTTTGCACGGTTGTCTTTCGACTATGAGATGGTCCATAAAATACCCACCATACCTGAAATGATCAACATACTCGAAATGGTTGAGGGGAAAATGGCTAAGAAGAAAGGCAAAGAGACTACCACGAAAGAGACTTCAACAAAGGGCATTTGCTTCCATGGTGGTCAAGATGGCCATTGGAAGAGGAATTGCAAGGCTGCCCAGGTTGAAGAAACCAGGTGGCATGTGATGCACCATGTTTGGTATTTATGTCGTCGGTTATCTTGTTTAAACAGCAGCATATGGGTATGTGATACCAATTATGGCTCATACATATGGGTTGATATGCAGGGCCTTGGGGAGGCGGGGGAAGCTCCTGAGGGAGAGTTCGACCTTGGATTGGTAATGGTGCGGGTGTTTGTTGCCAATAGATTTATGTTTTGAACCTCCCTTGTGTTTTTGTTTAAATTTGGAAGATTGCTATTATGTCCCAGCATTGATAAAGAACAATATTTTTTTTCATATTTTGAACAAAAAGGATTTATGTAATTTTGTGACAATGATTGTTACATTATGATGTCAATTATGCTGGTGGAACATTAAAGCAATGGGACTTACATATTGGATATGTTCATTCAAATTTAAATGTTAATGACTATAAAAGGACCAAAGAGAGATAATCTAAAATCATCTCACACATGGCATTGTCGTCGTCGCCCCGCAAATGAGAGACACATGACTGAGTTGCATGGTTCGTGTAGCTTGGTGTCATTTGATTGTGAATCTTTTGACAACTGTGAATCTTGCTTGTTAGGTAAAGATGACAAGATTACCCTTTAAGGGAAAGGGTGAATAAGCCTTTGACGGATATTAAGATGATATCTTTGATGTATATGGTCCTATGCGTGCATCTTTAGAGGTGTTTGCACCTTATAACCTTCATCGAGTAACCATTCATGATATGGGTACTTGTATCTCATAAGGTATAAGTTTGAGGTCTTTGAAAGGTTCAAAGAATTCAGAAATGAGGTAGAGAAACAACTTGGGAGAAGTATAAAATCACTTAGACTAGATCAAGGTGATTAGTACTTAAGCCAAGTGTTTTTGGATTGTCTCAGGGACAATGGGATTTTGTCCCAATGGACTCCACCTTACACGCCACAACATAATGGTGTATTTGAGGAAGGAACAGGCATGTAAAGACATGGTAAGACTCCCCAATGGGCAAGGTGAATCTACTCAAGTCAATTTAAGGGTATGCACATGAGACTGTTTTTAAGTTTTAAACAAGGTCTAATCAAAGTTTGGTTGTGGATTTACTCCATATGGGATATAGACCGCAGGATCTTGTTTTCTCACTGAATGTATGGGGTTATCCTGGCAGAAGCAAGCTCTTGTCAGAACAAAGCTGAGGCTAAATTTGAGTGTGTTATAGGATATCTAAGGAAGTTTTGGGTATCGTTTCTACAAAACTTTGGAGATAAGGTTGTTGTTTCAAGCATCTTGTCATCTTAAGGAAAAAGGATTTCTCTTGAGAAAGCCAGAGGGAGCAATGATGAACATTAGAGTTCAAAGTGCTTAAATAGACCTGGTCATGACTTAATTTAAGGATGTTATTCATGATGATGAAGTAACAACCAATCCTTCTAAAAACACAAGCACATCATATTAATAGTAGGATACATACTGTTCCAAAGAAATATAGATTTCTCATTAGTGAATAGTGGAACTTATTGCTCACAAAGATTGATGAGCCTACCAGCCACGATGAAACTCTGAATAACTTAGAACTTGACACATGGCCTGGAACCATGAAGTCAAGGATGGATTCCATGTGAATTGACCAAGAAGGGTCTCTGGTTTATGCACCAAGAGGGATAAAACCCATAAGGTGCAAGTGGATCTTCAAGAAGAAGAATGACATGGAAGGTAATGTGATTACCTATAAAGCTAGGCTTATGGCTAAGGGTTATTGTCAAAAACAAGGAGTTGAGAAGGTGATTATGAGATATGGCAAATGGATGTGAAGATAGCTTTCCTCAATAGAAGCCTAACCGAGAAGGTGTATATGATACAACTTGAAGGCTTCACATCTGGAAGTGGCAGTAAAGTATGCAAACTTTAGAGATCCATTTATGGGTTGAAGTTAACATCTAGGGGTTGGAATATCTGATTTAAGGTGGAAATCAAAGAGTTTGATTTTTCACAAAAAATTGCGGATGAGCCTTGTGTATATTAAAAGGCAAGTGGAAGTGCAGTCGTATCCCTAGTGTTTTATGTGGATGACATATTACTTAGTGGAAATGACGTCTCATTGGTAAAATTGGTCAATATGATATTATAGAGACAATCTATAGATATAATGGTTGTCTAAGAACATTCTCCTTGAAAGACCTCGGAGAAGCGACCTACATATTGGGGATAAATACATATAGAGATAGATCTAAAAGGTTGCTTAGTCTTTCACAGTCTACATACATAGACAAGATGCTAAAGAGGTTTAGCATGGAGCAGTCCAAGAGAGGATATGTCCCCATGATTAGTGGGATCACGCTCTCGAAGTATCTGTGTCTGTAGACACAAGATGAGAGGACATGCATGAGTATGATACCATATGCTTTGGCTATAGGATCGATCATGCACGCTGTGTTATGTACTATACTCGACGTATCATATGCTTTGAGAGTCACGAGCAGATGTGAGTTTGACTAAGGTGAGGGTCATCGGGTGACTGTCAAGAATATCCTTTAATACTCGAGAAGAACTAAGGAAATATTCTTGATTAAAGGAGATGGCATCTTATAGTAAGATACCAAATGAAGATCTGATGGAGATGACTCCGAATCTCAGTCAGGCTAAAAGTCCATGTTGAATGATGACACAGTCAGTTGGAAGAGTTCCAAGTGAGAGATGATTGTGGATCTATAACCGAATCAGAGTACATCGATGCTTCTAATGGAAACTTAAGGAAGTGGTTTGGACAAGTAAGTTCATTTATGAACTACGAGTGGTCTCTTACATTGTTGATCCAATACTAATGTGTTGGGATTGCGATGGAGCCATTGCTAAAACTAAAGGAACCATGGTCTCGTCAAAGGTCTAAACTAGTACTCAGAGTGATGCCATTTGATTTGAGAAATTATCATTAGTGATCGTGATGTAAAGATAGAGATATACCCATTGATCAAAATCTATCTGATCTCTTGGCAAAGCCACTTCCCCATGAGAAATACCATTCTCATAAACTTGCCAAAGGTATGAGATATACAAAGGCAATTAGCTTTAGAGCAAGTGGGAGTTTGTTAGAGAAGTGCTCTAAAGGCAATTGCCATTAACACTTGTTAATACGCTGCTTGTATTATTTAATATGAAGGCTTCTTCGTTAATTTGATATTCATCGTTGATTGATATATAGATCTTCAATCATTAATGAGTCCATGATATATAACATAGCATGGAAATCATGATGGGATCATGATAATAAGATTCATATCATGTGCAATTATGTTAGTGTCTAGAATTATCCTAGTCATAGGATCCTTGAGCGGACATTGTTGATCGGACGGTTTAGCACATGTCATACTCGCGGGTGGATCAAAGCTGAGATCTTACTCAGCTGATCAGAGTTGATCGGAGTTAGGCGTGTGCATGCTTGCTAAAATGTAATTACATGGGGCCTATAATGAGACAATCATATGGATCATCTATTTAAATGTAGATGATTGTCTCATCATAGCAATGGTGCAAGTATTCTTAGACTTGAGGTGCTCAAAGATATCTTGGATGTTGATCTTGTACTTTGACCTCAATCCATGTTGCCTCTTTAGGGGTCGCTCATTGTTTGAGGATTGGGTATAGTTTGAGGTGGTCATAGGTAATTGAGTAGTCAACAAAGGATTCGCCACTCCCAATAGAGGGAGAGTATACCTAAGGCCTCTTATGAATCATTCTTGAAATCTCTGGCCCGGGTGAGTATAGTATCTTCAAAGTGCATATGATTGGAGTGATGAATCTAGGGACAAGATAAATATCACTTGATGGTGTGACATAGCCAGTCTAGTGGGAGCTACCATTGTCATCTCTGGGCCAAGTAAATTTATGGATTTGGTGGGACGAATGGCCAGGTATTTGTCGCTGGAAGGAACATCACGGTCGGACCAGCTTTGCACAGTCGATTAGGGTCGTGATGTGTTGCTAGATACCAATGTAGCAGCAATTCAATGGTTGAATAAAGTGGCCAACATAACCGGAACCTAATGGGTCACACACTTAGAAGAGTGTGGGGCTTATATAAAACGGATTTGGATGTGATCCAAATATGAGGGAGTTAATTCTCATGAATGAAATGTCACGTGATTAGTGGAATTCCGAGTTCGAAAGTCGTCACTTAAAGAGATAATAGGTTTGGGTTTGTACCTCGGCTTTGGGCCATGTGGGAACTCGCCATAATGCATGGGGATGTGTGTAACCTATCATCACTTAGAGTGAGGGGCATTTTAGTCATTTCACAGGATAGGGTTTTCCTATATAAGGAAACTTATGGAAACCCTAATAAGAGTGATGCTCTTTTGAGACAAAAAAAGAGTCCATGAGAAAAAGCCATGTATGCGTTCTCTCATCTCCCAGAAGGTGTTAAGTTTGGGCTGAGTTTGGCTTCTTGGACCAGGGACTTAAACGCAATGGATTCTTTTCAGAGACCTTTGCCTTGGAGGTTGTTGGCTCCGCTCTTCTTATGGATGCCGTTGGCGGAACCTAGGACTTGGTTAAGCCGGTCTCAAAGCTACCCGGACCATGGCTGGTTTGGAGCAGGCATAAGGTAATCTACACCATTCTCTTTCATTCATAGGCGGGTTTTTGATGCTCTTAGAGTTCTGGATGGGTTTGTTAGGATTTTTTTTCCTTGCTGTTGGCAGTGTGCCGCCTGAAAACCCTTCGATTGGCAGGTCAAATCTTATGGTGGGCTAATAATACCCTTTAATATGGGCTTTGTGTTTTGTGTTACGCGCTTGGATGATTACCCATATCCGCTGTGTAGTTCGGCTAATACATAATGTCACTGTTCGGTAGTTAGGCACTTCAAGAAATCTGACCCGTCGGGGGCCGTTTAAACAAATAATGATTAACGAGAACTGTAGAAATTTAGTTTAGGACTGTACGAGCTTTGTTTCTATCGATGCAGGAGTTCTCTTCGTGTTGATATCTTTGTATTTATGGGGTCAAATACAGGAATGGGAGACCTCATCCACTTGGCTCACCCGATAGTGATAATTAACTAATCCAGCTGATAATAGATGGGTAGGAACACTGTTTATGTTATTTGAAGTGAAGCGACAATGGCGGCGAGCCACGCTTTCTCATTGCAGTCTCGGTGATGTGTTGACCGAGCTTCAATTTGTCGAGCATTGTCTAACCAAGGATACATACTTTGCCATTCGGGGGTCTCATGGCCTGTATTGCTTTGTTTGCCCCACAGCCAACTATGAATCGCCCAATCAAAGCACAGCGAAGCCAAACCACGATGCCTTGCTATAAGTTTAATTTGGTTAAGTATGGCCTCTGTTTTGACTCGTTGTTGGAGGCGAAACTCGGATCTGCTCTAATTCCCCCGTTGGAGATTTAAGTTCTGAAGCGGAGTGACTAGGTTTCTTTGAGATCTCATCCCAGTAAGGATCACGATTCAAGTTGCCACTAGCTCGCTCCGGATTGAAGTTTACGCTTCACGAAAATGTACAACTTTTGTCATTTTTATGGTCTTAGCTTGTATTGAATATCGAATTCACTCAATTCAATCGCCCATCGAGCCATCCTCCCGGATAAGTCAGGCTTGTGAATGGTGCTCCGAAAAGGAAGGTTAGTTAGCATAACAACGAGGTGTGCTTGGAAGTATGGGTGGAGCTTCTTCGTTGCTACGGGAGAATATCTTTGCACGCTAGAAGTGGCTATACTAGTTTTTGCGTCATTCTAAGGACTTCTTGACAAAATCGCAGCCTCTGCTTTTTGTTCTCATCTTCCTTGAACAGGGAGGCACTCATTGATACATTTGAAACTACTAGGTACATGAAGAGTGTTTCACCAATTTTCGGGCTAATAAGGACTAGAGGTTCTGTGAGATACTGTTTGATAGCAGTGAGGGCTTCATCACATTCCTCGTTCAAAACATTTGGGTGGCCCCATGATTGTGGCAAGAATGGCTTTAGACGGTCACGCCAAGCGAGATGGAGGCAATACTAGAGAGGCGACTGGCCAGGCCGGTCGACTATTGCTTATTTTCTAAAGGCGGAGATTTGGGGACTCGAATAGCTTTAAGTTGAGGCGGGGTTGGCCCGATGCCCCTCTGAGTCACCATAAAACCCGAATCGGCCAGCGGCCGACTCTGACGTATTTTGAGGTTGAGCTTCGTGCAGCTATGCCCTTAGGGTTAAAGCCTCTTGCAAATTAATAGAATGGTCCGAGCATTCTTTGGACTTTACTAGCATGTCATCAATATAAACCTCCATGGTTTTTCCGAGTAGTGGCCTGAAAATCTTGGTTACTAGCCTCTGATAAGTAGCCCCAACATTCTTTAAGCCAAACAACATCACGTTGTAGCAGAACAGGCTGTGTTGGGTGATGAAGGCTGTTTTCTCTATGGGATGATGCATGGGTGATGATATGTGAGGCGTCGAAGCAGCGACATCCGATGACTGTTGACTCGTCAGCGATGCGGTCTGTGTTCAGAGTGGGGAAGCTATCTTTCGGGCATGCCTAGTTAAGATCTGTGTAGTCCACGCACACTCTCCATTTTCCGCCTTTTTTCGGGACTACCACTACATTGGCCAACCATGCTGGGTACTTGATTTCTTTGATGAATCCCACTTCCAAAAGATTATCCACTTCTATTTGAATAACCTGATATCAGTCCGGGTGGAAATGCCTCATTTTTTGCCTAATCGGCCTGGCCGAAGAAATGACATTCAGTTTGTGGGAGGCGTGTACATGGTTAATGTCGACCATGTCAGAATGAGTCCAGGCGGACATATCCATATTATGGAGTAGAACCTGACGTATCTATTCTTTCTTCGTACTAGATAGGAGGAGCGTAGGTGGATTTAATGCGGCTCGACCAAGGACATTGATTCTGGGGTGATGGTAATCGAAACCTCCTTGTCTTAAAACTGGCGCTGGGCGGCGATGCGTAGTTGCTATTCGGGGCTGGAGTCTCGAGGGCGGTGTGGGGCTTTAGTTTTCAACGCTCTTTGTGACAAATTTATTAACCTTCTTAGGTCTACTAGTTAGGCACTCAAAGATCAACGCCTAACCTTTGGTTGAATGGCGGTCATCGATGGTAGGTGGATGGCCACGATTTTCATTCACGTGACCGTATTAGGCTTCAAACCAATGGCGTTGTATAGATACTGAGTCTTGACAAGCGAAAGCGAACACGTTGGACCGGCCACTACTTTGTGAGGGATGGTAATGTCACCCATTGTCACTATGGTTGCCTCGTTGAAGCCGAATAAGATTCTGCCAGCCAAATTAAGCCTATCCAAGGAGATGTTCATTTGCTTGAATGTGGGCAGTTGCAATAGATCGGCCTTTGCCCAGGGTCGACCGATTACTCTGTGCATCAAGTATTGATACATAAAGTAAGTAAAAGTGCATCATGGTGTGGAATGTGATACGAGGACCAAGTTAATAGGAGGAAATGATATAGGGTCGTTGATCAAGCTGGTACACTTTCTTGTTGTCTAGAGTGGATAGTGTTTATCAGGAGGCAGGAATGATTGTTGCGAGTATGACCACTATTCTTGCGCAGGCGATCTTGATCGTCAAGCAGACATACAATATATGGTTGATGGTGGGCGGGGAGTTGGGTGGGAGCTCTAGGCGAGTGCATCTTTCGAGCCACGGGGTGTACAAGCTGCGGACCGTCTCCGGATATCTCCTAAGGTGGCCATTTTGTTGACTTTTCTACCGAAACCGAGCCTTGACATCGGTTGGATCTACGTGCCGTGGTCTACCTTAAGTAGTCACATCTGGCTGGTTGCACTTTGCGGGGATCGGCCCGAATGGATGTGTGGGCATTTAAAAGTGAGGGGTGATCCTGAATGAGTGTAAGAAGTTTGCCATACGAGATGTTTAGAGGGGTAAATTGTGGTGGTTCCCTCTTTCTCTTTGATTAGTCTCGGGAGCGTTTTTGGTTCTTGCTCCCCTTTGGTTCGGGCTGACCTTTAGTGACCGACTTTAGCTTTAATTTGTGATCATTAAAGTGCAGGAGGCCTGGCTCGGATATACTCCTCCAATGTTGAATATTTATTCGCCGAGTATCTGATTCTGCTTTCCATTGTGTTGAGGCGGATCCGGGGGATAGTGAGTGGAAGAATGGTGTGGTCGGCCCAACTCTCCTTTGGAAATTCTAGAGGACCACATCCATACTATATGAATCAATTTGTTGGACGACCCCTTCAAATCTCCTGGTGAAATCACGGATGGATTCATCTTCCCGTTTGAAGATGGTTTGTAGAGAACTGATGTTTCCCTTTTGTCGAACTGAGCACATGTATTGGGAAACAAATGCCACCCACAACTCACTGAACAAGTTGATAGATCTTCACGAGAGTTTATGGAAATAAGCCCGGGGTAGGCCCCTTCATTGTGGAACACTGCATAATAAATTTGTTGTCTCAGCATTTGATATCATTGCCCTAATTGAAGTCTGACATGTAGTTATATGGGTCGGAAGAGCCATCATACATAGCGAATGATGGTATGAGTAAAGCAATGGTAGCTCGTAGCTTAAGATGCACGACCCAATGAGGAGGATATGTCTTGGACCACTAGCGGTGGTGGAGTACAGGCGTGTGCGGGGTTGGTGCAGCTTGAAGGTGGGATACACAAACGGAAGCGATGACGCTATGCCCCTCTGCCACGCAGGTATATTTTCAGGGGCTTGCTCTAACTATTGCCTCTCTCTGCTGAACTCTCTCCATACTCGGCGAGGCATGCTGCTGACAGATCGGTTGGAACGGCGTGGGGGCCTCTTCCTTGATTCGGCCTCCACGTTATTCATTGGGGGTGGCAGATCAAGAAGCGGAGAGCTATCGGAAGATAACTTGTCGTCAACTGATGCGTCGTTGTCGTCTGGCCGGACAGGCTCCTTGTCTTTATTTTGTTTAACCAGGGGTGCAGGATGGCTGCTCTCGCGTGCATTTTCACCCCGATTCTCTTCTAGACAAGCCCGTGGCGTCGTTCTCTTCTTCTTGAGAAGGTCGGCTAACTGCTCTGCAATTCGATATCATCAGCCTATTCTTCCTTCTTCGTCTCCGCATCACAGCCAACGAAGGAGCGGTCTTGAGACGGTTCTTTGGGTTGTTGTTGGCCATAGTGAAAGGATCGTGGCGTTGGATGAATGAAGCGGGAACCTACAGAGATCTTCAGTGTGAGGTTTGCGATAGCAAGCCGAGCCTCGCCTGCGTTCTTGTCGCGACTTTTACTTGGTCATTTCCACAGACGGCACCAATTGTGGTCTCTCGAATTCTCAGAGTCTCCGGATCGTCGAGGCATGAACCTAGCAGCAAGCACCTGCAAAACAAACAAGGTATCGGCGGTGGTGTACCGGCTGGCTCTCCGATGCTTGAGTTAATTTCAGAGATCGAGATAGTCCCAAAAGTCAGTCTTCGGCGTCTATTTTCACTTACCTTTTCGTTAGCGCTACCTCCCTTATTTATGAAGAAGGATCATGATACACTTTTTATGGAAAGTGGATGATTGGTTTCCGAAATGGAAGGGAGCGGGGCGCTCAGCTTCTTGCGATCAAGCTGTTTTCTTTGGATAACCAAGTTGTCAAGTCTTCCGCCTCTCATCGGTTGATAAATGCTTATGGACGGTTACGTATGAGGTTTGTGAGAGGATATGTTACCCGAGTTGCGAGAATCGGCGGGAAATCCTTGTGGTATCTTTTTAAAAGATGTGGAATCCCATTTAGAAGAGAGAATGGGTAGCCCACAAGCTAGACTTTAGGTCTGGATCCGTGTTCGTGTAGGGATGTTTGGGCCTCTTTTGGGCTTTGATCCGTTTAGGAACTTTGAACACAAAGTCATGATCTCTCATTCGTTTAGCTTTTGGGTTTTTTTCCGGCGTGGGTCAGCGAAGTGTCCATAAGATTCGACTCCACAGAGGATGCCGCTGGCAGCCGTCTATAACAAAACCATAAAGCAGATGAATAAATCCACTCACAATATTTGTTAAAAAGAAGGCGGACGCAGCATGGGACCAGCAGCGAACCAACAACTTGTGGAGTAGCGACAGCTAATGATGGTCACACTCTAAGCGCCCTGTGGTGTAGCGCACTGAGTACCCATCAGGCAACCGTCACCCTAGATGCTACGACTTCATCCCTAGGCAGCCACGCTAAGTAGCCCCTTCAAGTGCCTATCGGATGATCTTGTCGCCTGACCAACGGTGCTATTTAATGTCAGTTCCATGAGTTAATCGACTGGGCAGAATACCTAGAGGCGCCCACCGAAAAACCAAAAACCAATGGGCCAAGATCAACATAACTCAATCCGAGTAGCGCCACCCCAGTCGCCTAGGCCCCGTTTGTCAAAAACAACCATGCATTGGCAGAGCCACATGAAAGCAACAGAACAAAAAAAGAAATAAAAAAACTTGGAAGGTCCTAATAATTCGGATCCCTTACTTCCGGGACCTTCAACCCCGGTCTTGGTGATGCTTTCTTTCGATTTCTTGCTTTAGCTGCTGTCTGGCTCTTATGTGTGGGATCAAAGTGTCCTCCTGATTCTTCCGAATCTCGTACAGCTCCTCCCAAAGCCGCCGAAACACATGTTTAATCTACTGAAGCCAGGAAAACTCAGCAGCAGTCTGTTTTGCATCGTCTCAATCTCTTGAATCTGCTTCTCCTCAAACTTGTCCCCAAAACACATGAGAACCTGCAAGCAAAACATAGCCTACTGAAAGTGATAAGCAAACCGGACCGCTTCACCTGATTCCGAGCCGGCTTGGTGCCGAGACGTCAAGATCTCCAAAACCCAGCTTCGCGTCGAAGAGTAGCTTCTCAGTCGTGAAGGGTGGAGGATCTCGGCGGTGAGGTTCTTGACGAGAAGACGCCGCTATCAGGCGTAGACGGCGGAATTGATGTTAATGTGATTACTGCTTAAGAATCTGTTGACCGGCAGAGCCCGAGGGCGGTCTGCGGAATTGATGTTAAGGCCTTGTATGCGAGGGAATTGGAGATGAAGATGGCGGTTCTAGAGACGCCGATTTGGAGGGTGACGATGGGGCCATATTTGGCATGAATATTTTGGAGAATTGGTTCAAGCTCTGATAATGATTTAAAGAGCCATATTAGGTTTCCAACGAAAGGAATCGATATGGGTCCTGGAGGGAGTTTCGGTTTTGGGAAGATGAAATCGTAGAGATATTTGAGTAAAGCAGATATACTGAGGGAGATGAGGATGGTGAAGACCCATGTCTCCATTTTTGTTGCAGAATAGAGAAAGATATCTGCAACCCCTATCTCCATATATAGATGGACATGGCTGGGATACTCTATAATATATATCAGGGATGGACAAAAATACCTAAGTAACTGAATCGATTGAAAAGCCAAATCAAAATCGAACCGAAAAACAAGTTAATCGAACCAAGTGGTTCAGTTTTGGTTTTTGTTTTACACAAATCTCGAATTCAGTTTAGGTTTCAGTTTACAAAATAGAAAAATCGTGGTTTCGGTTAACCAACCGAAAAATAAAAAATATATATAAAATAAGTTTTCTTACTTGTATGATTTGTGACTTTCCCACTTTTATTAGTCATTTTTGCTTTTTTCCTCAAAACTAAGCTTTTACCATTTTCTTCTAAACCAAAACATATAGGCTGTGATTTATTTGTATTGGTTTCTTTTTCTATTGAAGTTGTTAAAACATGTGGTTGATTAAAAAAATCGTTATCATAAAATTATCTAATCTCATGTGTTTCATATATTATTTGTGAATGTATTATAAATGCACAAGTGTCATGAGATTGCAAATCAATAGATTGTATTCATTTTTTCTTTGCATTTTTTTATTATATTTATAATAATTATTATAATTTGAACTTTAATAATGATTATGAAATTGCAAATTTATTTTTTAATTATGGTTAACCGAAATATGGTTAATCGAAGATTTGGTTAATCATATTAATGGTTAGGTTTTTTGGTTTATATAAATAACAAACCAAAAACCGACGATCGATTTTTATTTTATGTCATGATTCAGTTAATCAAACCATGTCCACCCCTAATATATATAAACCCTTTCCCTTGAAAGCACAGGGGAATAGATTATTAAAATAATGTTGTATCCTGCGTTGGACTAAGTCGTATAGGGATTACGTCGTATTTGGGTAGGATTTTAGATTCTTCAACCCCGTTTCTATTTATTATTCTATCTTCATCCTCATCGGATTTAGATTTTTTATCCACATCCCCACATTCATATGAGGATAAGGTACCCATACCCTACCTAATTACCATATCTCAATTTATGAAATCAATTGTTTTAGAAAATCATGAATATTATAATTTGTCATATGTAATAAGAAATATTGAGATGTGATTTCATGAATAAATTATTTTTCACATCTTGCTTGTTTTTACCTTTAGAGTTTTTAATATGAATAAATATATATATATATATATATATATATATATATATATATATATATATATATAATCGGGTATTCGGAGTCTTGAGTAATTAGGATGTACTCAAAAACATCTGACCCGAATCTAAAAATCTCCAAACTCGATTACCTAAATATTTGATTGGATCTGAAATGTTCTTCCATAACCCTCTCCATTTGGATCCGGAGGAAATTGCCATCCCTACTCCCATATCTTATCAGCAAAAGAGGAAACCTGCACGAGCTCTTCTTCCATCCTAGAGTCTTCACCTAATCAAAAGAGCTTTTCTTCAATATATTCAGAATCTGCTTAAGTGTTTTCTTTCAATTGAAAGTTTATATATATTTTTAACTTTAACTATGATCCCTCCTTAGATTATCTTTATTGATTTGAGAATGGTTATTTGATTAAAAGGGCTTTTAAAAACTCAATATTTATGAAAATCTAACTCGTTGTTTTTTTGTAAAAATAAATTTTCTTTTCAAACTAAGAAAATAACCTTTCTTTTTTTTTCTCTTTTGGACAACCAAATATTTGATTTACAATGTAGTAAACTGTCCCCATTGGGACTCAAACCCAAGACCCCTCCCCTCCCTATGACCTATTTAAACATTGAACGGTCTATCACATGAGCTAAGCATGATGAACAACCTTTCTTTTAAAACATGCATGTAAAATGGTGTTTATATCCAAAATAGGTCACTGGGACTCGAACTCGAAACACCTCCCCTCTCCATACCCTGTCATTTAAACGTTGAATGGTCTACTATATGAGTTAAGCATGATGGACAATCTTTCTTTTAAAACATGCATATAAAATGGTGTTTATATCCAAAATAGGTCACTAGGACTTGAACCATTAGATTAATATATTTATTTATATTAATTTTAATTTTAATTAACCCTCAAGGATTTTAACTCATATTTATGTTCATTAATTTCAATTTCTATTAAATATTAAAATTAGATTAGTGAAATTAACTAAATATATTTTCAATCAAAAATTTGATTGAAGGACCTATCCATTCACTCTGAATGTTTCATTTTAGACACATTTTAAGCTAATTAACCTTGGCATTGAGGACATTTAGAATTATAACAAGAAATGAAAACAGAATTATGATTTTATAATAGAAATATTGGGATAAGGTGTACAATTGCCCCCAAAATTTGGTCGTATGTTCAATTTTGTACCTGAACTTTTTTTTCAGTCCTAAGATACGCTTGATGTTTATTTTCGTATCTCAAACATGTCTCTATCGTCACTTTTTTTTTTTTTTTTTTGATAACCGTGGATGTTTGGGCCAACTTGCGCATACCTCATCTAATCTCACAGGGCCCTAAGGTTAACAGTCAAGTAAAACCTACAGTGATCCCGAGGGGACTCGAACTAGGGGCTATTTGGTTAAACCCTAAGGCATTAGACCAACTGAGCTACCCCTCAAGGTTATGTCTTTATTGTTACTTAATTGCATAAATGGACAAACGAGCGTTTAATGTCACTAACATAGAACGCCATGTGTATATCTCTTTCATCCTAACTTTGAGATCAGTTTAATTTATACAATATGATATGGAAATTAAATGGGAGAAAACCCTTATTTCAAACCCTAAATATGAGATCGAAATTAAGAGGGAAATTTTGCATTAATCCAATATAAAAAATTTCCCCCAAATTTACCCTAACTGATATGAGATCTACATATATGATACTTTAGTTTCTATTATAGCCATCAATTTTATAAATTGACCCTCCAAAAAATCGGGCTAGAAGTGGTGACCTTCAAACTCATTTCGTATTTCTAGTTCTATTACGATGGTAATTTGCACTAAATACGATATCTTTAGTTCTAATTTAATACTAAATATACCTATCACTCGTTTAGTATTATTTAGTGTTGAAATCCATGGAGTTAAAATCCAAGAGGATAAATAATAATTGAAATGAATATACATAAATATATTGATTTAATGACTTAGAACAAAACTTAAATTAATTGTATCAATAATCTTTGTACTTAACGTAAGAATAAAATAATGTTTAAAATTAACAATTATGTGATTGATTGGTTAAATTTAATATTTATTACTTGATAATTAATTTTATTTAATTTAAAGTTTATTGATACTTTTCGTAAATATTAAGGTAGATTGAAATCCACTTAAAATATATTTTAGTAAATTTGATTGAAGGACCTATCCGTTCACTATTGATGTTTCATTTTAGACACATTTTAAACTAATCAACTTGGGCAGCTAGGGACATTTAGGATGCCAACAAAAGACCAAAAACAAGGGTATGATTTTATAATAGAAATATTGGGATAAGGTGTATAATGCCCCGACATTTGGTCGTATGTCCAATTTTGCAGCTAAACCTTTTTTCGGTCCTAAGATACCCTTGACGTTTATTTTCATAGCTCAGTCATGTCTCTAATGTTACTTAATTGTATAGATGGACAAACGAGCATTTAACATCACTAACATAGGATGCCACGTGTATATCTTTTTCATCCCTAACCTAAGATCCGATTTTCCCCCAATTTTACTTAATATGATATTGAAATTAAATGGGGGAAACCCTAACTTCAACCCCTAAATATGAGATCAAAATTAAGAGGGAAATTTCCCCCAATTTTACCTTAATTTGATTTCACAAATTTCCTCCAAATTTACCCTAATATGATATGTCATCTAAATTTACCCTAATTTGATATGAGATCTACATATATGATATTTCGGTTTCTATTTAAGCCATCAATGTTACAACTCAATCCTCCAAAAAATGAAGTCAAAGTGGACTGACCCACTAGACTCAACTCATATTTCTAGCTCTACAACGATGGTAACCTACACTAAATACAAAATCTTTAGTTATACTTTAATACTAAATATACCTATCACTCGGTTAGTATCATTTATCTCTTTTTTTAGGAGAACTTATTATTAGAGAGGTAGTTGATATGTCAACTTAACGATTTTATGTAACTTGATAATTTAATTTAATAAATATATTTGATAATATAACTTAATATCATAATTTGAACTTGAAAACAAAGTTATATTTAATTATTACTTGACAATTTATTTTAAATTTAATTTAATATATATTTTCAATCAAAGGTTTGATTGAAGGACCAATTCTTTTGCAACCAAGAAGATGCTACATTTATGATGCCAACAACAACAGACAAAAAAAAAAAAACACAAAAGCATGATTTTATAATAGAAATATTTCAATAGGAAACCTCAAATGATCTAAGATTTTGTGAATTAATCTAACCCAATCTATTTTTTTTCCTTTGAAAATCTACCCTATTTTGGACATAAACACACTTTATCATGATAGGTATTTACATGTATATTTCAAAATTGTTATTTTTACAAGAAAACAATTAAGGAGCCAGATCTTAAAAAAAAAATTTGAATTTCAAAAGCTTTTTTTTTTTTTACTTCAATTCACTTTGCATTACATCGTTATAATACTCTATTTTTAGATTCGAACATGGGAACTCTCGTAAACCTATCACCGGGCCAAGGCTCGAGAGCAGGATTAATGAAGCCATTTTAATCATATATATACACACACACACACACACACACACACACACACACACACTTTCTTTTCTTTCTTCTCTAGCCATTCGTTTTCCTTAATCAATAAGGGGTGATTTTCGACCACTTTTGGCTTGAAATCACTCCTCTACCCCTATTTTTTTTCACTCTATCTTTTAATAAAGTGGTTATTCCACAAAGATTTAGGTCTTTTCATGTTCTCGGCGTCTTATTGCAACATTTGATGTGACGCCCCAAACCGAGGTCAGTTGACCCATAGCGATCAACTGGAAAACACAATGTGTCTATATCATGAAACCCATACATGAGTAAAAATGGCCACATTGGCCTACACATCTATACTCACAAAAATGTATATTTTATACAAAAAGGAGTTAATTTACAATTTGTTTTAATTACAAATTATCCAAAACTGGGTCTTTTACCCAGATTTTTACAAAATACATAACAAGGTCATATATGACCATTTCTTCGTCTCTAAGACCTCGGATGCGTCCCATCCCCAAGTGAACCGGTGCTGAAATAATTTTACTTTCGATAGGGTGGTAATGCCTAGTAGTGGAATTATCTCACGTAGGTTACTCGGCCTAGAGTGCACATGTAATGACAACCAAGCACATTCAAGCAAATGCATGATCTTACTTGAATATCTACATGAAATGGATGAGAATGTGACTCACCCGTTCCCACTTCTAGGCCCTCAGCGACTCTCTCACGCATGCTAAGCCAAGTGTGAGAAAACTCTTTATTTTCAAACAAAGGTTTTGTTCTTGAAAACATATTATCAATTTCCGATCAAATTCTATTGGACAACCCTTCAAGGTGAATTTGTTGGGTAGCTCTCCGAAACAATTCATGGGCCCCTCCGACGTGAATTATTGGACAATTTTCCCAATGCAATTCTTCGGAAAATCTCCCTTTGAAATTCCTTTCACAACCATTTTCCTTTTTCTTTCATGTCATGCACTCACACCTATTGTTCTAGGTTACCCCGGTGCATATGAAATGCATTATGCCATTTCATACAACACATGCCAATATCATTCATGCATATATTAACAAAATTCACATACTAACCACATATTGTTATTCACTTAATAACATCAAAATTAAATCTGTGGGCCTATCGTAATTTAATTTCCAATGGCTCACCCATAATTATATTTCATATAATTCAAACATTATGTTAACACATTAAATTCCATGCATTAAAAATTCTTTTCCACCTGATCCATGTAAGTGATGAAATTTCACATGGACATTTACGATTCGACACCTTGAAATCGGGACTATTTTTAACGGAGTCCCAGCGATCGTGGACAACCCCCTCATCAACCTCGGTTCCACTTCTTTGGAACCAAAATCCATGGCCATTTCCGACCTCACAACACTCCAACCATAATTTAACACACAAACAACACATATGGACCAATATGTCCAGAAATTCTATCAGAAATTTGCCCACAGCTTGATCCACAAATTTCCGGCATTCAATCCCAATTTTCGGGACTAATGAAACGGCCACTCACGGCCTCATACAATCAAATCATTAACAAGGCTCTTATTAAAGATTAAATCAAGTAGGAAAACCCTACTCACAGGTTGTCGAAACTCCTGAAACCGATCACCGCGCGTAGCCCTTGATGTGGGGAGCAACTTTGCTTCTTGGCTCACTAGGATTCGACGGTCCGATCGCCAAGAAATTTAGAGAGAAGTTGGAGCCTCTCTCTCTAAAATCCTTCATTCACGGCTTTCTTTTCTCTCTCCTAACTTTCCTCTGTCGTTTGGGAGAAGAGATGGTAAAGACTTGGAGTCCTCTCACTTGCCACATGTCAAGCCATCATTGGTTGGCTTGGATTCATATCCACTTGTCCATCTGCTTTAGTTTTCATCGATGGCATCATGCCATGTGTCCCGCAATGGCCCACACGCCCGAGCTCATGTTTGGTAATTACGCACATGACACGTGGTACTCTGTGAGCCACTCAAAATGTGCCAAGTGTCCCGCACCCCTCTCGGTGCCTTGAAAAACGTGAAATTTCGATTGTCTCGGAATTCGATGAAATTCGACATGGTAGCTAGATTTTGCGAGACAATTCCAACGGTGAAGTCCGTTTCACCATCCAAGATCTAGAAAATTAGTTTTGGCCGAAATTACCATTTACTTTTGAGGAAAATTAGAATTTTCTCGGGGTTCCACATTTGATTTATCGTCGGCTTATTACAAAGTGGTGTTTTTCGTCGTCTTGTTGTGACGCTTTATTTGTGTGAGATTGATTCGGTTCATGGCCAATTCAGTCGATGAAGATATATCTCCAGTTATAGTCGTGATATGTTGAAGAACTAGAATCGTAGATATTCGATTCACTGTATTACCAAAATTTTAGGTTTTATGTTGAATTATTATGTTATTAGCCTGGATATTGTTTCATCCTTTTTAGTTTTAGCAATTTGTTTATGATTTCATCTCCAACAAGGCCCTCACCTAAAAGGCATTGGTCCAAAATGGTGTCGTCTTCGTTGACCTGTATTTTTCACATGCGTCCCCACTTGATTAGGGAGACTCATTTTTATATGAAAGATTATATTTTAGAAAAGTCGGAACCGTCACTTATTTAGATTTATTTTTTAAAGTGAAAATTAAATAAGAACTAAAACCCTTTTGAAAAATGACTCCTTATTGGATGTGTCTTTGAAAAACCCGAGTTTGGATCCGGGGATCAGATTACCTATTGGAAAGGCATCTTGAAAATGTAGCACCCCTCTAAGTTCTAAAAAGGTCTCTACTAACCAATTGAGGGAATTATGGCAATTAAATGATTAATTGAGGATACTAAGAAGGTGCAGATAGGTGAAATTTGCCTTGCATGAGGGCATGCAAGATATTGGGTGGGGAGAATGTCATGGACTTATTGTGTGTGCATCTGTGACCATAGCCAAAAACCTTAATGAAGATCAAGCATGCTAACGAATTTGAAAGCGAGAATGGTGTGAGGTACTCCCGGAGGTGCGTGCAAGTGGATCGTTGAAGTGAAGGCAGCGGGTTGTGGGCGCCAGAGCTGGTTAAGTGCAGGGTTTAGTGGCTAGTACAGGACTTGACTATGAAAAAGGGTGTTGGCCTATGTTTACCTTTTTCTATATAGACTAAAACCCCTCAAATTAACATAGCTACGAGAGCCTTACACTTCTCTTGCATCCATGTTACTTTGGATAAATGTGTTTGATAAAATAATTTTTTCCTCTTAATATTCATGATTTAAATGTAAAGGGTTCGATCCCATGACATTGCAAGTGCCACCAGGTCATACAAGTAGTAAATTTGAATGCAAGTCCGAGGTATCATTCCCACGAAATTGATAGCCCGAATTACGAGATCAACTACCCCCTTCACAAAATTCCATACTATTTGGACTCAAAACTCATAATGAAGGTTTTATCTACATTACAAATTAAAACTCTATACTGTATTGAATATGTTCAAGCTAAACTAAAACAAAGTAAATGAATGAAAATAAATTGTATACAAATGAATGGATTAAATCAGTTTCCTTTGAGAAACGAAAACTATCAATGAAATACAATGAAACAGTCAATTCCAGCACTAAACCCATTGCTCTGTTCTATGTATGGATTTGATTTTTGTTCAAGATTTTCTAATTATTGGAATTGGATCTCTCCATATTCGCTGATTGGATATCCTTGCTTCTCTCGAGGCAAAGATCAAACCCGGCTACGTATTCAAACTCTCTTGCGAATCTGGGTATTTTTTCTCAATACTTCCACCCATTTCTGTTGGCAATGGAGACTTTTGCTTTACCTTCCGGGATTTTGCAAAGTTTCTACTACTTAGTGGTGGCTCGACCTCGGATCTATGGGTTTATCCCTTTCTGATTAGATCTAAGCTAACACGAGATTGGAACATACCTATAGATTAAGGTGAACTCTCTGGTTATTTATATTGTTAAATATACCCCTCCAACTTCAATTATGAGCGAATGGGGATTTATCAAAATGAGCGTTCGAGCTCAGCGGTTAAGTCAGTGATAATTCGAACCTTTGAAGAATGCTCTCAACTCTCGAGTCTTCGTCTACAGTATACGTAGAGGCATCACGGATATCGAGTAAGATACATTCCCTCGAAGGCGATATTAGGTACTACTGTGGGAACTTATCCATTCAAAAGCGACAGATTAAGTAAAAGCCAGACGAAATTAATTCTCCATAATTGTGCGAAAGGCGTAACTAAGTAAATCAAATCCGATGACTGCGTTACGGTCTTGCATTGCGAATTAGAAATGGGCACGATCCGCGCCTGACATTAATTGCAATAAGATTGAAAAAATGAATTCCAGAAATTCGTCTAGATTTCATAAATTTTCAGGCAGTAATACTTAAGAAAAATAATAGAACTAAAGATCCAGCTTTACTCGTCTCTGCACAGTTCGCATATTCAAAACAAAAAAAAAAAAAAAATCTCTCCTAAAATATACCCTTTGAGTTCCTCTTCTTCTCCCTTTTGCAGGTAGTGAAGGCAGGAAACTTACTTTACTCTTCTACGGCTTTCTATTTATCTTTGCAAAAGAATCTAGGCCGAGATCCCCAAAATGCTCTGGTGGAAATCCAAGAAAAGCCCGACTCTTTGTCCTGTATCGCGACCTCGAGTTGATGTCGCGACATGGAACTGTCTTGATTGCTCGTGATCGATCCACGACTTCTTTCTCTTTAAGTTGCAGCAGTTTGTCTTGCAATTGCCTTTGATTAGTGGTAGCGACATCGTTTGTGGTGCGACCTCTTTTACTCATCGCTCAGTGTTGATGTGTGACCTCGATTACATGTCGCCCAACATCATTGTCTTCTATTCTTCGGTTTGAGTTGCGACATCAGTTTTGATTCACGACCACTTTCTTTGTTTGTATGATGACTTCATGTGATGACTTTGATTCCTTGGTCGAATCGTGTTAATTGGTCTTCTTGCTTTCATATCTTTCAATTTTGTAAGCCATTGACCTCATGGTGATGTTGCGACATCATTTGCTTTGCATTTTCTTTCTTCTGGTTGCAACCTCAGTTCTACGTTGCAACCAATTTCCTCCTTCTCACCTATTTTCCAGGTCGTGACCTCAGTCACACGTTGCGACATCAATTTCTTCTGCTCAGCTTTTCTTTAGGTCGCGACCTTAATGGTATCGCGACATCATTTACGATCCTTGATTTGTGAAAGGTCGCGAGATTCAGTTCTGGCAAGTGCTTCTATTTGGCTCTGAGGTTGCGACCTCCTTCGAAACTCTATCTTTGGTTTGCTGCCAAATCTTCTGTTTGTATGTCGCGACATCGAATGATGTCGCGACACATAGGCCTTTATTTAAAAAAGCGGTTGCAACCTATTTCTTTAAAAACCTCTCTTGTGGCTTCATAGGCGGATCGTATCGCGACCTCGGAGTGGTGTCGCGACATCATTTCTTTCGGTTGGTGTCGCGACATCAAAAGTGATGTCGCGACATAATTCTTTTAGTCTCGACCACGTTTTCTTTGTCGCAACCTCCTTCTTCAAGTCAAACTCTTGTTCAAGTTTTCTACTTCTTCTTGAGCCAAATCTGTTGATGTGTGACTTAAGTTCTTTAGCAATTGAGCATTCTGCCGCGACTTAAATTTTCGGTTGTGACCTCGATTATATTGTAGGCTGCTCTTAAGATTTTTGCTAAGATTTGAGTTTAACGTATTTTCACAAAATAAAATTTGAGTTAATTATCAATTTTTGCAATTAAATCATTTTATCTTATTAACATACTCGGAAAATGGATTAAAATCTAATGAGTTTTATTTCGTAAATTCCCCCAAAACTTAAAATTTTAGCGTACTTGACGAAGAAAAAAAAAGAAAATTGTTTGTCCTCGAACAAATGAAACTAGAAAATTTTAAGGACATTTTAGATTCATACCACCAGTCTTTCTCATTCCTTCTGATGCGGAATTAAGAATACTAGCATCATTTTAAATTCGGTTTTGATTCGAGAATAAGACATGGTATACTTATCACAAATTTCTTGATGAAATAATGTTTTAAGCAGTTTATTCAACAAGTCTTGTTCTCAAAAATGTGTGTGCGGAGTCTTCAATCCTTTTCATCTTCATATTTGAATTTAGTTAATCTTACGGGAGTTTTCTTGGACTAATTGTCAAAGTCCCATAGGCTTGTTTTCATATTGATCTCGCTAATGTGAGTGAAATTCAACCCCTTGATATCAATGAGGTCTTCGGGCTTATGTGTTGGGCTTAGGTATTTGGGTAGATAATGGAAAAATTTAAGTTGTAAATCACCCAGTTTCCACCTTTTCTCTATACTTGCTGATTCTCCTCACTCTTGGCCTGATTCATCTTCATGTTGAATTCTTTTTAGGGAATTTCAATTTCCATATACTATTTATTCAGGCCAGTTCCTTTGCTTCTTGAACTCTTTTGCTTTTGTTTTTCTAGGATTGGGAATAGTGCAATGTTTTGTCTTCTTAGGCTTTCTATTACTCTTAGAGAACTTTGGGCTAGCAACTCCCATACCAGTTGGCATTAGGGTACTAGGTGTTAAAACACCCTACGGAAAAACACTTGTTCAAGGAAATAGGCGCAAGACAAACTTTTATTCCTTTTCACTAATACAGCACTTTACTTCTTCCACCTCCTTCATTGTAAAGAATTTGGAAATATTTTCCCCGAACTTGTTTCTTCGCTATAGTAAACTTTTTACGGCTAGGCGGATAATTTGGGCTCTGCTGCGGGTTTATTAGGAAGAGAATTTGGAGTTTCGATTCTTTATTTGTGAAGAAATAAAACTGTTTAGTTCAAATCAAGGAGCCCAGAGAACTCAATAATAGCATATATTGAGAGTAGGCTTAGAAAAGCTCAAGCGCCAAGGATGACCTCTGTCGTTTCTCGTTAGTTTCTGTTTTTACCTACTAGATTCGCCTGATGTGTAATCAAACCAGTTCTAGGACTATGGACTCTCAATCCACAGATTTCAGTCTTCCTAATTGTCAAAGTTTCTATAAGTTTTGTTGACCCGAGAGTGTATTATTTCTTCAAGACTTGTATTTATTTACCTCATACATTATTTCATCCAAGTATTTTGCTCCATTGGCAATATCGATTCTCCAATTTTTGCAAACCAAATTGAATTTAAGCAATGCGAGCAATATTCTAATTTCGATTTACTCATTACGCCTGATTCTTTGCAAATTGCTATTCTTTAGGAAAAAACATAATTATTTGATTCATGCACAAAAAGGCATTTATTTATTTATCATGCTAAGCAGAAGAAATGACACAAAACAAAATTTCAGTCAATTCATCAATCCAGGGCATCTGCTTATCCCACGATCAAATTCTCATTCAACAATGAAAATCAATCCAACGAGCAAACAAAAGTAACCATAAAATGAAAATTCAATCAAACAAGGGACAATTAGGATGAAAACCGATGATTTTCATTAGAATTTCAATTTGGGAGTGTATATATTGACAACATGCTAAAAGAAACAAACCTGAGTTCATTTCTTCTTTTATGACCTTTTAGAGTGAATTATATTGGGAGGATCTACATATTGCCTCATTGAAGTTAAACTTAGAATTTATTTGGCTTTACATGCTTTCTAAGGCGAGGGAATTCCTTTGCCTTTTGCGGATATTTCATTGTAGTTGCCTTTGCTGGTCAGACTTTATCTTGCCTCCCCACACAGGTGCTATTCCTTACACAGAGATACATTCTAGCGACAGATGATCGATTGATCAAGTCCATACTTTCCAACTATGTTTTCCTTCTATATTCATCATTATCTTCCAACCGTTGATCTCTCTTCATTAACCTCGACTCTTTGAATGTACTCCTTATAGATATGCTTGAACCTATCAATCTTCCTAAGCATGTTATTCTCTATCAAGCATCTCCTTCCTTGCTAAGTTCAGCATTTCAAAGATCCCTTTTGAATCGATTATTGTAAAAAAGTTTCGTATGCTTGTCTTTATTCTTTCCATCATCTTTTTTTTCTTGCTTTCAAATTTCTCCTTTCTTGTGTTCTTCTTTCTCTCACATTCTCAGTTTTCTTCCCGCATTTGCTCTTTCTTCTGGCCGTAGCCTCCATGAATTCTTTCTTTGATCTCGTTGTTGTCTCTCCCATTTAAGTTCTCTCCTCCATTTCCTTTTTCATCGTTTGTATCATGATTGTGATTTCCTTCTTTACTCTGATGCTTCGTTGAGCGGGCACGCTCGTACTGAAATAAAGGATATGTCAATGTCTCAGAGGTTCTTCTTCTGCTTCTCGAAGGACACCGTCTCACTCCTCCATTTCTATTCCACGCTTTACCCATCTCCGCCCTGTTTCTGCATCCAAGACTCACTTCTTTGTTCCTTCCTTTTGGTCCCCTTGTCACTCCCGTAAGGGTTAGAGGGGAGACCCGAGGACATCTCTTCTTCTCTTCCTCCCACTCCCTTCTCACCCCCGCCTGCAAACAAAGTCTAGTAATAGTGGCAGTGTGAGGAATCACTCTCTTTATCGCTATGATGGTATCCTCTGATTGATTTTTTCGATTAGCATTCCCATGTTTATTTTGTATCCTTTCAAAAGGTATACAACAGATAGCTTCCCGTCGACCGTAAAAAGGTGTTTCAGAGTACTATTACGTAACACATATAAAATAAAATCCAAACTTTGCCTTCCTTCGTGAGAGCTCCCCTTTTATGCATGATGGGGATTCTTCTTCGCTACTCCCACTTTCCTTTCTCCACTAACCGACGACCATTTTTTCATAATTTGCTTCAACAATTTCTTGTAATTTCAATTCCATGCTTGAAATCTCTCAATTTAAACACTTCATTTTATGCTTCTATATCGAAGGGCACCCAAACACCTCTCACGTAAACAGAACTATCCTTCATTCCTACCATGTTTGCATAGAATCTCTTGAAGAGCTGAAAATCCTGGTGCTTTATGCTCACAAAAGAATGCCCAACCTCTTTTTTCTATTACTTCAGAAAATGGGGAAATTAATTTGCCAAAACCTCTTTCGTAGATAAATTCTTTGTCACACATCACCTTGTTCCACAATTCTTAGCTTCAATGGAAGTCTTTTTCTTCTTCAGACCTCTCTCGTAGCTCTTCCTCCTTCGTTGGTTTTTCAGCATTTACTTCTTCGTGCCATGCTCGACTGAACTTCTTCTACCGCTTCGACATTTTCGCATGATTCGCTAATCAATTTGTCGAGATTAGCCATTTCATCTTGGTTTGTCGCCATGATTGAAGGAGATCGCGAGGTATGGCTGAAAGCCTCAGGTTCTAAGGTTTCAAGACTTAAAAGATGGATGCGGAAATGGAAAGGTTGGGTTGAATTGCAGTTTAATGGAATTTTGAGTGGAACAAACGCTAGATTCAATGTGATGATTGCACTATGGGAGTCGCGACCTTAAATGTCGAAATATCTCTAAATTAATGATCTTAATGAATTTATTTTTAATCGCCGACGCCCAAATGAGAGGTTTTCAAATCCACTTTTATTGACTTTGACTATTCGTCGCAACTTCAAAATTTTTTGTTGTGACTCGAAATGTGGTCGACAGGACTTTGGTGTCGTTAACATAAAAACGTTTCTTTCCCTTCTTTCTTTATTTCACATGACTTCGCCATTATTTTGACTTTCTTTCCCACTTTTTATTTTTCACATTCAGCATTCTTGGTTGCAACTTTTGGATTAATGTTGCTACAAAACATAAACACTCAATTTCACAACAATTTCAATTTATTCACTTCCAATCAAAACAACTACAACTCAATTCATCTTCATCATGCAAAAATTTCAACAACTTCCACTATGCATCACATTCAAAATTTAAGCACCAAAACCAGATAAAAATTCCCCCAAACTTTCAATCATGCTATATCAAAGATAAATTTTAAAATCAAATCAAGAAGAAGAAGATACTCATTTCTTGGGTCTCTTCTTATGGCCGATTGAAGTTTGGCTGCAGACATGCCTCCGCACAATCTTCATTATCCTGTAAAACTAAAAAAAAAAATATTTACCTACTCTTCAATCAATAATGAATAAAATCACTAAAAGCTATTAGAAATTTAAACACATAAATTTTAAACTATAACAAGAAAAATTAAAAACAAACTGTGTGGATCGCCTACAAAGTCGCTTCAATTTTAGTCTTTAGTCGACTTTCGCTGCCATCGCTCGCTTTAATTTCCTTGTTCAAAACTAAGGTTACTCTTCCAATTGCTTTCTCCCAAGGTAGTGCTTTAATCTCTCCAATTAATAACTTTGAACTCCTCATGATTGTTGGTTCATGTCACTACTCCCAACCAGCGCTTGACACCACCGTAAATGGTCCACTCCATTCGATTTACCTTTCCGGAAAGAGTCTTAGTTCGGAGTTGAATAATAAGACCTGATCTCCCGCCTTGACTCCCTCCTCAAAATTCGCTGATCATGCCATTTTTGTTTTATCCTTGTAGATTCGGCCACTATCATAGGCTTCATTCCTCAACTCTTCCACTCATTTAATCGAGTGTACTTATCTTCCTTAGTACTTTAAAATCAAAATAAGCTTTTTGATGGCCCATAGCCTTATATATTCTAGCTCAAGAGGTAGGTGACAAGGTTTTCCAAAGACAAGCCTCGCATGGGGACATTCCAATGGAGTTTTAAAGGTCGCTCGTATGCCCGTGAGTGCATCATCAAGCTTCAAAGACCAATCTCTTATAGCTGAACTTGCGCTCTTTCCGTAATCTTTATCTTCCCGCTGAAATTTCAAACATTCCATTCGTTTTCGAGGATGATAAGCCAAGCCCATAATGTGCTCATACCATATTCAGCTTCATGAGTTTGTCAAACACCTTATTTGCAAAATGGCCCTCCATCACTAATTATAGTTCCGTGTCCCAAACCCGCGGTGAATATTTCTTTGTAAAAATCCTACAACCAGACAAGGCTATTCTTCGACAACGTCGCTTCAACCCATTTTGATACATAATCCACAACCTAGAAGTATGTATATTTCCAAATAAACCGAAAAGGCCCCATAAATCCATTCCCCATACATCAAACAATTGCACCAATTAGGATACTACAGGGCATCTCATGCCTGCCGATATTTCCCATTCTTTTCGCATCGATCACATAACTTTACCCATTCAAAAATACTCTTAAAAATAGTAGGCCAAGAAACTCGACCGAGAATTTGTGGGCTGTTTTATCTCCTGCAAATGTCCTCCAGGATGCATGACATTCTTGTAAAATCTTGCTTTACTCACTTTCCGTACACATCTCCCATAATCGTATCGCCCTTTAAACAATAATGGGTCATCCTGCATGTAGTGTACCTCACAAGCCACCCTAGCTTCTTCTCTCATGGTAGCTGAATCTGTGGCATAATTCCACAAGCTAAGAAGTTCACAATATCGCTGATACCAGTAGTGATCGAGTGACACCGGAATAACCGCTCATCCGAAATTTTTTGCTATTTCTCTTCCTTCCTCTTACACAGTGGGTTTCTCTACTCTTAAAAAGTGATCAGCTATCACATTGTCACTACCCTTCTTGTCTTTTATTTCTAAATCAAATTCCTGCAATAATAATACCCACCTGATCAATCTGGCTTTGGGTTTTCTGCCATTGGGATATTTAATCGCGTACGATCGCGTGTGTATAACAAATACGGGACCCCAAAATGTATGGTCTAAATTTCTCACATGCAAACACTATTGCCAACATCTCCTTTTCGCAGTAGAATAATTTTCGAGCTTCATTAAAGGTTTTGCTAGCATAAGAGATGGCCTTGAACATTTTTCATCTTTCATTCCAATACACTCTCCCATTGCAAATTACTGCATCACACATGATTTCAAATTCTCTGCTCCAACTGTCTTGCCATGATGGGAGCTTCAACTAGTCTAGATTTGATTAAAGCTTTCCCAGGATTCATCAAAATAGAACTTAGCATCTTTCCCAAAGAATCCGCATAGTGGTCTAGCACTTTAAGAAATCTCGATAAACTCTATAAAACCAGCATGTCCTAAGAAACTTTAATTCCTCGACCAGAAGTGGTGGTAATGATTTCTTATAATCGAGACTTTCGCTTAGTCTACCTCAAGTCCCGGTCGTTGTAAATCATGTGCCCCAAGACAATTCCTTCAGAACCATAAATGGCATTTTCCCAATTCGTAGCTAGATTCTTGTCTTCAGACCTTTCAAGTAATGTCCCTGTGTTATGTGCATTGTTCAAAACTGATCCATACACAAATCATCCATGAAGATCTCCATAACTTCTTCGCTAGATCAAAATATAGACATCATGCATCTGAAGGTACCGTGGAGCATTACACAAAACCACATGGCATTCTCCTAAAAGCAAAGTACCAAATGGGCATGTAAAGTAGCTTCCCGATCTTCAGTAATAGCAATTTGTTATATCCGCAGTATTCATCAAGAAAACAAAATGAGGGTGTCCCCGCTTAACTTATCAAGATCTCGATCAATGAAAGGCGTGGGAAAATGATCCTTTCTAACAGAGTATTCACTCAGAATAATACACACACCTCCATCCCGTCGCGCCTGTAAGAACGCTCATTCTTTTCATTTCGATCACAAGGAATCCACCTTTCGGGAACCACATGCACCGGGTTTACCCAAGAACTATCCGATATAGCATATATAAAACCCGCATTTAACCATTTCGTAACTTCTTTTCGACAACTTATTTCATCATCGGGTTCGTTCTCCTTTTGATGCTCACAGACGCTTTTGCTTTATCATCCAAATATTGTGCATACAAATGGAGGGGCTGATACCCTTCGTGATCTTCAATCGACCACGCAATCAGGCTTTCCTTTGTATTTTCTCGTAATTACTAAAGAACTCGTCACCTTCACCAATGCAATGGATATGATAACCGGTTTTCTTTTCTCTCGGGTTCTAAAACTCATATTTCAAATGACTGGGCAATTCTTTCAATGTTAGCCCTTCTGCACTAGTTTCTTGCTCATGAGTTTGCTGTTTCTGGCTGCTTACTTGTTAAACAAATTTGAAGGCAGTACTTCACAATCAAGACTCTCAAGATACTGAAAATTCATCTCAATTTCATTGATAGAGTGTTGAAGGATACAATCAGAATTCAATTCAACATCGAGAAGGCTATTGTTTCCTACAGCCATACAACTGTCTGCATCTACATCAGGATGTTCCAGACTCCTATTAATATTAAAATGCACTGCTTCATTTCCAACCCTGAGTGTCGCTCTCACCTTTCGCATCTATCAAGGCGCCCAGCTTACAGCACTTCAAAGAACAGCGAACTCGTATCTTCCTCCATCCGCATGATAACAAAATCCATCAAAAGATGAATTTCAACCTCGGCTAAGTACATTCAAGAATGCCTTCGGTTGTGCCATTTGATTCATCGTACCACTCGCAATGTAATTGCTGCCAAGTCTCCCTAAATTACGCCCTCGCACAACCGATAGAGGCACTTCAAATTTATACTAGCACCCGTAATCACATAAAGCTTTCTCAATTCATATTTCTATGAATGTGAGAATGGTGAACCGCTGTGGTCTTTCATCTACTGAGCTACTGATAATGGCATCATAGAGCAGTACCAAGTTCACTATTCCCACCTTAGCTATCTTCTCCTTTTCGTCAAGATTCCTTCGTAAATTTTGCATAAAGAGGCATTTGACTTATTACCTCTGCAAATGGGATATTTATTTCTATCTTCTTGAAAATGTCCAAGAATTTAGAAAATTGTTCTTCTCTTCTTGACTTCTGAAGTCTCTGTGGAAATGGCACTAAAGGTGTATAAGCTGGTACTCCTTCCTTCTTTTTCTGGTCATTACTCCTTTCTGCCAGTTCAACTGGGCCGGTTCTTCTCTCCTCTTCTTTTTCGCCTCTTCTTTTTCGACTCGCCTCTTCTTCCTTTCTATCCTTCTCGTTGTTGCTCAAATCCTTCCCACTTCTACCACCGCTATGCAATCTAGCTCTTCCTGAGTATCACTGTGGAATGTACCCTTGTTCGATTGGCATATCTGGTACAACAAGCTCTATCACAGTCTCCAAATTTTTAGCGAGGCACTCCAAGCATTCTTCCTCAAACATTTCCGAAAGCATCGACTCTGAAAGCTCAAGTGTCGATAGTTTCGCTCATGGAATCAGAATAGCCTCTGTCATTCCCCCCATGAACTCGGCAAAGATTTGTTCTTCAAATGGTTGAGTCCTCCTCCGAATTCTCGATATCTACTTCGTTTCACCTCTTTGTCGCCGCCGCTGGAACCTTAGCCACGCCGACATCCTTACGAGGATCTCGTCCATGCCCCGCCTTGTAATGCCCCCCCTCCACCATACGAGAAATTTTTGGGCCGTTCCTCAAATACTGGTCAGCAGTGTGGGCGTGTTAGGATTTGGCTTAAATGATAACTTGGCCTGCTCACGTACTTAACCTCTCAAGACCATAAGAATCTTTCTTATGTTGGCACATCGCACTCTCTTCTCATAAGTTCTCTTTCCACGCCTCCCATTTCATGAGCAATGTGCATCTTTCTCTCTTTGTCATCCATCCTACGATTTCAAGATCCAACTTCGCTTCTCCATGGCTGTCATCTTGCTCACCTCCACATGACCCTTTTCCTCATATTTCCTCTTGAAAACTCGGGATGGAGCTTTATATTGCATTTTGCCGTGTCTTCTATCGATCTCTCGCTCTCTTCAAGACTCTTTTACGCTTGAATGTCTACGCGATGAAGCATCGATAATGCCCTGGGATGTATCATTTAAAGCATGATACACTATGTCCATCCGGGTCCTAAATCATACCATGCATCGGGGCATCTTCAAGAACCTCAATCTTTCCCTAAGCTACATATGCATTCTCATCTTCCTCAGTTGAATACTATTATCTCCTTTCTTCTCTCTGAAGTGAGAGATGGGGGAAAGAATCTGCCTAAGTAGGCTTCTACCAACTCTTCCCAAGTATCAACCGAACCATATAGTAATGATTCATACCATGTGGCTGCTATATCTCTCAAATAAAATGGAAAGAGATGCAACTTTATCACCTCTGGTCTCACACCGTTCGGGCCATCGATTCAAGCATCCCGGGTGAAATCTTCCTGTGCTCGCTCGGGTCTTCTCATGATGACTAGTAAACTGATATCACGAACCATTGTAATCAAGGCTGACTTAGTTCAAAATTGCTTGCATCCACAGAGGTTATCAGTTCGATTGCGTATCACTCTTCCCGAATATCAGCCTGCAAACCCTCCATCAGGTCGCAAATGGAGGCCTTCCCGCTTGTTGTCCTCTGCTCCTCCTGTCCCATTATGTCTCTCATCCTAGGCCATAGCCAAGTCGCTTCTTTTGTCTTTCTTAAGCTCTGAAAGTTCTCTCCCAATTTTAGTGTCTCGCTGGAATCAGTCAAATTCCTGCTTCCTATGCATTATAGGTTCTCCTCAAAATCAAAAAACAAACACACTGATTAATAGGATTAGTCTAATCCAAACAAAAATATTTTCAACAAGGCTTGTTAAAGATTAGCGCCTATGTAGCCACCGCTTGCAAAACTATTTTTGTTCTTTCTTAAAAGGTCCAAATTAGTATTTCCTTTTGTCGAATATTGATCTATTTAATTTTCAATCCACTTCTGCAAGAATCCAGCGCCATAAAAACTTGTTTGCCTTTTCTATATGTGATTAAAACCCTCAAATTAACATAGCTACGGAGAGCTCACACTTCTCGCAGATCCATGTTACTTTTGGATAAATGTGTTTTGATAAAAATAATTTTCTCTTAATATTCATGATTTAAATGTAAAAGGGTTCAGCCATGACAATGCAAGGCATTGTGTCATACAAGTAGTAACCGAATGTAAGTCCGTATCACCCCATAGAGATCGATAGCTAATTATTGCATTAACTACCCCAACTACTAAAATTCCATAGCCATTTGGACTCAAAACTCATAATGAAGGTTTTATCTACACGACACAAATTAAAAATCCTATACTATTGAATATGTTCAAACTAAACTAAAACAAAAGTAAATAAATGAAAATAAATTGTATATAAAAGAATGGATTGAATCGGGCTCGTGAGAAACTTAAACTATCAATGAAATACAATGGAACTGGCCAATTCCAAAGACTAAACCTATCGCTTCGTTTCTATGTATGATCTGATTTTGTCCAAGATTTCCTTAATTATTGAATTGGATCTCTCCATATTCGTCGATTGGATATCCTTGCTTCCTTCGAAGACAAGATCAAACTAGCTACCGTATTCCAAACTCTCTTGCAAGATCCGGGGTATTTTTCTTCAATACCACACCCATTTCGTTGGACAGCCAGAACTTTGCTTTACCTTTCCTCAGATTTTCGCAAAGTTTCTACTACTTCTAATTGGTGGCTCAACCTCCGCATCTAAGGGGTTTATCCCTTCCTCGATTAGATCTAAGCTAACACTGGATCGAACTTACCTATAGATTAAGGTGAACTTTCCGATTATTTATATTGTTAAATACACCCCTCCAACTTCAATTATGAGCGAATGGATTTATCAAAATGAACTTTCGTGAGCTCGCCAGTCATTAATGGTAGTCGAATAACATACCTTAAAAGAATGCTCTCAACTCGTGAATCTCCGTCTCTCGTGTCGTAGGGCATCCCGATATCGAAAGTAAGATACATTCCTCAACTGGTATTAGGTATTACTATTGGGAACTTATCCATTCAAAATGACAAATCGATTAAGTAAAATCAACCCAAATTAATTCTCCATAATTGTGCGTGAAAGATCAGAATTAAATGTAAATCAAACTAAAGAAGTCGCTGCCTTGACACGCATCGCGAATTAAGAAATGGAGCAATCGATCACGCTATCAATCATTGTAATTGCAATAAAACTGGAGAAAAATGAATTCCGTAAATTGCCTAGATTTATAAATTTTCAGCAAGTACTTAAGAAAATAATAGAACTAAAGATCCAAATTTCATTTCCTTTCTCCTCGCATTACCAAGATATTCAAACAAAAATAAAAATAAATTTTAATTCAAAATATACACCGAAGTTCCTCTTATTCTCCCTTTTCCGGTAGTGAAGACTCGAAACTTACTTTACTCTTCTTCAGCTTTCTATTTTATATCGCAAAGAATCGGGCCGAACTCCCAAAAATGCCCAGTGGAATCTAAAGAAAAGCCTTACCATCAGCCCCATGTTGCGAATTGTTGATGTCGCTGACATGGACTCGTCTTGATTTGCCGCGATCGGGCCGCGACTTCTTTCTTAAGTTGCAACCCGCTTGTCTTGCAATTGCCTTAATCGCGGTCGCGACATCGCCAGGGTCGCCACTTTGCTCATCATTCCTTCGTTGATGTCGCGACCAGCTACATGTTGCGACATCATTAGCCTTCCTATTCTTCCGCTTTTGAGTCATGGCACGCTTTAGGTTACGACCACTTTGCCGCTTGTGATGACTTCATGTGATGACTTTGATTCCTTGGTCGCAATCGTGTCGGGTAGCCTTCTTGCTTTCATATCTTTCAATTTTATGTCGCGGACTCCTACGGTGATGTCATGACATCATTTGCTTTTCATTTCTTTCTTTCCCTCGGGTCAGTAACCCAAACTTACATCGCAACCAATTTCCTCCTTCTCACCTATATTTCCAGTCGCGACTGGCCACACGCTATATTGATCAATTTTTCCCGCCGTTTTCTTTAGTCGTATGATCTTAATGAGCGGTCATGATATCATTTCGGATCCTTGATTTGTGTAAAGGTCGCAGCCCGGCCTCGCAAGTGCTTCTATTTGGCTGTGTGTTACACTCCTTCCAAACTCTATTCGCTGCACCTAAATCTTCGTTTCGTATGTCGCAACATCGTAATGATGTCATCGACCGAATGGAGCCTTTATTTAAAACCGGTCAGCAACCCATTTCTTTGCAAAAACCTCTCAGGGCTTCATAGACCTGGATCCCTCAGAGCGACCGAGTGGTGTCGCACATCATTTCTGGTGTCGCGACATCAAAGGATGTCGCGATTACAATTCTTCCTTGATTATTTCTTTTAGTCTCGACCACGTTTTCTTTGTCGCAACCTCCTTCTTCAAGTCACGACTTCACTTGTTCAAGTTTTCTACTTCTTCTTCAGAGCCAAATCTGTTGATGTCGTGACTTCAATTTATCGGCAATTGAGCATTCCTCATTGACTTAAATTCTCTTCGCCAGACTCCTTACTCAGGCTGGCACCGCTCTTCCGATTTTGTTAAGATTTGAGTTTCTTGTATTTTCCCCGCAAAATAAAAATTCAAAGTTAATTATCCACTTTCTGCAATTAAATCACATTTATCTCGTGAACATACTCAGAAAATGGATTAAAATCTAATGAGTTTTTTCGACTCATCGCCTCACTTACATAATTTTGGTCGAGAGTTGGGGGACCACTTCGATGAGCTGAGGCAGATGAAACCACCACATAGACCATGAAGTCAGGACGTGGTGTTGAATATCAGAAAGTGTCTATGTGAGACCTGTCAGACGGTCGCGCCCGCCACGCGGAAGGAGTACACCAAGCATGCTATTATGCTTCAGAGTTTACACTAGGGACTTTAGACATATTGACATGCCTAATTGTACGAGGTTTCGATACAAGTCCACAATTGTGGTCCTATTGTGCCTTTTTTTTTTTACTTGGCCTTTTTCCCTATTTATTACACTATTAGTGGGATGCTTTTGGTTGAATCGAAATGGCTTAAAATTTTGGTTTTCTTTAATCAGTAAAAAAAACAAACAAACATCACCTAAGAGCAAAACTATATTTTCACTACAAGGAAAAAGTTAATTAATAACACGTTTAATGCAGTTACAATGACACTTCCCTAAAGTGTCATAACTTCAATCGTCATTTGTATATTCTTTACACACAATGACACTTATTTCTAGCATCATCTTTGTGAAGCAAAACTATGACATTCAATTAAAACGTCATTTTCTACTCATAATATTTCAATCTAAGAACTTAACTATGACACTTATTTGAGTGTCATTGATTTTTATATGTTTTTGTTTTAGAATCATGACACTCATTACAAGTGTCATCATTCTTATCACATTAATCTTATCGCACACTCTATTTGTTATAAATCCTAATATAACAATATAATTATTGAAAATGTACATAATATGAAAGTAATATAGAGGAGAAAAAATATCAAAGCCATATGGATAAAGTTGTTGTAAAACTATCGATATATACATTGATCCAAAATTACAACAAATATTTCCAACAAGTTTCATAGATTCAAAGGGTAGGAGTACAAAATGTTCTTTAATTTGTTGGTACTGGAGGACCTTTCTATGAGAGAGTGTTAAGCCCATCAAAATCACCACATGAGTTCATCCGTTCTGTTCAATATAAGAATTAAGTTTTATATATAGAAAACCAAGCAAAAAACTTTGTAGAGTACCAGCTTTACACAAGACATATCGATTTATTATTTTTGATGAGTGCAGTGTTGTAATTTTCAATTATTCAATAAACATTGAATTGAAATTAGAATAATACCTTGTCGAAAAAGAACTCCTAATGATAACTTTGTAGATACAGTGGCCTGATGGAAACTAACTTTGCAGAAAAAAAAGAGAATGACATAAAACAAAAAGGTTGACACAACATTATGTACATTCTTAATATCTGAAAAATAACAAAATACTTCACAATAGCAAGAATTATAGGATATATAACCATATACTTTGGTATAACTTTCTAAACTAAAAATAAGTAAAGTATTAAAGCCTAAACAAAGAGAAATTCAATTTATTTTAGAAGGTTTCAATTTAAGCTACAATAATTGCATGAAAAAAGGTTAATTACTTTAAAAGGAAAAAAAAATAGATTCGCAATATCCTAAGTAATAAATTGGATGGTGTGTGGGCGTGTGTGTGTAATTTAGTCTATCTGTTCTTATACTTCTAAGTTTAGCAACCAAAATCATAAGAAAGTAGTAGTATCCGGTTTTCAAAGAAGCTAAGATTTTCAATTGTTTGCAATATATTAGGAATTAGAGTTGACTAGATCCAAATGGTCGAGCGTTCGGTTCAGCATGTCAAAGCAGGAGTTAAATGATATGTCTACTTTTATTCACTCCCATTTTGGATAGTCTAGCCCCTCGTAGACCACGAGCCAAATTGGATTGGACGGTAAAAAATTAAAAATAATAATAAATAACGCTTTTATAAATTTTATATATTGTAACATAAAATTTTCTTTGAAATACTTAGAATTTATTCTTATGTTCTTAAAGATTATATAAAATAAATTATTTTAGATTATATTTATAAGTGTTTTTATTTTCTTTTTTTTTCATAATATTTTTATTAAAACTAATTATTTAATAACTAATATTCTTTTTCTATAAATAGCTAATTTATATTTCTTATAATGAAAAAAATAATATCTTTAACAATTAGAAAATATTATGTAATCATTAAAAAAGTTAAAATAAAAAGCAGTCACCCAGTAGCTCAAGCGGACCCATGAGCCCAAGCCCTAATGGGTTATGGGCCTATTTGGGTCGGGCCAATAAGACGTAGTTCTATTTGGGATTTAGGGGTACGTACGCATGCATGTACGTACCACGTAAATACCTTGTTCTTACAATAAAGCATATAAATAACTAATCACGAGATTTAAAAACTTTATTCAAGCGGTATATCTGTGGGAGTTAGGGAAACATGAATACGATAAACCGGCCAAAATTTTAGTTAATTATGTTTAGTAGTTTTAATTATATCGATGTAACGCTCTCTCAATGCAAACCCTGGAATTATGAATGTGATTGCATGTGGGATAGGCAATGCTCTGAAAAGTCAAATGCCATTTTACATTATATGTTCTTAAGCATCACCCCAGATCCCAGTTAAGCTAAAATGGAATGCACCTAGGACTTTCGTTATTTTTATAGACAACCTTCTCTCACAATCTTTTTCAATAAAAATTTAATTTATATCATCTGATATGGACATTTTTCTTAAATCATGGAGGTACCTTTCTTTTCAATTGGGGTAGGTTAGATATCCTTTGTGCAATCTTTGACTTACTAGCAATCGAAAGCTATCTTTAACACAGAAAGTTAAAAGCGTAGATGAGAAAATGAAGAGCCATCAATGTTGGTTTTATTTAACCACGATAACTTTGAACACATATGAGTGATGAAAGCGTTGGGCAATCATCACAACCAGAGAGTTAGAGACAACCAGTGAAACATAACAAAAGGAGAACTCCCACAATTAGCATCTCTAAAATTGAAATTTTTTAATGTATCTAGAGAGATAGAGATAGACTTGAAAAGTCTAAGACTTAGTTGGAACCTAAAAAGCATTAGGAAAGAAAAAAATAAGGAAATTAATTTTTCTCATCTTTTGGTTTACCGCGAAAACATAAGAAAATCAAATGTAATAAAATTATTGATGATCAAAATTTTTATATATTTTTAAAATTTCTTAGTCATATATAATACTGAGAAAAAAATGAGTAAGTTTGAACAAACATATAGTATTAATTTATTAAGTTAAATATATTTTTATTTTCTCATAATTTTATTTCCCTCATATAGTGGATTCAAGCATGTCTCTTATGCAATAAAAAAGCCAAATACAACCTTGAAAATATATAGATTTGGTTCATGACAAATTAAGGAATAAAGAACTTACTCAACAAGAAAAATCCCGGCATCACTCGAAAGGCATTTTACACTGGGCATTTTGATGCAAGTTGGGACACGTGATGGATGATCTAAGTTTAGAGTAAGTTAAAATAGGTTTGGGGGTAGTTTTTCTTAGGCCAAAATAGGTTATGGACAGAATTTTGGAGATTTTAAGGTCAAGAAAATTCGAATTTATGGTATATAAGGGGAAAAAAGGGTATTTAGGAAGGTTTTAGTAGTATGGAACAAGATTTGGAAAGTTTTGGGTTGCGGTTGAAAAATTGGTTATGGAAAGTTTAGAAAAGATGAGATGGTGAGAAGAGTAGAGTTTGCACAAGGTGGTTATAGGTTTAATGAAGCGATCACACAAGATAGATGATGGGTGAAGGCGCCCCGCGTCAGTATGGACGGGTTGATTGATAAGTGGGAGCGGAGCTTCGCCACGCCAGGAATCCGCTAGGTATGAGAAGCCACGAACTAGTCCCAGGGAATCCACGAGATAAGAGAACAAGAGAGAACTCTTAAAGAAATGCGAAAATATTATTAGAAACTTGTTGATTCTCAAAAGACTACATTAGAGGGGTATATATATAGCCCCATACTTTCTAAATCAAAAAAGCAACTTCTACTTTAACTAGGAAAAGAAACTTTCTAAATTACAAAGAACAACTTCTACTTTAACTAGGAAAAGAAACTTTACAAATTAATAAACTCCTAAAAGAAAACTTTCTAAAATGATAAAGCAAATCTTCCTAAAAATAAATAAAGCAAACTTTCTAAAATAAATAAAGCAAACTTTAGTAAAATAAATAAAGAAAACTTTCTAAAATAAATAAGCAAATCTTAGTAAAATAAATAAAACGAACTTTCTAAAATTGTATAGCGGCTCCACGGCCCGAGGGGTTTGTCAGTCTGACCACGTTTTTTGCCTTCCCAGGCCCGAATGAGGTCAAGGAGTTTCGCATGTATTGATACGTCTTGACCTCCACAATCCAATTCTTCAATAGTAGAACAGAATTCCCAATGTTTGGTGTGTTTATAGATGCTCCTGCATCACATTTTGTGGTAGAAAGCTGGTAAAATTGTCACAATGCAAAAAAGATGCTAGACCTCCAGCAAAGCAACCTTAAAGTAAAGCCTGGAGAGAGATTCAATTAATATTCTAGCAAATATAGCTAATGTGTTACTTCTAGGCTAAGTAATCTACCAATGACAATAATAAATAGAATTCTCATAATGAAAACTATACCTCCAGTAGCTCACTTTTGATGAAAAAAATGCCTTGTTTGAAATTTCAATAATTGGTATTAGTGGTCAAAGATAGGGTTTTTTTAGATTTTATTGTTTAGGGAAAACAATGCAAATCTTATGCCAGTTTTAGGAAAATACGATTTTTCCTATGACCTTGAAGCATGTGATTTAGTCTACAAGTCATTTTATAGGTAAATAATACTCTTTGAAATATGAAACCTCTAAATAGCATGGTGATAGCCCTCAAGGTAGGACACATTGCTCTGGTTGAGGTGCTGAAGACTATTCTATTAGGTTGCTATGTCAGATTTGTGGACAAAATGTCCACTTTACATTCGAGTGCTTTCATAGATTTGATCTCAGCTACAGTAATAGTCAATACTATACTAGTAGCTACAACAACAATCAGTCTTACACTAATACACCTGCTCCTTCATCCTTCATGGAGCCCTTTCAATAATCAGAAGATCACTTTTTCATCTCTGGTCAGGCTCACATTGCTATACAAAACACTACATATGATGACGTTGGTACATTGACAGTGGGTCTTTATATCACACTTCAAATGCTACTACTAGAGACTCTAAAGCAAACTACCTTAGTCCTAATAAACTCATTGTTGTGATGACTCTACTACACCTGTTACTCCATAGGTAACTCATGCGTGTTGCTTCTTGACCTCTACACCTCAAAAACATTTTTTTAGTTCCATATCTTAAGAAAAATCATATCAGCATTTCTCATTTTACTTCCCATAACAATGTACTTGTGGAATTTGATGCCTTGGGTTTCTATGTTAAGGACAAAGTCACCAAGGACCTATTGGTTCAGGCCATTGCCAAAATTTGGATCCAATATTTGGTTTCAACAAAACAGTCTAATTTGACAAGAGATTGTTCGAAACATTTGAAGGCAGGCTTAGAGCTCATATTCAATAAGTAGAACTCACTATTATCAACAACATAATATGGTGATATGAGGCATGTGTAAGGACAATAACTCGTATGGACCTGGGCTTGTCTGGGACTCAACTCTTGTGAAGCCTGGCTCTTTGGTTTTCATCTAAATACGAGGCATGGTTAGCCCTTTGTCTTGCCATCGGCATGCGTTGCACTCTTGCTGTTTTTGGGGGCCCTTTGCCCTCTGCCCGACTCAATCTTTTGTTTCACGACCTCTCTTTGGAGGAATTCTAGCAGACTTTCCACTCTTTGATGGGTTGGTGGGCTTATTTCCTCCATTGCTTAGGTTTTCTTGTGAGCAAAGGAAAGTAAAGGACAAAAGATGTCAAATTCAATGAAGATGGAAGGAGACAATCTTTGAGACAGTGCACGGGCGGCTTATATATAGGTGGGTGAACATGCAAATGAATAGGTCATAACATAGTTTTTTTCAGAAGTGTGTCATGTTGAAGATTTTTCGATTCTAGATAGATTATTGTCCGATAATTTTTGGCGGATTTAGGCCAATCATCCACAAGTGGAACTTGTTGAACTGCCACTATATATTTCTCAGTCTTCTATGCTCCCCCTCTTTAAGGAACTTTATTCTAACGGGACACATTCCTCTTTTAAGATATATAGAAGTCTTTCAAAGGTTGCATCAAAACAAAGCTGAATGATGACCAAATTGATGAAAACAAGGCAAACAAGTAAAACTTTGAACAATCTAAACTAATCGTAAAGAATTCGAGTAACTTTACGATTTTGGAAGCTGTCGAGTTTTATGATCATTTGGATAAGTAGGCATGATTTTGGCATTTATTTTCAAAACTTCCTGCAAGTTCTTTAAAGACTAGTCACTTTAGACCCTTGGTGTGGTAAAATGGCCATGAGCCCACAAGAAAGTCTCACGTTGAGACACTCATGAGCTATGCTCCTGCCTTTTTGAAATACTTGATATCAGTTTTGGTGCCTTCCATTATCAGCAAATTAATGGCTTAAAGATTTGAAAAGATTCAAGTTCGGTCAAGATCAACGTTCTTCGATTCTTTTTCATAACAGATTAATAAGTCACACATGAAATGGGAGGCAGAGCTATTTGAAAACTAAGCTAAAACTCAACTCCAAGACCACTTGAAATATGAAAAAAAAAAAAATCAACAAATGAAATCTAAGAAGAAAAAGTCCACATAACGTTAAAAAAGCATTAAATCCACGAATAAGGTCATCATGAATCGAACAAAATTTATTTTCTAAATTAAGGGCACTTCCCAAATTAGCATTCATAATTTGCAGAAAACCAAGAAACCCACAACAATTTTCTAAAAAAAAAATCAAGAATATAATCCTTCTGAGCTTCAAAGATTTTAAAAATCACCTGTATTGCTTAAAATCGAAGAAAAGTTGAAAAGCTCCAAACTTTCTCTTGAATCTTGCTTTCTCCTCCTCTAAAATCCTCAATAGGTTTTCTTGAAGATGAGAATCACGTGGCATAAAAGATCCAATCTTTTCTCACCCAAACTTACCCTCTTATATTGAGCAGTAGCGGCTTTTTCCTTAGTTGATGACCTTATGTACATCATGACATGAAAACCCTAGATTTCTTCTCCTCATATTCTAAGTTGCTTCTTCTCCAAAATACACTCCATGAACGACCAAAAAGTAAATTATGGTTTTTTTTCCTTTGTTGATGACCTTCTCTACATCATCAGCATGAATACCCTAGATTTCTTCTCCTCATATTCTGAGTTACATGTTCTCCAAAATACACTCCATGGAAGGGTTAATGGGTATCGAGGGTAGGGTTTGAGAGTATCACTTAAGTTTTTCTTTTTTCATTTTTTTATAAAAAGAGAGTCATTTTTTTTTAATCGAGAAAGAGAGTATCCCTTAAGAATAGGTTATGACACTTTTTACAAAATTCTTAGTATTACTTCAATGACATTCTAAAAGTGCCATGGTTCAGGTTATGAATTATTCACATTACTTAAAGCTAACTACACATAACACTTTTAACTATGACACTTTTAATAAGCGTCATACACATTTAAAAATCACATAAGACAATGGAGTTTTAAATTAAGCGTCATTGGCCCTTAAATTTTATCCAAACAATGACATTTTTTGAAAAGCGTCATAAGATGGTGTCATAAACTTAAATTTTTGTAGTAGTGTTTATTCCAAAAAGCAAGTTCAAATACTTGGGGCTTGTTTGTTTACTGTTTTTTAAAACTATTTTTTATTCTCAAAAAGAATGAAAACAAGAAAAATAGGGAAAACATGTTTGGTTTTGAGATTATTTTTTTCTGAAAAATATAAAAAACACTAAATTTAAAGAACAAGTGGGTTTCAGAAAACATGTGTATTCTTTATGTTTTTCAAAAGCGATCTCAGCAGTTTCAAAATAGGAATCAAATACAGGTCCTTGATTCTCATTTTTTTCAAAAAAAATACATAATATATATATATATATATATATATATATATATATATATATATATATCTCTTCTCTACCATATATATATATATATATATATATATATATGTGAATTTCAAAGAACAAGAAGTAAATTGTGACAGCATCATCATCATTATAAAACACTTAAAGAACATTTTTCAAAAAACAAAGCCTAAACAAGCCCTAATTCTCGAACACCCGCTTTTTTGTTGATTTTTTTTTTTTATTTCATAACTAAAATCAAAGGACATTCATCCATCTAGAGAGGTTGGAATAAAACATAGCATTAATTACATTTTTCCTTATTTCCTTCGTAGAACAATTGAACTGTGGATTATCTTCATCACTACGCGAACTCTTGCTTCTACGATGAATCAGCCCTTCATCTCCTCCACAGCTTTCCATTTCAAAACTCCATACCAAATTGTACAAAATATTCAGCGTAATGCTAATCCATACCCTGGACATTTCCTCCTCCCTGCTCCAAATGTCATCATCTTAATCTCCTTGCTTCTCGTTATATCGATATCAATCACTTCTTGACCTCCATTTCCATTCTTGTTCAAGAACCTTTCTGGCTTGAACTCCATTGGATCTTCATGTGGAGTTCGATTCATCTGGGAAATCATAGAGTGTAGAACCCTTCTTGGGATGACATAACCAGGGCTATCTTGTGTGTTGTGAGGGGCGGCTGAGTAATAACCCAGGGTGGATGCCGCTGGAGACCTTCCAAGATCATCGCCTTCAAGTATGGCATCTTTTGCAATTCTTCCTCCTCCACCTCTTCCTTCCCTTCCCTTCCCCCATAACATGTTTAATCTCCTGGAAAAGCTTGGCTTGAATTTGGGGTTTCTTCACCAGGTTCGCCATGATCCCATTGTAACCTGATGGATGTTGTGTCGATCCGTCACAAGACTCCAGAGCACAAACTCACGAATCTCCCCTTCATCACCTTCTGTTCTCTTCGGAAGGTGCGAGATCAATGAAGTATCGACATAAGATAACACATAGTTGTTCGTTTCTTGATGCTACTTGCTCTGCGTTTGTTTATTACTACCTTACTTGTAGGCGGTAGAAGCGTCATTGTGGTTCTTGCGAAGCTGGTATAACTCATTCCAACGATTCCGGAACAAAACCTTTCCCACCTTTAGCCAGAAGTTTAATATAGCGACGCGAGGAAAACTCAATAGAACTTTTTCTTTAGATAGTCTAAATGCCCAAAGGCATGACTCTGAAACGTCGGAAACTAGCAGAGATAGTAGCAGCAAATAGGGCAAGAACAAAGATGAAGATCTTGGACGTAAAGTTAAAGGACCGGTGGTATACCTGTAAAACGAGCACCAGTTTGGAGAAAACAAAATCAACTAAGATGAAGGTAGATATTCCAAGTTGAAGAAGAAGGTGGAGATTGAAAAAGTGTACATTTGTATTTATAGGCAAAATCTGGTTTGAGTTTCAAGGGTTTATTCACTCGTAGGGGGTCAAATCCATCTATTTGCACTGAAACCAAGCTTTCGACCCATTTCTTGGGCACATGAGGACTCCCCTCTTCTCAAATCATGTACAACCTTATAATTGAATTTTAATATATAAACTCATGACAAAGACTCTTTGTCTTTTTTCCATATGGAACAATACCTTTTGTTTTGAAAAACTATTGTTTACAACACTCAATCGCTTGAATCTGCTTCTCCTCAAGCTTATCCCCAAAACACATGAGAACCAGCAAGCAAAACATTGCATACCAAAACTGATAGGGCATGCAAAACATTGCCTCACCTGAGCCGTCTCGAAGCCGAGAAGTCAAAATCTCCAAAACCCCGGCTCACGCGATGGCTTCGGTAAGTGAAGAGATTGGAGGGTCTCGATAGTGAGGTTGCGGCGGGTAAACCGATTCGAACCTAAAAGGCGAGCTGATGTTATGCGGTCTGACTGTAATAATTTCGTCGGCGGGGGCTGGCGATCGACGAACAAACGCCCGTTTTGGACGGGCTGGTAAGCGGGGAGTTGGAGGAGGCAGTGGCTGTGTGAGTAGATTCGGAGGAGTGGTTTGACTCTAGAATGATTTAAGCTGACCATAGCGACCTCCTATAAAGGCAGTTTTCGGTCTGGAGGGAGGTGAGTTCGGATTGATGAAATCATTAAGAGATTTCGATAAGTTGCTATCTGAGAGGAGATGACGATGGTGAAATCCTTGTCTCCATTCTTGTTCTGAGAATATGGAAGGAGAAGAGAAGATGGCGAAAAAGCCATCTCAAGTATAAATATATATATATATATATATATATATATATATATATATATATATATATATATATATATATATATATATATATATATTCGGATAAAAGATATGAAATAATGCAATATTAGTGAATCTAATCTATCTTGTTTTTTTTTTTTGTTAAAAAATAACCCATTTTGGACAAAAACGACCCTATTTACATTATTATGTCTTAAAAAAAGATGTTTACTTTTTCAAGAAAACAAGAAGGGTATTTTTGTCAAAATCATGCCAAAATTTGATAAAGAGTCGAATTTCCGAAATTGGGTTTTCAAAAGGTAATATATATCGGTGATTTTATTAAATGACCTTTGGAAAATCAAAACTTTGAAATCTGAGTCTATTAAATTTTGGCATGATTTGATAAAAATATTTTCTTTATTATCTTGTAAAAATAATTCATTATTTATGAGATAATATAAATACATGAAATAGAGAATGATATTTTTGTCCAAAATAAGTTATTTTTTCAAGAAAAAACATAAGGTTAGATTTATAAATTTATGAATATTTGAAGTTCTCTAGATCTCTTGATTTTGTGTTTTTGTGTTTTCTATGTTTTTCTGGACTGTAAAAAGGTTGGGAACCAAAAACTTATTTTCCTTGTTTTCGAAAATAGAAAACGGTTTTAAAAATAGAAACCAAATAGGTCCTAACTGTTTAATAATGATGATGTTGCTGTAATTTATTCCTTGTCCTAAGTTTTTTTGAAAACACAGAGAACACATAACACCACTTTGGTGTTCTTTGAATCTCTTGATTTAGTGTTTTTAGTGTTTTTTGTGTTTTCTATGTTTTTGTGAACAATAAAAAGTTGTGAACCAAAAACTTGTTTTCCTTGTTTTCGAGAACAAAAAATGGTTTTCAAAAACATAAACCAAACAGGTCCTAAGTGTTTTATAATGATGATGCTACCACAATTTACTCCTTGTCCTAAGTGTTTTTGAAAACACAGAGAACACATAACACCACTTTGATGTTCTCTAAATCTCTTGATTTAGTGTTTTTTGTGTTTTCTATGTTTTTCTAAACAGTAAAAAAGTTGTGAACCAAAAACTTGTTTTCTTTGTTTTCGAAAACAAAAAACGGTTTTAAAAACATATACCAAACAGGTCCTAAGTGTTTTATAATGATGATGATGTTGTTGAAATCTATTCCTTGTCCAAAGTTTTTTTGAAACCACAGAGAACACATAACACCACTTTGGTGTTCTCTGAATCTCTTGATTTAGTGTTTTTGTGTTTTCTATGTTTTTCTGAACAGTAAAAAGTTGTGAACCAAAAATTTGTTTTCCTTGTTTTCAAGAACAGAAAACAGTTTTCAAAAACATAAACCAAACAGGTCCTAAGTGTTTTATAATGATGATGCTCACAGCAATTTCTTGCTTGTCTAAAATTAATTTTTTAGAAAACACAAGAACACATAACACCACTTTGCCCGAGTTTATACGAATCTCTTGAGTTTAGTGTTTTTTGTGTTTTCTGTATTTTATTAACGATGAGATTGTGAACCAAAAACTTGTTTTCCCTGTTTTCCTTATTTTCAAAAATAGAAAACGGTTTTTAAAAACAGAAACTAAACAGGTCCTAAGTGTTTTATAATGATGATGTTGCAGTGTTTTATAATGATGATGTTGCTGTAATTTATTCCTTGTCCTAAGTTTTTTTGAAAACACAGAGAACACATAACACCGCTTTGGTGTTCTTTGAATCTCTTGATTTTGTGTTTCTTTGTGTTTTCTATGTTTTTGAACAGTAAAAAGCGATGAACCAAAAACTTGTTTTCCCTGTTTTCGAGAATAGAAAACGGTTTTGAAAAACATAAATCAAACAGGTCCTAAGTGTTTTATAATGATGATGCTGCTACAATTTAGTCCTTGTCCTAAGTGTTTTTGAAAGCATAGAGAACACATAACACCACTTTGGTGTTCTCTGAATCTCTTGATTTAGTGTTTTTTATGTTTTTCTAAACAGTAAAAATGTTGTGAACCAAAAACTTGTTTTCCCTATTTTCCTTGTTTTCAAGAACAAAAAACGGTTTTCAAAAACAGAAACCAAACAGGACCTAAGTGTTTTTTAATGATGATGTTGCTATAATTTATTCCTTTTCCTAAGTTTTTTTGAAAACACAAAGAACACATAACACCACTTTGGTGTTCTCTAAATCTCTTGATTTAGTGTTTTTTGTGTTTTTTATGTTTTTCTGAATAGTAAAAAGCTGTGAACCAAAAACTTGTTTTCCCTATTTTCCTTGTTTTCGAGAACATAAAACGATTTTGAAAAACATAAACCAAATAGGTCCTAAGTGTTTTAGAATGATGATGTTGCCGTAATTTACTCCTTATCCTAAGTGTTTTTGAAAACACATAGAACACATAACACTACTTTGGTGTTCTCTGAATCTTTTGATTTAGTATTTTTTGTGTTTTCTATGTTTTTTTCATCAAGAAAAAACCAGAACCAAAACTTGTTTCCCTCGTTTTCTCATTTTCCTTATTTGAAACTAAAACAATTAAAAATGTAAATCAAAATTAATACCAAGTGTTTATAATGATGCCGCGCAATTTACTCTTGCTCTTTGAATTTCTATGCTTTTTATTTTTTTTATTTTATGTTTTTGTATATTTAAGAACAAAAGTGAGAACTCAGAAGGACCTTAATTGTTTGAATCTTGGGCATCAATGTTAACAGAACTAGAAAATGTGATTCGATTATGTGTTTCGCCACTCCTCCGATGATTAAGTCATCGAAAGATGAAGAAGAAGAACCAGAGAGTTTTTGTTCAATTCAAATCCTCTACCTTATGGGAGATCTTCTTGATTTATAGTGTGTGGTTCATTAATCTTCCCTTAATTTTAGGAATAAAATCTCTTAATTTGTGGATAAAATTTTAATTTAGGATAAATTTTCTAATTTAGGATGTTTTCTTCCTCTTATCATGATTAACCTTCCGAGAAATAAGGGATAAATATATATATATTTTTATTTTCTACCTTTATATACTTATCCATAATGGACTTCCCATATAGGGATGGCTTACTGGGATTTAAAACTCTGGGACGGGCCACCCCGGGTTAGCTCCATGGAAGACACCTTGGCTTTCTCAAACGTGCTTCAAGACTTTCCCGTCTGGATAATCTCTCCTGGTCTTAATATGGAAAGTGGGCTTGGGTCGTTTCACAATGCGGGTCAAGCAGGCCTTAGGCCCATTAAGTGATAGGTCTAAAGATTATGGTATTCACAATGCCCCCCTTTTCCCCGACTGGAATTTTATGCTTTTACACTAGGGAAAATATTGTGTTTTTAAATATTTGGTGCGGAAAGGTTAAAGGACTTGGAGAATTAATGTGAATATTGAACGCTTCATAAGGTGAAGTATGTCTGGATATAAAGTGCATGGGCAGCGCACGTTTCCCAACATGTCTATGGCGCATGATGTCCTAATGGCACATTTAATGCACCCGTTGATGTTTCGCCCTTATATATAGGGGTTGGGCTCCGAGGCTTTCCCTTTTTAAAATTTCACCAAGCTCTTTACCTATTGCAAATTCCTTTCCCTTGTGCTTCTACGAACAGTTCTTTTAAAGGAATTATCGGATATCCCTTTACGACTTTCAATTTTCTGGTGAGTTTTTTTCAAAACTAGTTTGTATCTCCTTCTTTGTGTTTTTTGTGGCTCTATTTGCTGGGTATTCTTAGGTTAGAAAGTTTTTGTTTCTTTCTAAGGTTGTGAACATCGTTCCTTGGTGGGGTTCCAATGATGATGTTCCAGGCTAGGTATGGGGTGTTTCTAGGTTTAGAGACATCCCATTAGGTCATGCAAAGGTTCCTGGTTCAAGGTTCTTAGGTTCTGTCGCTAGCATCCCATTAAACCTCTAAATGGGGTTTTCTTTTGTCTTTTAAGGGTTTTTAAGTTGATCCCCCCCACCCCATTTTTTTTTCTTATAGAATGGAGAGAGGTCACGAAGAGGCTTCTACCAGTCAGGCTGGGCGTAAGAGAGGGACCCCCAAGGAAATGCCCACGATAATCAGCCTAGTTGTTGCTATGTCTGTAGAGGAATTGAGATCCTTCAAGCAAGTTCCCGCCACCATCAAATTGGAGGTGTCAGACGACACGGTTGCCCCAACCATAGTAGGGGCAGATAATGCTGTTTATTTTACCTGAGAGAAGTTTGCTGCTGGACTTCGCTTCCCCATCCCTTCTTTGGTGAAGCAGATTCTGCACTTTACTAGGGCACCTCCTGTACTTATACATCCGAACGTCTTTCGGATTCTGATGGGTTGTAGTGTGCTAAACTTTCTCTACTTATTGGATATTTCACTGGTAGAGATTTGTTGTATTTATACTTTGAATCTTGAGATTGGGGGCCGCCTATCTATGTCGGCCCACAGACCCCAACTGCAATTTGTAACCAGGCTCCCAATCCCAAGGGGTTGTTTTGGTCAAAGGTCTGTGGTACGAGACATCAGGCTCTCCAAGGCTTTTATTTGATCTGAACTAGTCTATCTCATTCCCAGTTTTGTTTCAGCTTGGTGAGGCTTATACTCCCCTAGGTTGTCTGCATTTTGACATGCCCCTATTTTCTAAAATTTTTGTGTGTTTTGACATGCCCTTCTTTTCTGAAATTTGTGTAGATAGGCGCAGGCGATGCCGACTAGTTAGTTTGGTGGATAAGGCTAGTCTGGAGCACATCGACGGCTACTCGTGATCACTGAGGGGGAAAGCAATCACGAGCTCCTTCGTCTGCGGAAGAACTTACGCGGTGAATTAAAGCAACCCCTTCCTACATAGTCCTCGTCATCCCCACTCCACGCGGCCAGAGCTTATTAAGGGTGAACATTTTGTTATCGCTAACCTTTTGAAGTCGATCCCGAGTATCTCTTCACAAGCGGGGGTTAGTCGAGAACCTCAAGTCGGTGACAATTTCAATATTCATAGAACCACCCTCCTTCTTCAGAGGCTCAGAAACGCCTCTCGCCTCTGAGTCGCGTGGTTTTAAAGTTTGCCGAGGATACACGAAGATATTTCAGTCTCATTAGCTGATTTTGCCGCACGGATACTCAAGAAAGCTGCAAGTGCTCAAAGGGAGACTACTCCTGGCTCTTTCGTACCGCATCTGCAAATAAGCCGGCGGTCTGCACTTCATGAAGAGGCCCGAAGAGCCCGGCAAGAATTACCATGACTCCCAGAAACAAGCTCTAATGCCCTACCGGCTTTAGAGGGTGCTGCCTAGAATGCTTGTTCATCGCTGGAGGATGGGGCTCCGTACCTGCAGGACCTCCCAATGCCATCAAGGTGTAAGCGCAGGCCCCCTATAGAGATAATCGCAGGTCCGTCGCCCTATCTGCATCGATCCAAGCCATACTTCGGTGCCCTCAGGGCAAGGCTACCTGATAAGCTGATGCTAGGCTCATATGTTATGTAGATGGAGTGGGGTCATCCTTCGGAAGACACGTCAACTCCTGGTCCAAGTGCTGCCCTGTCGATTATTGATCGTTGGAACCTCTTTAACAAGAAGGACTCTTCTATCGCACATATGCGTGAACTCTACCCCAATAACCTTCGAATGTTGGCGGTGGCTCATGCTGAGAAGTATTCCATCCCCTTCCCCAACTATATGTATAAGAACTCCCACCAGCGTGTGGTTGAAGACGGAAGTATATTGGCAACCACGACTTTGATGAGACGGCCAAGCTAGTATGGCTAAACTTCTAATGTTTGAGCGTGTGCTTTATGTTGTGATTTTCTCCTAACACTTCTTCTTTTACAGGCTATCACCAGAACATGGCGCACCAGCATAGGGAGCTTCACCTTAGGTTAGAAGATGCCAAGAAGATACGACTTCATGCTAAGGAAGTCATTTCCAAGCACTATGCCCTATAAGATAGCCTAGGCAAGGCTAAAGTTAGGGCCAAACATTGGGAGCGGAAGGCTAAAGAGGGTATGAAGAGGATTACAAGGGCAGAAAAGGAGAGGGCTGAGGCCAAAGAAGAAGCTTAGATCGCCGGGCTGGCTGCCATTGTGGAAGGTGATGCGAAGACACAAGTAGAGGATGACATGGCTAGGGTCCAAGCCGCTGGGATTGCGAAGGAGGCCAAGCACAAGGTTGAGACTGAGGCTGCCTGCTTGGAGGTTGAACAGACTCTTTATGCTGAGATCGCAGCGCAAAGATGAAGTATCTTCTTCAGTCCTGTGCTAGTTGTAAAGATAAATAGCCATGGGCTGAGACCACCATAAGGCTCCTGAGCCAATCTTTCATATATTACTGATGTTATGTGTTCAAACATAACATCTGTGGAGACCAACTAGAGGTTCCACATGGCATGCCTAACTCCTCCGACCCACTTCCTCTAGAGTTCTTCGTGAACCCAGGTGCCTCCCGACCCTAGCAGCCACTAAGGCCACAACAACCAAGGTGAATCAGAGTGAAAAGGAACCTGAGGGGAGTGCTTCTGCTGGGGATCAGAGCTGATCTTTGTCTCTCTTTTTTCTCTCCATATTTTTTTTTTTGAAATTTCTATAAAGGGGCCTTATATGGCCGTCAGGGTATATATTTCTATGGAACTACTAACACCATTGGCGTACTTTGGAAATTCAATGGAATTTGATATTTAATTTGCTTATGCAATTGATGTCTTTTATTTTACAACTTGCCGCTATGAGTCTGGACTAGGATAGGTTCTTTAGGGATATAACTGTCATAACTTTTAGAGAACTAGAAACTGGTGTGGATTGCACACGGACCGGTAAGTGAAGCTTCATTGCTGGGCTTTGACTTTAGCCAGTAGGCTAGGGACCATTTTATTGCTAATATCTTTAAGAAAATTTTATAGATAATACCTCTTAAGATGCATAGCATTCAACATCCTGGGCACTGGCATCTCGTCTAGTTTATCCAATGCGTATGATTCGACTACCCCCACTCTTACTACCACGTATGGCCCCTCCCAATTTGATTGGAATTTTTCGAATGTTGGGTTAGCCGTATTTTCAAAGACCCTTCTCAAGACTAGGTCTTCGGCTCGAAATACACGTTTTACATGCTTGTTATATAGGTTTGTCATTCTTTGTTGGTACGATGCTATAAGCACAGCCACAACTTCATGAAGTTCATCGGTCACATCTAAGTCTTTGGCAATGGCTTCAGTATTTGCCTCTTCAAGGACTTCGCTCGCGGTGGGAACCCCTAATTTCTCGTGAGTACTCATGTACTTCCATCCTATAGGTGAGGGCAAAACAAATGATAATCTCTATGACTTCTCGTCAAGTTATTTTGTGTCTAAAAAAAAAGAACTTCTGGTAGCTCATCTACCCATTTTCCTTCAACTAAGTGTAGATGCTTTTTCAAATCCGTTAGGAGAGTTTTGTTAGATGCTTCCACCTGGCCATTGCTCTGTGGGTACCGCAAGGTTGAGTAAAAGTTTCTTATTTTCAACTCATTGCAGAAATTTCTGTATACTCTGCTCTCAAATTGTGGCGCATTGTCAGCTACAATTGACTAAGGTATTCCGAACCGATAGAAAATATTCTTCCACATAAATTGGACGACATCCTTCTCTTTAATGGAGGTGAAGGCTTCATTTTCTATCCATTTGCTGAAATAGTCGGTGGTAACTAACAATAACTTCTTCCTCGAACTGAAGTAGGCAAAATCTAACTATATCAATTCCCACTCCGAGCAAAGGGCCGTGGGCTCGTGATGGTGGTTAGATCTTGAGTCAGCACCCGAGATGGGGGCTACTGTCGTACGATCACACTCCTAGGCTATCGCATCCGCTCTCATAGTTTCATCACACACCTCCTGTGTAATGGGCCTCAGGAGCCAAAGTCCTATTACCCGGATGGTTTCTGCATATCCCTTCATGGAGTTCTGCCAATATATACCGCCCTTGTTAAGTATTGAGACATTTAAGATACGGCCCGCCCAATGACTATTTATATAGTTGTCCATTCATAAGGGAAAATCTAGCCGCCTGGACCTGGATCCTGCGGGCTACAATCCTATTATCTGGCAATTATCCCAAGGTCAAATAATGTGGTATTGGAGTCATCCAAGTAGAACACGCTTCATCTATCTCGTTTACCTGGTTGGTGGTAATTGATGATGCCTGTTGGTAATAGACATGGAGGAATACCGCTTTTATCGAGGGATTGATCTCGACTACTACCAATGCATCCGCCTTTCATTCGACCTCTCGATAGGCCTGCTTCTAGCCGCAAACTCCCTACTTAGTTTAATCAGCAGACATATTTGATCATGTTGGTCTCGTTTCATATTCTTTTGTTTACCTACCCTGAACACCAACAGGTCTTTTCTGATATGATTTGAAGACAAATGTTATGTGCGGTCGATTCTCAAGGATTGTTTCATATTCCGTCTCATTGTTAGACGTGGGGAAGTCTAGTCGTATGTCTTGTTCTATCATTTCCTCGGTTGGGGCTTTAAGTTGCAGACCGACTCCAACTCCCGTATGTAGAGAAAGGCCATCTATGTTAAGAATCCACCAACCAGTGGTACTCGGGTCTGCATCCTATTAGGGGATTTATGCTAAAAAGTCTGCTAATATCTGCCCTTTCATTGCTAAGCGGGGTTTATACTGGATACCGCCGAATTCACTTAGCTCAATCGCCCACTGGACCATCCTTCCTGATAGGTGAGGCTTATGTATAGTGCTTTGCAAAAGGAGATTAGTTAGCACAATGATAGGGTGTGCCTAGAAGTAGGGGCAAAGCTTTTTAGTCACCACACAGAGGGCCAATGCCTCTTGTTCGAGACGGGTATACCAAGTTTCTACTTTAAACAAAGATTTTCTTATGAAGAATATTGGCCTTTGTTTCTGGTTTTCATCTTCTTTGAACAAAGCTGCACTTACTAAGACTTCTAAATTTGCTAGGTAAAGATAGAGCACATCGCCTGCTTTTGGGCTAGCTAGAATTGGTGGTTCAGTTAGGTATTGTTTGATTGCCATGAAAACCTGGTCGCATTCCTCATTCCAACCGGCCATTTTGGCTCCCCTTAAAGTGATAAAAAAATGGTCTTAACCGATCTGAAATGAGATATGAACCGCCTAAGAGCCGCTAACCGTCACCAAGTACTCCTTTTCAAGAGGGAACCTCGAGAATCCATTATAGCTTGGAAAGGATGATTGACCTCATCTCCTCACGATCACCATAAAGGCTAAAAAATTTATTGAATTGACTCCAAACGCACATTTCAAGGGGTTGATGAGTTTCATGATATACTTTTGTAATAGCTTAAAGGCTTCTTGTAGATGCTTTGGGTGGTCGAAGCACTTTTTAGATTTCACTAGCATATTATCGGTATAGACCTCCATAGTTTTTCCCAACAGCGATCGAAATATCTTAGTTACCAACCTTTGATAAGTTGCTCGTCATTCTTCAGCCAAAAGGCATCACATTGTAGCAGTATAGCCCATGTGGTGTAATGAATGACGTTTTCTCTGCATCAGGAAAGTGCATGGAAATCTGATGATATCCAGAGAAAGCCCAGAAACGATAGTAGCCCATGCCCGGCTACGACATCAACAATTTGATCTTTACACAACAAGGGGAAGCTATCTTTTGGGCATGCTTCTTTGAGATCAGTGTAATCTACACATACTTACCACTTACCATCTTTTTTTGGAACCACCACCATGTTGGCTAGCCACTCGAGGAATTTCATTTCTCTAATGAAACCTGCTCTTAGCAAGTTGTCTACTTTCGTCTGAATAATCTGGTGGTGATTTGGGTGAAAACGCTTCACTTTTTGTCTTATTGGTATGGCCGTGGGAATAATGTTCAGTTTGTGAGAGGCCACCATCGGGCTAATTCCAACCATGTTTGAGTGGCTCCAAGCGAATATATCTACATTATTCAATAGTACGAGTCGTAATTGTTCTCTTTCTTCATTGGATAAGAGAGTAATGATGTAAGTGAACTTTTCCGGCCCATCCATCGTTACTTTTTTCAGAGGATCCACAGCCAGTGGATCCTTCTCTTCGGCCTTGACCTAGGCGACGAACTGTGATTGCTATGCGGGGGTCTGATCTTCAAGGGGAAGATTTTCAGAGTTCTTCTCCCCCTTTGTTCTTGTACAAATAGCTGACCATTTGGTGGCAGGTAGAGGGGATAACCTTCATCGAGTACAGCCAGACCCTCCCCATTATGACAATGTAAGGCCCTAATTCTTCGACAATTGAGAACAAAAGTTGTTGTGTGACTAGCCATGTCTTTACAAGGAGCGCGACATCCCCTAGCTTTATGGTAGTTGCTTAGTTTGGCCCTTTTAAGGCTAAGTGCCTAAGGTCATTTGGTCGTTTAAAGCTAAGCGCCCCAAGGACGTCAGGCCCGTTAGGGCTACATGCCCAAGGCCTCTAGGCCCATTAAGAACAAGTGGGCGCTTAGGCCAATTGACCTAGGACATTCGTCCTAGAGAGCAAAATGCCCAATGTTGTCAGGATAGGTGATAGAGTCCAAACCCGTCCAAGCAAGAACTTAAGAACCATTCAGACTATAAAAGATCACCTAATTAAAAGCAAGCACAATGGAAACAAAATACTTTCATTGATTAATCCAAAGCTAAAATGGCGGAGACATATCAGAGAAAGGAAAGACACGAGACAACATAACCTTTTTAAGTAACAAGCTCCTAATAATAATAATAATAAAGCAATTCAGTCAACAGTCGAAACACCCTCGTATGGAGCAAGTTCTAGGTCAGCATCAAAAGATAAGTCACCAGTTGTGGCTGGATACTCCTCGGCAATTCAAACCCTGAGTACAACGTCAATGGCACGCTCCTTATCATTGTCTGAGATCGGCACTTCATAGAAAATCAGGCAGTTTCAAATCCCCTCCTGATAGGCATCCAACCGCAAACTGTACACCTGACCCTACAAGTGGGCCTATAATGCATCCATCTTCTTTTTATGCTCCAGGAGTTGACGTGGATCAAAACTGTTTCCCTAAAATTGTTCTTGTTCTTTGAATTTATTGGTTTCTTTGTTTTCAGTGTCATCTTTTTTATTCATAACAAAAAACAGTTTTAACAAGAACAATTATTAGAAATAGGAAGCCAACATACCTTGATCATTTGTAGGATTTTTATAGTAAGACTCAAATAAGGCTTTCAAAACCGAGTAATGCAGGACATTCGACAATAGGAAGGAATTAAACTCAGGATCAACATCCTAACCTAACCATGCATGATAGGAAAGGTCTTCACATCCAAACATTAGATTAGAAGAGTGCTTATTCTGAGTTTTGTCCCAAAATAATACATTTTTTTTTTAAAATAATCTAATAAGCTTTTGAAAAAAAAATGTCCAAACCAGAGTATCCTCATCAAAACCATAGTTGGTGACTATAGTTTTAAATTTTTTGAAGTTAAAACCGTAGTCATCGACTGCCGTTTTAAACACTAGTTTAGACATATTTTAAAAATAATGTATCATTTTGGAACAAAACTCTTATTCTTACATTCTTCAAAAGTTGTTATTTCCACCGAAGTTGTTATTTCAATCGTGGAGACAAGTGGACCTGTAATGGATTTTCTAATCACTACTGCAACCTTGCTTCTCCGATAAATCAACTTCATCTCCTCCACAGCTTTCCATTCAAAACTCCACACCAACCCACAACAAATACCCAACAAAGATCGCTAACCCGCACTCGACATATCCTCCTCCCGCTCCAAACGCCATCATCTTAATCTCCTTGCTTCTCGCTATATCGAGTATCGATCACTGACTTCCATTTCCATTCCTGTTCAAGAACCTCTCTGGCTTGAACTCCATTGGGTCTTCCCATATTTCGGGGTTCCAATTCATCTGGGAAACCATGAAATTGAGAGAGGCTTTCTTGGGTATTAAATACCCTTCAAAGATTGTATCTTGGGTGGCCGAATGAGCTAACACAAAATGGAATGGAGGATGCCGCCTTAGACCTTCCAAGATCACCGCCTTCAAGTATGGAATCTTGTCCAAATCCTCTTCTTCCACATTTTCCTTCCCTTTCCCTATAACATGTTTAATCTCCTGGAAAAGCTTGGCTTGAATTTCAGGTTGTTTCACCAGGTTCGCCATGATCCATAGTAGTGCAGTGTAAGTGACATTAGAACCAGAATTTAGGAACTCTGAGCACAAAGTCACGATCTCTCCTTCATTCAGCTTCCGGTTTTCTTCTGGCAGCTGCAGATCCAGCAAAGTGTCCACATAAGATTCGACCCCTGAAGGGGACGCTGCTGGCGGCCCGTCTGCAAGCACCGAAAATCGTAAGTGGACAAATTATGATTTTGTACGAAATAATGGTTCAGTTAAGTTATAGTAGATAGTGGAAGGTGTATTAATGGCAGTCCTTGTTGCCTTAATAGCTTTCCAATTCAATGATTCCATAAGATTCATCATCGTCCCTACATAATAATAGTGTAATCCTTGTTCCCATTATTGATGCTTACAGAGTGGTAAGTTCCTTCCATTCTCCACTGCATATAGGAAGAATTTCGGCCTCGGGAAATAAAGAAAGTGTACTGACTAATCTTTACTATCAATTATCAATTATTCTGTTCAGAAATTGTTGGGTCTTGGAACAGTTGCAAGGGTTCTTTTAAATTTATAAATGGTTGGAAGGTTTTTCATTGAGTCTAGGGTCAAAATTATCCATTTGTTAAAAAAATTATTGCTTTTAGCCTTTATCTTAAACTCATTTTAAAGTTAGCATTTTTTCTAAACTTATGTTTAATTTAACCTTTTCATATTTTTGAACTAAAATCGTAGTTGTTAACTATGATTTCAGTCTTGAACTAAAGTAGTATTTGTCAACAACAGAGCAGACTCTAAGCACCACCATGTGATCTTCATCATGGCTCGCGACCGCTAATGACAGTCACACTCTAAGCACCCTGTGGAGTAGTGCACCGAGTACCCATCAGACAACCGTCGCCCCTTAGGCAGCCATGTTAACTAGCCCCTTTGAGTGCCTGTCGGATGACCGGGCGGAATACCAAAAGGCCAAGATCTACATAAGTCAACCCGAAAGAAAAACAGAACAAAAAATGAAATAAAAAACTTGGAAGGTCCTAATAATTCGGATCCCTTACTTCCGGGACCTTCAACCCCGTCTTGGTACTGCTTTCTTTCGATTTCTTGCTTTAGCTGCTGTCTGGCTCTTATGTGCGGGATCAAAGTGTCCTCCTGAATCTTCCGAATCTCGTACAGCTCCTCCCAAAGCCGCCGAAACAACACCTTTCCCACCTTGGGCCACATGTTTAATCTACTGAAGCCAGGAAAACTCAGCAGCAGTCTGTTTTGCATCGTCTCAATCTCTTGAATCTGCTTCTCCTCAAACTTGTCCCCAAAACACATGAGAACCTGCAAAACATAGCATACTGAAAGTGATAAGCAACCGACCGCTTTACCTGGATTCCGAGCCGCTTGAGCCGAGACGCCAAAACCTCCAAAACCCAGCTCCATGCCGGAGAGTAGCTTCTCAGTCGTGAAGGGTGGAGGATCTCGGCGGTGAGATTGTGGCGGAGGAGCCGCCATGTCGGGCCGTAGACGGCGGAATTGATGTTAATCTGATTACTGCTTAAGAATCTGTTGACCGGCAGAGCCCGAAGAGCGGCCCATGCGAAAACGATGCCGCTTTCGACCAAGGCCTTGTGGCAAGTAGGGAATTGGAGGAGATGAAATGGCGGTTCTAGAGACGCTGATTTGAGGCATCATGGGGACCATACTTGGCATGAATATTTTGAGAATTGGTTCAAGCTCTGATAATGATTGTTTTACATTAGGGTTTCAACGAAAGTGGAATAGATATGGGTCCTGGAGGGAGTTTCGGTTTTGGGAAGATGAAATCGTAGAGATATTTGAGTAAAACAGATATACTGAGGGAGATGAAGATGGTGAAGACCCATGTCTCCATTTTTGTTGCAGAATGGAGAAAGATATCTGCAACCACTATCTCCATATATGGATGGACATGGCTAGATACTTATAATATATATTAGGATTTGACAAAATACCTGTTAAACTGAACTGACGAAAGCCAAATCAAAATCGAACCGAAAAACATATTAATCGAACCAAGTAATTCGGTTTTATTTTTGTTTTACACAAATCTTGGATTTGGTTTAGGTTTTGGTTTAGGTTTCGGCTTATAAAATAGAAAAATCGTGGTTTCGATTAACCAACAGAAAAATAAAAAATATATATATATAAAATATGTTTCCTTACTTATGTGAGTTGTGACTTTTCCACTTTTATTAGTTGCTTTTACTTTTTTCCTCGTAACCAAGTTTTCACTATTTTCTACCAAACCAAAGCATATATGCTGTGATTTCTTTGGATTAGTTTCTTTTTCTATTGAAGTTGTTAAAACATGTGGTTGATTAAAAAAATCGTTATTATAAAATTATCTAATCTCATGAGTTTCATATATTATTTGTGGATGCATTATAAATGCACAAGTGTCATGAGATTGCAAATGAATAGATTGTATTCATTTTTTCTCTTTACATTTTTTATTGTATTAATAATAATTATTATAATTTGAACTTTAATATATGAGTATGGAATTGCAAATTTATTTTTTAATTATGGTTAACCGAAATATAGATAAATGGTTAATTAAAGATTTGGTTAATCATATTAATTGTTAGGTTTTTTGGTTTATATAAATAACGAACCAAAAACCGACGATCGATTTTTATTTTATGCCACGATTCAGTTAATCAAACCATATCCACCCCTAATATATATAAACCCTTTCCCTTGAAAGTGCGGGGGAATAGATTATCGCATCTAAGCCCTTAACTAAAATAATGTTGTATCTTGCGTTGGACCAACTCGTAAGGGATTATGTTGTATTTGGGTAGGATTTTAGATTCCTCAACCTCGTTTCTATTTATTATTTTATCTCCATCCTCATCGGAATTTAGATTTTTTATCCGCATCCCCACATTCATATGAGGATAAGGTACCCATACCCTACCTAAATATCATATCTCAATTTATGAAATAAATTGTTTTAGAAAATCATGAATATTATAAGTTGTCATATGTAATACGAAATATTGAGAAGTGATTTCATGAATAAATTATTTTTCCCATCTTGCTTGTTTTTACCTTTAAAGTTTTTTAATATGAAAAAATATATATATAATCAGGTATTCGTGTTTTGAGTACAGGTAGAATGTACTCAAAACACATCCCATCCTAGAATCTAAAAATCTCCAAACCCGATTACCTAAATATTTGATTGGATCTTAAATGTTCCTCCATAACCCTCTCTATTCGGATCCGAAGGAAATTGCAATCCCTACTGTTATTAATCGTTATTTGATTTTTAATTTAAGGTACAAAGATTTGATACAATTTATTTAAAATTTACTTAAATCATTATATTAATATATTTATTTATATTAAGTTTAATTATTATTAACCCTCAAGGATTTTAACTCATATTTATGTTCATTAATTTCAATTTCTATTCAATATTAAGGTAGATTGATGAAATTAACTTAAAATATATTTTCAATCAAAATTATGATTGAAGGACCTATCCGTTCACTGCCGATGTTTCATTTTAGACACATTTTAAACTAATTAACTTGGGCAGTGGGGGACATTTAGGATGCCAACAAAAGACAAAAATACAAGGGTATGATTTTATAATAGAAATATTGGGATAAGGTACTCAATTGCCCCCGATTTTTTGCCATATGTTCAATTTTGCACCTGAACTTTTTTTTTGAGTCCTAAGATATGCTTGACATTTACTTTCGTAGCTCAGTCATGTCTTTATCGTTACTTTTTTTTTTTTTTATAACCGTGGATGTTTGGGCTAGCTTGCGCACACAACGTCTAATCTCATGAAGCCCTGAAGTTAACGGCCAAGACCTCCAGTGGCACTGAGGGAACTCGAACTAGGGGTTATTGGGTTAAACCCTAAGGCATTAGCTACCCCTCAAGGTTATGTCTCTATTGTTACTTAATTGCATAGATGAACAAACAAGCGTTTAACGTCACTAACATAGAACGTCATGTGTATATCTCTTTCATTTCCCCCCAATTTTACCTAATATGATATTGAAATTAAATGGGAGAAAACCCTTACTTCAAACTCTAAATATGATATCGAAATTAAGATTAATCCAACATCGAAAATTTCTCCCAAATTTACCATAATTTGATTGATATGACATCTAAATTTACTCTAATCTAATATGAGATCTACATATATGATATTTCGGTTTCTATTCTAGCCATTAATTTTACAATTCAGCCCTCCAAAAAATCAGGCGAAGGTGGATTGACCAACTAGGCTCAACTTATATTTCTAGCTCTACTACGATGGTAACCTGCACTAAATATAATATCTTTAGTTCTAATTTAATACTAAATATACCTATCACCTGTTTAGCATTATTTAGTGTTGAAATCCATGGAGTTAAAATCCAAGAGGATAAATAATAATTGAAATTAATATAGATAAATATATTGATTTAATGACTTAGAACAAAACTTAAATTAATTGTATCAATAATCTTTGTACTTAAAGTAAGAATCAAATAATGTTTAAAATTAACAATTCTATGACTTATTGGTTAAATTTAATATTTATTACTTGATAATTAATTTTAAATTTAATTTAAAGTTTATTAGATACTTTTCATTAAATGTTAAGGTAGATTGATGAAATTAACTTAAAATATATTTTTAATCAAATTTTTTTATTGAAGGACCTATCCGTTCACTACCGATGTTTCATTTTAGACACATTTTAAACAAATCAACTTGGACAACTAGGGACATTTAGGATGTCAACAAAAGACCAAAAAACAAGGGTATCATTTTATAATAGAAATATTGGGATAAGGTGTATAATGCCCCGACTTTTGGTCATATGTCCAATTTTGCGGCTAACTTTTTTTCGGTCTTAAGATACCCCTGGCATTTATTTTCTTGGCTCAATCATGTCTCCATTGTTACTTAATTGCATAGATGGACAAATGAGCATTTAACGTCGCTGACATAGAATGCCATGTGTATATCTTTTTCATCCCTAACCTGAGATCCGATTTTCCCCCACTTTTACGTAATCTGAGATTGAAATTAAATGGGGGAAACCCTAACTTCAAACCCTAAATATGAGATCGAAATTAAAAGGGAAATTTCCCCTAATTTTGCCTTAATCTGATTTCGAAAATTTCCCCCAAATTTACGCTAATTCGATATGTCATCTAAATTTACCCTAATCTGATATGAGATCTACATATATGATATTTCGGTTTCTATTCTAGCCATCAATATTACAACTCAATCCTCCAAAAAATGAGATCAAAGTGGATTGACCCCACTAGACTCAACTCATTTTTAGCTCTACTACGATGGTAACATACACTAAATACAAAATCTTTAGTTCTATTTTAATACTAAATATACCTATCACTCGGTTAATATCATTAATCTCTTTTTTTAGGAGAACTTATTGTTAGAGAGGTAGTTGATATGTCAACTTAATGATTTGATGTAACGTAATAATTTAATTTAATAAATATATTTGATAATGTAACTTAATATTATAATTTGAACTTGAAAACAAAGTTTTACTTAACTATTACTTGACAATTGATTTTAAATTTAATTTAATATATATTTTCAATCAAAGGTTTGATTTGATTGAAGGACCAATTCTTTTGTGGCCAAGAAGATGCTCCATTTAAGATGCCAACAACAACGGGCCAAAGAAAAAAAAACAAAAATATGATTTTACAATAGAAATATTTGATTAGGAAACCTCAAATGATCTAAGATTTGTAAATTAATCTAACCCAATCTCTTTTTTTTTTCTTTGAAAATCTACCATATTTTGGACATAAACACACTTTATCATGATAAGTATTTACATGTATGTTTCAAAATTTTTATTTTTACAAGAAAACAATTAAGGAACTAGATCTTTAAAAAGAATTGAATTTCAAAAGCTATTTTTTTTTTTACTTTAATTCACTTTGCATTACATCGTTATAATACTCTATTTTTGGATTCAAACATGGGATCTCTCGTAAACCTATCCCGCTTGAGTCAAGGCTCAAGAGCAAGTTGTGAAAGTCATTTTAATCATATATATATATATATATATATATATATATATATATATATATATATATATATATATATATATATATATATATACTTTCAGTTTCTTCTCTAGCTACTCGTTCTCCTTAACTGCAAGGGGTGACTTTTGACCATTTATGGCTTGAAATTACCTCTCTACACCTATTTTTTTTCACTCTATATCTTAATAAAGTGGTTATTCCACAAATATTTAGGTCTTTTCTTGTTTTTTGTGTTGTCGCCGTCTTATTGCAACGCTTTCGCTATCGCCCGCATTATGACGTGGTGTTTTTCGTCATTCATTGCACTTATTTGAAGCGGGTGATCTGCATAGCCAAGCGAATTCGATCAATGAAAGATATCATATTATGATAGTCAATATGTTGAAGAACTAGAATCATAGATTTTCGATTCACCGTATTACCAAATGTGTAGGCTTTATACCGATTTATTATGCTATTAACTTGGATATTGTTTCATCCTTTATAATTTTTAGCAATTTGTATCAAGTCTCTTTATGATTTCATCTCTGACAATGCCCTCACCTAAAAGGCGTTGCTCCAAAATGGTGTTGTCTTCGTTGACCCATATTTTTAACATGTGTCCCCACTTGATTAGGGAGACTCGTTTTTATATGAAAAATTATATTTTAGAAAAGTTGGAACCGCCACTTATTTAAATTTATTTTTTGAAGGGAAAATAAAATAAGAACTAAAAACCTTTTGAAAAATGACTCCTTATTGGAAAAGCATGTTTTTGAAAAACCCAAGTTTGGATCCGAGGATCAAATTACCTGTTGGATAGGCATCTTGAAAATGTAGCACCCCTTTAAGTCCTAAAAAGGTCTCTACTAACATATTGAGGGAATTATGGAAATTAAATGATTAATTGAGGATACCAAGAAGGCTTATAGTGATTTTAATTCTTGCCACGCATAATAAATAATAACATGGGGTGGAAGTTGAGTGGGGACTCCTTACATGGCTTGGTGATGCCTCGTCCGGGTGCCAGATGTCCTCTTTGGCTAAGGAGTATCTATTGGAAATAGTGAATGAAATTAATGGCATTCAATGAATAATTTCATTCAGAATTCTGAGAGTTTGGGAAGCCAAAAAGTTTGGCATTCCAAAAGATTAGATTCAGAATTCTATGAATTTTAGTTCTATGAAATTAATGACATTCAATGAATTTTTTCATTTGGAATTCTAAGAGTTTGGGAATCCAAAATGGTTTGGCATTCCAAAAAGGTCGAGTCTTTCCTTTATATAAAGGTTGTCGGGGTATTTCGAATAGGGGAGGGCGATCAAAGCGGTCAGAGGGTCTCGAAGTTTTCCTTACTTCATCCTTTGTCATGGATAGAGCGAATAATGACCATTAGTTCGGCCATGCATTAAGAGGTGCTTTTGTCGACCATTCGACAAACCTGCGATCTAGAGATGTGCTTCGACGAGCAAGTTCAAGCTCAAAGAAGATGAACGTGATATCCAAGTCATCAGCGTTGTGGATACTTGGAAACATTATGACTTTCTGTGCAGGAACTACATCATGAATGCTTTGATTGATTCTCTATAAAATGTGTATACAGATAAGAAAACAGCCAAGGAGATATGGGAATCACTAGACCGGAATATAAAACCGAGGATGTCGGGGCCAAAAACTTTGTCATGGGCCAATTCCTCGAATATAAAATGGTAGATTCCAAGATCGTGGTCAATCAAGTCTAAGAACTGGGCAATCCTCCACCTAGATTCATGCTTCAGAATGATGTTGAGCTTAAACTCAAGTGGCATCTATTATTGAGAAGCTGCCTCCTACTTGGAAAGACTTCAAGAACTAACTCAAGCATAAGAGAAGGGAGATGAGCATCAAGATGGCACACTTTTCAAATGAAGCTAAGGCTAATTTTGTGGAGCATGGTCAAAGTTCCAAGTATAAGAAAACCTTCATCAAAGGGAAAGGCTCTAAGTTGGGACCCAAAGGCGGGGTCTCCAAAAAGAAAATTTTCCTAGGGAAATGCTTCAATTGTGGGAAGCAAGGTCACAAGTCTTCTGATTGCAAACTGCAAAAGAGAAACAAACCCAAAGAAGCCAATGTGGTTGACGACATCTCCAAGGATGTGTCTGACATTGACTCACTGCAGTGATCTCTGAGGTGAACTTGGTGAGATCTAACCTTACAAATGTGGATTGACACTGGTACTACCCTCCATGTGTGCTCTGACAAGAAAATGTTCTCCACCTTTGAACCAATTAAGACTAGGGAAAAGGTGTTCATGGGGAACTCTGCCACTTCATAAATCAAAGGCCAAGGAAAAGTGGTGTTGAAGATTACGTCTGGGAATAAGTTGACTTTGACCAATGTTCTATATGTCCCTGAAATCCGAAAGAACTTGGTGTTTGGTTCTTTACTAAATAATTATGGATTTCATATGGTTTTTTAGTCAGACAAATTTGTATTATCCAAAAGTGGAATGTATGTTGGGAAAGGTTACATGAGCAATGGTATGTGGAAGCTCAATGTAATGACTATTGTTAAGTCATAAATGAATAAAGCTAGTTCTTCTGCTTATATTCTTGAGTCATATTAATCTATGGCATGGTAGATTAGGACATGTTAATTATGATACATTGCGCATATTAATTAACTTAAATCATATACCGACATTCCAAATGGATGTAAAACATAAGTGTGAAACTTGTGTTGAGGCAAAACTGACCAGGTCATCTTTTCAAAGTGTTGAAAGACACATTGAACCTCTTGACTTAATCCATAGTGATATATATGATTTGAAGCTTGTACAAACAAGAGGTGGTAATAAATATTTTATTACCTTTGTAGATGATAGCACCAAGTATTGTTATGTGTACTTACTTAAAATTAAGGATGAGGCGATAGAGAAATTGCTTCTCTACAAAAACGAAGTTGAGAAATCAACTCAACAAGAAAATTAAAGTGCTGAGAAGTGATCGAGGTGGTGAGTATGAATCGTCATTTGTTAACTTTTATGCTCAATATGGGATTATACATGAAACCACAACACCTTATTCAGCCAACTAACTGAGGGTCGAAATAAAAATCCATAATCTAAAGGAAATGATGAATGCAATTCTAATAAGTTCTAGTCTACCACAAAACATGTGGGGAGAAGCCATTTTATCTACTAATTACTTATTAAATAAGGTATCTAAAAAGAAAGCAAAAAATACTCCATATGAGTTATGGAAAAAAATAAAGCCATCTTACAAATACTTGCGAGTGTGGGGATGTCTAGCTAAAGTGGCAGTTCCTCCACCCAAAAAGGTGGAAATAGGACCTAAAACTATTGATTGCATCTTCATTGGTTATGCACATAACAATGCTACTTATCGATTTCTTGTTTATGAGTCTAATATCTAAGATATACACAAGAACACGATAATGGAATCGAGGAATGCATCATTCTTTGAAGATGTATTTATGTGTAAATCCAAAGTAGAGCAAAATTCATCAAAACTAGCGCTTCAGACTATTAATGAAAATAGTTAAGATGAAAATGATATTGGTGAGGTTGAACCCAGATGCAGTAAGAGGGCAAGGGTAGAAAAAACTTTTGGTCTAGATTTTCTAACTTACATGCTTGAAGGGGAACCTCAAACTTATAAAGAGCTAGTAAACTCGACAGAGGGCCTCATGTGGAAAGAGGCCATTGATAGTGAAATTGAATCCATACTACATAACCATACTTGGGAACTAGTGGATCTTCCACCAAATTGTAAACCTTTGAGTTCCAAGTGGGTTTTCAAGAGGAAAAGGAAAGTTATTTTGGAGGAGAATTCCATATAGGAAGACAGGACACCATTCTAAGCACACCCGGGTGACAAGAAGGGGCAAGCGTCGCCAACGGGCCGCTATTTTTTTCCCGTCACTGTCAGACAAGGTGTGGAATGTCGAAGCAACAACGTAAACATAGCTTCGGGAGGCAACCCAAGTATTGTGAGATCCTCTTCTCCTTTCAACTTGCATTATTTTTTGTCTTTTTAATTGCTCTTCGGTACATTTTCTACTTTTGGACTTTCTGCTTTTGTTGTTTTAATATGTTTGTAAGTTTTTCAGGGCTGCCGATGGGTGCAAACACTGTCACTAAGGGGATTACAGGTTTATTACAGTGTGAGAGGGCCAAATTTGTGTTTTTAAAAATAAAAATAAAAAAGAAAAATTGGGACCATACTTTCTAGTACACCGCGGGCGAAATTTCTACTGGTCTCGTAGGAAAAATTTGTTTCTATCTCGAGTACGCACAGCTAGTAGAGCCCTCTATGCCGCTGCATAGCCCTCGTCATTGCAGAGCCCCACGTCGCTACAGAAGCCGGGCACAATTTTTTTGTCTATATAAATTCGACTGACTGTTCATTTTTCCCTCCACATGGATTTAGCCGCCCTTTCCTTTCCCTCTTTCGTCTTTTTGAGTGCTTGCAGATCTCCACACGGGTACGTCACGGCATAGCCCCCTTCGCGGCGGTGTAGCAAGGTCTCCCTTTCCAGAACAGGAGCATTTAAAACTCTGATTTTCTGAGCCATTGATGGGCTCGGATCCCGAGATATAAAAGGGCAGCGATTTCGAGGGAAGAGAGGGGATTGGAGGCAGACTGAACACAAGAAGAGACGAATAGGGAGAGATTGGAGGAGACGGATTCCGAGAGATCGCGAAGACGGATTCTCCTGTATTTCTTTTCCTAATTCGTTTGATGCTAAAAATCTTTTAGTTTGTAATGAAAATCACTATGAACTAACTTTTCTCTCTAGGGTTTTGTCAACTTAACAAAGACCATTATGAATTAATACTTTAATTGTGGTTTATTTAATATCGATATGAATATCTATGGTTGCTTTACTCCTGAATTTAATTACATGTTATTATTTGGCCAATTGTGGCATGCTAATGCTAGGAGTATGATATCATGAGGAGATGATTCGTAGGGACATTGATAAAGCAATACTTGGTCAATCAAGGAATAGAGATACCCTGCATTTCAAGCGTAGCACTAGTGTTTGCACATTCATGCATCTCAGAGTCAAAGGGGTCGAAGCAGAGATGCAATACACCCCACTAGCGAGATAGGCAGCTATATCTCGAGAGAGAATATCTTGTAGGCATGATCAACCAGCTAACATAAATCATATGAAATATTAAATAAATACTTATCTAGGTTGTAACCACTTCAAGTGTGAGGTGCGTAAGGAAAACCCTAGTTTTCTCATCATTACCTTAAATCGAATTTTTAATATTAGACTTTCTTGAAATTAGTTAATTTAGTCATAATTCACTATAGGACTAGATCCAAATATTGTCTAGATCACTAAGCCAGTATTCAACACGCTTCTCTTCGTGGGAACGACCCTTGACTAGCCACTACACTACGTGAACTCAACGCGTATACTTGCACGCACGGGTCTACAGTTTTACCAACTTCTACACACTCACTTTCAGCCCACTATGTGGTCCAATTTGACTCCATTAACTGAAACGCCAAAGTGAGGCTCGTTTGTCAATTATGGTTCAAATCTTATCGGGATGGTTTCTTAACGCTGTATTTAGGCCATAAGTCGAGTTTAACTTATTCAAATTGAGTGATTCAAATTTCTAGGTAAACTAGACGTCTAGGAGAAAAAAATCTATTTGAAATAAGTGTATCCAAATTTAGACCCCATTGGACCCAGAAAATTCGTCAAAGTAAGGGAACAATTTTGTCCCTAAAATCTGTCTCATAACAGTCTTTTGAACTGGAGTAATTCCGGTTTTTTAAATCATAACTTGAGTTATACTAGTCCAAATGAGGTGATTCCAATTTGTGTACAAACTAGACATCTGGGAGAACAAATTTCATGCATAAATTATAGTTAAATTATATCTCTAACATTCTCAGAAAATTTTCAAATATAGGACACAATTCCAGATTCTGTTCCTGGAAATTGTCTAGGAGCAGATCGGAATGTTTATACCACATCTCCCAAATTAAAAGTTCAAATGACATGATTTTTGAACCATGTTAACTTTAAGACATAGGTATATTGGAGTTAGAATATCACTCTTTCAACAATCCCATTTACAGGGTCAAAATTGTAAATGAAATGACTAGAAACAACTCGAACCTGCTCAGCGCACTGGTTATGGAAACTTAATTGTATAAAGGTTATATAAATGTATTGTTATATGAAATAATGCATCATAGTAATAGGATCATGATAACATGTGTTATGAAAGCTAAAGATAATACACGTATAATTTTGTTATATGAAAAAGTACAGTTAAATGTTTATAAGAGATTATTTGATAATGAATATCTCATAAGTATACATGATATCAGTAGTTATTCATGTATATGAGATATCTTTTTCTCGACACCAAAGATTATTGAGAAAACATAATAAAACTGATTTTGCTCGCTTAAGGACCGAAAGAAGTTGGATAGGCAGGTGCGCCTATAGGGGTGTCAGCTATCGCAAAGATGTATGGGTCGGGAAGGGAAAGTGTAAAATTTTGTAAACAAACCGCGCCAAGGCATGCTACGAGTTCAAAGGTAGTGGCTAGTCAAGTGTCATTCCCATGAAGAAAAGCGTGTTGAATACTGACTTGATGATCTAGACAATATTTGGATCTAATCCTATAGTGAATTACGTTAAACTGTCCATTTAGAGAAAACCACATTAAAACGAATCATGGTAACGATGAGAGGTCCAGGTTTTGTTTTCGCCTACCACACCTAATGGATTTTTACCCAAATAGTGCATTTATTTAATATTCCATATGATTTATGTTAGCGGTTGATCTTGCTCATGTTTGGCCCTCTCTCTCTGAGACATAACTCACCATCTCGCTTAGTAGTGCATCACCCCTGCCTTCACCCTTGACTCCGAGATGCATGAATGTGAAAACCCTAGTGCTACACTTGGAATGTAGGATATCTCTATTTCCCTGATTGACCAAGCGTTGCTTTACCCATGTCCCTATGAGTCATCATCTCTCGATATCATACTCTTAGCATTAGCATGCCATACTTGGCCAAATAATAACATGTGATTAAATTCATGAGTAAAACAACCATAGAAATTCATCACACAAATAAACCACAATTAAAAAGTATTAATCCATAACGATGGTGTTAGGCTGACAACCTCAGAGCAGAACTTAATCTAAAGTGATTTTCATTACAGAACTGAAAAGAGTTTCATTAAACTCACTAATAAGAACACAGAAAATCGTCTCGATCTCCCAACCGTCTTCAAACACTTCTCTCTATCCGTCTCTCCTTGTCTTCAGTCTACCTCCAATCCCTTTCTTTGCCTCAAAATTGCTTCCTCTTTATACCTCGGAATTCGGGCCCATCAATGGCCCAAGAACCGAACTTAGTGTCTCCTGCTGAGAAGGAGATACACACGCCGCTGCAAAGAGAGCTCACCGCGGCGCACCCAGGCCACCCAACCCAGCCTCTCGCTCACAGCTTAGGCCTCCACGCCGTTGAGAGAAGCACTACGCCGTTAGCCAAGGTGCCTCGCCGCTGCGAGCCTAGGCTCCACTCACGCACTTCTTTTGTGCTTTGCTGTCTTTGATGTATTGTTTAGCCTTTTTTATCCCAATATCGATAACTACAAACATTGATAGCATGGGGATTAGCTTAAATATTAGTGAATATGAATGTGAATCATGCAAGTTGAGCTATAAAGACACATAGAAATTGAATGAATGCATGCACGTGATTCACTTCCATCAACACCCCCAAACTTAGCTTGCTTGTCCCAAGCATGAACGTACTCTAACCAGACATGCAAGAAATGGTGCTGAACTAATCGACGACACGGTCTAGTACACATGATACTAGCAAGAAAGGGTTAACAAGAACCAGTTCAAAAGATCCAAGGACTACCTAGGTTGTTCAACTTTCAAGAATCTGCACTGGGTCAGTCTCGGTTTTAGCGCTCAATAACATTTCCCAAGGAGTCTAAGTGCGGTTAAAGTGTGATCTCCAATGTATAGTTCGACTTCGCACTTCAAATTAATCTAACTGTCATTTCACAGCTTAAATATAGTTAGATGAGAACGCACCAATTTATTTACTACAACTAGTCCTAAGGGGGTTAACTCTAAGACAAACTTGCAAGAGTACTAGTACCCAGAGGTTTTAGGTGAGGGTTCCTGTAATGGGGATCCATTGGTGACTCCCCACCGCTAAGTTGGCAGACCTCAGCATTTAGTCTCTAGAACTTTCACCTCCCAAACCTCGATATCCAGATCAGGGAAACCCATCCATCCTATGTCCATGTAAGGTGGCAAGGAAGTCAATGGCTCCCTACGCCAGCCTTGGGTACATTAGGTTTTGAAAGCCCCCCTAACAGCCCGGATTCCTATCGAATGACAACTTTCATGGTGAGTCCTGAGTTTGGTACACTCCTGGCATCACTGTGTGTGTGCACGCCAGCTTCACTTCGGGAATTGATTTCTTTGAGATCTAAAAAGGCGGCTTATTACGGTTATTCTCAACTTTATGCCATACATCCCGATTGTCAAACAAACTGGAGTTCCTATTTTATTAAAACATAGGCTTTCTAATTACTATGACTCCCTGCACCATATCAACTGGTACTACTGTAATAATTTAAACCCCACTCTAAATCACTATATCATAATATCTCCAAATGCAAATATGTTGGTACATAGGAGACAGGCTCGATCTTTAAACATGCTAAAACGAGCTAAAACAACCAAAACAAACTAACCTGAGGCGAAACCTACTAACAGTAAAGATAAAAAAATAACATAAAATAAAACGAAAATAACGAAACGGCAGTATACCTACACATACACCCTAAACTTAAAGTAGCGGTGTCCTGATGACAAAATAAAGGTAAAGAGATATGTCCCAGAGAATCACTGCGGAGGTGGTGGCGGTGTGTGAAGCGAGAAGAAATTAGCCCGACTAGCGAAAGTGATCGGGTCATGGCAGCCTGAATGTTGGCCATCTACGGCTGCAATAGCGTCCATGTCTGACTTAGAAGGCGACCACGGTGCTCCACGGACTCATCCCAATATGCATCAAACCGTGTGGTGAGTGCGTGAATCTGATGCAGGGGACATTGTCGAGCTAGGGGACTCGAGGTCGCGATCCTTGGGGTCACCGCCTTGGGGTGGTGGGCTGCGGCATCTCGTCCGAGTCTCCTCATTTGGACGCCTAGGCTCTGAGAGCCGCAGAGGCGATGGTATGGGTGGGCGCCACTGCTCCTCAAAGTCGGCATCGGGACTTGGCCAGGCGCCAATGATAGTCGAGAGGGTGGATCAGGGCCTCGGTGCATCGCCCTTAGGTCGACTCAATCAACCCTCGCTTGATGACGGACCTGATGTATAACTGGAACCCTTTGTCATGGCGTAGAGAAGGATCGTCTTGTCCTTCGTAATTGTCTTGAGATCGCGGGGTGGAAGCGGTTTTTAACATAAAAATTATACGGACCTTGGCCACGAAACGAGTGCATACGGAAAGTGGTGAAATCACCGATCGATGGTTGGCGTTTCCACATGCCACTGTAGTGGTGGAAGGCTCTTGCATCAAGCTCATAGTGCGGCGCGCTTAAATAGCGCCACCTTTTCCTTAGCGTCGTCATCCAGTAGTGATAGTCGGTTGATAGTGCAGGCACCGCTTCGACCCACTTCTTGTGGGCGAAGAAGCTGGTGATCTTGAAAGGTAGATTGGTACGAACTCGCGCGGCCAAGAGGCCACTCCGAGAACGGGGGTGCACAAGGGTGTCTCTGGCCAGCGGTTACGGATATTGAAGTTGAAGAATGCATTGGAAGTGGGGAAACCGCGTTCCAAGACAAATGAGTGGTTGAACAGTGACTCATGATAGATCCTCTCAGCCTCCCAGGAAATGAATCGATGTGGATCTTCCAGAGGAGGTGGTGCCGCCCACGAGGTGGAGCTGGATCGCTGTCGTTTGGCTGGGGTGGAATTCCTAGGAGCCATGGAGGTCGATCTAGGGGTGCAGATATGCAAAAACAACAAAAAACTATGGAGGAAGAAGAAAGGACAACCAAAATTCGTGTGGAGGAAAAATGGCTAGTGCGGTATTTATAAGGCTCGAAAATATTTAGCTACCGCGGTGAAGGGCTCTATGCGGCCGCGAAGCGTGTCTACCTTGTTTACTTATCTGACTCTTCGTTAACTGCTTGATACCCGAAAGTGGAAAAAGGGTGGCCTTGACATAGGGATTCTACGTTCTTTGCGTGCCGGAAAGTTGAGCAGTGAAATTTTATGTTTTCTACGCAGCAGCGTAGAGTTCTACGCTGCTGCGTACCAGAAGGTATGGAACAAGGATTTTCTATTTTTTTAAAACACAAATTTGGCCCTCTCACACTCTAATGAACATGTAAATCCCTTAGTGGCGTAGCACCCTTTGGTATCCTGAAAACTCCTGGAAACTCATTAAAAACAAGCAAGAGTAGGAAGTCAACAAGTACATGCAGAAAGAAATTGAAAAGACCGAAAATAATGCTAGTTCAAAGGAGAAGGGGATCTCACAATACTTGGGTTGCCTCCCAAGAAGCGTTATGTTACACGTTGTTAGCTCAACATTCCTGCTCTGTATATACGAGGCAGGAGGAAAAATATTAAGCTGCTGGTGACGGTCCGGCGCCGCTACTTGTCACACTGGGTGTGCTTAGAATGGTGTCCTGTCTTCCTGCATGAAATTCTCCTCCAAAATAGGGTTTCAATCTACGACATTGACTTTGAAGCGTCCCTTCCTGCGGATGCATTATCTCAGCCTTATTAAGAAATACGCGAACTATGAAACAGGGCTGAAACCATTTGGACTTGACTTTCCGGGGAAGAGGTTTTATTTAGAGTGAACGGCAGACTTTAGCGTTTGATAAAACTCTTTCCTTACAATATATTTGTCATGCTGACTTTTGTCTTTTCCTTATGAGATTCGAACATTCTCCATAAGCTTCATTGTGGAATTCATTTAATTCACTCAGTGTAACATCACCATACTCTCAGGAGTACCTTCTTTATCCGTATTTAGAAACTGGTACCCGAGTGTATAACGATGTTCTAACTCGGCAGCAAATGGCATACTTTCATAAAATAGTCGAATAAACGTCTTCACTGACACGGCCTTGGTGTGTGAGGGTGTCATTATTAATGTGTGTTATAAATGATAACCTTTAAGCTTGTTCATTGTATAATGTTAAACATTTAACTTGTACTATGTTTTGTAAGCGGCCGGATTACGAAATATACAAGCTCCATATATGGAAGTGTTAGCCGTTTTACAATATTTATATTGTTTACAAAAACAAAACATATCGAAAAATAGACGAAAAGGTCTTTAGTGGGCTAGTAGCGTTATCATGACGCCCGGTTGCTGATGTGGAGTGTCAGGACTTCGTTTAACCTCATTGCCTACATGGATGGAAAACACCCATCTTTAAGCTTATGGCTTAGTGGGAATAAACTGTTAGACATTCACTAACCGCGGATCATCACACTTCTATACACATGAATAAACATCTAACATATCATATCATTTAAACATGCTTATACATATTTCATATTTACTTATCATACCATGTTTCATTTCTTATCATTTTACACTTTGCTTCATGTTCTTGTCACAATATACTTGTCATCGCATAGAAGTGTTATGCTTCTCTTATCATATCATATGTCATATTCAAGTCATTTGTTTTATGTTTAATTTACTTATTAGCCTTAGAAGTGGATAAAAGGAAACTATAGGCTTGAAAGTGGCCACAGCTACTCACTATCTGAAAGCAGTGATCTATAAGGGCAGAAGGTCTTGTGTGTCTGAGACAATGACCATCCTATAAAAGGACCAATATTTGTTATCATTTCCGAGACAATGACCATCTATAAGGACCTGAAGGCGTTGTTATCATTGTACGAGATAATGACCGTGTGGGGCCGAAGGCGTTGTTATCATTACTGCAGGCAGTAGGCATCTATAAGGGCCCGAAGGCCACAGTAATGACTAAACGGGACCAAGCGATCGGTATGCTTGGACTTTTTTCCACAATAGGCATGCCTATCACATCCTTCTACCGGGTTTCTAAACGGACAATCCATGTGTATTTTATGTTCAGTACATATCTCATATTCCCGAATAATTATTATCATTCAGTAATCATATGATATTACAATCATTTTATTAGTATCTTTGCATTTTGCCTCTCATTATATGCATGAATAGCCCCATGGTTACCATATGCCTATGAGCTATTTATCATTCAATTTCATAAACTATATGGATTGATTCTGAACTCAAGCAGTTTCCATAGAGTCGAGACATCCAAAGCAGTTCGGACGAAGAAATTATGACCATTGAAGTTAGGCTTCCATGAGCGGTATTTCTGACGAGAACCCGATGGGTGCCTACTGTTTTTCATGATTTCTGGACCGAATATGAGTTTCAATATTATCAATTTATATATGTATGGATTCTAAACTCAAAGGGCTTTCCATAGAGTCCAAGAACATCCAAAACGGAGTTCGGATGAAGAAATTATGACCATCCGAAATTGGAGGCTACCCATGAACAGTGACTACGAGCAAAACCGGTAGGGCCTTTTGTTTTCTTGATTTCTGGACCTAATATGAGTTTCAATATTTTCAAGCTATATATGGATGGATTCTAGACTCAAAAGGCTTTCCATAGAGTCTAAGAACATCCGAAACAGAGTTCGGACGAAGAAATTATGACCATCCGAATTTGGAGTCTTCTAATGACCAGGTGACTCTAGTGAGCAATAAGGCCTCTTTGTTTTTCGTGATTTACGGACCCTAATATGAGTTCCAATATTTTTAGCTATATATGGAACCTGGATTCTAGACTCAAAGTTCCATAGAGTCTAGAACATCAACAAGGTCAGACGAAGAAATTATGACCATCTGAAGTTGGAGAAATTTTGTGACATCTCCTAAAACTCCAATATTTCCTTAATACAAATATTCCTGAATCGAGAAGTACAATCAACTAACCCAAGTCCAAAACACAACCAATATGCCAAGTAGGGTTCTTTTAGACCCAAATTCATAAAAAAAAATGGGTTTATGGTTTCTTCTTCATCAAACAATTCCATACAAAAGTCCAAAAGTCCAATAATTCATACCAAAATCATAATTTCCATACAAGTTCCATACTTTTCCATACATGTGATCTTCTTCTCTTCTTCCTTCTCTTCTCCTCTTCTTCTTCTTCCCTTCTCTTCTCTCTTCTTTTCTCCCTATCCCATTTTGCCTATCCCAGACGAAATGAGATATTTATTTTAGTCTTATCAGTATTTGATTTTAATATATTTTCCTTTTTACATTTTGGTCCCGAACTCCCTTACATTTACTTCCACTTATTCAAATTCCTACTTTGGCATACAATCTTTTGTTCTTATGTCATTTGATATAATTGTAATTTACCCATGACTTTTGTATTAATTCGGGTTTACTTATTTATTTTGTATTTTATTAGAAAAAATATCATTATTTTATTATACCACAAACATGTTATAAGCATTATAGGTATATTTTGGGGTGTTACAGGCGACATACCCAATGGGGTTTTAATTGTTGTCTTGCATGCCCAAAGTGCATCATCAATCTTCTTTGACCAATCTTTCCTTGAACTACTGACTGTTTTATCTAGAATGGACTTTATCTCCCAATTTGACACCTCGGCCTGTCCATTTTCCTACGGGTGGTAAGCGAGTGAAGTTCGATGCCGCACACCATATTTTTGCAAGACCTTATCAACTAGCTTGTTGCAGAAGTGAGCACTACCATCCATGATCAGTAACAGGTGGTCTTGGAACCATGTAAATATGTGAACGAAGAGACTTGGCCCCTGCCCCGGCATCATTCGTGCGCTAATGGCCTTGCACTTTCACACCCATTTGGAGACGTAGTCCATAACAAGGAGAATATACAAGTTACTGAATGAAGAGGGGAATGGACCCGTGAAGTCCATTCCCCATAAGTCAAATAACTCAACCTCTAGAATTGTGCGCATGGGTGGTTCATCCCATTTGGAAATGTTGCCCATTCTTTGGCGCCCATCATGGTAGATACAAGCGGTGCGTCACCAGACAAGCTAGGCCAGTAGAAACCTGATTGAAGTACCTTTGCAGCTGTCCTTTAGCCTCCAAAGTGTCCCCCACATGATAAGGTGTGGCAGTGATTCAGGATACTACCCATTTCATCTTTTGGTACACACCGCCTTATCACTTGATCCGCACAATGTTTGTACAAAATAGGCTCTTCCCAGTAGTAGTGCTTCAAATGTGCGAAGAACCTCTTATTCTGCTAGTAGCTAAAATCGGACGGGATAACCTTGGCCACAAGGTAATTCACATAGTCGGCAAACCATGGAACGGTCTTTGGGTATCCGATTTTCAAGTGCCCCTAATGCGGGAAATCGTCATTAACCGATTACCTGGAATGCTAGGCCACTTCCAATCGTGCAACTAGGTTCTCTGTTCCCTTCTTATCCTTGATTTCTAAGTCAAATTCTTGCAATAGGTGTAAGACCCGATAAATTTCAATTTCTAGAATAAGGGCAAAATCGTAATTTTGATTACAAAATTGTAATTTCGGTTAAAAATCCGTAATTAATTCTCTAGATCTTGGATGTGAAAGCAGTTGCAGGTTGGAATCGATCATGAAATCTAGTTAACACGGCTAAAATTTTGTAATATTCGAGAGACGGTCGAGATTGGCCGTTTTCGAGGCGTCGCAGGTCTTAGTAAATGAGCCGATGCGATGAAGTCACATATAGTATGACCTCATCACATAAGTGTGAGTAGAAATGATGAAAATGGAGGCGAGATAGTCTTAGAATATCGATTACGGTAAGAGGGACGTAATGGTCGTTTTAAATTTGTTTAATAATTTAAATGACAAAACAGGAATAGTATTCTTCTTCTCAAATTAAAAGAGGAGAAAACGTGAAATTAGGAGGCTTGATCAGTGCCAATGTTTGTTTTAGAGAAACCCTCTCTGGGTTTGTCTGCGATCAGTAGTCGACTTTCGATCTGAATTCTACGCGTGGGTGCAGTTTATGGGTTCCTCAAACAAAGTAGGAGGTTTCTCCTAACCCCCGTTTCATCCCTCTTTTAAATACTTTGCAAATGTTTGGAGTTGAATGAGGCCGTGGGGGTAGTTTGATCGATTCAACTTGGGCCAGGTGGAAAATTTAGAAACCCATGGTGATCGGTGTCCCGCAGGACTGATGGGTTCCTAGTTTATGCATTTGTGTGAAATGGGTGCTTTTGATGATGTGTAAAGGCGTAGAATGGCCGTGAGATGCAGTTCAGTGAACCAATGACTTGATAGTGTTTGAGCCCAAGTAAAACCTAGGTTTCACGCTGTTCGCAGGAATAATTAACACGAAAAATATATTTTTGTGTGAATACGTCATTTAGTAGAGTGATTTAAATTAAATTGTTTCGTGTTTGATCGATAACCCAGTGAGCTAATTTGATGTATGAGTTGTAAATTACATAACATGATTGCTGTGATTTGAATTATGCGTGTATATTAAACATTTTATATATTTGCATGTGACTAGGCGTATTGGAAGCGCATACGCCATTCCATATGCCTTTGGAACACCACAGGATTATAGGAGTGAGTGCATGAGATGAGTCTAAGAAAGCGGTTCGGAGGGTTGTCTAAAAACATTAGTGTCGGAGGAGTAGTCAAATTTAAAATATCAATCGTCGGAATGACGATTGATATTCATCGGAGGGTAGTCCACGAAGCGAATAATATATCAATCGTGGAATGACAGATGATATATATATATACATCGGAGGATTTGTCACTAATAAACAATAATTCTCATACAAGGCTTGGCGAGTGTGAGAGAGTCGATGAGGACTCGGAATCCCGAGTTGATCGTAGACATTCAAGTAGGATCATGCATTTGCTTGAATGTATTGTTTACTTTAATTATTACCTTGCACTTAGGTGGTGGTGGCCCACTTGGGGCGGTCTGCCAGGCACACCTGGCTCGGCCGGTCGTGGGACCCACTTTTGAGTGCGAGGAGCGTGCGAGTGGACGGTTCGATCCTTGAGGTACATTTTAGAATAAAGCCCAGGGATGTGGCACATGTGTCATATTGTATACATGTATTAGAATGCTTTTTGTTTAATATATGTTGTATAGAAACAGTTTATTAAGCTACTTTAGGAAACCTTCTTGGATATAGTTGGATATGTGATGAGTATTATGTGTCAGGCCCCGAGCGGTTACTCATGTTAGGATTATATTGAATTTACATTTGGGACAAGGTATATCTGAGTCTTGTATTTGGGTATTTCTCAGGTACAAGGAGACTGCCCAGTTCTAAAGAATGGCGTCGGGTAACGCGTCACTTAACGATGCGGAGTTGTGGTGGTCGATTATGGGAAATGGGGCGTCACAATAGGAGCACCCACCGTATTAGTCTCGGTTTTGCATCCTTTTTAGTGATTAGGTACTGATGAGTCAAAAACTCATTGAATTTTTAGTCCATTTTTCTGATTGTTTTTACAATGTGATTGCTTGTTTTTTTGCAAAAATATGTACTATTTACCAAATTTCTATTTTGCAGAAATGAAAATTCCAATAAGGATCAGAAGTGAAAACAGTTCAATGGCCACGTGAGGTCGCGACCAGAAGTCATACTATGCTGAATGAAAAGTTGTTGCGATAAAGGAGAAGTTGCTGAGACATAATGAATAGCTTCAAGGAAGGATTTCATGTCACGACACCGATACGAGTTGCGACACCGGAGAACAAGTCACGGATTTACAAAAAGATTTTAAGGTGCGTGACAAGTAATTGGGTAACACATCAGTTTTGAAGTCCGACGGAGAATGCGAGGTCCGACTAGAGGTGATGGCAAGCGAGCAAAGGCTGTTCGCGACGAAGAACAAATGGCCAGTAAAGAAGATGACCAGCGAAATGAGGTCGCGACCATCATCTGATAAAGGCAAAGGTGATGTCTCGAAGCGTGATTGAATCCGCGACACGATTCTGAAGCCGAAAGGAGTGCCGCTAGAGGTCTACTTTGCTAACTTAGCTAACATGGTCACATTGGGAATTCATGTTGTGACCAATCAAGTGTGGAAGAAACGGTCATGGCCAGAGAACATTAGGTATGATTCGGCAATTGTAAACAAGTGAAAAGAAAGTTTGCAGCAGTTTCCCGAGGTCACGACGGACTTAACAGACCAAACCAGGATTTTATGTTGTGACAAGCTTTTGAAGTCGCGACTAGCCGATGGTACAGGCCGGTGATTTTAGGGAAATCCCTGAAGCCTTGGAATCAAACGATTTGCGAAGTTATAAATGGCGTACGAGTTTTGAAGTAAATGACTTTTCTTTTTGGGAACCCGAGCGGGGAAGAAGAAAACTCAATGTATATTTTTAAGAATAGAATTTTTTCATTCTTTGGATTTAGCCAATGATTTGTTAGAATGTTTGAATGCGGAAGCAATGTTTCAATTTCTTTACAAATTCTTTTGCTTGAGTTTGATAAGTCTAGACAATTCTAGAATTCGTTTCTTCTCGGTTGTATTGCAAGCTGCGGTGGGAGTATTTTATGGTACTCCATTTAATCGATTGTAATGCGGTTTAATGACTTCCCTCTGTTGGAATTGTGAATTCTGATCTTTCACGCATAAATTAAGTACCTGGAATTTGGGGAGGATTTATTTGATTGATGTGTTTTTATGTAATTGTTCCCCGATATTAGTTTCGTGTCGGAGTCGAGTTGTATCTGCTCAGTTCCGGGAGACCTTGGGTGACCTGAAGCGTTCACGAGAGTTAGGAACATTCCTAATTGTGGGTATGTTGGACCATTATTGAAGAACTATTGGAGCTTTGAGAGTTCACTTAGATAAATACCCTAGTTCACTCTGGTATTGTTGAAGGGGATTATTTATCAATTTAAATCATCGGAGATTTCACCTTAATATAGTGAAACTCACCGACCACATGTTGGCGAGATCTAATGAGGAAGTATCATTAGTTTAAAGGATGAGTCATCAAATTAAGTTGTAGAATGCTGCAATATCTTGATTTGAGTAAATGCATGGTCTCGAGAAATGGGTATGAAGTATTAAGAAGAAAATAGCAAATCTTGTAAGAATATGTTTGAATACGTAGGCGATTAAGCCCTGTCTTCGAGAGAGAAAACGAGGGATATTTAGTGGTGAATAAGGAGAAATCAACGAAATATCAGGCATCTTTGACAAATCCATATCAATTTAGGATAGAGTTTAAATGTAATATAATCTGAAGTGGTATTTCCCGATTACTTCCCTTATTAAGAGTTCATTTTTACAAAGAACTGATTGATCCCAACTAATCATAGTGTATATAAGTTCATTGGCTTATTTTTAATGTCCTAAGTTCTGCATGTTATCTTTAAGACAATTTATCCTTTAATCTTTGGTTGTTAAACTTTATCATTTGAAATTCGGATAGTATGGATCTTGGTAGTTGAGGTGGACTGGTTTTGAGAATCCAAGTCAATCTCTACGGGAATGATATCTAGACTTACATCCATTTTTCTATTTGTATGGCCTTGCTGCGGCTTACGATTATCATAAACCAAACCATTCATAATTCGAACATAAAGCAGTTTTATTCATTTTAAAGAAACTCAGGTCGATTTGGCATAGCCCATGAGAAGTTGTAAGACTCTTGTAGGAGTGTTAAGTGAGAGGTTTAATCACATATAACAAAGGCAAACGGTACTTAATGGCCAAGTGGTCGGTGTGCACTATGACCTTGTTGCCCGATCAAGTAGAGACTAAATTTATCAAGGTGAAAACAATGGCTAATAGCTCTTCAATGGTGGCATAATTGGTGGAGCAGTAATTCAAAGTCGGCTGGCATAGTGGATAACTCACAGGAAATATCCCTATCTGCTGCCTTGTACTTGATCGCATAGTCGCCCGGTGCCATACAGTGCTTTCAAACAGAGTCCAATCGTGCTACCACTATTGAGAGCTATCTCAAATTTATCTTTCATGATTGAAAAAATCTGTACACCTCTGTAAATCAAATGGTGTCCCTAAAGCAGCAAGCTGGACGAGTTTGTGAGGAAATCTTTATGAGCAGCTGTGGGATACAAGTGTCTAGAAAGCTTCTAATGCCTTCTTGATGAATTAGTGGGGTAGTTTCTCTATTACCTCAATCTGCTTTGTCGACCTGTTACTCTTGGGAATGGGTTGCCCAGTACTATGCCGTCACGATGCCATAGGTGGCGCATCGGTCGGCACAAGATTGGTTTTCATCTAACAAGCTTGACCTCAAGTTTTTTCGGGACAATTGTCGAAGGAGTTCCTAATCTGAAATTCTGTCATGAACACCTCAGGTGTCTTTTCAGCATATCCCCAAATATAGCCGTCATCTATTGAAATGTGCACAATAAATTTAATATAAACCCAGAAGAACTATTAGCTAAATCGCGAATGTACCATAAGGGAAATTGAAGGTCATCTTCTCTTGATCCTCCAAGGCTATAGCGATCTGATTGTAGCTAGAATACCCATCTAAGAAATAGTAATATTCGCGCCTATTAACTGTCCCAACATCGATACAGAAATGGAAGTGGAAAATAGATCTTCGGGAAGCCTTATTCAATTTCGAGTGATCAAATACAAATTCTCCAACACGTGTTTGTTGGAGGGTGGTAATATATTGTTCTTTACATTAACTGTCATTTGACATAAACTTTGAGAGTATGAGCACATCTGGGACTCACCATTACCTTTACAGTGAAATAGGATAAATAGCTTGACATCTAGCCCTTTAGTCTTTCCTTGTGGTACTTCTTTCATGGTTGGATTCGATATCTCTGTGCTTCCTTTGAGTTTATGACCATCTTCTAAGCGGTCGATGCATACACATAGGAAGGCGAATCCTTTAAATCGATCGAGACAACAGCGCATCATGTGATCCTGAGTATATAATAACCCTTCTTATATTCTTTGTCGGGGAGAGATTTTTGAAATGAGTATCAGTAAGGTGGGCGTCCCAGATAAGCATACCTTCTAGGTCTTTGATCTATCTCGAGCCACTTATTAGAATTAGTAGCCATATCTTCGATATCTCGTAAGCTTGTTGTAGTCTTTTCATCGGGGCCCCTCCTGGCGAGGGCATCGATGATTGTCCTAGTGTTAGCCCAAGCCCAGTTGTAAGCGTGTGTCTTTGCATCCACCTAGTTAACTTGTGATGTGGGCATCTCCTCGATGGTGATGAAATCTCTCCGGGCCCAGACGAGTTCTTCTCGAATTATTTTGAGATGTGTTAATTTCTTGCAGTATGCGATAACACCGCCAGTGGAGAATTTAGTAAAAAATTTATACACTAAGCGTCATTCCATGAGGTACTGGAATCAGAGTTGTTTAGTGACCAATGCTTAGCTCGGTCGCTAAGTGACAATGGAGACAATAGCGATCGAGCTATTACGTACCACAGTTATACTTGAGCATGTGACTTCAATGACGGATGTGTTAGTTCTCACTAGGTAACCCGTGAAATTGTATATTATGGAGCATTTGAGTTACTCCCTTCGACTCAAGATTGTTGCTTGAATGGATAGTCGTTGTATATTTGGCCGAACAAGCTATGGAGTGGTAAGCCGGAACTCCTCTGATGCATATCACGGATTATCATTTGTACAAATGATTTGGTGGCCTGATCTCTATAATTCAATCCATTCTGATCGACCTGTGGTTCATTCCTTTCTTGGAACTATCCTTCATCCTCTTGATTCTGCATTATTTTAAATTGGGTTGCGTGTGCTTCTCTGCATAATCGATGTAATGTCTGTTTTAGTTCAGGATCAAATGGAAGTAATTCCTTGCGATCTTGGCTTTGCATGCAAACTAATTGCTTTCTTGAAATCACAAGTATGAAGTGGGGACCAGTGCAACACGTATGGAAATAAGTGAGAATTCCTAAAACAAAGGTATTGTAAAAAAAAGAATTGATTAGCAGGTGAAAAGAACTAATAAAATAAAATTGATCCAGTCGATCTATGGCATTGTTGTCAATATCAACTCTAAACCTCTCCCCAGGAGCGAAACTTGGCGGGTTGAAGAGTGGCGGCGTGTAAAGTGATGAATCGGACCGTGCATGTCGCATTAAGAGTTCATGCGTATGGTGCTGAGTCAGTGTCGTTCCCATATGAAGAAGCGTGTTGAATGAGCTTGATGGTCTATAGATAATATTTGAATCACGGTCACTATCAGTGGTGCATTAAAGTGGCGGTTTAGAAAACCTAATATTAAAAATTCAATTTAAGATAATGATGAGAAAGATAGTGTACCCAGATAGTGTATTTTTACCCAGATAGTGTATTTATTTAATATTCCACATGATTTATGTTAGCGGGTTGATCTTGCCTACAAGCTATTTTTCTGAATACTCTGCTTTGCCTATCTCGCTAGTACAAATTATGATATCTCCTTGACCCCCTTGACTCAGAGATGCATGAATCTTGAAAACCACATGTTACACTTGGAATGGATATCTATTCTGATTATTGGCGCGTTGCTTTTTGCATATACTCGATTATCATCTCTCGATATCGGACTCCCCAGCATTAGCATGCCATCACTTAACAATAACTTGTGATTAAATTGAGTAAAACAACCATAGAAATTCATATGGAAATATTAAATAAACCCAGATTAAAATTATTAACTATATGAGGTCACGGTTAGAGGTTTGACAAACTAGAAAGAATTGGTTCTTATTGATTTTCATTCATAAGACTTAAAGATTTTGGGCATTCAGCAAATTAAGGAAAGAAATCTGAAAAATTAAGTCTTTGCGATCTCGAATAAATAACCACTTTGGCCTCTCTATAAGTCTCTCCTTGTCTTGATTAGCCTCAATCCACTTCTCTGCCTTAAATTGCTTCCTCTTTCTCTAGGAATCAGAGCCATCAATGGCTTAAAAAAATAAGAACTTTTAGTGTTCCCGTTTTGGAAAAGGAGACTGCCTCCTTCATGTGGCATGCAAATTTATAAGTCATTATGGGTTCGGCTAGTATCAACCTCCAGCAGTGGCTTTCTGTATCAATGATGGAATTACCTATTCTTCTAACGTAACCAAGGCTCCCACTAGCTGCCTTCTTTGTGCTTCTTTGTGATTCTTTTTATGCTGTTGTTTGCTTCCTTTTTGATCACGATATCCAATATGTCTACAAGTAATATAGTATGGGGATGGAACAATATTAGTACATATGAATGAATATGCAAGTTGAGCTATGAAGACACATAGAATTATGCTGGAATGCATGCATGATTCCTCAGGTCAAACATACGGTTTATAGATATAGAAACGATTTGGGTTGATGGCTTGTAGATCGCACGGATAATTATAGCGGCCCCGTTTGGGTGCTCTGATGAAATCGTATATAATCTGATGACCGTGCCCGGGTACATACGGTCCTTCATTATCCACTTAAGGTATATGGAAGCAAACATAAGCGAATGACGAGTATGCCGTGATTTGAATATGATAAATGACGTTCTCTAAGCGTGATGAAGCATGCTATGTGATGACAAATATCTGCTGTGATGAGAGCAAGAAGCGAAATGTATATGAACAATATTAAGTAAATATGAAGTATGTATAAGCATATATGATTACATGTATAAATATATAAAGCATGGGTATATTATCTTGATGTGTTAAATGTATATGCCGCTATTGAAGTCATGATGATCCTTATTAGGGATCGTCAGGTATTATTCATACTAGTGTCAACATAGCACTTGGTGTTTCATCAGTGAAATCTTAGAAGAAAGCCAGAAACCGGACCAGTCGACATGTAATAAGGTCTACACAATACTAGGTGTCGACTGAAGACCTCTATGGTTTATTTTGTATATGTATTTGTTTTTGTATGATGTAAAGTTTTATATCGAACCTCCCATTTATGGAAGTTTAATATATTTGTAATTATTGCCACACTGTATATTTGAGTTAAATGTTTAACGAGTAACACTTGAATGAACAAGTTTATAATAAACAAGAATAAAAAAAAAGAAAAAGAAAAGAAAAGAAAGACACCTTAGCATGACAGGAGTGGGTTGGGCGTCTAAAATGCAGATCGTGGGTTCGGTTTCTGAGGTATGGAATGATACGATCCCGCGCCAGTTTACGTAAGATTGTGGAGTGGTATTTAAGTTTGAGAGGTTCTCTCACCTATTAAGTCAATCTTTTGGGTTGGACTCTCCAATTGGGCTTGAGGCCACTATGGGTGATCTTCGTTGAAATAGGTGCGTAGTAGGAAAGTAGTGTCCGAGTGGGTTTGAGTGAATCATTATCCAATCTGAGAGCCACCCGAGTGAAGGCGTCAAGTGGACATTCGATTGTCTTAAAGGTGGTGATCGATCATCCAGTTGCGCGAGATTGTGGAGTGGTGCCCAGAGCGAGAGGTTCTCTGCTTTGTGCGTAGAGCTGGGTTGGGCTCTCGATTGAGTTCAGGGTTTTAACTCGTTGATCTTTAATTGAGTCGGTCTTGTGGGGAAGTAGTGTCGAAGGTGGGTCAGTGAATGATGTCAGGAGTGTGGTAGCTCAATTGAATCTGTGTTGAAGTCTGGTCGCTGTAGATGTGAAATGGTACGATCTGCTTATTATAAAGTGGCACTTTCAGTCATGTGTATAGGACTGGTGCATCTTCTTCATCCAACGATGGAGAGTGGAAGGACTTCCCTCCCCCTTTCTACAGGGTCTGTACTTTGATGACCTATTTGAATAAAGGTCCCTATATTTTCTCTCAAAAAAAATAATAATAATTACAGTTCAAAATAAAACGAAAAGAGAAATTTATTATTCTTTTCAATAAAGGAGAAAAGAAAAAAAATAGAATAAGTTGTTTCCTTTCTTTTTCTTTCTCTTTCAAACCTATTTATTTTAAGCCCACTACGTTACAATAAGGAGAAAGTTTTTGTTGCTTCCTTTATTTTTCTTTGTCCTTTTAAGTGTATATGATATATATGTACATGTGTCTCTTGGTGCACCACCCTCTTTTTAGAATTCTGATAAATTTATTTATTTTCCATAAGTTGACACATGCAATGGTTGATTGGACATTGTTGCATGTTGATTTGAAATTTTTTATTTTATTTTTAAAGCTAATCACTTTTGAATAAAATGTCTCTACTGAACTATTCCCCTCTCATGTCCATTTTTTAATGTTGATGTTTTAATTAACTGAGTTAGACTTATGGACTATTAATTTAAAATTTTACCTGCATATTAATATTAGAAATTTTGATTTGTGGTACAAAGCAACATGATCCTTTCAAATATAGGTTTAGACAGCCTTACGAATTATAAAAATAAAGATAAATATATTAGCTTGAAAAAATAATTCAATTCTAAACACTAAACTCGTAAAAATCAAATATTATTTTTACATATGAATATTATTTTAATATTAAAATTGTATCTTGAAAACACAATTTTAGGAAGACACGATTTCATTATTTTCATACTAAGTGCTATGATTTGTAAACAACATTAATTTTTGTACAATATTTAAAAATATTTTAGAACTATTTTCAAAAAATATTTTTTATTACCTTGGTACTTTTGAAAAATCCCTTCAAAGAGGATAAGGGTGAGGGATTTTTTTTTCTTTCCAATTAGAACATTGCGGATTAGATTAGACCTTAAGTTATCAACCTAATGTCTTTCTTCATCCTAGCATTGTCGTCGCCCTCAACAACTGTCTTTATTCAAGCTTAGGGTTTTCATTACGATTGATTGATGGATTTAATCGATGATTGAAAAGTAGATAAGAGGAGGCAGATCTTTGTGGTCAGAGTTTCGGCAGGTAGCTACGTAGAGATAGAGACTAGGTGAGTTTTAGGGTTTTTTTTTTTTGCGATCCGAATTGTTTTGATTGATTTTTCTCTCAAGAAGGGGTTCTTTTTGGCGATTAAATGCAAATCGTGTATGTTGCTACTTTTTTATTAATCAAGTGGTAGATTCGCGTAGATCTTTGTTTGTTTGTTTTTGTTTTTCGGTGTTTTGCTCAGCGTCTTGTGCGGTGTGTTGTTTGTGTTGGTTTCGCCAGAACATTACGATAGTCTTAGTATTTTGGCGTTGAGTATATTGGATTAAATTAGAGCGTGATTAGGTCAAAATTAAACCAATCTTTTTTGAATCGAATTCATGAATTATGGTCATTACGTTAGTGTTATTTGCGTTATCTTTTAGTTTTTTTAACGAATTTGATTATGTGTCTCAATTGGATATATTTTTAGTTTGAATCAATGAAATTTCTATTTTAGTTATTGATTTTTTATTTATTATTTCACAACTAAAATCAAAGGACATTCATCGGAACAAAACCAACCCATCAATTACATTTTTAACTTTTTCCCTAATTTCCTTACTTCCTTCGTGGAGACAATAAGACCTGCAATGGATTCTTCATCACTACAGTGAACTCTTGCTTTTCTGATAAATCAACTTCATCTCCCTCCACAGCTTTCCATTCAAAACTCCACACCAAATTGGCAACAAAAAATTCCAAATGCAACAATGCTAATCCATACCCTGGACATATATATCTGCCACCCCCAAACGGCATCATCTTAATCTCCTACTCCCGTTATATCGATATCGATTACTTCCTCACCTCCATATCCATTTCCTGTTCAGAACACTCTCCGGCGAACTCCCGGCTGGATCTTCCATATTTTAGGGTTCCAGATTCATCTCGAAATCCTTAGAAATTGATAGAACCCTTCTTGGGGATGACATATCCTTCAATGGCTGTATCTTGTGTGACCGCATGAGGCAGCACAAAATCGGCGGATGCCGCCGGAGACAACCTCAAGATCACCGCCTTCAAGTATGGCATCTTTTGCAGTTCTTCCTCTTCCACCTCTCCCTTCCCTTCCCCCATAACATGTTTAATCTCCTGGAAAAGCTTGGCTTGGATTTCTGGTTTCTTCACCAGGTTCGCCATGATCCATTGCAGCGCAGTGGATGTGGTGTCGGTCCCGCCGTCTAGGAACTCCCCGCACAAACTCACCATCTCCCCTTCGTTCACCTTCCTGTCCTCTTCAGGAAGATGCAGATCCAGCAAAGTATCGGCTTATACGATACCACTGATTCTGATTCTTGATGCTGGCGATCTCGGTTTCTTTCTTTTGCTTTAGATGCTGCCTTGCTCTTATGTAGGGCAGCGAACGTCTTCGTGGTTCTTGCAGAAGCTGGTATAACTCATTCCAACGTTTTCGGAACAATATCTTTCCCACCTTTGGCAAGAAGTTTAGAATAGCAAATCGAGGAAAACTCAATAGAACTTTTCTTTGGATCGTCTCGATCTCTTGAATCTGCTTCTCCTCAAGCTTATCCCCGAAACACATGAGAACCAGCAAACAAAACATAGCATACCGAAACTGATCCACTACCTGGACCGGCTGACCGGATTCCGAGCCGGCTTGGAGCCGAGAGGTCAAAATCTCCATAACCCACTTCCGAGCCGGAGAGTAGCTTCTCATCCGTGAAGGGTGGAGGATCTCGGCGGTGAGGTTGCGGCGGAGGAGCCGCCAGTTCGGGCCGTAGGAAGCCGAGCTGATGCTATGCTGGTTACAGCTTAAAACGGAGTCCGTCGGGAAGGCCGGAGGGCGGTCGGCGAAAACGGCGCCGTTTTGGACCAAGGCCTGGTAGGCGAGGGAGTTGTCGGAGACGAAGACGGCGGGGCGAGAGCCGATTTGGAGGGTTATGATTGGTCCATATTTGACCGTTAGATTTCGGAGAATTGTTTCGATCTCTGCGAAGGATTTGAGAAGCCATGCCAGACCTCCTAGAAAAGGAAGAGTTTTGGGTCCTGGAGGGAGGAGGTTGAGTTTCGGAGGATGAATCAGCAGAAATTTCAGTAAAGGCCTGATATACACAGAGGGCGACGACATGGTGAAAACCCGCTGTCTCATTTTTGTTTACAAGTATGGAGAATGGAGAATGGAAGATATTCATAATGATAGATATATTCATTGGGTGGTGAGGGAGAAAAGGGATCAAATTATTCAAGATTCGTGATTTTTTATTTTTTATTTTTTGAAAGACTTCGTGATGTTTTTTTTTAACCTATATGATTTTTGTATTATTATTTTTTAAAATAACTTATTTCTTTAGTTTTTGATAAAAAATTGTCACTTTCTATTTCATCTATTTACGTCATGTTTTTAAAAAGGGTTTACTTTTGTAAAAAAAACAAGAAAGCTATTTTTATCAAAATTATGCCAAAAATTGATAAGAGGTTAAATTTTAGAAATTGGGTTTCTTTTAATCAAATCACCCATGTGTATATATATATTGATGATGTTTTTAGTGGCAGGAAGCATATTTGAAATTGTTGGAGTCGATGCTTGGCTACGGAATGTTTGACTCACTGCGAAAATAAGAAAGCAAAGATTAGGTGAGTTGTATTTCATATAGATGCAAGTTAGTTCTTTAGATGGAAGAGAAAATCATTTCTTGAGAATGAATTTTTGTGCGTCTTTTCATAGATGGGGTGGCGCAGTATTTATAATGTGTGATCGTGATAAATTTAGTTTGATAGTTATGTATATTTCTCATTAGACAGAGTTTCTTTCTTATCGTTCTAGATTAATAAGGGATAATTATGACCAATTATTAAAAACATCCTGCTTCCTTAATTGGTTGGTGAGAGTGGGTATTTTTAAACTGTCACGGGTTCTTTGGGGCGTCGGATGAAGGGGCGGGTGAGCCTCGTTTTGAGCCTATGTTTAGGGGATATCATTGGGCCGAGCGATTGTTTTGGGCTTTTGCTTGTATGGCTCTCTTTTTAAGCGACATTTGGCGCATGTTGCAGGCGCAACCGCCGTTATTTAAACCCGATCGGTTGCCGCTTCTCCCAGGCCTTTAGGCTGCGGCGTAAGCGGCTGTATCGTTCTTGGATCGGTGTGGCTTCACGTGCTACTCGGGGAGGGTTTGATTAGAACTTTGTCATTTGTCGAGTCTTTGTGATAATGATGACTTTTCGATTTTCGCGCTCATTTTGGCTGTGGCTTCTATCTTCCTAAAACGTCTTTTGACCTTTTGTATTGTGTTCCTCTGTTCTTAAAGCTTTTTGCCTCTACGAATTTGGGCTTTTTCTTTCTTGAGATTTGTCTTATCATTGTTCAGGACTTCTTTTGGTGGTTTCTGACATCTTGCACAGAGATTAAAATCCCTTTTATTTATGTTTAGGATTGGTGTGTCTTTTCTTAACTTCTTTGTGCTTTTCGGGTTGAAGTGCTTGCGAGTGTTAGGAGCTTGCTTGGTTGGAGTGCATTATTTCTTGAGATTCCTTTCCCTTGTTTAGCCTTGCATATCTCCATAGGTCTGATCGCTCCCTCACATTTTGCGTATGGAGTAATTCCATTAGCGTCCCAGTTGAGAGGGCCAGTTGGTGAATCGATAGTTTAGTCGTGGTGGTTCGCGGGTTGCCCCCGAGGGCCCCGCTTCCCCCTTGGGTAAAGCGAGAGCGAAATTAGTGAAATCGGAGTATCTGGCGGCTCACAAATATTTGAGAATTAAGCTATACATGAATGCTAAGGTCATGGGCCTGGTCGATTAAGTCTTTATGTAGGAGATCTTGCGGCCGTATGGGCTCCTAGTTTAAGTCGGTTTGGTGCCACTAACGTGCGACAGCACTACGTTGTTCAAGTGCCGAGATGAGGTGTGCTTTTGAGATGCTTTCGAGAATGGCCTCCTTCCTTTGCATCCCTTTATAAAAAGGGTTATACTGACATTTGCGTTTGCCTTCCATTTTCTCGACTTCTAGAGTGTTTGGTTGAGTGCTGTTGTAGTCGTCTTTAGGGACGGAGGCGCAGTGTTAAAATGCAAGGCTCTGCTCTTAGACTTCTTGGCGTACAAAAGGCCAGCGGCGCTCTTTATATCTCGGCGTTCGGCCTGAGTTAATTAACCCCCGGACGTAGCCTTCGCTTGAAATGCTGGAAGGAACATTTCTTTGTTATTGGCCAGTGGTGGAGTATGATCCCTTTGACCGGGAGGATTACTTGGCTTCCGGTAGTGGACTGCTACTGGGAACCTATGTGAGTTCCCCTTCGCTTCGGTTTGGTCTGGTTTTCAAAGGTTATAGGATATTCCTAACTTTACCTTGGTTGTGTGGCCTTCAGGTATTCAGCCCGGTCTCAGTCCTGAAGACGAAAAGGTGAAATGGAAGCTGGTTAAGTGCGCCTCGTGTGCCTATTTCGAGCTCATTAGGTCGGATATTCCCTGGTATACAGTTTAAGTCTTCCGACCTCTGCTTTAAGGCCATCTCATCGCCCGGTCATGAAGTCTAGGCATGAAAGGGCCTCCCGGGTTGTAAAGCCCGCTCGGGAAGGCGACTTCGGGCTCAGTGGAGGCGTTGTTGAGGGAGAGGGAGCGGCGAGAGTGCGAGCAAACGAGGCCTCGGAGGAGCCGTCCGGTTGGGAGTAGGAACCACAGGGTTGGGCATCCTCTCCATCATCCTCAAAATACGAGTGAAAATGGCCATTTGCCGCCCTCTGTGAGAGGTGACAAGTCATGACGTCTTTTTCTCTGTGTAGTGACTAAGGGTCCTTCGAGGAGGGCTCTGGGAGTCTGCATTGGAGTTATGCCTCTTTACGTTTGGAATCATACGACGTAGAGCCTTAAAAGCTCCTGGAAACCGTGCGGAGGGACGTGAGAAGGGATTGCTTTGGACGAGACGGTTGCTGGCTGTCAAATCACGGAGCTTCTTTGGCTGGGCGAGTCTCATACATCATAAGGATTCGACCTTAAGAAGATGGGTGCCTTGCCTTTGAGGCTCGACTCTGTCACGCTCAGGTCATCTTTACTCTGATCCATCTGCTGTTTGTTCGTACCATCCTTTGGCACATGTTACATATTAGTTTACCTTGTTCCTTGTGACTGCAAATTAAGAGCTGGCGAGAGGGTCGGCAGATGAGAGACTCTGCCGGGCGGCTGGCTTATAAGATAAAGTCACCTGCGACCTGCGGGGCTGACTGCGAGCTGAATATAGGCTTATTGCAGGATGTTTGTGAGCTAGTCCGACCTAAAGCACGCCTCGACAGGCGCGGCGAGGATGAAAGAAGGCAGGGGGCTTAGGGTTCTTGGGGTGGTGGCAGTGGTCGGGAGGGTGCAAATTTCTAGGGATGAGCTGCACGATAAAGTTGCATTGTTAGACCGGGCACATCATGAGGCTTATGAGGTTGAGAGCTCCATAAAAGCAGCCTGAGTCGGTGCGCTGAGGTTATCAGATGAGGCTTTGGTTACCTAGAGGGATGAAGTGATATTATCTTGAGGCTGAGGCACACCTGGTAGACTCGTGAGCTTTCTTTTCAGCCTTGGTTGCTAAAGCCTTCTACAAGCAGGACCTCAATTTTCAAGTCCCTAGTGAGGAGGAGGCGAAAGAGTCCTCCTGCAGTGAGTGATTGGACGTTTTCGAATGTCCCAGCATTGATTGCCACAGGGACCCGGAGGTTCAATTTGATAACTCCCCTTCCTTGCATTAATGAGGGCATAGTCTTCTGATTTAGAGCCTGGTAGATGTTGATTCTCGTATACTTTTATTTGTTTTAGCTAATTTGAGACTTTGAGCACAGTTATATGTTCTGCATGATAACCCAATGAATATCCTTTTCTTGCCTCTTTGTTGCATCGATTGAATTGTGTTGTTGTTTCTCTCTGCTTTTTTTTTACAACTGGCTGAGATTTCCTAAGAGTGATCAATCGTTGGCTCTTATTGAGTTGTGTGGTCTACGGTGAGGTGTATTCTTGAGCTCATTGTTTGTGTGTGGCTCTTGTTTCTGAGGCTTTACGAGATATTAGGCTCCTCGGTAGAGGCTAAATTGGCCCGCAGGTTGGAGGCCTTCTTGACGGTTATGCTGCGAAGTAAATTCTTGGGGCTCTGAGCTATTATGCCTTTTCTTGGGGCGAGCTAAAATGTCTCACAGGCTCTGAGGCCTTCCTGAGAGGTTAAGCTTTGAAAAACTAAGCTATTTAGGACTTAGGACTATTTTGCACGCTGTGAGCGAGCTAAAATGGCTTTTGGGCTGGGCCTTCCTTGAGCGGTTAAGCTCGAAAAGCTAGCTGGGGCACTGAGGCTGGCCTACCGCTGCTGAGGCCGAGGCTAAGTAGGCTCTGGGCTGCAAGGCCTTCCTTGAGGCGGTTGGGTTTGCAAAATTGAGCTCGCAGGCTCTAGGCTATTACTTAGCCCCACTTTGAGCCTTGAGCTAAGAGTGGCTCCTGAGCTCGAGGGCCTTGGCGAGTTAGGCTCTGCAAAATTGGTATTAGGGCTCTGGGCCTATTCTACGCTATAGGTGAGAGCTAAAATTGCTCTTGGGCTACAAGGCCTTCCTCGAGCGGTTAAGCTCTGCAAAATTGAGCTACTGGGGCTCCTAGGCTATTATGCCTTCTTTGAACGAAGCTAAAGAGCCAGCTCACAGACTCACAGGAGCCTTCCCTCGGCGGTTAAGCTCACAGAAAATTGAACTATTGGGGCTCACGGGTTATTCCTTCTTTGGGCGAAGGCTAAAATGACAAACGTTGTCCACATGGCTCTTTAATATCCCCTTCCACGCCCGGGAATGCGCGCGCGACTTTGTCTGGGGTTGTGGGAATCGGGCGGGTGTGTGAATTCCCCAGCGTCAGGGCTTCTTTACTTATCTTGCCTCCCTTTAATGAAGGCGTGCTATACTACGCTCTCATTTTCTTCAGCACTTAGAATGGTCTTTGGGTTAAATGGTATGGAGCTTAGGTTGATAGCCACTCCACTGTATTGTCAGGGTTCAGCGGTCATGGGCGGCCAACTTGGGTTTTTCTCTGCTCTCTTTTGTTTGTGGGAGTTGGCGGCACTTCTAGTTCCTCTTACTGTGGGGTTGTGTTCCCTAGTCACCTTGTTGATGGGCCGGGTGGGACCTTGGAGGAGGAGGACTCGGCCCCTTGGAGCAGCTTTAAGGCTTGTTCCTTCTACTATACCTCTTCTCCCCTCTTTTCTCCTTCTCCTTCTTTTTCTTTTTCTTTTTCTTGTAGTTTTTGCCTTGGCTGAGATTGGCCGGTCGTGTCGGTGATGTAGAAAACTTTGCTAATACCCAATTTTACGAGACAAGAAGGTTTTAATCTCGAGGTGGTGCGTAACTCTTGAAATGAAAATTTTTGCTAATTTTTTGGAAAACCCATTTGTATTTTATGGTATGTGACTTGTGGAGCTTCACCTGCCCTTTCTTTTCTCTTTCTTTTTCCATAGTGGGTTTTCTTTGAGGAGTAAGAATGTGTGCAAACATTACGAGGTGTAGGAATAGCTCAGGATTATTTGTAATTCTGTGTCTTGTAACCCCCGTTTGAAGCCAAAAACGATCTTTTATGAAGCATGCGCTTTTTGCATCGAGCCTTTCTTTATCATTATAACTTATTTTTTGACCCACCAAAATATTAAGCGACCTAAAAGTAGACGCTGGGAAACATTGTTTAAAACCAAAAAGCGATGGATACTTTTTATAAAGGGCCCCAAATTCAGGGTCTTGACCGGTGAAACCGGTTGATGTTTTAACGTCTTGTGAGTGAGGCGGGGTTTGCCTTCTTTTGTTTGGAGTTCGTAGTTGCCAGGTCGGACTACGCGGGATACGATATAAGGCCCTTCCCAATTGGGTCCCAGCTTCCCATGTGTGGGGTCTTTCCTTGCTGACAGAAGTTTTTTTAGAACCAGGTCGCCAAGCTTGTAACTCCTGGGTTTGACCCTTCGGTCATAGTATCTTGTTGTCTTTCTGTGATAGTCCTCAGCACGCTTTAGGACCTGCTCGCGCTTTTCTTCCAGGAGGTCTAGGTTTAGGCGAAGAACCTCTTCGTTGTGTTTAGGCGCTCCTGAGCTCAATCCTTGTGACTTTAATCCAGGCCTTGGCGGGGAGCTGCGCCGATTAGCTGCGCCTTAGAGTGACGGGTTTCTTGAGTTCTTGACACAGCGGCGTAGTTACGTACACTATGTGCCTCGGGGTATTCTCTGGAGTTTTCCCTTTAGATTTTCCGAGTTTAGTCTTCGTGCTACCTTGAGTTCTTATAATGACTTACATATGCGGTGAATTGTGGATGAGGCGGGGATGAGTAGTAGTTCTTGATTAGAGTTCGGCCCGAAATCCACGAACTTAGGATTGTTGAGCTGTTTCCATATTGTTGAACCGCGAGGGACACCCAGGGATCGAACTTGCATATTATACGAATGCTAGGCGAAGTTATGGCACCTTATGTTACATGATTGTTCTTGGGGTTCGGCCTCGACCCACTTGGTAGTAGTCCAGCGCCCGCGATGATAAACTTGCGTGGCCCTTTGGCGGGTGAGAGGGATCTTAAACCCTCATCGCCCCGAATTCTTTGGAAGGCTGGGGAGCATGATTGACGTCGTATTTCGGATGGGAAGTGAGAGATCCTGACATGCTCCTGACAAGCTTTGCATTTTCTGACCAGTTCTATTGCGTCTTTGAGCATTGTGGGCACATAATACCCCTGGCTCAAGGTTTTGCCTGCCAAAGTCTAGGCCCCGATGTGATTGCCACATATACCTTCATGTACCTCCACACGGTATTAGTTAGGCGTCTTGTTTTCTAATAAGCAGGATGGCGTAGAAAAGCCTGCGCTTTATAAAGGGTTCCAGATGAATAATCGTGGGAGGCGGGGACCTCGCTGCGGGCTTAGACGCCTCACTTAAATTAATTTGGCGATGTTCCATACACTAAGTAATCCCAGGATGGGGTCCATCCAGCTCATTGGGGATGTCGTGGGGGAGACTTCACTTAGTTGTCCATGTTCTTGAGGGTTTTGGGAGGTGCTCAATAGGTGTCAAATACGCCCGGGTCTTCAGTGAGGTTGTCACCAATTTGCGAGAGCATCGGCCAGCGAATTCTACACTCTTGGTATTACTTGACCTTGCGAGACTTCGTACAAACTTTTGCATGACTGTTGTACCTTCTTGAAATGCAGGATGTCTTTCTCCGCCTGCGGCTTAAGTAGGAATCTTCTATCACCTTTGCTACGGGTTGGGGTCACTGCTCACTTCCGATTGATCAACTTCCATAGGCGTGGGCGAGTTAAACCCAGTATGGCTTATTGCGTGTCGGCCTCGTTATTGGAGGCAGCGAAACTCGGCGCGTATTCCACGTCATCTCGAGTGGGCTGGCGCAGCCTGCTTTGGCATTAGTGACCCGAGTCCGCGGATAACCTCCATATGGGGAGGTGGGCGTCAGTTCGGGTAACCGACGAGGCTGCGGTGAATTCCATGATGAAATGCGAGATCTACCACTACTATTATTGTCGCCAGCTTTTCGTTATCAGGCACTGATTCATTCGGAAGTTTTTGGTTTGTCTAGATACATTTTGCTTCGCTCGGATATTCGATTGGGACCGATGGTATGAGCTTGGAACCCTCTAGGGCTTTCAGGTTGCGATAGTAGGCGGCTGAGCTGCACCACATCTGGATTCTCGACCGGGCGGCACTAGTTGAGAAATCTGAAACGGCTAGGTAGAGGATTAGGAGTTCTCGCTTGGAAAGGATTACTAGAGTGGGGAGGAGGCTGGTGGGTTTGAGTGCCATGTGGATGCCTCTACTTGAATGTGCATTCCCCATTGGAAGGCTTTTCTCGAAACACGAAAGAAGTGACATTTAATATTTGTGGATACGAAGTGGCTCGATCTGCGACTATTATTCTAGTCAAGCGTTGAATCTCCTTAACGTTTGAAGGCGGAAGCATGTCAGCTTGACCTTTTATCTTGTCACAGGTTTTAGCTATTCTATTGTGACTATAAAACCCCGAGAACTTTTCGTAGGAGACTCGAAGGTGCATTTAGTTTGGGTTAACTTCATATTGTAGCTTTTAGGGACTGGGCGCAGGCTGAGAATGGGTTATGTGGGCTCGGTAATAGCTGAATTTTACCCGAGCATGCCGTCTATATATACCTCCATAGGTGCTCAATTTGCTTCTAGAACATCTTATTTACCAACCTTTGGTAGGTGGCTCCTGCGTTCTTCAGTCCGAAGGGCATTACCCGATAACAGTAGGTTCCTTTCCCAGTAACGAATGACGTCTTCTCTTGGTCGTTAGGATCCCATGCGTCCCGGTTATAGCCGAGAGACAACGATCATGGCGGGGAGTTCATGGTAGGCTGTGCGTCCCATGGTCGTCAGGGTAGGAAAGCTATCTTTGGGCGGGGCCACTGTTGATATATGTGGAAATCGTCTGGCGCACTGCGGATTTGCTTTTGTGAAAACGACGTTGGCTGCAGGCCACTGGGATATTCTACCTCACGATTGCATTTTGCTTATAGGAGCTTGTAAAACCAGGAAAATTCAATTTACGAAATGCTAAAATGGTAATTTGGATCAAATCCGATTTTCTAGATCTCGGATGATGAAGCGGACTTCACGGGTTGGAATGTCTCCGCGAGGAAATCAGCTACCGTCCGGTCAGGTCAGTGAGGCGATTGAAATTTCACGTTTTTCGAGGCAGGTGTCGGGTGTCGTATGGCTGACTTATGAGAAGGCATGCGATGTAGCGAGGGCCTTTACTACAGCCGTATCCATGACCACATGTCAAAAGAGCCTTAAAGGAAGTCGGTAAGGAATGAGTAATTAAATAAAAGAAAGAACATTTCTCTTCTCGGTGGCCTTGTCCGGCGTTGAGGAGAAAAGCGATTTAGAGAGAGAAAGTCAACTTCTCTCTCTAGATTTCCCAACATTCGACTTTCGGTTCTCTTAGACGAGATGAGAAGTTGATCTGTGAGGGCTGCAGCGTGGACAGATTTTGGAGTTCGACAACTCCGGGAGGTAGAGGTCTTCTCCCTGCGCCGATTTATTCTTTATTTAAAAGCCGTTTTAATGGATAGAGGATTTGTTAAAGGCTGGATGGTAGGTGTTTTTCGATTCCATCATATTTGAGCAGGTGAGAAAATCCCTAGTGTGGTCGAGTGAGCAGGTTTTGAGACCCTGGGTTTCATTGTTCGCGTGATCTTTGTGTGTGGTTTTTGTTGCCCAGGCGAGTCGAAATGAATTGCTTAAATTGATTATTAGCGTGTGAAATTTGGGCCACACGAGTGTTATTCTTTATAGATTGAATAACATGGTGTTGTGTGTAAATTTTGTTAATATATGCATGTTTGATATATTTAACATATGTTATGTAAATAGCATAATCATTTCTGCCCTTAGAACACCACTAGAATAGTAGGTGTGAGTGCATGACAAAATGAAAATCGGTTGTCGACGATAAATTCTTTTATCGTGTTAAAAGTAATAATTTTATCGGAAAGTTGTCCAGAAGAATTGTGTTGTTGGGAAAAGTGTCAATAATTCACGTCGGAGGGGCCCGGGGAATTGTTTAGGAGGGTTGCAAATTCACCTCGGAGAAGTTATCCAACGTATTTATATCGGGAGGGTTCCCACAATTATTAATCTTTGTTTGGAAAATGATTACTGTCTGTGAACTGGCGTGTGTGAGGGAGTAAGTGAGGACTGAGACATGGGATTGGGCGTAGATATTAGTAGGATCATGCATTGCTTGAATGTGCTTGGTTTCCATTACATGTGCACTTAGGTGGGGGAGTGATGTAGGATAATTAATTCATCGGGCATTGTTCCATTGTATCGAGGGAAAATTATTTCAGGAGTACGGGGAGTGTTCGGGAGGAAGACGGGGCGCTCACTAGAAATGGCACTTTTAAGAAGAAAGCGGATTGTGGCTTTAATATATATTTTCTGTAAACATATTATAATTCTTAATTTGCAATATATGTTTGTATTAAGATGATGTAACAACTCTTGAAACTATTGCAATATAAGTTGGATGTATTTTGGTGAGTATGATCGTAGGCAATGTAGTAGAAATTTACTCATGTGGATATCATGATATGAGGCCTTTCTGGGTTCCACCAGTTGTGATGGTGTGGGACCTCAAATGGTGTCATAGAGCTTGTCAACCTCTTCGTCTCCAGCATATCTTCACGATGAAACTCGCTTCTCTTTGCTTGACTGTTTAAGGATGGTGACGTTACTTTGTGGTGATTCTTTGCGAGGTCAATTCGCCCATGTCTTCTGTTTCTGGCGAACACCTCCTTGTTTGCTAAAAATGGATGAGAGGTTCCCGACTTCTTGGCCAACTTAGATCCCTATGTGAAGCGAGGTGTTAAAATTTTGGTCTTCAAGGCTGTATAGGCTCTAGTTCTTCTGGCCTTGGTCGGTGCTTACCTCCATCTTGTGTCGAGCTCATCCATATATGAATGTGTCGACCGTTTTTAACACATTGATGCGATAGCATTCTGACGCGCTATTTAGTTTCCTCACAAACCATTCTCACTCCATTTGCAGCTGGGGAATTTGATAACCATGTGATAAAGTGAGGACGCCCATGGCATTTTCTAAGAGAGGGCCTCGCCTCAAGAACATATTGTGTTTCCACGCAGGCATCTACTACGGTGAAACTTTACCGCTGTCGCTGTTGCACGTAAGCCCCAAAGTGAGCATTAGTTGTATCGACCCTCAGAGGCAAAGCACTCTTTTCCCCCCGCAGAATCCACCCAGTAGCGCTGATCGTTCTGTACCTTCTCCCCTTTACTATGCCCATTCGTCAAAAGTCGACACGAAGATGATGTCTAAAATGAGCCCATCGTCGATACAAGGACCCTGTGGATTGTTTTATTGGCTACGACGACCCTTATCACTAGTGGATCATCATGGGGATATTGGCAGCCTTTCATGTCGGAGTCTGAAAAAGTTATGGTAGTATCCAGCCGAGGGAGTTTGGATACGACTTGTATTTCAAATGTTTCCCCTGATATGATGCTACGCAGATAGGCCTTCCTGGGTGAGCTGGATTCCCCGCCCCTTGCAAATCCTCTAGAGATCACATAGATCTCTCCCAAGGGCTGTTGGCTGACGAGGTGGTGGTGGCTGCACCGGTCCCCACCCTTCCGTCAGAAACGGCGAAGATGTCCAATGCCTTAATATTTAATTACTTTCAATCGACGCAATCATATCTCAAGGTTTCCTGTCCATGATCCTCGTGGAACTCACAGATTCGTACTATCCCTTTGTCGGGTCGACCATCCGAGACGGGCCACCTTAGAAATTTTTCATGTTGCACTTCGCGTAGGACCTGTGACACTGAGGCCGTCAGGGGGGTGAATCGCCGAGGTGAATACCGTTGTTGCAGCGGCCGAGGTCAGTTCCTTTAAAGCAAGCAGAAGCCTTTCCGCGTGATAAGAGCTTCCCTGCCGCTGATGTACTTTTATGCTTTAGCTGTGACTCCTCACCATGTTCGATCGAGGGTTTTTGAGGTGGAAAGTTTCATCAAAGCCTTTCGATCGCACGCCCAGTCCTACAAAGGAAAGCGTGACGGAAAACTTCTCATCTCATGATGTCTACCTTTAATCCATTCTACGAACTCCCTGTATCATAGGACCCCTCAGGTTTCCAAATGTGGGTTTTGATTTGTTAGCATGTGATAGCCTACTCTATGTCCGAGTCCATGAAGTAAGAGACGATCGCGATGGATAGTTTCCTTAAAGGATGAGATCGATGATGGCGGGAGTCTCAATAAACTGTGCCAACGCCGGCCTTCAGGATAGCGGTTTTTCCCCAAAAACTCGCCAAGGGGTCCCGTATCCGTGCACCATCCTACTCTGCAAGTACGAGGTGGTCAACATGGTCTTTCTTTCCGTCGAACTTTTGGATATGAGGCATTCTGAACTTCGCGGGGAGGGGGAAGTGTAGCACCCCAACCGTGAATGGGGATTCTGTTTGCTGCACCAAAGCGTCCATGGAGACTGAACTCGCCCTTACGCTTCTTCACGTGGGCTGCAGCCCTTGCCGGATGTCTCTCAAACTCGCCTCCCATGACCGCTCCCCTGTCTCCTATTGATAAAGGATGGGTCCAACACCTCTCGCTGTCTTTACTCATGCTTCTCCTCACACGACCCTTCTCCGGACTTGTAAGGGTCGCCACTTCCCCGCGCCGCGCGCGCGCGCGCGCAAAGCAGCGTGCGGCAGGCAAGGCAAAGTGCGCAAGGCGGCGCGTGAAGGCGAAGCCTTCTCCATTCTGCCGAGGAGGGCCGGTGGTGTCGCCGTTTCTCTTTGGTAATGGCAGCCGCCTTCTCAAAGCCCAAGCCGCGCCTCCCCGGGCTGTATTTTTCCTCGGCGAAGTTGCTCAAACTCTCTTAGCAAACGCTGGTCTATGAGACCCAGCGCTCCATCCGCCCAGATTTGGCGCAGTAGCTCTGTGCTCGGAGGCCTGGCCATTCACGTTGTCTCGCTGGTCTCGCATCCTCGGGGACGGCTGCGGCCTCGCCAGAAATTCCTCGCTGATACCATCAATACCGAGATCACCTTTATTTGTAAAGGAACCTGGCTGCTCCCACAAATGGCGCCAATCAAGCGATGCTTTTCCAACCGAAACTGGTCGAGCGGCTGCAATTGCGCCACCCACTGACTTCGCATGTCCGCTCCCAGCCGAAAAATAAAGTAAACAAAGCGACGCGGCCCTCGCCTCGTCTTCTCCGATGCCTAAGCCGGCTTCTTCCAGGAAGAGAAAATCAACTCGCTTAGGAATGAATTTTTTGTGCGCCCTTTCAATCGGATTTTTCGGTGGCCTGGCATTGGCAATCGGGTGATTACTATGATAACTTTTCAGCTTCGGATGATGATACCATATTTCTCTCACTGGGTGAGATTTTCTTTCCCTTATCATTTACCGATTGGTCAGTTGACACTGATGACCAATTATTAGGAAACATCATACTTCCTTAATTGGTTAATTAGGGAAATTGGGTACTTTCCTTTAATACGGGTTCTTTGGGCTGATCAGATGAAGGGGTGAATCGGCTTTCATTTCCTTGGGGCCCCCGTGCTCTGTGGGATATCATCAAGCCGAGCGATTGTTTTCAGTCCGCTTCTTAATCTCATTTTAAGCTGACATTCGGGGTCAGGTTCGGCTCAAGCTACCGATTATTTTAAACCCAATCACACACACACACACACACACACACACACACACACACACACACACACACACACACACACACACACACACACACACACACATATATATATATATATATGAGTGATTTGATTAAATGAACTTTTGAAAACCACACACACACACACACACACACACACACACACACACACATATATATATATATATATATGAGTGATTTGGATTAATGAACTTCTTGAAACTACACAACACACACACACACACACACACACACACACACACACATATATATATATATATATATATATATATAGTTATATATATATATATATATATATATATATATATATAGTATATATATATATATATATATATATGAGTGATTTGATTAATGAATCTCTTGAAAAACCAAAAAATTGATATTTATTTCTTTTTGGCATGATTTTGATAAAAATGTCCTTATTTTCAAAAAACAAATCGCTCTTTTCAAGAGACAATGTAAATATGCGTATGCCTTTGTGTGTGTATATATATATATATATATATATATGCTAACTTTTTGAAAATAAAAAAATTGGTATTTGGTCCTTAAAAATATCCTTATTTTCTTTTAAAAATAGCTCATTTTTTTTAAGAGAGTAAATATTGAGAAAGACATTTTTGTCTAAAATAAGTTATTTTTCAAGAAAAAACATTGAGGGGTTATATTTACAAATTTATGAATATTTGACATCTTTTATCCAAATATTTTTATATAGGGTGATTTGATTAAATGACATTTTGAAAACAAAAATTTGGAAGTGTGACCCTTTATCAAATTTTAGCATGATTTTGACAAAAATATCCTCCTTATTTTCAAGTAAAAATAGCCCTTCTTTTATGAGAAATAATGTAAATAAATGAAATAGAGAAGGACATTTTTATCCAAAATTGATTATTTTTCAAGAAAATACATGAGGGGGTTAAATTTGTAAATTTATGTATTTTATCCAAATATTTTTATATAGGATGATTTGATTAAATGATTTTTCGAAAACCAAAATTTTGAAATCTGATCCTTCATTAATTTTTGACATTATTTTTGACAAAAATGTCTTTATTTTCTTGTAAAAATAGCCTTTCTTTTATGAGATAAAATGTAAATACATGAAATAGAGAATGACATTTTTATCCAAAATGTGTTATTTTTCAAGAAAAAAAAAGAGGGAGGGTTAGATTTACAAATTTATGAATATTTGATATATTTTATCCATATATTAATTATATAGGGTGATTTGATTAAATTACCTTTTGAAAACCAAAATTTTGAAATCTAATCCCTTCATCAATTTTTGGCATGATTTTGATAAAAATATCCTTTTTGTTCTTTTGTAAAAATGATTCATTTTTTTATCAGATATAATGTAAATACATGAAATAAAGATTAACATTTTTATCCAAAATTGATTATTTTTCAAGAAAAAAAAAAACAGAGGGTTAGATTTACAAATTTATGATAATTTGATGTGTTTTATCTAAATATTTTTATATAATATAATATTGGGTGGTGAGGGATGAAATTTCATAAAAGGTGACGTGGTATCCTAAATACCCTTAACTGCCCATTTGATTCGTTTTGGAATTGACTCTAAAATGAAATGTCATGATCCTCGTCAACACATATTATCTATTAATTTTTATTTTTATTTTTGTAATTTGTTGACTTTTTTTTCTTTTCTATGTTTCATTTGGAAAAGATCGGACCTCGGATCCCAATCAAACCAACATAAGACCCTTCCATTTTTGTATGTACAGTATTTTTTAACTTATAATCTTAATCATTAAAAATCATAAAAGATGGAAAAACATATTATTCATATGTATATTGATATAAGATTTATATATATATATATATATATATATATATATATATATATAATATTAATTTGTCTTTATTTATTTATTTTTGTTAAATAGTTTGTCTTTATTTTCTAAATAAATATAAATATAATATATCATAATACATCCTACTATACACAGTACCTTAAAACAGCAACTCCACCGGACAAGTATACCCAATGGGATTTTCAATTGGAAAACATAATCTAAGATATATACTTCTTATTCTTTTCATGGAAAATCAGGTTCGGATTCGAGACCATTGATTAAAATAAAAAAGATTTCAAACTACCTTATTTGTATGTTCGATGGTGGAATGAGATTTGATGTATTACTTATTATCAGATTTTATTTTATATTGTTAATCAAATAAACTGAAGTTTTATAAATTTGTACAATTTAAATCAAAATTTGACTTGGGTTCGAATTGGATTGGCCCATCCCGATCAAGTTGCATCCTTTCTTTATCAATAGATTGTTTCTAGGCCTGGTCCCCATCCCAATCTTATTTTTTAGTACTATTTTTCAAAAAATATTTTTTATGATCTCCGTACTTTTTCAAAAAACCCTTCAAAGAGGGTAAGGGTGAGGAATTTTTATTCTTTCTAACTTGGAACATTCTGGTTTATGCTTTAGAGCTTATGAATAAGGACATTGCAGACATATTGAATATGCCTAATTAATGAGATACGGATACAAGTCCATACCAAAGTCCCATTGTGGCTTTGTTTTTTCTAGTTGGCCAAAAGCATTCAGCCAAAAAATTTTGTTTTTTTTTGTTTCTATGAAAGCCAATTTTTTTTTCTATTTATTACATTATTAATAGGATGCTTTTGGCTGAATACAACAGACTAAATATTTTGGCATTTCTTGATCAACCAAAAAAAACAAACGCCACCTGAAAGAGCTTGTTTGGTTACAGTTTTTGAAAACTGTATTTTATTAAGAAAATCAAGTTCTAATACTTGGTTCTTGTAAGTACCATAATCTTTAGAACTACTACTCGATGGGTCCAAGGCTCACTTGGCCCTAACTCACGCCATATTGTACCAACCAAGAGGGATTATCCACTTAAACTCAAGACGTCTGGTAAAGTAACTCATCTTCACAGAATAATTTTTATATGTTCTGCCCAGCTTTAGCCTCTTACCGCCATCCTAATGATACTTGAGTTCACAATACAAGTATATAAAGGTTAAAACATGAAGAGGAGATTATCAACCATTCTTAAATTCTAAATCCTTATTTCTGTTTTAACTGTTAGCATAATATATTTTATCCCTAAAATAAGAGATTTTATCAAGTAATGACAAGAGATTTTGGCCTTAAATTAAAGGAAGATCGAGAACCACGCCCTATAAACGGAAGATCTCCCATCGGTGTGTGACTGACCGAGCAAAACTTCCGTTTTTTCTTTCTCCATCTTTCGCTTCAATTTAATCATCGAAAGGTCGGAACCGCCAAATCACCTTTTATGTTCACACGTCGAAATGCTGATGCCCAAAGGTTTCGACGATCGCTGGGTCCTCATAATCGCTCGTCTATGGGAATCGCTAGTCTCATCTACGTTTCAAAGTGACTCAAGTTTCAACCATCATTAGTGGCCAATTCATCTGTGAACCTGATCGATTCCCTTCCACATCCGACATTCGGCCCAAGGTAGTTGTAATGTCGGCTAATTGACGATCAAACGCGAAGATCAATTCCTCCATCGGGTACGCATAAAGAAGAAACAGAGGAGTAAGATGGTTTGGCACTCAAGGCGCCACTGCTAAAGCCATGGATATTGACCAGCCCAGCCCACAGAGAAAAGCCGCGATCTTGGAAAAGATGCACGAGATAGCGGTCAAGTCGTACACCCGACGTCGTAATGGAGGCGGCTCCCACATCCCATCATGTTTCGATAATCTCAAAGAAATGATATCAGTTCTACTGCAGCTCCCCATCTTTGAGTTTCTCACTGGCAAAGAATGCTCGGGAGAGCACAAAGGCCAAATCGTGCAAGAGGCCTTCTCATCTCCATGCCCTCAGTGATGTCGCTAGTGGTGCATCTCGTAGGGTAAGGAGGGAGGCAGGTAGGAGGCATAACTAGCTAGTTTAGGCCCTTGGGAATGTGTCGGTATTACTTGAAGGTACGATGCCACCAAGACGTCGCAGCATGATACCACCAATGCCGCTCAGACGCCACATGCCTTCGTACGTGGCTAACATTCTATATGTCGCCACAACCTTTATCCGCAAAACCGATGACATGCTCTCTCTCTCGTTCTGTAGTGGTACCATATCTTGATTGTCACCGGTCGGTTATACCGGGCTTTCTTCACCACGTTTGATGGCTTTGTTGATCCTTACGATCATATGCTCCACTATAATCAGGCAATGATACCACGCCAACAACGATCGCTATCGCGGCAAAGTAATCTCGATCACTGGCCAAATATACAACCTTGGTTTCACAAGCTCCCGCTAATAATAAATTGCTCAATGAACTATGAGCCACATTCATATCACAACATTCGTTTCTACATAAAAAAGAGAACATTAGCTCTCTGCAAACTATTTCGAAGCAAGAAGGGGAGTTTATTCTAGATTTCACTAGGAGGTTTGGGCAAACCGTTCAGTAGGTAGACTCATATAGCATGGAGGCGGTCCTCCAAAACTTCAGGAGAAGCTTTGAACCATATATTCCTTTCTTTCATTCACTGTCTTTAGACTCGCCAGCGACAATGGAAGAGTTGTATAGACAGGCTGATAAGTACTCGATGCTGGAGGATAATATCTGTGCAGCAACCTAGACAGTCATGATTACAAACCAATCGGCTGAGGGAAATAAGTCGTCTGGGAAGAAGCCATCTAAGTCCAAGGAAGGTCAGGGTAGAGACCGAAAGCTATCCCGAGATCAATCACAGAAGAGGAGAGACCTCCCACAATTCACCCCCTTGAACATCTCATACGAGAAGTTATTGCCCATCATTAGTGACTTGCCAGAGTTCAAATGGCCTGCACCAATCCAAAAGGATCCCTCCCATCCTTACGGTGTAGTTATCATAGAGATTATGGGCATGAGACTGATAGGTGTCGAAGCCTAAAGTTTTTGGTGGAAAAGCTAATCAAGGCTAGACACCTCAGGAGGTATATCAAAGAAATTGACCACAAAGAAGAATCAAGGCAAGTAACAGATAAAGTTATGGTCAGAGCAGCAATCCCGACGGATTCCAGACCAGCCATAAATTATATACTAGGTGGCTTGTCTGACGACTAGTATCAATTGAAGCGCCAATAGAAGAAGATCTTGAGAGTTGCCACAATTAAGGCCATGATTAATGCTATCCACACAGGCTGCGCCTACGAAGAAACCAAGCCCATGTGACGACCCCATATCCCTCTCATGTCAACCCGAACATGACTATCAGGCCCCATTACGATGCAGACCAACACTCACCCCTCTCGCGATAATGGTTTAATGCGCACAAAAATCGGCACCCTAGTAACGCGCGCATTTATTACAACTACCAGCCTTTAAGCAGATGAAACTTTCCCTAGGTACGCTGAATTCAGCCGGGTGAATCCTCTCGGTTTTAATGGAGCAACTACCATAACGCTAGGGGATGTCGCGCTCCTTGTAAAGGCAAGGCCAGTCACACAGCAAATTTTGTTCTCAATTGTCGAAGACTTGGGGCCTTACAATGCCATAATGGGGTGGGCCTAACTGCACTCGATGAATGTTGTCCCTTCGACCTACCACCAAATGGTCAGCTATTTGATTAATGTCGTCGACCTTTGCTGTCAACTAGCCTCATGAAATGTTACCAACTATCCGACAAGAACGAGGAAGAACTCCGAAAAACTCTCTCCTCAAAGATCGTGACCTGCATAGCATCACAGTTCATCGCCCAAGTCGTGGCGAAAGAGAAGGATATCATTAGATCCTCTTGGTATGAACGCCACTGGTTGGAAAAGTTCACTTACGTTAGTTCTCTCCTATCCAATGAGGAAAGGGAACAGTTACAAATTGTACTATCGAATAATGTAGATATATTCACATGGAGCCACTCAAACATGGTTGAAATTAGCCCGACGGTGGCCTCTCACAAACTAAACATTATTCCCACCTACTGCACTGAAGAAGACGTAAAGTGAGTGTTTTCACCCGCATCACCACCGTATTATTCAAATGTAGTAGATAACTACGAGAGCAATTTTCATCAGAGAAGTGAAATACCCCGAGTGGCTAGCCAACGTGGTGGTGGTTCCAAAGAAAGGGGGTAAGTGGCGAGTATGTGTAGATTACACAGACCTCAATGAAGCATGCCCAAAAGATAACTTCTCCTTGCCGCGTATAGATCAAATGGTTGATACTGCAGCCAGACACGGGCTACTGTCGTTTCTGGACGCTTTCTTTGGATATCATCATATTCCTATGCACTTGCCTGATGCAGAGAAAACGTCATTCATTACACCACACGGGCTATACTATACAATGTGATGCCTTTTGGCTTGAAGAATGTCAGGGCAACTTATCAAAGGTTGATAACTAAGATATTCCAATCGCTGTTGGGAAAAACCATGGAGGTCTATATCAATGATATGCTAGTGAAATCCAAAAGTGCTTCGACCACCCAAAGCATCTACAAAAAGCCTTTAAGCTATTACGAGAGTACATCATGAAACTTAACCCCTTGAAATACGCGTTTAGAGTCGATTCAGGAAAATGTTTAGGCTTTATGGTGACCTAGAGAGGGATAGAGGCCAATCTTATCCAATTCAAAGATATAATGGATTCTCAGGTTTCTAGAAAAGGAGTGCAGCAGTTGATTAGCCTGTTGGTAGCTCTTGGGCAGTTCATATCTCGTTTCACATATCGGTTAAGACCATTTTTTATCACTATAAGGGGAGCCAAAATGGCCGGTTAGAATGAGGAATGCGATTAGGCTTTCATGTTAATCAAACAATACCTTACCGAACCACCAATTCTAACTGGCCCAGAGGCAGGCGATATGCTCTATCTTTACCCAGCAGTTTCAGAAGTCCCAATAAGTGCAGCTTTGTTCAAAGAAGATGAAAATTGGAAACAAAGGCTAATTTTCTTCATAAGCAAATCTTTGTCCTAAGCATAACCTGTGATACCCGCCTCAACAAGCGACACCGGTCTCTCCATGTGGCGCTTAAGAAGTCGCCCGCTCTAGGCACACCCTATCGCTGCATAACTAATCTCCCTTTGCGGCTAATTATATGTTTCACCTATCAGTAGCATGGTCCATGGAAGCCTCGAGCTAAGTGAATTCAAGATCCTATAAACCCCGCCGAATAAAATGGTAGATATTAGCGTATTTTTGAAGAAAAATCCCCAACAAGATGCACTAAGTAACACCTGTTGCGGGATTCTAACGTGACTCGTGCTTCTCGATAGACTAGAGTTGGAGTCGGTCTGCAACTTAAAGCCCTAACCGGGGAAAGGATAGAATAGGCTATACGACTAGACTTCCCTATGTCCAACAATGAGACAGAATATGAAGCAATCCTAGCTGGGAATCGACCTTGCAATGTTTGTATCTTAAAAAAAAAACCATCCGGAGTGACTCTCAATTGGTGGTAGGGCATGTAAACAGAGAATATGAAACGTGAGACCAACTCATGATCAAGTATGTATGCCTGGTTAAACTACGACTGGGGAGTTTTGTGGCCTGGAAGCTTGAGCATATCCTGAGGGATTCGAATGAAAAAGCAGATGCGTTGACAACAGTGGCTGCATCCTTCTCAATAAAAGAAATGGTATTCCTCCCTGTTTATTACTAGTGTGCATCGCCACTACCACCAACCGTGTAAACTAGATGACGTAAGCGTTGTTCTTCTTGGGGAGGACTCCAATATCACATTATTCACCTCCGGAGAACTCCGCGATAACAGTGATCGTAGCTTTAATCAAGTTCAGCGCTAGATTTTCTCAGGAATGGATAACTATATAAACGTTTCTAGGTCGCTGCATCTAAATGCCTCACTTAGCAGGCGTGAGATATACTGGGTTAACTCCATGAAGCTGACATGAAACCATCCACAAGGTTATTACCGGGTCAACGGCGAGAAGATGCGCTCCAGATACTTCGTGAAGTGACCATTGTCAACGATCAGCCCTCATCTCAAGGGTGTTGGTTCAAGATCTAACCACCATCACGGGCCCTCGTCTCGTCATGTGGAATTGATATACTCTGACCACCGCCACCGCCCTGTACTCCCGTAAGGCTATCGTTAGTTGCCATTGACTATTTCAACAAATAGATAGAAGCTGAAGCCTTCATCTCCATCAAAGACAAGGATGTCGTCCAATTTATGTGGAAGAATATTGTCTACCGGTTCGGAATTCCTCACTCGATTGTAATTGACAATGCACCATAGTTTGAGAGCAGAGTATACATAAATTTATGCCATGAGTTGAAAATAAGAAAAAAAATCTCATGACGACTTTGAAAAAGCGTCTACACTCAGGTAAACGAGCTACTAGGAGTTCTTTGGGCCTACAGAACAACTAGTCGGAAACCGATTGGAGTATCACCGTTCGCCCTCACTTACGGGGTGGAAGTCGTAATTGCTACAAAAATTGGGGTACCCACACTTTGAACGGAAGTCCCTGAAAAGGAAAATACTGAAGCCATTGCTAAAGACTTAGATATGATCGATGAAATTCATGACGTTGTGGCTATGCTTATAGCATCGTACCAACAAAGCATGACAAACCTATATAACATGCGTGCAAAATAGCGTGTATTCTGAGTCGGAGACCTAGTCTTGAGAAAGGTCTTTGACAATACGATTGACCCAACATCTGGAAAACTCCAATCAAATTGGGAGGGGCCATACGTGGTAGTAAGAGTGGAGGCAGCCAGATCGTACGCATTGAATAAACTAGACGGGATGTCAGTGCCCAAGATGTGGAATGCTATGCATCTTAAGAGGTATTGTCCATAAAATTCTCTTTAAAGATATTATCAATAAAATTTTCTTTAAAGATATTATCAATAAAATTTTCTTTAAAGGTATTATCAATTAAATTTCCTTTAAAGTATTTTCTTTCAATTCCTGGAATAGTCCCCATATCAAAGACCAGAAGTGGCTTCTAAGCCTGCTGGCACATATCAAAGACTACAAGTGGCTTCTAAGTATGCTGGCACATATCTAAGACAAGAAGTGGCTTCTAAGTCTGCTGGCACATATCAAAGACTAGAAGTGACTTCTAGCCTACTGGCACATGCCAAAGACCATAAGTGGCTTCTAGCTTACTGGCACATGCCAAAGACCAAAAGTGGTCCATAGTCTGCTGGCTAAAGTCAAAGCCCAAGAATGGAGCTTCACCTACCGGTTCGTGTGCAGTCCACACTAGTTTCTAGTTCTCTAAAAGTTATGACGGTTATATCCTTGAAGCAACTATCCTAGTTCAGACTCATATGCTAGCTGCAGGCAACAAAGACATCTTCATCTGATACAAATTAATATCACGTATTGAATTTCCAAAGTACGCCAATGGTGTCAGTAGTTCCATAGAAATATATATGTTGGCGGCCATACATGGCCCCTTTACAGAAATTTAAAAAAAAAAAGGACAAGAAAAAAAGGGAGAGAAAAAAAGAGATGCAAGATCGGGCTTGATCCCAGCTTTAAGCACTCCCTTAGTTCCTTTAAAGCTTCGCTTCCGATACACTTTTCTGTCAGGCCCCACTGTCATACGCCAAAAACACCCTGGGTCTCACGAAGAACTTTGGCAGCGGCTCCAGAGCCCGCATGCCATCCGGGAACCTTCCGGTTTGTCTCGCTGCATGCTGTGTTTGAACACATAACATCTATAGCCATAGACAAAGATCAGCTCCAAGGCCTTCTCCTCGTAAATTCTCCTCTATGTCTTCTGGCTTCCTTGAGCCGGGTTTCGGGATTGAAGAGAAGATACTCTCGCCTTTTCCGCCCCGATCTCCAGCCAGGGTGAGAGCTCAACTAACTCTAAGCAAGTACCCCAAATTTAGCCTTGCGCCCAGTCTCCTACAATTGCTGGGGGTGGCATAGACCCTAAACAAAGTCATCCTCCGCATGTGCCTCAGATCACCCATCGCGACCCGGCAAGAACTAGGCCTGGGCGATCTCAGCTCTTCTCCGGGGGGTCTCATCCCTCCTCCCTCTCCGCCCCTCGTAACTTCCGCACCCTCTTTAGCCTTCGCTCCCAAGCAGTTCGCCCCATCTGCCTTGCCTGTGCTGGGTTTTGCATGTATGTTTGAAACGACCGACCGAAAGATAAAGTCATAGCTTCTCAAGATCTTAGCCTAAGATGGAAGCTCCTATGCTAGTGCGCCATGTTATGTAATAGCTGCGATACCGTAGTGCCAGAAGTGTTATGAGAAAATCACAACATAAAGAACACGCTCAAACGTTAGAAGTTTAGCTATATTAGCTCGACTGTCTTGCCAAAGTCGTGGTTGCCAATATACTTCCCATCTTCAGCCACACGCTGGTAGGAGTTCTTATCCATATAGCTGGGGGGATGAAATGCTTCTCAACACAAGCCACCACCGGTATTCAGAGGTTATTGGGGTAGAGTTCACGCATATGTGTGATAGAATAGTCCTTCTTGTTAAAGGGGTTATAGCGGTCAATAATCGATTGAGAAGCATCTGGACCAGGAGCCGACGTGTCCATCGAAGGACAGACCCACTCCATCTGCTTAACATATGAGCCTATAACCAGCTTATTAGGCAGTCTTGCCCTGCGGGAGCTGGAAATTACGACACTGGATTGTCTAGCTAAGGGCGACGAACCCATGACTGTCTCTGCAGAGGGAGCCTCGCTTACACCTTGATCAACATTAGGGGATCCTCTAGCTAGAGCCCCATTCTCCAGCGATGCACTAGCATTCTAGGCAGCACCCTCCAAAGTCAGCAAGGCATTAGAGGCTCGTTATGGAGAGTCCACAGTAATTATTGCCGGATTCTTTTAAATCTCTTCATATGGTCCAGACCGCTTCAAGCATTTTCCGTCTGGTATGACAGAGCTGAGAGTAGTCTCATTTTTTAGCATTTGCAGCTTGCTTGAGCATCCGTGTAGCAAAACCAATGGTGATACTAAACGTGTCTTCCTTGCTCTCCTTAGTCGTCTCGCTTATAATATGGGGAACATAATGTGGGCCCCTGAGCCTCTCTTCAAGGAGGAACTGGATCGCCCAAAATTCCATAAAATCTTCTAACTCAGGCCGACAAATTCACCTGCCTAACCTTTTTCCCCTTCTTTCCCTTCTTCTTCTCCGCTGCCTAGGGGGTAGGCTTTAGACTAACCAGGGCTCCTTGAGCGGTCTCGGCTTGAGGATCTTGACCAACCCTCGCTTGTGAAGAGCTACCCAGGATTTAATTCAAAAGGTTAGCGAGAACAAAATGTTCGCCCTTAATAAGCTCTACTGGCAACGGGCAGGGGATGATGGGGACTATGTAAGGAAAAGGGCTGACACCTAATTCATGTAAGTTCTTCACAGACAAGAGGAGCTCGTGATTGCTCTCCCCCTCAATGATCTCGAGTAGCCATTTGATGCGCTCTAGACTGGCCTTCTCTACCTAGCTACACCAGCCGGGCTCGTCGCGCCATCTACAAAAAAAATTTCCCGTAAAGGCGGAAACACGTACCCTTTAAAAGAGGGCATGTCAAAAACGTAGATCTTACTTGGGGGTGGAGTACAAGACCCACCAAGTCTCGAACAAACCCGGGAATAAGAGGATCAAGTTCGGGATCAAATGAAAGCCTGAGGAGCTCGCCTGGCACCTTCGACCAAAACAACCCCTCGCTTTCGTCATAGGAGTCCGGGGAGCGGTTACAAATTGCACCGGTCAGGGTCGACATAGATAGGTGGCCCCTAATCCCAAGCTTCAAAGTGTAAATAAAACAAATTTACTAACTAATATCTAACAAAGTTAGAAAGTTTAGTAATAATTACACCTATTAGAACTGAAAAGACGTTCGGATGTATAAGTGCAGGAGGTGCCCTTGTAAAGTGCAGAAACTACTTTACCAAAGAAGCGATGTGAAGCGAAGTCCAGCAACAAACTGCTCTTGGGTAAAATAAACGACATTACCTACCCCTGCTATGGTTGGGGCAGCCGTTCTGTTTGACACCTTCAATTTGATGGCAACGGGAACTCTTTAGTTGATTCCTAATTCCTCTGGCTGCATACAGTAGCTACTTATGTTCTTATCGTAGCAAGCATTTTCCAGTCCCCCTCTACGCCCAACTCCGATCGGGTAGAGAAGCCTCTTCATGACCTCTCGCCATTCTATAGGAAAACAAACAGAAAAAGGGGGATCAACTTAAAAACCCTAAAAAGACAAAATAAACCCCCATTTGGAGGTTTAATAATCCCAGAGACAGTAACCTTGCTGAACCTCAACCGTGAACCTTCGTTAACTCCACGGGATGTCTCTAAACAGGGAACACTTATACCCGTACTCTCGCAAGATCATCACGGACTCCAATTTGCCGAACGATGTTTGCAACCTTAGAAAGAAAAAAAAAACTTTCTAACCCAAAAATACCAAGCAAACAGAGCCACAAAAAAAACGCCAAGAAGGAGATACAAACTAGTTTTGAAAAAAATTCACCAGAAAATTGAAAGTTGTAAAGGGATCTCCGGTCATTCCTTTAAAAGAACAGTTCGCACAAACATAGGGGAAAGGAATTTGCAGTAGGTAAAGAGCTTTGTAAAATTGTATAAAGGGAAAGCCTCGGAGCCTAACCCCTATATATAAGGGCGAAACATCAACGGGCGCATTAAATGTGCCGCGTTAGGACATCATGCGTCATAGACATGTTGGGAAACGTCCGTTGCCCACACACTTTATATCCAAACATACTTCACCTTACGACGCGTTCAATATACACATTAATTCTCCTAGTACTTTTAACTTTCCGTACCCAAGATTAAAAAAAATTCCAGCCGGGGAAAAAGGGGGCATTGTGAGTACCATAATCTTTAGACCTGCTACTCGATGGGCCCGAGGCCTACTTAGCCCGCATTGTGAAACGACCCAAGCCCACTTTCCATATTAAGACCTGGAGGGATTCTCCAGATGGGAAAGTCTTGAAGCACGTCTGAGAAAGCCAGGGTGTCTTCCCATAGACTATCTTTAGGGTGGCCCGTCTAGAGTTTTAAATCCTCCAGTCGACCATCCTACTGCATATAGGAAGTCCATAATGGATAAGTATATAAAGGCGGAAAATACGCAAAAAAGATATTTATCTCTTATTTCTCGAAAGGTTAATCCTTGATAGGGAAGAAGATATTTTATCCCTAAAATTAAGAAATTTTATCCCTAAAATTAAGAGATTTTATTCCTAAAATTAAGGGAAGATTGGTGAACCACGCCCTATAAATCGGGAATATCTCCCACAAGGTAGGGGATTCGAACTGAGAAAAAACTCTTTGCTTCTTCTTCATCTTCATCTTCATCTTTCGTTGACTTAATCATTGGAGTGGTGGTCGGCACATTGTCGTTGGATCACTTTTTTTGCAGGTTCACGTTGCGCTGCTGATGCCCAAAGGTTCCAACAATCAAGGTCCTTACAGTTCTCACTTTTTTTGTTCTTAAAAATACAAAAAACATAAAAAAAAACATTAAATTCAAAGAACAAGGATTAAATTGTGGTAGCATCATTATAAAACACTTGGGATATGTTTGGTTTCTATTTTTGAAAACCATTTTCTATTCTCGAAAACAAGGAAAACAAGAAAAACGGGGAAAACAAGTTTTTGGTTTACATTTTTTTTACTTTTTAGAAAAACATAGAAAACACAAAAAACACTAAATCATGAGATTCAGAGAACACCAAAGCTGCGAGCGCTGCTCGCGCTTTCAAAAACACTTAGGACAAGGAGTAAATTGCGGCAGCATCATCATTATAAAACACTTAGAACCTGTCTGGTTTCGGTTTTTGAAAGTCGTTTTCTGTTCTCGAAACAAGGAAAGTAGGAAAAACAAGGTTTTGGTTCACAACTTTTTTACTGTTCAGAAAAAGATAGACAACACAAAAAACACTAAATCAAGAGATCCAGAGAACTTCAAATATTCATAAATTTCTAAATCTAACCTCCTCATGTCTTTTCTTGAAAAAACAACTTATTTTGGACAAAAATATCATTCTACATTTCATGTATTTATATTATCTCATAAAATAATGGATTATTTTTACAAGAAAATAAAGAAAGATGGAAATAAAAATCATGCCGTGTTCACAAAGAGTCGATTAGTTTTAGTTTTCCAAAGGTCATTTAATCAAATCACCGATATATATATATATACCTTTTGAAAACTCAATTTCAAAAATTCTGACTCTTTATCGATTTTTGGCATGATTTTGAGAAAAAATACTCCTTCTTGTTCTACCTCAGAATAAGAATGGAGACACGGGATTTCACCACTTATTATCTCCCTCCGTAGAGCAGCAGCCTTACTGAATCCCTTAATGGTTTCCACATTCCGAAACTCAACCTCCCTCCAGACCAAAACGGTTCCTTTATAGGAGGCCGCTATGGTCGCTTAAATCATTCTCGTAGCTAGAACCACTCCTCCGAAATATGGCGCGGCATGGCCCCACTGGGCCACCCTCCCAACTCCGGCTCTCAAACAGCCATCTCGCCTCCTCGACCCCTCGCCATATTTCAAAGCCTGTCCAACGGCGCCTGTTTTCGCCGACAACCCTCAAAGCCCCCGCCGACGAACCTACATGTCAGAATCGCATAACATCGCCGACCCACGCCTCGAACCGGCGGCTCCTCCACAGAACTCACTGCCGAGATCCTCCACCCTTCACGGCTTCGAGACGGCTCAGGTGAGGCGGTTCGGCTTGTTGATCAGTTTTGGTATGCTATGTTTGCTTGCTGGTTCCTCATGTGTTTCTGGGGATGTTTCTGAGGAGGTAGATTCAAGAGTGTTGTAAACAATAGTTTTTCAAAACAAAAAGTGTTGTCCCATATGGAAAAAAGACAAGAGTCTTTATTGAGTTTATATATTAAAATTCAATTATGGGGTTGTATATGACTTGAGAAGAGGAGAGTCCTCGTGTGCCTAAGAAATGGGCCGAAAACCTGGTTTCAGTGCAAATAGATGGATTTGACCCCCCCTGCGTGTAAATAAAGCCTTGAAACTCAAACTAGATTTTGCTTATAAATACAAACGGGTCATGATGTACACTTTTTCAATCTCCACCTTTCTTATTCAACTTGGAATATCTACCTTCATCTCTGCTGTTCTTACTCCAGAGTTTGTCCTCGACTCTGAAGAACTGTTGTATTCCTAAGGATAGTGTTTTACACACACCTCAGTTGATTTTGTTTTCTCCAAACCGGTGCTTGTTTTACAGGTACACCATCGGTCCCAAACTTGTCGTCCAGTGATCTTCCGATTCTTGTTCCTACTCCCATTTGCTGCTACTGTCTTTGTTTGTTTCCGACCTCTTGTAGGCTGCAGCTTTAACCTTGAGACGATTCAAAGAAAAGTTCTATTGAGTTTTCCTCGCTTCGCTGTATTAAACTTCTGGCTAAAAGTGGGAAAGGTTTTGTTTCGGATTCGTTGGAATGAGTTTTACCAGCTTCGCAAGAACCACAATGACGTTCTACTGCTCTACATAAGGCAGCAGCTAAAACAAGAAATCGAGAGCAAGTAGCATCAAGAATCGAACAACTATGTGTTCTCTTATGTTGATACTTGCTGGATCTGCACCTTCCTGAAGAGAACAGGAAGGTGAATGAAGGGGAGACGGTGAGTTTGTGCTCGGAGTTCCTAAACGCCGGGACCGACACCACATCCACTGTGCTACAATGGATCATGGCGAACTTGGTGAAGAAACCCCAAATTCAAGCCAAGCTTTTCCAGGAGATTAAACATGTTATGGGGGAAGGGAAGGAAGAGGTGGAGGAGGAGGAATTGCAAAAGATGCCATACTTGAAGGCGGTGATCTTGGAAGGTCTCCAGCGGCATCCACCGGGACACTTTGTGCTGCCTCATGCAGTCACACAAGATATAGCCCTTGAAAGTTATGTCATCCCCAAGAAGGGTTCTTTTACTTTCATTATTTCCCAGATGAATTGGAACCCCAAAATATGGGAAGATCCAATGGAGTTCAAGCCGGAGAGGTTCTTGAACAAGAATGGAAATGGAGGTCAGGAAGTGATTGATATCGATATAAAGGGAAGCAAGGAGATTAAGATGATGACATTTGGAGCAGGGAGGAGGATATGTCCAGGGTATGACTTAGCATTGCTACATCTGGAATATTTTGTGGCCAATTTGGTATGGAGTTTTGAATGGAAGGCTGTGGAGGGAGATGAAGTTGAACTATCAGAGAAGCAAGAGTTCACAGTAGTGATGAAGAATCCATTGCCAGTCCAATTGTCTCCACGAAGGAAATAAGGAAATAGGGAAAAATGTAATTAATGGCTATGTTTTATTCCAATTAACCTCTCTAGATGGATGAATGTCCTTTTATTTTAGTTATGAAATAAAAAAAAAATCAATAAAAAAGCTGGTGTTCGATAATTAGGGCTTGTTTAGGCTTGTTTAGGCTTTGTTTTTTGAAAAATGTTCTTAAGTGTTTTATAATGATGATGATGCTGTCACAATTTACTTCTTATTCTTTGATTTTCTTTTCTTTTCTTTTTTTGTAATTTTTTTTTTGTGTTTTTTTTTTTAACAAAAAAATGAGAATCAAGGACCTATTTGGTTCATGTTTTTGAAAACTGTTCTTGAGATCAGTATTTGAAAACATAAAGCACACTTAATAAATGTGTTTTTCGAAAACTCTACCGTTTTAAATTTAAATGCTTTTTTTATATTTTCTTTAAAAATAATTTGAAACCAAACACAAGTTCTTATTTTTCTCTTGTTTTCATTCTTTTCGAGAATAGAAACTTTCTCAAAATAGTAAAACAAACAAGCCCCAAGTATTTGAACTTGCTTTTTGAATAAAGATAGTTTTGTTTCCAGTGACATTTGCTTCGATCGATTAAAAACCAAAATTTTAAGCCTTTTCGATTCAACCAAAATCATCCTACTAATAGTATAATAAATAGAAAAAAAAAAGGCTGAATGCTTTTGGCCAAATAAAAAAAACAAAGCCAAAATAGGACCCTGGTGTGGACTTGTATCCGAATCTCATTAATTAGGCATATCCAATATGTCTAAAAAGTCCTAATTCATAAGCTATTAAGCATAATAATGTCACGAGCGTACTCATTCACGTAGAGGCGCAACTTGTGCGAAAGTCTCACATAGACACTTTCATGACATTCAATTTGCCATGCCACAACATCATGACTCTATGTTGACTGGTTTCGTCTTACCTTGGGTTCATCAGGAGAGCGGCTCCAGTTCCCAACTAGTTTGTGCAGGGTAGGCCAACACCATTTTTCATATTCAAGTCCCAGACTAACAACAAGCTCCCCAAACTTAACAGGGTTGACATGCCTGAACTCCGAAGAAGCTTTACCTACGATCCACTTGCACGCACCTCTAGAGCAATCTCACACAATTCCGCTCAAACTCGTCAGCATGCTTGATCTTCATTAAGCTCTTCAGCTATGGTCACAGAAGCACACACAATAAGTCCGTGACATTCTCCCCACCCAATATCTTGCATGCCTTCATGCAAGACACCTTTCACCTTTCTGCGCCTTCGAAGATTGCTGCTCTCCATGAGTCGTTATCCATTAAGGTCTATGTTGATACTATTTAGAAAAACATCTTGCTCTTTCTGCATAAAGACCGATCAGCCCAAACAAAACAAAAAAAAAATATGGCGCTTAAATCATTCTCAAAGCTAGAACCAATTCTCCAAAATATTCATGCCAATTATGGCCCCATCGTCACCTTCGCCTACTAGGCCTTGGTAAAAAATAGCGTCATTTTCGCCGACAACCCTCAAGCCCTATCGACGAAATCGGTTACAAGCTGTAATCAGCATAACATCAACTAGGCTTTTTACGGCCTGATGTACACTTTTTCAATCTTCACCTTTCTTTCTTCACTGAAACATCTACTCATTCCCGTCAGAGTTCATCATCGACTAAGAATTGTTTATTCCTTTCTTAGGATTGTAAAGTATTTATAATTATATATATAGATAGGTATATATATATATATATATATATATATATATATATATATATAAGGATTAAAATTGCTTTCACAACTGTTTCTGAGCCTGGCTCAAACGGGATGTGCCACGAGATCCCATGTTCGAATCTAAAAAAATGTTGCGTTGCTGATGCCCAGAGGTTCCGACAATCAAGGTCCTTACGGTTCTCACTTTTTTTGTTCTTAAATATACAAAAAACATAAAATAAAAACATTAAATTTAAAGAACAAAGAGTAAATTGCGGTAACATCATTATAAAACACTTAGGACATGTTTGATTTCTGTTTTTGAAAACCGTTTTCTGTTTTCGAAAACAAGGAAAACAAGAAAACAAGGAAAACAAGTTTTTGGTTCACAGTTTTTTACTATTCAGAAAAACATAGAAAACACAAAAAACACTAAATCAAAAGATTCAGAGAACACCAAAGTGGTGTTATGTGTTCTCTGTGTTTTCAAAAACACTTAGGACAAGGAGTAAATTGTGGCAACATCATCATTATAAAACACTTAGGACTTATTTGGTTTATGTTTTAAAAAAAATGTTTTCTATTCTCGAAAACAAGGAAAAAAGGAAAACAAGTTGGTTCATAATCTTTATCAAGCCTGTAGTAAAAACATAGGAAAGCGGCCAAAAACACAAAATCAAGAGATTTAGAGAACATCAAAGTGGTGTTATGTGTTCTCTATGTTTTCAAAAAAACTTAGGACAAGGAATAAATTATAGCAACATCATCATTATAAAACACTTAGGTCATGTTTGATTTCTGTTTTTGAAAACCGTTTTCTATTCTCGAAAACATGGAAAATAAAGTTCGGGGTTCACGCTAATTGCCTAAAAAATGATAGAAAACACAAAACACTAAATCAGATCTCGCAGAACACCAAAGTGGTGTTATGTGTTCTCTGTGTTTTCAAAAAAACTTAGGACAAGGAATAAATTACAAAGAACATCATCATTTTAAAACACTTAGACCTATTCGTTTCTCGTTTTGAAACCGGCTTATGTTTTCGAAACAAGCGAAAACAAGTTTTGGTTCACAACTTTTTAATGCGAGAAAATATAGAAAACACAAAAAACACTAAATCAAGAGATTCAGAGAACACCAAAGTGGTGTTATGTGTTCTTTGTGTTTTCAAAAACACTTAGGACAAGGAGTAAATTGCGGAAGCATCATCATTATAAAACACTTAAGATATGTTTGGTTTATGTTTTTGAAAACCGTTTTCTGTTCTCGAAAACAAGGAAAACAAGTTTTTGGTTCACAAATTTTTATTGTTTAGAAAAACATAGAAAACACAAAAAAAAAAACAATAAATCAAGAGATTCAGAGAACACCAAAGTGGTGTTATGTGTTCTCTGTGTTTTCAAAAAAACTCAGGAGAAGGAATAAATTACAGCAACATCATCATTATAAAACACTTAGGTCCTGTTTGATTTCTGTTTTTGAAAACCGTTTTCTGTTTTCAAAAACAAGGAAAATAGGGAAACAAGTTTTTGGTTCACAGCTTTTTTACTGTTAAGAAAAACATAGAAAACACAAAAAACACTAAATCAAGAGATTCAAAGAACACCAAAGTGGTGTTATGTGTCCTCTGTGTTTTCAAAAACACTTAGGACAAGGAGTAAATTGCATCATCATCATCATTATAAAAAACTTTGGACCTGTTTGGTTTATGTTTTTGAAAACCGTTTTCTGTTGTTGAAAACCGTTTTCTGTTATTGAAAACAAGGAAAATAGGGAAAATAAGTTTTTGGTTCACAGCTTTTTATTGTTTAGAAAAACATAGAAAACACAAAACACACTAAATCAAGAGATTCATAGAACACCAAAGTGGTGTTATGTGCTCTCTGTGTTTTCAAAAAAACTTAGGACAAGGAATAAATTACAGCAACATCATCATTATAACAGGCTTAGGACTTTTTTGGTTTTTGTTTTTGAAAATCGTTTTCTGTTTTCAGAAACAAGGAAAACAAGTTTTTTACAAGATAATAAAGAAAATATTCATAAATTTATAAATCTAACCTCCTCATGTTTTTTCTTGAAAAAATAACTTATTTTGGACAAAAATATCATTCTCTATTTCATGTACTTATATTATCTCATAAAATAATGGATTATTTTTACAAGATAATAAAGAAAATATTTTTGTCAAAATCATGCCAAAATTTAATAAAGAGTCAGATTTCAAAGTTTTGGTTTTCCAAATGTCATTTAATCAAATCACGGATATATATAATAACCTTTTGAAAACCCAATTTTGGAAATTCGACTATTTATCAATTTTTGACATGATTTTGACAAAAATACCCTTCTTGTTTTCTTATTCTGTAACAAGAATGGAGACATGGGATTTCACCATCGTCATCTCCCTCTGTATAGCAGCTTTACTGAAATCTCTTAATGATTTCATCAATCCGAAACTCAACCTCCCTCCAGGACCGAAAACGGTTCCTTTTATAGGGAGGCTTCTATGGCTGCTTAAATCATTCTCAGAGCTTGAACCAATTCTCCGAAATATTCATGCCAAATATGGCCCCATCGTCGCCCTCCCAATCGGCTCTCACACAGCCATCTTCTTCTCCTCCAACTCCCTCTCCTACTAGGCCTTGGTCCAAAAAGGCGCCGTTTTCGCCGACAGCCCTCAGGCCCTGCCGACGAAATCGGTTACAAGCTGTAATCAGCATAACATCAGCTCGGCTTTTTACGGCCTGATGTACACTTTTTCAATCTTCACCTTTCGTCCTCTGACTCTAAAGAATTGTTGTATTCTTTAGATTAAAGTTTTAATTATATATATATATATATATATATATATATATATATATATATATATATATATATATATATATATATATATACATTAAAATGGGCCAAGTAATCTCGCTTCTGAGCCTTGGCTCAAACGGGATGCGCTTACGCAGATCCCACGCTTCAATCTAAAACAGCATTATAAACGACAGAATTGAAACACGTTAAAAATTATTAAATTCACAATTTTTAAAGATCTTGGTCTTTAATTTTGTTTTCTTATAAAAATAACAATTTTGAAATATACATGCAAATACCCATCATGATAAAGTGTGTTTATATCCAAAATAGGGTAGATTTTCAAAGAAAAAAAAATAGATTGGGTTAGATTAATTCACAAAATCTTAAATCATTTGAGGTTTCCTAATGAAATATTTCTATTATAAAATCATACTTTTGTTTTTTCTTTTTGGTCTGTTGTTGATGGCATCATAAATGTAGCATCTTCTTGGTCCCAAAAGAATTGGTCTCAATCAAACCTTGATTAAAATATATATTAATCAAATTTTAAAATCAATTGTCAAGTAATAGTTAAATATAACTTTGTTTTCAAGTTTAAATTATGATATTAAGTTATATTATCAAATATATTTATTAGATTAAATTATTAAGTTACATCAAATCGTTAAGTTGACATATCAACTACCTCTCTAATAATAAGTTCTCCTAAAAAAAGAGATTAAATTACATAACTGAGTGATAGGTATATTTAGTATTAAAGTAGAACTAAAGATTTTGTATTTAGGTGTAGCCACTATCGTTTGTAGGAGCCTAGAAATAGATGAATAGTTTCAAGGCCAATCCAATTTCACTTCATTTTTTGTAGGATTGAGTTGTAACATTGATGGCTTGAATAGAAACCGGAATATCGTATATGTAGATCTCATATCAAATAAGGGTAAATTTAGATGACATATCAAATTAGGGTAAATTTGGAGGAAATTTTCGAAATCAGATTTAAGGCAAAATTGGGGGAATTTCCCTCTTAATTTTGATCTCATATTTAGGGGTTGAAGTGAGGGTTTCCCCTATTTAATCTCACATCAAGAGGTAAATTTGAGAAAATCGGATCTCGTTAGGATGAAAAGATATACACACATTCTATGCCAAGACTCAGCGCCTATCATTCATCTACAATCAAGAACATTGCAGACACGATCGAGCCTATGAAAAAATGTCTGCAAGACTCTCGATCAAGTTTAACCGCAAAATCGACATACGACCAAAAGTCAATATACACTTTAGTCCCAATATTTCTATTATAAAATCATACCCTTGTTTTTGGTCTTTTGTTGGCATCCTAAATATCCCTAGCTGCCTAAGTTGATTAGTTTAAATGTGTCTAAAATAAACACTTAATAAATCCGATAGGTCCTTCTTAATCAAAATTTTTGAGATTAAAAAATATATTTTAAGTTAATTTCTTATTAATCTTGCATTAATATTTAATGAAAAAATATCTAATAAACTTTAAATTAAATTTAAAATAATTATCATAATAAATATTAAATTCTAACCAATCAATCACGTAATTGTTAATTTTAAACATTATTTGATTCTTACGTTAAGTACAAAGAGTATTGATCCAATTAATTTAAGTTTTGTTCTAAGTCATTAAATCAATATATTTATCTATATTAATTTCAATTATTATTTATCCTCTTGGATTTTAACTCCATGGATTTCAACACTAAATAATACTAAACGAGTGATAGGTATATTTAGTATTAAATTAGAACTAAAGATATCGTATTTAGTGCAAATTACCATCGTAATAGAACTAGAAATATGAGTTGAGCCTAGTGGGTCAATCCACTTTGGCCTGATTTTTTGGAGGGCTGAATTATAAAATTGATGGCTAGAATAGAAACTGAAATATCATATATGTAGATTCATATCAGATTAGGGTAAATTTAGATGTCATATCAGATTAGGGTAAATTTGGGGGCAATTTTCGATAATGAATTAATGCAAAATTTCCCTCTTAATTTCGATCTCATATATAGGGTTTGAAATAAGGGTTTTCTCCCATTTAATTTCAATATCATATTAGGTAAAATTGGGGGAAAATCCAATCTCAGGTTAGGGATGAAAGAGATATACACATGGTGTTCTATGTTAGTGACATTAAACACTCGTTTGTCCATTTATACAATTAAGTAACAATAAAGACATAACTCACAGAGCCAATGGCCTAACGCTCTTAAGGCGAACCAACAGCCCCTACTCGAGTCCCCTGATCACTGGGAGGTTATACCTAACTCGTTAACCTTAGGCCCCAAGATTGTGACGAGGTGTGCGCAGTCGCCCAAACATCCACTCTATCAAAAAAAAAAAAAAAAAAAAGGTAACGATAGAGACATGTTCGGAGCCTGACTTAAAGAAACGCCGTTCAGATCTTACGACTAAAAAAAAAGTTCAGATACAAAATTGAACATACGACCAAATTTCAGGGGCAATTGTGCACCTTATCCCAATATTTCTATAATAAAATCATACCCTTGTTTTTTGTCTTTTGTTGGCATCCTAAATGTCCCCGGCTGTCCAACTTAATTAGTTTAAAATGTGTCTAAAATGAAACATCGGTAGTGAATGGATAGGTCCTTCAATCAAATTTTTGATTGAAAAATATTTTAAGTTAATTTCATCAATCTACCTTAATATTTAATAGAAATTGAAATTAATGAACATAAATATGAGTTAAAATCCTCGGGAGGGTTATCACAATTAAAATTAATATAAATAAATATATTAATCTAATGATTTAAGTAAATTTTAAATTAATTGTATCAAATCTTTGTACCTTAAATTAAAAATCAAATAACGATTAATAACAATTCTATGATTGCTTGGTAAAATTTAATATTTATAACTTAATAATTGATTTTAAATTTAATTTAAAGTTTATTAGATACTTTTCATTCAATATTAAGGTTCATTGATGAAATTAACTTCAAATATATTTTCAATCAAAGTTTGATTAAACGACCAATCCGTTTGAAACCAAGAAAATGTCCCAATTTAGATTCAATTCCAAAACTAATCGACAAGGGCAGCTTGGGACACTTAGGATGCCAACAAAGACCAAAAAACAAAAAAAAAATGATTTTATAAATAATAGAATGATCTAAGATTAATTTGTAAATCTAATCCAATCCATATTATTTTTTGTTGAAATTCTAACCTATTTTGGATCCTTTTTTTATTTATTGAGAATCTAACCTATTTTGGATATAAACACCATTTTACATGCATGTTTAAAAAAAAGGTTGGCCATCATGCTTAGCCTTGGCGCGATGTGATCATTCATCGTTTAAAGTAGTATGGGCATAGGGACTCGGGTCCCGGGTTCAAGTCCCAGTGACCTATTTTGGATATAAACACCATTTTATATGCATGTTTTAAAAGAAAGATTGTCCATCATGCTTAAATTTTATTGCGACCATTCAACGCTTCAATGACAGTGGTACGGAGGAAGGAGGTGTTCAGTTCGAGTTCCAAAGGACCTATTTCGATATAAACACCATTTTATATGCATGTTTTAAAAGAAAGGTTGTTCATCATGCTTAGCTCATGTGATAGACCGTTTGTGGGACCCCTTTCCCGGCCCGATCCGTTTTGGCGGATTCGAACCGAGTCCGGAATGCCCTATTATCACTCAATCACTCAAAATCATATTCGCGAAGCTTATTTCAAATCGGGTAAGCCCATAAACATTTACATTTAACAAAATACATTTACAATGAAGGCAATTCAAGCCTTTTCAAATTGATTTACAAAAATAGATGTTCAAAGTTAAAATTTTTTTACAAAATATCAATATCCAAAAGAAAACATGGAATGAATGCACATGTCGGATCATACTCCGAAATTTCCTTCTTTATGACTCGACGCTCCTCGATCGCGGCCCGTCGATCACTATCTATCACTTCCCACCGCGCATCGTAAAACACGCTAAAGATTTTCATGCTTAGTGGTTCTATACAAAACCATTCTTCGGTTTCCGTTTAAAACAAATCATGCAATTTAACAATTCAAAACTTTCAAACCTTTATGGATGATCAATGTAAATACAATACATATATTTGTTATATATACAATCAGTTATAGTTAATTGATCATCCCAAAATACACTTTCATATTCAATATTTCACAATCTCAAATCAATTCAAATATACTCACAAATCCAATTCACTTCTACAATTCAATTCAGTTCTGCTAAACAATTCAGTTATGCCCTTAACGAATTTAACCTATGTCTTCGAGATACAGGATATCAGAGTCACCGGCATTCTGGCCCCGTCGGGTCGCAGCCGATATAAAAATGGTTTTATGAAGACGCCCTACTGAGCTACCGATCGTTATTAAAAATCAATTAAATAACACTATCAATACGGTCCCACTGGTCGCTTCGGACGGAGGACACATCAATACAATCGCTCGCAGTGATCGCTTATTCGACCCTATCGTATACCAATCTATCCTTACTACGAACTAAACAGCTTAATGACTGTTATGATGCTCAAATCTTTTATAGCAAAGTACAGTATAATATGTACATTTGTATAAATAGTTCACTTTCAATAGTCATGCAATTTTCATATGCAAACATTCTACAATCAATTCCTTCAAATCATTTAAAACAATTCAATATGCTTTTCTTATGCATTTAGAACAAGCCTTTCAAATATTGAAATGAGAATAGGAAATATAGAACAAACATGCAAAAACTTGAAACGAGGAATAGAAGTCGATAGAACAAACCTAAAAAGCTTTGCACTTTGATTCCAATCCTCGGAATCTCAATCTCAGTTTGGCTTTTCCTCCTCGTCTGTCCCTATTCCAAAACCATTAAAGAACAATATTATTCATGCATGCTAGTGGTTTTGGTTAGGATTGATTTTTTTGGAGTTAAATTTGAGTTCAAATTTCAAAAATCTGTATATAGATGGATTCTTGACTCAATGGGCTTTCCATAGAGTCCAAGAACACCTAAAACGGAGTTCGGACGAAAAAGTTATGACCTTCCGAAGTTGGAGGTCACACGTAGTCAAACCTGTGACGAGCTCGACCGAACTCGCCAAGCTGACCTCGACCGCTTTCGAGCCTGCTGACACATTGTTCTGACACCTACTATCCTCCTCAAGCATATGAATTGATTCTTGACTCGATGGGCTTTCCATAGAGTCCAAGAACACCCAAAACGGAGGTCGGACGAAGAAGTTATGATTTTCCGAAGTTAGAGGTCACACATAGTCAAACCTAGCTGTCGACCGACTGACCGAGTCACCGATTCCTACGAGGTGCACTAGCCGAGGTAATCGGATGAGGTGCACTAGACAAGGTGCACTGGATGAGGTGCACTGGATGAGGTGTACCGCTAAGCGCGCACCGACAAGGTGCACTGGTCGAGCCGCACGCCGAGTCAGACCGCTCCATTGATAGCCCAAAAGCCTAACATCAAGTTCATCGGATGTGGATACACCACTGTAAGGACTCACCGCCAAATTCTCTTTATTTCTTACCCAAAAATCGCCCTAAGTGTCCGGTTAATGTGCATTACCACAATGTGGCAAATTTTCCCATTTGGCTTAAAAATACAATCAAACATTCCCTATGGCAAAGATAACCACCTCACAACCCTTATGGTAGAAAATAACCAAAGTAGGAGAAGACTCACCTGGAGTTTGTCGAAACCCCGATTCCCAGGCCTCTACTTCGTGCCTTGTCACGAGGAAGACCCGTCACGGAACCATGGTCTCGATCGCTGAAAATCTAGAGAGAAGGTAGGTTTCCTCTCTCTAACTCTCCCTCTCAAATATGGTTTGCCTTACTCTCTCTCCTCTTTTTCCCTTTTCCTTTTCTTATGTATCACTCTTAATCGTATTTTAAAAAAGAGGAAACTTCCTCGCTCTTTCCTACATGCCACATGACCTCTCCTTGATTTTTTTCTTTATTTCTTTTGTATTTAGGTCCCTTCATTTCTCTATTATTCTTCATTTAAGTCTCCTATTCTTTTCCCCTTGCTCATTTATTTCTCCTAATTTCACTTAGACATATAAACTTATTTACACTTGGATCCCAGGTCCCCATTCCACAATTTCCATATTTTTTCTTTTTCACTGGGTTTATCCTATCCAATAAATCTCTCATTTTAGCATATAATCATTTAATCAATATTCATATAACAATTCTCGAAAAATACCCGTTGGCTCAATTATAACCTGAATATATAATACTTTTTAGTTATAAAATTTAGGTATTTTTAAAAGGTTACAATCGATCAAATGTTTAAATAGGTCATAAGGAGGGGAGGGGTCTCGGGTTTAAGTCCCAGTGGGGACAGTTTACTACATTGTAAATCAAACATTTGGTTGTCAAAAAGAAAGAAAAAAAAAAGGTTATTTTCTTAGTTTGAAAAGAAAATTTATTTTTACAAAAAAACGAGTTAGATTTTAGGAAATATTGAGTTTTTAAAAGCCCTTTTAATTAAATAACCATTCTCAATTCAATAAAGATAATCTAAGGAGGGATCATAGTTAAAGTTAAAAATATATATAAACTTTTAATTGAAAGAAACACGAAGCGGGATCTTAGGCTATATAGAAGAAAAGCTCTTTTGATTAGGTGAAGAATCTAGGATGGAAGAAGAGCTCGTGCAAGTTTCCTCTTTTGCTGATAAGATATGGGAGTAGGGATGACAATTTCCTTCGAATTTGAATGGGGAGGGTTATGAAGGAACATTTAAGATCCAATCAAATATTTAGGTAATTGAGTTTAGAGATTCTTAGATTCGGGGATGGGGATGCGTTTTGAGTACATCCTACCTGTACTCAAGACTCGAATACCTGATTACATATATAATATATATATTTATTCATATTAAAAATCTCTAAAGGTAAAAACAAGCAAGATGGGAAAAATAATTTATTCATGAAATCACTTCTCAATATTTGTTGTACACATGACAAATTATAATATTCATGATTTTCTAAAACAATTCATTTCATAAATTGAGATATGGTATTTAGGTAGGGTATGGGTACCTTATCCTCATATGAATGTAGGGATGTAGATAAAAAATCTAAATCCAATGAGGATGGATATAGTATAATAAATAGAAATGGGGTTGAGGAATCTAAAATCCTACCCAAATACAACGTAATTCCTATACGAGTTGGCCCAACACAGGATACAACATTATTTTAGTTAAGGGCTTAGATGCGATAATCTATTCCCCTGCGCTTTCAAGGGAAAGGGTTTATATATATTAGGGGTGGACATGGTTTAATTAACTGAATCGTGGCATAAAATAAAAATCGATTTGTCGGTTTCTGGTTTGTTATTTATATAAACCAAAAAACCTAACCATTAATATGATTAACCAAATCTTCGATTAACCATATATCGGTTTTTCGGTTAACCATAATTAAAAAATAAATTTTCAATTTCATAATCATATATTAAAGTTCAAATTATAATAATTATTATAAATATAATGAAAAAATGCAAAGAGAAAAAATGAATACAATCTATTCATTTGCAATCTCATGACTTATAATACATCCACAAATATTAAATGAAACATATGAGATTAGATAATTTTATAATAATGTTTTTAATCAATAGCGTGTTTTTAACGAACGATAGAAAAAAATAATCCGAAATCTGGCTATATATCTTTTGGTTTGGAAGAAAATGGTAAAAGCTTGGTTTTAAGGAAAAAAGTAAAAACGACTAATAAAAGTGGGAAAGTCACAACTCACACCAGTAAGAAAACCTATTTTATATATATTTTTTTATTTTTTGGTTGGTTAACGGAAACCACGATTTTTTCTATTTTGTAAGCCGAAACCTAAACCAAATTCGAGATTTGTATAAAACAAAAACCAAAACCAAACTACTTGGTTCGATTAACATGTTTTTCGATTCGTTTTTTATTTTGTTTTTCAATCGGTTCGGTTTTTTTAGGTATTTTTGTCAATCCCTGATATATATCATAGAGTATCCCAGCCATGTCCATCTATATATGGAGATAGGGGTCGCAGATATCTTTCTCCATTCTGCAACAAAAATGGAGACATGGGTCTTCACCATCCTCATCTCCCTCCAGTATATCATAGCATAAATCTCTCTACGATTTCATCTTCCCAAAACCGAAACTTCCTCCAGGACCCATATCGATTCCTTTCGTAGGAAACATAATATGGCTCTTTAAATCATTATCAGAGCTTGAACCAATTCTCCAAAATATTCATGTCAAGTATGGTCCCATCGTCACCCTCCAAATTGGCGTCTCTAGAACCGCCATCTTCATCTCCTCCAATTCCCTCGCATACAAGGCCTTGGTCCAAAACGGCGTCGTTTTCGCAGACCGGCCTCGGGCTCTTCCGGTCAACAGATTCTTAAGCAGTAATCAGATTAACATCACTTCCGCTGTCTACGGCCCGACATGGCGGCTCCTCCGCCGCAACCTCACCGCTGAGATCCTCCACCCTTCACGGCTGAGAAGCTACTCTCCGGCGCGAAGCTGGGTTTTGGAGATCTTGACGTCTCGGCTCCGAGCCAGCTCGGAATCAATTGAAGCGGTCCGGTTTGCTGATCACTTTCAGTATGCTATGTTTTGCTTGCAGGTTCTCATGTGTTTTGGGGACAAGATTGAGGAGAAACAGATTCAAGAGATTGAGACGATGCAAAACAGACTGCTGCTGAGTTTTCCTGGCTTCAGTAGATTAAACATGTGGCCCAAGGTGGGAAAGGTGTTGTTTCGGCGGCTTTGGGAGGACCTGTACCAGATTAAGAAGAATCAGGAGGACACTTTGATCCCACACATAAGAGCCAGACAGCAGCTAAAGCAAGAAATCGAAAGAAAGCAGCACCAAGACCGGGTTGAAGGTCCCGAAAGTAAGGGATCCGAATTATTAGGACCTTCCAAGTTTTTTTATTTCTTTTTTTGTTCTGTTCTTCTTTCGGTTTTGTGCTCAGCTTTCTTATATAAAGCCATGACGAACACGTGTCAATACATGGTTAGCCTTTCATGTGGCTCTGCCAATGCATGATTGTTTTTGACAAACGGGCCTACTCCGCCTAGTCGATTAGAGTGTGACCATCATTAGCGGTCACAAGGTGGTGGTGACGGCTGACGGGCAGGAGTCGTTCTGCTCTGTTGGTTCGATGCTGGTCCCAGGCTGTGTCCACCTTCTTTTTAACAAATATTGTGAGTGGATTTTAGTATGTCTGCTTATGGTTTTCGGTGCTTGCAGACGGACCGCCAGCGGCGTCCCCTTTAGGGGTTAAATCTTATGTGGACACTTTGCTGGATCTGCAGCTGCCGGAAAAAAACCGGAAGCTGAACGAAGGAGAGATCGTGACTTTGTGTTCAGAGTTCCTAAATGCTGGTACTGATGTCACTTACACTGCACTACTATGGATCATGGCCAACCTGGTGAAACAACCCGAAATTCAAGCCAAGCTTTTCCAGGAGATTAAACATGTTATAGGGGAAGGGAAGGAAAATGTGGAAGAAGAGGATTTGGACAAGATTCCATACTTGAAGGCGGTGATCTTGGAAGGTCTAAGGCGGCATCCTCCATTCCATTTTGTGTTAGCTCATTCAGCCACCCAAGATACAATCTTTGAAGGGTATTTAATACCCAAGAAGAAAGCCTCTCTCAATTTCATCGTTTCCCATATGAATTGGAACCCCGAAATATGGGAAGACCCAATGGAGTTCAAGCCAGAGAGGTTCTTGAATAGGAATGGAAATGGAGGTCAGGAAGTGATTGATATCGATATAACTGGAAGCAGGGAGATTAAGATTCTGACGTTTGGAGCAGGGAGGAGGATATGTCCAGGGTATGGGTTAGCGATGCTGCATTTGGAGTATTTCGTGGCGAATTTGGTGTGGAGTTTTGAATGGAAAGCTGTGGAGGGAGATGAAGTTGATTTATCAGAGAAGCAAGAGTTTACAGTAGTGATGAAGAATCCATTGCAGGTCCACTTGTCTCCACGATTGAAATAACAACTTTGATGGAAATAACAACTTTTGAAGAATGTAAGAATAAGAGTTTTGTCCCAAAATGATACATTATTTTTTTTTAAAAAAAAAACCAATATAATATGGTTTTTAAAATAATGTCTAAACTATTCTTTAAAACCGTAGTCACCAACTACGGTTTTGATGAGGATACATTAGTTTGGACCTTTTTTTTTAAAGCGTATTAGATTGGTAATTTTTTTTTAAAATGTATTATTTTGAGACAAAACTCAGCATAAGCACTCTTTTGGATGTGAAGACCTTTCCTATCATGCATGGTTAGGTTAGGATGTTGATCTTGAGTTTAATTCCTACCTATTGTCGAATGTCTTGCATTACTCGGTTTTAAGCCTTGTTTGAGTCTTACCCTAAAAATCCTATAGATGATTAGGGCCGTTTTGCTTCCTATTTCTAATAATTGTTCTTGTTAAAACTGTCTTTTGTTATGAATAAAAAAGATGACACAAAAACCGCAAACAATAAATTCGAAAACGAAACGATTTCGGAAAGCGATTTTGATCATCATCAACTCCTGGAGCATGAAAAGGAGATGGACAAATTACAGGCCCACTTGTAGGGTCAGGTGTATGGATCCCAGACGAGAGGGGATTCGAAACAGCCTGATTTTCTATAAAGTATATATTGATCCCAGACGACGATGAGGACCGTGCCATCGACGTTGTACTGAGGTTGGGTACGCGGGAGGATCGGCCACAGCGTGACTTAGCTTCTATCTTGACCTAGAACCTGCTCCTAAACCGAGGTGTTCCGACTATTGGCGAGTTTCTTTGTTTTATTTTTATTTTTATTATTATTAGGAGCTTATTACTTATATAGGTTATGTTGTCCTGTGTCTTTCTTTTCTCTGATATGTCTCCGCCATTTTGGTTTGGATTAATCAATGAAAGTATTTTTGTTTCCATTGTGCTTGCTTTTAATTAGGCGATCTTTTGTAGTCTGAATGGTTCTTAGGTTCTTGGCTTGGACAGGTTCGGACTTTGTCACTTGTTCGAACAACATTGGGCATTTGGCCTTTCAGGACGAACTTCCTAGGTCAATTGGTCTAGGCGCCCACTTGTTCTTAATGGGCCTAAAGGCCTTAGGCATTTAGCTCTAACGAGCTTGATGTCCTTGGGGTGCTTAGCTTTAAACGACCAGGCTTCTGCAGGCATAGCCTTGAGGGCTAGATGGCCTTAGGCATTTAGCAAAATTTGTGACCTTGGAGCACTTAACAAGCGGTCGGCGACCTTGGGCACTTAGCCTTAAAGGGCCTAACAACATTGGACACTTAGCCTTAAAGAGCCAGATGGCCTTGAGCACTTAGCCTTAAAGGGGCCAAGCGACCTTGGGCACTTAAACTTAAAGACCCGGTGACATTGGGCATATGAGGCAACGACCTTGTTACTGTATAAAAGGGCCAAATGGCCTTGGGCACTTAGCCTTAAAGGGCTAGGCGACCTTAGGCACTTAGCCTTAAAGGGCTAGGCGTGTTGAGATTTGATACAGAAATTAACACACAATATTTCAGATCATTGAATTCAAACTCATCTCTAATAATAAAATAATAATAATAATAATAATAAAATATAGATTACATACCGTTTGAAGAACACGCAACCATGAGAGATTTCCCTTTAGTTTATAGATCTTAAATCTTTTATCTCTTAACATAAGCATGAAGCTTTGATGCAAATTGTTTTACGCGAATTGATGGAAAAGAAGTGCCCAACCACATGAAGGGGTTTTAATATATATCTCTTATTGATGGGAAGAGGAAGTAGAATCTGGATTAAAGCAAGTTACACATGTGTTATTCAAATAACTGTTTTTATTCCAAATAATAATATTATAATTATTATAATTTACCCACTCCATCAAGGGTAAATATCTTCATAACAGTTTAAAGATATTGGGTATTCTTTTAATTGGCTAAATACTAGGTTAGTGGGCCACCCACTTAATTTTAATGTGGAAATAACATTCTCCCACTTGGCCCACTAAACCGATTATAGAAAACTATAATATATTTATTTACATATAAAATATATAATGGAAATAAATTTGACCTTATGGGGAGAGGGGATACGTTCAATAAACTTGTAATCGTCCAAATCATATATCATAACTCAAAATTAGTTTAGATCGCCATCACGAGTCATGGCGGTCACATGACCATAATGTCATGTTTCCTTCCATGCACCACACATCAATAACCGCCACTAACCCGAGTCCATAATGCCAAATAGCCCTATAATTTGTCTTGTCGGAACAATTCTTGTTTATCAAATAATAGCGTGCACCATGTTGAAAACAAGAATAGCGAAACAATTGCAATGCATGAGTGTCAATTACATAACCACCATTTATTATCATACATATTATGGATTGCTCAAAAGGCCCATCCTCATAACATGTTCATGTGCGGGGTAATCGCTTAGTTAATGGATCGGCAACCATAAGTGTAGTCCCCAATATTTTTCAATTGACACTTGTTGTTTACGGACTCTTTCTTTATGACTAAATACTTTAAATCCATGTGTTTCGATCCACTAGAAAATTTTCCATTCTTAGAGAAGAAAAACAGGCTGCGGTGTTATTACAATATATTCTCAAGGTTTAGCAATAGTGTGACACCAAGCCTGAGACAAAAATGCAACCATAAGCATTACTTGAAAGCAGCAAGCAACAAACTTCGGCCTCCGCATCGTGGATGAAGCGATGAGTGATTGTTTTCACTCTTCCACGATATTGCCCCATTTGCTAACATAAAGACAAATCCTGAAATTTGACTTTAAGCTGTCGAGACAACCACCATAATCGAGTCAGGTAACCAACAACCTCTAATTGTTCGAGATCTTTTATATGTGAGCATATAATGCTGTCCCCTTGTAATTTTCATCACCTTCTTTGCGGCTTTCAATGTTAGAATCACGGATCACTTTGGTATCTTCCTAACATGCCTACAACAAAGCTGATATCCGGTCTTGTACATGTGTTTGGCTGCATCAAACTCCCACGGTGATCATGAATTTTCTTCATTTGCTCCGCCATGTTATTCCTTGAGCGCGCATTTTTACTTAATTTGTACTTTCAATATAGGTCTGATACCAGATAATTTTATGGCCCATATTAAATCTACTAAAACCGATCAATATATCCTTTACGAGATAAACCACTCCTCGAGATGGAGTCCTAAAGATCTCGATGCCATCTTTATGGTTGCCTCGCCCATATCGACCATATGAAATTTTTTAGAAGATATTCCTTGGTTTCACCTAATAAACCAGATCCCTTTGCTTCTTGAGCAAAATATCATCCACATACAGTATCAGAAATATAAACTTGCTCCCACTAACTTTCAGATATATACACTAATCAACAATGTTCTCTTTAAATCCGAAAGATGTAATGGTATTATTAAACTTCATATACTATTGTCTGGAAGCTTGTTTAAGACCGTAAATGGATTTCTTTAATCTGCAAACTAGGTGTTCATTTCCTTTCTTTGCGAACCCTTCGGGTTGTTCATGTAGATATCTTCATCGAATTCCCATTTAAGAATCTGATTTTCACATCCATTTGATGTAACTCTAAATCGAAATAGACTCACAGTGCCATGATGATTCTAGCGAATCTTTCTTGGAAAGCTGGAGAAGGTATGTAATCAGGCCACCTTCCTTTTGGAGATGAAACCTTTGTACAAGTCTGGCCTTAAATCGTTTGATATTGCCTTTAGCATTGCGCTTTGTCTTAAAGACCCATTTACAGCCGACGGGTTTACAACTATTAGGCAATTCGATGAGATCCCAGACACCGTTATGGGCCATAGATTTCAACTCTTCATTCCTGCTTCCATCCATTTACTAGAATCATCACTTTCCATGGCTTGTGAAAACGAAACCAGATCCTTCCTTATCCCAATATCAAAATCAGATTCCTGTAAATACACCACATAATCATCTATAATGGCAAGTCTCCTTTCTCTTTGAGATCTCCACAAAGGTGTCGGTTGTGGTGGCTCTACAGTATTTTCAATGGCAATATTTTCTGGTGGTAATGAACCATCTCTATAATGTTGCTCATTTTCCTCAACTTGTTGAACAAGTTGAGGGATAATAATTTCTTGAGGTAAAAAAAGTGGTGGGATATCCACTCTTATCTCCTCAACATCTACCTTTCTTGGTTCATTACTCCCACTTAATTTCGCCATTCTCTAGAATGCATTGCTCGGTTTCAACTATTCTCACCTGTGGTTAGGACAATAAAATTTGCACCCTTTTGATTTATCCGGATAGCCAATGAAATATCCAAATATCGTTCTTGAATCAAGCTTTTTCTCATGTGGGTTATAGATTCTTGCCTCCGCTGGACAACCCCATATATGTATATGTCTCAAGCTAGGTTTCCTAGCAGTCCATAACTTTCGAAGGTTTTGGAAGGCACTTAGAACTGTTCCAAGATATACATTGCGGTTTTTTTAAGGCTTCTACTACAATAAATAAGTACAAAGAGTAACTCATCATACTTCTAACCATTTCCATTAATGCGTTACGCCTTTCGACAACACCATTGTTGTGGTGTACGGAGGCATTGTGTGCGAGCACGAATGCCATGTTTCAAGGGTGGCAAAAGGACCATGATTTTGTCACGATTCATCCATATCGCCATAATATTCACGCCTCGATCTGATCTCACAATTTTAATCTTTTATTTAATTATCTCTCGACCTGCATTTATGAACATCTCGAGAAGATGTCAATGGCCTAAGACTTTTCATGCATTAGATAAACATAACCATAGAGATAGATCATGTCTATAAAGGTGATAAAATATTTCTCTCTGTAAAACATGGAGCAGAGAGTGGTCCCACAAATATGCATGGATTATCTCAAAGGAGCTCATTACTTAGCATGGCGCCTTTAACGTATGTTGCTTTGCTTTCCCTTTATGCAATCCACACATACATGAAAATCAATGAAGTCAAGATTTTGTAAAATTCCTTCCTTCACTAATCTCTCAATTCTTTCCCTATAGATGTGCCCTAGTCTTTTGTGCCACAAGATTGAAGAATTTTCATTAATTAAGCCACGTTTTGAACCAACATTTGAATGCAGGGTTATCAAAGCTTGTGCAAATTCATGATTGAAATTTATACCAAACCATCACGTAAAAATATCATAGCCAAGCTGTATGAGAGAATTTAACATCAAACTTAATTGTCCAGAACTGAATAAAACAGAATATTCATTAGCATCTAATTTGGACAAGAAGGCACAAAATTCCTAGAAATAAGAAGGTATATAAAAAAGTGTTTAGATCCATCAATGGCCGGGTACTCTAATAGTAGCGATGGTACTAACATTTATCCTCGACAGAGACGGTTTCCCATATAGAGGAACTTTCTTCCCTTTGGTTTTCTGGTTGCCAAGGAATCCACGCATTAAATTAGTCCATGAGTTATGGCTCCAGAATCAATCCACCAAGTATTTGGAAAGACGGCCAGATTGGATTCATAACATACAAAGATTTATACACTCTCTTTTCGAACTGAGCCTTGCGCTTGTCTGATCCTTCTTCACATGCCCTTTCTTGCCACAAAAGTAGCAACTTACCGTGAATTTTCCATCATGACTCTAGCTACCTTCCCTAGGTCCACTTTTCTTAGGTGGAAAGTTCTTTCCTTTTTTGAATTTTCCTTTCTTCTTCGACTCCACAGTTATAGCAAGAGCAAAGATTATGTCCTTCTCTTACCTTAATCTCACTTCCTCTTGTATACATTTATCGTGAGCCTATTCAAGTTCCACCGATCACCGTTAGTATTATAAAGGATTTTGAATGGAGCAACCGTGATGGAAGTGAGTTAAGGACAATTGTACCAAGAAGGACTCATCCATACCCATACCAGTGTGCCTTAAGCTTTGGCAAAATTTTTTAGTCATGTTTAAAATATGTCACGAATACCTTTCTAACCATCATATTTCATGGTGGTCAATTCACCATCAATGCCCGTAAGGGACTTATTAGTGTGCTTAAGCGCTCCTCAACAGACATTTCGAATGAGGGCAAACTCGTGGTTCGAGGGAGAGAGGGTCTTGATATTGGCAATAGTCATTCTCATAAGACTATAATCGAGTCCGCTGATCTTGCCCAAAGCTTTGATTGTTCCACTCGTCCGAGTACCGGGCTTATCCGGGCTTCATGAGGTTTATCCGTTATTAAAGCCAGGTCAAGATCCAATACGCCTAGTGAGAATTGAACCTTTCATATACTATCAGAAAGCTCAATCTATCAAAAATAGTCATTCCAGATAAGAGAGTGTAATGAAGGAACTGCATGCAAATAGAACAATGCCTGCCATAAGGCCTCAAGTATAAAATAAATAGCAATAATGATAGATATTTGCCAAAATTCTCCTTGCAATTCTTAATACTATCCAAAGGTTCACTGAGAGCTTAAAACACTTTACTATTTTGTGTCATTTATATGTTACCTTGGGTATCCATTTTACTCTTTCACAACACAAATAAAACGATAATTAATAATTAGTGCAATTGACTCTCCTTTCGGGGTTAGTCTCATTCCCTCCTAATTATAAAGAGAATTATTAAAATTTGGCAAGTCTCCCTTATTCCCTTTATGCAATTATTAATATAGATACTTCACTAATTTAGGTTACTTTGGCAACTATCTAAATTAGTTAACCTTACATTTTTAAATTGTCATTTGATAAATTTCACAAGATGAAATTAATTTTTATTCGAAGTTAAAAATCAAGGAAATAGTATCTTAATAATCATCCGATCTGTTAATAACCAACTATAATAAAATCAAAGAAATTCCAAAGATTCATCGGGATATAATAATAATTTACAAAGGTTCAAATCAAGGATACATGGCATTCCAAAAGAGAATTTTAAGCCGTATATTCAAATAAGTGATAATAACACCTACAACCATATTGATTCTATATTTCTCCTTAATGGTCTATTATGAAATAAAGCGCGCCTCAACTATGAATAAGAAATCGGAGGAAATCCACAAACTGCAGATAGAGCCCTGAACGACGCCATGAGCGCCGGGCAATGGTGCCCTAAACGGCCACCGGATCGACGCCTAAACCGCCCTCACCGACATTGATCCAGCAGACAATGCAAGGAAAATAAAATCTTCCTTCTACGCTATTGAAATGGGCTCATTTTGTTTAATTAATTTTTTTATTCATTTAGTGGAGACGACCAATCGGCATAAATCTCAAAATTTAATCTTTATAAACAATGATTCAATATTTAAATTCAATCTAAATTTCTCCGATACCATTTGTTGAGATTTAATATGAATTAACACACAAATATTCATCATTGAATCAAACTCATCTCTATATTCAATAAAATAATAATAATACATTAATAAAATATAGATTACATATCGCGAAGAACACTAACATGAGATTTTTAGTTTATGTATCTTAAATCTCGATCTCTTCTTCCTTATCAAACTTGATACACAAAATTGTTTTCTCTCAGAATTATTGGCGGTGTCAACTGCACATGGAAGGGTCATATATATATATATATCTTATTGATGGGGAGAAGAATGGCGAATACACGCTCAAAACCGTTTCGAACGGTTATTCGATGAATCGTTTTTATTCCAAAGCATTAATATTATAATTATTATATAATTTACCCACTCCATCAAGGGCAAATATCTTCATAATAATGAAGATATCGATATTCTTTTAATTACAATATTAGTTAGTGGGCCACCCACTTAATTTTAATGTGAAAATAACAAGGCGGCCATGGGCACTTAGCCTTGAAGGGGCTAAACGACCTTAGACACTTAGCCTTATCCTGTCAACAACAACCATTTTTCTTTTTGTTTCAAAAAAAATTATGGGAGTCTTTCATTCATTTACTGGAAGTATTTTTACGTAATATATTCCATTGTTCCCCGTGATGCAATGCTTAGACTTCAGAATCGATATAGTTCCTTGTTCCCGGGACCTGCTACCTGGTATGGCCCTTCCCAATTAGGCTTTAGTTCCCCATTGTCAAAATTTTTTTCAAACACCGTATTTCGAAACTCCGTGGTCACATCGTATTTTGCCTATGTATCACAGCCCACTACTAATACGCCACCACTAAGATAGATGTCAAGCCCCGGGCTCTTCTTCTAGAGAGGTCTAACAGGAATAGAAATGGAGGTCAGCGATCGGACATCGATATAGCACAGAAGCAAGGAGACAAGATGATGACGCTTGAGCAGTGGGAGGAGATATGTCCAGGTCCGCTAAATATGTTGCATTTGGAGCATTTCGTGGCTTAATTTGGTATGAGTTTAGCTGGAAAGTCGTGGAGTGGAGAAGAAGTTGATTTAATGTAGAAGCTAAAGAGTTCATCAACTTTGATGGAAATAACAACTTTGAAGAATGGAAGAATAAAAGTTTGGTCCCAAAATAATAAATTATTTAAAAGAAACCAATTCTTGAATACGTTTTTTGAAAATAAATACCAAATTAGTGCTTAAACTGAAGGCTGAAGACTACTGCTTTAATCAAATAAACCATAGTCACCAATTATAGTTTTAATGAGGATACATTAGTTTAGGCATTTTTTTCAAAAGCGTATTAGATTGGTATTTAAAAAAAAATGTATTATTTAGGGACAAAACTCATAATAAGCACTCTTCTAATCTAATGTTTGGATGTGAAGACCTTTCCTATCATGCGTGGTTAGGTTAGGATGTTGATCCCGAAGCCACTCCTAAATTTATCATTTAACGTCCTTGATTACTTGGTTTTGAAGTCTTGTTTAGTCACTAGTAAAAATCCTACAAATGATCGGGTATTGCCAAGCTTCCTATTTCTAATAACTGTTCTTGTTAAAATTGTCTTTTGTTATGAATAAAAAAGATGACACTGAAAACACAGAAACCAATAAATTTAAAGAACGAATACTGAAACAGCTGATCTCATCAACTCCCTGAGTATGAAAAGAAAGATGGATGGATGTCCTAGTCAACTCGCCAAGCGCCCACTTGTTCTTAATGGGCCCAGAGGCCTTGGGCATGTAACCCTAACGGGCCTGACGTCCTTATGGCACTTAGATTTAAACGACCAAACAACCTTGGGCACCTAGCCTTAAAAGGCCAGATGGCCTTAGTCACTTAGCCTTAAAGGGGCCAAACGAAGCAACTACCATAAAGCGCTAGGATGTCACGTTTTCCTCACAGAAAGGCAATGGCCGCCACACAACAAGTTTTTCTCAATTGTCAAGACTTAAGGCCTTACACTGCCATAATGGGGAGGGCTCACGCACTGGAAGCTAGCGGCCATCCTGGCATACCACCAAATGGTTAGCTATTTGACTAATGTTGGGTAGGTTGACCTTTTAAGTAGTCAACTGGCCGCACGAAAATGTTATCAACTATCCGTATGGGTGAATAGAGGGAGTGGGGGAGCCTGAAGTCAGTTAAGAGAAGATCCGCCGCCTGCGGGATCCTTAGAAAAGTAATGACTAGTCGAAAGTTCACTTACACGCTTCCTATCCAATGAAGAAAGAGAAGAATATTTTGCAAACAGATTAATCAATAATGTAGACATATTCTCGAGCCATCAAACATGGTTAATTAAAGTCTGATGTACCTTCTTCGTAAATTTAACATTATTCCCCACGCCATACCGCCCTGAGGTATTTTATGAGTCGCATGCCTCCGAACTCTAGTTGGTCTCTGCGATGTTGTGTTTGAACACATACCATTCCGTAGCTTCATAGCAAAGATTAGCTCTGTGTCCTTTGTACCCTCCTTTATAGCTTCTTTATTCGGCTGCCCCAGATCGAAGAGAATATACTTCATCTTATGCCCCGATCTCTAATGTAAGAGAAGCCGGGCCTAACCTTTCAAGTGGGGCGCCTCACTTTGTGTTTGCCATTTACAATCGCTAGGATAGCTGACCCCAGCCGATCATCATCTGTTTGTGCCTTCACATCACTCAACGCACGCTGTAAACAACCCGCGATTCTGAGTTTCTTCTTGGGACTCATCCTCTCATTTTTCACCCCCGTAATCCTCTTCGTACCCTCTTTAGCCTTATGCTCCCAGTGTTTGACCCTAGCTTTGGTCATGCCCAGGCTGTCTTCTAGGGCGTGGTGCTTGCAAACGCCTTATTGAGCATAAAGTCGTAGCTTCTTGGCACCTTCCAACCTAAGGTGAAGCTCCTTATTCTAGTGCACCATGTTCTAAATAGCGACGACAGCCTATAAAAGAAGAAGTGTTAGGATAAAATCACAACATAAAGCACATGCTCAAACATTGTGTGTTTAGCTTATACTAGCTCGACCGGGTCTCTACAAAGCTCGTGGTCACAATATACTTCCCGTCTTTAGCCACACTCTGGTAGGAGTTCTTTTTTATATAGTTGGGGAAGGGGATGGAATACTTCTCAACATGAGCCACCATCGGCATTCGGAGGTTATTAGGGTAGAGTTCACGTATATGTGCGACAGAAGAGTCCTTCTTGTTAAAACAATCCTTCTTGTTAAAGGGGTTCCAATGATCAATAATAGACCGGGCAACATCTAGACCAGGAGCCGACATGTCCATCGAAGGACGCCCCACTCCATCTGCTTAACATAGGAGCCTAGTACCATCTTATCAGGTAGCCTTGCCCTGCGGGCGCCAGAAATTGTGAGATTGGATCGGTTTAGCCAGGGGCGAAGCGGCACCCACGACCGGCCCCATGCAGGAGCCCCACTCTACACCTTGATTAACATTGGGAGGTCCTCTGGCTGGAGCCTCATCCTCCAGCAATGCACAAGCATTCTAGGCAAAGACTCCCTCTAAAGCTTTGGCATTGAGGCTCGCTTTGTAGAGTCCATAGTAATTACCGCCTGACTCTTCTAAGCCCTTCTTATCCGGGTCTAGAACTCTTCGCCGCTACCGCTTCTTGGTACGGGCAGAGCTGGGGAGTAGTCTCCCTTTGAGCACTTGCAGCTTGCTTAAGCATCCGCGCAACAAAACTAGCGGAGAGACTAGAAATGTCTTACGTGCTCTCCTCAACCGACTCGCTTATAATCTGGGAAACTGAACTGGCCCCCTGAGCCTCTTCTGAAGGAGGAACTGGATTCACCCAAGGCTCCTCGAGCCACTCCCACTGAGGCCTCAACACCAACCCCGCCAGGAAGAGCTACCCGGATCGGGACCAAGGTAAAAGTTAGTGAGAATAAATGTTTGCCCTTAATACAAACTCCCTCACTGGCAATGGGCTGGGACATGGGACTATATAAGGAAAAAGGCTGGCACCTAATTCAGAAGTTCTTCACAAAATGAAGAGGAGCTCTCGTGATCGTTTCCCCCGCAATCTCGAGTAGTCGTCCGATGTGCTCCGTGACCGCCTCCACCCAATCCACTACGACATCGCCGCGCCTACTACAAAAAATTTTTAAAAGAAGGCATGTCAAAATGCAAGACGGCCTGGGGTGGAGTAGAAGCCCCACCGCTTCGAAACAAACCCTGGAATGAAAGTGGACTGTCTCGGGATCAAATGGAAGCCTCAGCAGCCCGACGCCCGCATCACGTGACTGACCAAAACAGTTCCCCCTTTCGCTTCTATTATAGGAGTCCGGAGTCCGATTACAAATTGCAGTCGGGGACTGTAGGTCGACATAGATAGGTGGCCCTTAATCCCAAGCTTCAAAGTGTAAATAAAACAAATCTCTACCAGCGAAATATCCAACTAGTAGAGAGAGTTTGAAGACACTACAACCCATCGACCCGAAAGGACGTTCTGATGTGGCGGCACGCAGGAGGTGCCCCAAGAAAGTGCAAAACTGGCTTTACCAAAGAAGGGACGGGAAGTGAAGTCTAGCAAGAACTGCTTCGAAAGTAAAATAACCACATTATCTACCCTTGCTATGGTCAGTACCAGTGTCGCCTAACACCTCCAACTGATGGCGGCGGAACTCGCCAAGGATCTCACCTCCAAGGCATAGCGTTGTGTCGTGATACCGTGGGGCATGCCAGAGGGGCTGGGTCCCTCCTCTTACGCCCAGCCTGACTAGTAGTAGCCTCTTCGTGACCTCTCGCCATTCTATAGGAAAACAAAACAGAAAAAGGGGGATCAACTTAAAAACCCTCAAAAGACAAAAGAAACCCCCATTTAGAGGTTTAACAATCCTCTAGCGACAAAACTTAAGAACATCGAACCAGAAACCCTTGCAGGACCTAATGGGATGTCTCTAAACATAGGAACACCCCATACCCAGCCTGCAACATTATCACTGGAACCCCACTAGCGAACGATGTTCGCAACCTTAGAAAGAAACAAAAACTTTATAACCCAAGAATACCGAGCAAACAAAGCCACAAAAAACGCAAAGAATGAGATACAAACTAGTTTTGAAAAAAACTCACCAAAAAATTGAAAGTCATAAAGGGATCTCCGATAATTCCTTTAAAAGAATAGTTCGTAGAGACACAGGGGAAAGAAATTTTCAGTAGGTAAAGAGCTTTGTGAAATTGTAAAAAGGGAAAGCCTCAGAGCCCAACCCTTATATATAAGGGCAAAACATCAACGTGCATTAAATGTCGCAGACATCATGCGCCGTTGCATATGCCGGGAAACATGCACTACCCACGCACTTTATATCCAAACATACTTCACCTTACAACGCGTTCAATATACGCATTAATTCTCCCAGTCCTTTCAACTTTCCGCACCAAATATTTAAAAACCCAATATTTTCTCTCGATTGAAAAAGCACAAAATTCCAACCGAGGAAAAGGGGAGGCATTGTGAGTACCATAATCTTTAGACCTGTTACTTAATGGGCCTAAGACCTGCTTGACCTGCATTGTGAAACGGCCCAAGCCCACTTGCCATATTAAGACCAGGAGGGATTATCCAGACGGGAAAGTTTTGAAGCAAGTCTAAGAAAGCCTAAGGTGTCTTCCCATAATTAGCCTGCGGGGTGGCCTCGTCTGTAGTTTTAAATCCCCAACCCGGACCACTTCTGTATCGCATATGGGGAAGTCCGTTATGGATAAGTATATAAAGGCATAAAATATGCCAAAAATATATTTATCCCTTATTTCTTGGAAGGTTAATCCTTAATAGGGAAGAAGAGATTTTATCCCTAAAATTAAGAGATTTTATTCCTAAAATTAAGGGAAGGTTGGCGAACCACGCCCTATAACCTGGAAGATTCCTGCCATGTAGGAGGATCTAAGAACTCGAGAAAACTCTCTACTTCTTCTTTCGATGACTTAATCATCGGAGAGGTGGCCATACACGCTGCCAAATCACCTTCAGAGGTTCACGCTGCGGCCGATGCCCAGGTTCGACAATCAAGGTCCTTAAAGTTCTCACTTTTTTTGTTCTTAAATATACAAAAAATATAAAAAAAACATTAAATTCAAAGAACAAGGAGTAAATTGCGGTAACATCATTATAAAACAATTAGGACATGTTTGATTTATGTTTTTGAAAATCAAGTCAAGTTAAAACAAGGAAAACAAGAAAACAATAGGAAAACAAGTTTTTGGTTCACAGTTTTTTGATTGTTCAGAAAAACATAGAAAACACAAAAAAAACTAAATCAAAAGATTCAAAGAACACCAAAGTGGTGTTATGTGTTCTCTGTGTTTTCAAAAACACTTAGGACAAGGAGTAAAATGCAGCATCATCACATTATAAAACACTTAGGACCTGTTTGGTTAATGTTCTTGAAAACCGTTGCTTCGAAACAAGGAAATAAAAACAAGTTTTTGGTTCACAACTTTTTTATTGTTTAGAAAAACATAGAAAACACAAAAAAACACTAAATCAAGAGATTTAGAGAACACCAAAGTGGTATTATGTGTTCTCTGTGTTTTCAAAAACACTTAGGACAAGGAATAAATTACAGCAACATCATCAGTTATAAAACATCAGACTGCTTCGTTTATGTTTTGAAAAATTGTTTTCTCTGGTTAAACAAGAAAACAAGTTTTTGGTTAACAACTTTTTTACTTTTTAGAAAAACATAAAAAACACAAAAAACACTAAATCAAGAGATTCAGAGAACACCAAAGTGGTGTTATGTGCTCTTTGTGTTTTCAAAAACACTTAGGACAAGGAGTAAATTGTGGCAGCATCATCATTATAAAACACTTAGGACTTGTCTGGTTTATGTTTTTGAAAACCATTTTTTGTTCTTGAAAATAAGGAAAACAAGTTTTTGGTTCACAACTTTTTATTGTTAAAAAAAACATAGAAAACACAAAAAACACTAAATCAAGAGATTCAGAGAACACTAAAGTGGTGTTATGTGTTCTCTGTGTTTTCAAAAAAACTCACGACAAGGAATAAATTACAACAACATCATCATTATAAAACACTTAGGTCCTATTTGGTTTCTGTTTTTGAAAATCGTTTTTTGTTTTTGAAAAGAAGGAAAACAAGTTTTTGGTTCACAGTTTTTTTACTATTAAGAAAAACATAGAAAACACAAAAAATACTAAATCAAGAGATTAAGAGAACACCAAAGTGGTGTTATGTGTCTCTCGTGTTTCAAAACACTAGACAAGGAGTAAATTACAATAGTATCATCATTATAAAACACTTAGGGCCTGTTTGGTTTATGTTTTTGAAAATCGTTTTTTGTTCTCGAAAGCAAGGAAAATAGGGAAAATAAGTTTTTGGTTCACAAGAAAAACATAGAAAACACAAAAAATACTAAATCTAGAGATTCAAAGAACACCAAAGTAGTGTTATGTGTTCTCTATATAAAACACTTAGGGCATGTTTGGTTTTTGTTTTTGAAAACCGTTTTCTATTTTCGAAAACAGGGAAAACAAGTTTTTGGTTCACAATTTTTTTACTGTTCAGAAAAACTTAGAAAACACAAAATCAAGAGATCCAGAGAACTTCAAATATTCATAAATTTATAAATCTAACTTCATGTTTTTTCTTGAAAAAAAAACTTATTTTGACAAAAATATCATTCTCCATTTCATGTATGTATATTTTCTCATAAAATAATGGATTATTTTTACAAGAATAAAGAAAATATTTTTGTCAAAATCATGCCAAAATTTAATAGAGTCGGATTTCAAAGTTTTGGTTTTCCAAAGGTCATTTAATCAAATCACCGATATATATTACCTTTTGAAAACCCAATTTCGGAAATTCGACTCTTTATCAAATTTTGGCATGATTTTGACAAAAATAGGCTTCTTGTTTTCTTGCAAAAGTAAATATCTTTTAAGACATAATAATAAATAAGCTGTTGTCCTTAAAGATATGGGTTATTTTCAAAAAAGAAAAAGAAAAGTGAGATTTAGATTCACTAATATTGCATTATTTCACATCTTTTATCCGAATATTTCTATATGTATATATATATTTAATGAGATGGTCGTTTACCATCTTCTTCTCCTTCTCCGTATTCCGTAACAAGAATGGAGACATGGATTTCACCATTGTCATCTCCCTCCTCAGATATACTTTACCAAATCTCAATGATTTCATCAACCAAACTCAACCTTCCTCCGTAATCAAAATCTGCCTTTATAGTGGATGCTATGGCTGCTTAAATCATTCTTAGAGCTGAAACCAATACTCCGAACATTCATGCTATGACTTACTTACTGTCACCCTCCCAATCGCCTCACATCCATCTTGTCTCCCCACCCCTTAGCCTACCGTGCCTTGGTCCAAAACTGGCGCCAGCGCCGGGGACCGCCCTCAGCCCCCGCCGATGAAATCGTTACAAGTCGTAATCATAACATCGCCTAGCTTACGCACTGAATCGGGCTAGCCCCTCCGCCACAACCTCACCGGGCCGAGATCCTCCACCCTTCACGGCCGGTAGTTACTCCTACAAGTGAAATGGATTTTGAGATTTTGACTTTTCTTCTCGAACCGCCCCTGTGTGAGGCGGCTCAACTTGTTCATCTATTTCGTATACTATGTTTTGCTTCATTGCTCACGTACATGATGTTTCGAGGAGAAGCAGATTCAAGATTGAAAGTGTTGTAAAACAATAAGCCAAGATAAGAGTTTTTTAATTGGGTTTATATATTAAAAGCTTCACTGGGGCTGTACATGACTTGAGAAGAGGGGAGTCCATAATCCCAAGAAATGAGCCGAAGACCGGGTTTCAGATAAATGAATTCAATTCTACGCCGTGATTAAACCCTTTTGAAACTCAAACCGATTTTTGTCTATAAATATAAACGGGTTTTGATGTACACTTTTTCAATCTTCACCTTTCTTCTTCAACTTGGAATATCTACCTTCATTCCTACCCGTAGTTCATTCTCGACTAAGAATCGGTCTCTATTCCTAAGGACAATGTTTTACACACACCTCATTTGATTTTGTTTCCTCCATACTGGTGCTTGTTTTATAGGTACACTATCGTCCCAAACCTACAACCAAAGAATCTTTCCGATTCCTCGTTTTTGCCTTATTTGTTTAGCATCAAGTTTTCGTCTCAGAGGTCGCAGCTTTAACATTGAGACGAGTCTAAAGAAAAGTTCTACTGAGTTTTCTCATTGTCAGACAACTTCCGCTAAAGGTGGGAAAGGTTTTGTTCTAATCATTGAATGAGTTATACCAGCTTCTCGCAGGACCATTAATGACGCTCTATCACTACATAAGGCGTACAGTTTAAAACAAGAAATCGAGAGCAAGTAGCATCAAGAATCGAATAACTATGTGAGTTATCTTGGCGTTGATACTTGCTGGATCTACACCTTCCTGAAGAGAACAGGAAGGTGAATGAAGGGGAGATGGCGCTACAATGGATCATGACGAATCTGGTGAAGAAACCCCATGGTTCAAAGTCGCAGACGGGCCACCGACTGGATAGTCCCGGGGAGACGCAATAATAATTTTGCGGTGAACACACATCGAAATAATGATTCATCACGACACGCAAATAAGATGATTAAAATATTATATAAATTATTAGAAAATAGATATATAATTAAGGAAGCTAAAATTTAATAAAACAAGTTTTTTTATATTTAAAATTATTTAAATAGCTAATGAAGCATTCAGTGAAAGATATGTATGCTAATGTTAACAAAAGAAATTATTTTATATCAAACATATATAACAACTTTTTAACAAAATGTCACCAAATACATCAATCAATATCATGTTGAATGACAAGGGGGCTCAAAATCATCATCATTAGTTCTACGACGAGCATACAAATCAGGACGATAATTTGCATACGAGAATGTGGTTGAAAGAATTGCTCATCACCAATGTGTCACAAGACGACATGCGTGACGATCCTCAGAATTAGGGGAAAATATGGCCTCGAGGCTACTGTGTTCAAATACCATGCCGGGAGAAAACCAAACCCCGATAAGCAACGCCACTGCCATCAAAATATTGGTCATATCCATAGAACCACACTCTCTTGTTCCAAAGGGTTGAACATCGATCAAAATCATACCCCACTTAAAAAGCATTGGAAGAATTCTATCACTATTTCCCGAAAAAGCTTATGGATAGGATCTATCTCCTCCTCGAAATGAGGTATTGATCCTAGAGCTAAGGATTGGAAGTGCTCATATCAACTGGTTACAATTTGATCTATAATCATGCCCATCGAATAATATCAATTACTAGGAAACAAAATACCTTTCCAAGTGTGCTTTCGTTGTTCCCATAAGCCGCGCCTATATCCATGATCGTGATCTTGTGTGGCATAATAATTTTCATTTCTCGCGCTCACGACATGCCATGATAAACTTGATTGACATACTCCACTAATACAAAGACCGCTTGCTCCAATGCCATCACTGGCCCATCATTCCCATCGGGTGTCTTCACTCTTCACCGTCACTCAACAATGTCGCTTAGCCCTCTATTGACTCTATCGTCACCATCATCACTACTAGTATTTGAAACAATTATTTGAGGAGCCTTACCTTTACGAGAAGAACTAATGTCTCATCCTTGCGCATTACTGCTTCCACGCCTACTTACCCTGTTACTTATGCCACCATCATCAACACGAGCTGCTTCTCTACCTTCTCTAAAGGGAAGGTCTTGATCCAACCAATCCAAATTATCAGATGATAAAATAGGTTCTTCTCCTTCTCGTATCCACTCATCTAATATATCATCATCATTAAGAATATGATTCAGGTCAATTGGATTGTGTGAATCAATGACCACATGCTCTAATTTCTTTCACAACAATCTACAACAATCATTAATAGAATATGTTTGACTTAGAACTGAAGTAACAATCTTTGGAAGACATGGACCTTCATCACCATAATTGTTCCACCATTAAGCTATTATTAAAAAACATATTAGGTACAAATATATATTTAATAGAAATGAGACAATTTGTATTTAAAAATAAATAAATAAATATAATGAGTACCTGGAAGAGAGTGATTTATTGCTTTTTTGGTTAGTGCACTTCCAAATTCTCCTTGGCCTTCAACAAATTATTTCACCTACATTGTAATGTTCTTCACTTTATTAATGCACATTATAAATAAAAAATATATTATAAAAATAACACAAGTTATTGTTATACCTCGTTCATAGCTTTTTGCTTGTCTATCCAAATCGCTCCAATCTCGATAACCTCCTTAAATTCAATTTTAACTTTCGGATGGTAGGAGAATTGCTTGAATATTGAAGCATTGATTTAAAATATGTCGACAAAAGTAAAATAAATTACAAGGTAATACTACTTTAAATAAGATAATAATAACTCAGAGTAAGGATTTTTTGTTACTCGCAAATTTTTGCAAATGTCTATGCAATTGATTTGCCTACCTTTATGTCAATGACTTCCCCACAATTTTCCCAATGTTTCACCGATGACTTTATACCAATTTAGCTCTATCCATCGCTTCATAAAATGATCGATTTGCCATGGGCTTTTTATCTCGATCAACCAATTTCAAAACTTCACTGCAGGTTCCACAGTAGATGATTTAGACTTCCTTCGCTTCTTCTTCCAAACAACAGACGGGCTTAAGATAAGGTTGGATACCTTATCTCTAAACTCTTTCTAATTCCGACTCCTTGTTTAATTCACGCCACTCATTTGTTGTGCACATCATCTTCTAAATCGCCCCTCATAACGAGTAAGACTATGAAGTGAAATAAATTCAGCAAGTAACCCAAGTTATTCCAGGCGTAAGATCTCATCCTCGTGGTCCTATCAAATTTGACTAATTTCTCGAACATATCATAAATGAAGCTTGTGATCATCTTTTTGCTTGATCTAGTAAAAGTCTCCTTAATATGCTTCATGTTTCAATATCTTCTGGGCATTAAATCACAAGCAATGCGCCGTACAAGGAGACCGAATGTCATAGCTTTCTCCATCATCAACAATATACCAACCAGTTTTAAAACTTGCCTCATTATCACGTAATTACTATACAACATTTTCCTCCCTGAATCCCTCAACAATCTTTATCCATAAGGGAAAAGATGTAATTGGCCGTCTTGTATGTTGGTAAAGGTCAACCGAAGAAAGGTATATCGCGCTTATATCACAATAAACCCCTCGAAATTGATGATAGGCTTTCTAGTTCTTATAACTCCAACCATCACACATGACGGCGTTAGCCTATATACAGCTTATTCGCCTTCAATGTGTTCATATATACCTCAAGCTCTTGCACTTTCCTCCTCTAGATATGCATTAATTTGGTATTCAGAGGACCCTTGATAATCCTGACCGTCTATGGTATCAATCATAGATTGATAGTAAGGCCCACTCTCAGCTGCATTGAAAGGTATTCCATTAAAGAGAAAAAATTTAGAGATGGCTTTACCCACTTTCTTTACACCTTCAGTGGAAAACATACTTTTATTGATTCTCTTGTTTTGAATCAAACATAGGATCAATCCCCTTTGTGGGTATGTTGGCTCCTTCTCTTATGCTAAAGCTTCGAATCGGGCCACGCTTGATACCGGCACCACAAGGTTGTGAGGAAGTACCACACCTCTCATGCCCGTGTCTACCTTCTTAAAAAACACAACGACTTTCTATCATTGCATGCTTCATTTGTCTTCTTCGAAATCGCCATCTCGACTCCTCAACTTCATCGACCTACCAATAATTTCATGAAAATGTTCTTCATTTAAAGAACTCATAAGTCGCTCCTTTTTTTTTTTCATTCAAATTTTTGTTCAAGCACACATATACAATCTAATGCTTTGTGACACTTCTGCAGGTACACTTCGACATCCTTCTACTTGTCCGGAGATATGTGCAATGTGTTGCTTTAATCTTGTTATATCTCCATGAATAACCTTTCCACAGTACTTACATTTGGGGGTTCTTCTATTACCACCCAGACTCGTTCCGTATATCCCAACCATATCATGTTTTGAAGCCATTCCAAAATGTTCACCTAACCATGTATAAAAGTAAAACAAAGTCATCATACAATTAAATTATTTTCTAATATAATTGTTCTTCAACAAAATTAAATTTCTACTTAAGTGGTAAATAAATTTACAAATTTCCATTTTCACTAAATAAATTAAAAGTGCTTTTCATAAATTATTAATTTTGAATTAATCTTATTTATGTTTGGTAAAATAAATAAAATAATATTTGTATTTTTATTTAATATTGTTCACAAAATATGATTTATGGTTTTGTTAATTTTATTTATAATATATTACCATATTAATTTAATATTAATAATGATTAGATTAATTATTCTTTATTTATGCTTGTTTTTAATAAATTATTAATTTTGAATTAATCTTATTTATATTTGATAAAATAAATAAAATAATATTTGTATTTGTATTTTATATTGTCTAAAATATGATTTATGGTTTTGTTAATTTATTTATCTTATTTTATTTATAATATATTACCATATTAATTTAATATTAATACGTATAGATTAATTATTTTATTTATGATTGTTTTAATAAATTAATTTTGAATTAATCTTAGTTATGTTTGCAAAAAAATAAAATAATATTTGTATTTGTATTTTATATTGTCACAAAAATATGATTTATGGTTTTGTTAATTTATTATCTTATTTTATTTATACATATTACCATATTAATTTAATTATTAATAGATGATTAGATTAATTATCTTATTTATGCTTATTTTTAATAAATTATTAATTTTGAATTAATCTTATTTATGTTTGGTAAAATAAATAAAATAATATTTGTATTTGTATTTATATCGTCACAAAAATATGATTTATGGTTTTGTTAATTTATTTATCTTATTTTATTTATAATATATTACTATATTAATTTAATATTAATAATGATTCGATTAATTATTCTTATTTATGTTTGTTTTTCAAGAATTATTAATTTTGAATTAATCTTATTTATGTTTGGTAAAATAAGTAAATAAATATTTTTATTTGCATTTTATATTGTTCACAAAATTGATTATATTTGTTGACTTATTATTCTTATTTATTTATAATATTATATATTGAACTTAATTAGAAGTTGGTAAATATGCTAAATATATTTTTTGGTTGAAACATGGCAAAATGTGGGGTAATAAGGGTTTAGAGAGTTTCGATGATAAAACTACACAAGTTGCCTTTTAGAGATTAAAACGACGCTGCTTTATGGTCGCAATTATAAATTCTGCCTATACTAAAACGACGTCATTTTTTACAGCGCTGGTCCAAAACGACGTCGTTTTGAATCAGCTTTCACATACCCAAAATGACGTCGTTTTGCTTAATGAGCCCAACCATCGCTTTTATTAGGTGCATTTAAAAAAATTAAACAATGAAACGACACCAAGGTTTAAATGCCCAAATAGAGGAACTTGTTCCTCGTTCCAATTTGCAACAGGGCGCAGAGGAGACAGGCGGTCAATCGGCCGTCACCGGGTCGGATTTGATCTCACTGATACCGGAGCCAGCAATGCGGGTCGGCGACTAAGGCTTTTGTTTACGTTGCGCCACACGGGTCGGATCGCGACCGTGATTTACAAAGCGTTCGCTCGAGCCTCAGATTTTCGGCATCTGAGCAACGCGAGCTCACGACCGAGATGGCTTTCCTCCTCTTCTGCTCTTCGCTTCGAGATTCGATATCAAAAATCGCATCTAGGAATTCTTCGCTCTTTCGCTTTTATTGATGTCTCGCTTGTTGTGTTGCGAAATCGTCTACTAGTTTTATTTTTAGAGGAATCGTATAAAGGAGACTTTTTTGGTCTGGCTGAATGAGATTCGCTTTTTTGTCTTTCACTAAGCTTACCGAAACATTTCGAATTTGGTCGGTTTGGCCACTTTGCAGAAGTTCGGCCGAAGTTTCAACCGACCCATTGAACATCTCAGGACTGTGTCGGGTATTGATGTGGTGAGGACCCATTCAATTACGACCGGTCGGAAACAAAAGAATTTGTCGCTCCAATGCGCCTGTATTTTTCAACCTTCGAGAAACCCCAAATTCAAGCCAAGCTTTTCCAAGATTAAACATGCTTATGGGGGAAGGAAGGAAGAAGAGTGTTAGAGGTATAAAGAATTGCAAAGATGCCATACTTGAAGGTTATGTCATCCCCAAGAAGGGTTCTATTAATTTCATGATTTCCCAAATGAATTGGAACCCTAAAATATGGGAAGACCCAATGGAGTTCAAGCTGGAGAGGTTCTTGAATAAGAATGGAAATGGAGGTCAGGAAGTGATTGATATTGATATCACGGGAAGCAAGGAGATTAAGATGATGACATTTGGAGCAGGGAGAGGAGGATATGTCCAGGGTATGGATTAGCATTGCGGCATCTGGAATATTTTGTGGCCAATTTGGTATGGAGTTTTGAATGGAAAGTCAGGAGGGGAGATGGTTGATCTATCGAAGCAAGAGGTCAAAGTAGAGATGAAGAATCCATTGCAAGTCCGAATTGTCTCCCACAAAGGAAAAAGGAAATAGGGAAAAATGTAATTAATGGCTATGTTTTATTCCACCTCTAGATCAGATGAATGCGTCCCTTCGATTTTAGTTATGAAATTAAAAAAAATCAGACAAAAGCCGTGTTCGAGAATTAGGGCTTGTTTAGGGCTTTTTTTTTAAAAAAATGTATTTTAAGTGTTTAAGGAAGATATGATGCTATCACAATTTTATTTTTCGTTTTGAATTTCATTTTTATTTATTTATGCTTTTTTGCAGCCTGTTAACCTGTTTCTAGATCAGCTTTTGAAAACATAAAGAACATGACAAATGTGTTTTCGGAAAACTCTAATTTGTTATTAATCTTGAAGTGTTTTTCATATTTTTCAAAAAAAAATTATGGAAACAAAACATTTGTTTTCTCCTTTTATTTTTCTTGAAGTTTCTCTTTATGAGAATAGAAAACAGCTTTCTAAAATAAAGAAACAACAAGCCCCAAGTATTTGAACTCGTTTTTGGAATAAAAGATAGTTTTGCTCTATAGGACGTTGTTTTTCATTGATTAAAAACAAATTAAGCTCTTTTCGATTCAACCAAAAGCATCCTACCATAGTGTAATAAAAAAAAATGGCTGAATGCTTTGGCCAAATAGTTAAATCCACAATAGAGACCCCGTGTGGACTTGTATCCGAATCTCATTAATTAGGCATATCCAATATGTCTAAAAAATCTTAATTCATAAGCTATTAAGAATATTAATGTCACGGGCGTACTCATTCACGCAGAGGCGCGGCTTGTGCGGAAGTCTCACATAGACACTTTCATGACATTCAATTTTCCATGCCACAACTTCATGACTCTATGTTGATCGGTTTCATTCCCCACCGGGCTCATATAGCCTGGCCTCCACTCTCCCGACTGGCCAGCAGCAGGTGCCAACACCCTTTTTCATAGTCAAGTCCCATACTAGCGACAAGCTCCCCAAACTAAACCGTATTGACATGCTTGAAATCAATAGTTTTTACTTATGATCCACTTGTGGCCGCACTTAGCAATCCCACACCATTCCGCCTAAATCTCGTCAAAGATGCTTACCCTCAATAAGCCTCAGTTATTGTCATGCACAACAAATGTCCAGATATTTCCCTACGCACTAATATCTTGCATGCCCTCACGCAAGGCGTCACTCTTTCAGCGCCTTCAGCGATTGCTGCTTCCACCAGCCTCATTATCCATTAGCGTCCATGCTTGATACGCTTAATAGAAAAAAACTGCCCTTCCACATAAACATTTGATCACTGAACCTAAACCAAAAAAAACTGGCAGTGATATAAGCAGGAATAAAACCAAATAGGAAATAAACTAGTCTTGTGAAACCAAATAAATTTCGAAAGATAATTCTTCTCATCAGCCTTGAGAACTCAAGCGTTTTTCTCTTCCCAGAAAACGGTCGAATGGTCAACACATCACACCACTTCGCTAATCTGATGTAAGTTTGTTCGTAAACCTGAAAATTTAAACTTCAAGATGAGAAACCAACCCCACCATGGTCTCCATCTCGCAAGTCTCAGTTGCTCAGAAAATTTCATAAATAATCAACAGTGGATTTTCTGAATGCCAAGGAAACTGGTGAACTATGATTCTCACATGTAATTTTTAAGAAAATCTGAAGTTATAAAATTAATCTAAATAAAGTTCATACAAAAATTGTTTGAATTGAAACCAAAGAGAAACAGTTTTCTGGAAAAGTGAAACCAATGAGTGGTAATGATGGTGGGCAATGATGACACATACATGTGACCACGCCACAGATACCTGTTAATGATATGACATAAGACAATATTGGCATGATATATTTCATGTCAAGCTACAAAGAGAGAGATATGTGAGTGGGGAGAAAATCGATGGAGAAAAATAAAAGGGAAGAAAAACAAGATAAAAGTTAGCTGAGAGAAAGGAGTGAAAGAAAGAAGAGAAAGAACGGAGGTGCGAGAGTATGTTCGAGAACTCATGCTCTTCCTTGATCTCCATGTCCATTGGCTGGTTTTGTCTAAACAGAGCAAAGTCCAATCACCACTATGGGCTAAGCCTCCAACAGATGTAGGGATTCTTCTTTTCAGCCATTCACCCATACACCGCCAGCCGCGTTTTTTACCCTAAGTGGCTGCCTATCGGATTTTTTTTTATGATGAGGCCACCTCATTTTGACCCCAGCTAATTTACCTTAGTCGGGATTCAGTCTGATCAAAACAGAGGGAATTTAGATTGGTGTTCCTCCACAGAAGCCAGAAGAGATCCAGAAAACGATGTTAGGCTTTGAATCACCCAATCGGACCTCTATGTACTCGTTATGGTTCATTTATCGAACGCCACAACTCCAGCTCTTTACTTCGTTTGTAGTCAATCCTGGGACTAGTTACTAAACCGAGTAACTCGGGGACTCATGTTCTTCATAGAAGGTAGCTACATCTATAAATCCTGATGCGCTTTAATCTAAATCAAACTCTACAAATTTCAAGTTATGGTCCATTTCCAAATCGCCAAACTTAGGTTGTTTATCCGCTTATGGCCTATTTTGGAGACTACCAGGTGGTCGGTTTCGCGACTAGTCGTAAAACGCCTCGTGAAGGTTTTGGCGTCAGATTCGGGATTGTTTTGGTGACTGATTTCTCGAATCGAGTTCTGAATTCATCCTGGCTGGACAGTGGCTTTGTTTGTGGCCTATGCATGTCTTAGTTTTGAGGTTCGACTCATGGCCTGATTGTGGATAATCCCCAAATAAGTCCCGGATCTGCTTTATATTATGTTCGTGGCATGATTGGGGGCAATGTTATGGGTCGTTGTGTGGACTGCTTTATGAGCATCTCATGCCAACTGTCTGGATAATCGTTGTCACGTTTCAGTCTGAGTCTATTACGCCGGTGGTAATACTGATCAATCGCTTTGAATATATGCGTGATCTGAATTTCCATTGACATTGAGATGATTGTTTGGTTTCCAAATTATATGTTCAAGGCAAATATAATTGTCCATTTATTTTACGGTATGATACATGATCATTATCCTATATATATCAATACATATGGGCATGACATCGAGATGCAATGGTAGTATCACATTGCTTATGCATGAAATACTGCACCTGGTAGGTGGAGGCAGATTTGAATCAACTGGCATTTAAGTAATGATCGCTGGGCCTTGACCATCGGACGGTCTAATATATTGACGCTGGATAACATGGGAAAGAAAATTATGGTGGGTAATAGCAAGAAGGGCTAGACACTCTCTCGGGTGAAAGACTCGGTACTGGTTCATACACACCAACGGTGGAAGTCCAAAAAGTGTAAGAAGGTGTGTGGAGTCCTGCAATGAGACCCCGAAAATCCACTGCCTATGAAACACATGGGTTTTGATTATAAAAAGACTAATGGTTGACACATCCATGTGTCATTTATAAACAGACGACTTTTATTTCAAAGTGTTCACGGGACATTCATCAATGAGTTTATCACACAATGGCACCTTACCGTGGCGGGCTTCCATTGAGACCGCATGCAAGTACGACGAGTCTCATCTCATTCTACGCGCGACATAACATGGTGATCTCACATAGCGAATGAATGTGAGTTTGTGAATACATCATTGCAATGTGTTAATTAGCAGCAGCCCCACAGGGAAAGATTTCTCTACTCGGGCGGCTCACCCTATATGGGAAAAACATTTCAAGAAAAGTGTGACACACACTAAAGGATGGCTCACATTTGGGCCGAGCAGAAGAAAGTCAACATGGTGGCTTGATAAAACCTTTTTGTAGAACTTTTGGAATAAACTAGTTTTCTTTGCATGTAATATTTGTAAGGGAGTCGTGATCTAACTCTTACTTTGCCATTAAATGTAAGTTTTGTATATTTTTAAAATTAAATGTGGGATGAAACGATCCCTAGAATGTAGACATAGACTAATGTGGGTATTTGAAGCTACACTTTAGAGTAATTACAAGCATCCGATATTAGCTATAATGCAGCTAAGCATAAAATATTACCAGCAGTATTTCACTGCCGAGGGAAGAACCCAACAGACCTCTGTTTCAAATGCTAGCTTGCATCGTGGAGCTTTCTAGGCACATTACCTAGACTTGATGGCATGGGCCAGACTGCTGCATCACATATATCATGTTTCAGCCTACCATGCTACATGATTGTGTGCTATGTGTTAACATATACATGGTAAAAGCATATGGAAAAAAAAATAAACATCATAAGAGGGAAAACATAAATCCGGGGTTTTGGGAAAAGAACAATGACTTTTCTAGATAATCGTAGGGGTCTATTAGGGGTTACCAAGCACTACAAGACAAGGAGAAATCTGTGGGAAGCTAAACTTGAGTACCATTCCTTAACACTCATGTAACATCATTGTTGTCCACATGATAATAGTTTTAGAAGAGACGCCGCGAGGCAGCTGGGCGACAACAACCCACTACCATTGGCCTTTGACTAAATGTTTCCAGTTAAAGGCATTATGCCTGATTGCATTACTAAAATGACACATAAAAATGTGGCTTCACCATTAAAAATAAGTTTAAAAGCAATCGTGTCATGAGTAATAAGTAACCTCCAGAGGCTAAGATACCACATCCTCCAACCTCGAGGGATGGTGGGAGCCACATGGTAGCTTCATCACTGGTCTCACAAGCCCAAGATTATGAAGCATGGATTCACCCTCGATGCCATGGCAAGCCAAATGATTTTAGCGAGAGGGCGAATCCCAAGTGCGTAAGACGAGTCGCTCCTATGGACTTAGAGGTAATGACACGGAAGAGTTTCGTGGAGCTCTTCATGGGTAAGTTGTTCTGTAGCACGCTCAATATGCAAAAGCCCTGAGTTTATGGAACTTAAACAAGGATCATGATAGGTGCTTTGAATAGGTGGCTCAGCCATCAATTAACTCCTTTCACTAATGATTATGGCTGCCACATTATTAAAAAAGTAAAATCATGATGTCCCAAATTGTCATCCCGGTAAAATTTTGGGATTTCTCCTTCAAGACATAATTTGATGTCAAGACAATCATACCTGAGAGGAGGTAGATGGACGATGAACATCCGTGGATGCAGGTGTTAAAGATAAGAGAAGGGACTTCCGTGAATAGGAGCAAACATGTGAGTTTTAATCAAAAGAGTTTCAGTGGACAGGCCCAGGCCATCAAGGCTAAGGCCATGGTCACCATCCGTGAGATATATTTCAAGCGTCTCAGCTAGCCGCAAAGAAATATGTTTCCACTCATAATGTTCAATTATTACAGACTGACTGCCTCTGCAAGTGGGTCCAAGGCGGGAGCCACACCAGACTCTACCATCTGGACATTCATAGACTTATTTTATTCCTCCTTACCCCACCATGGGCCAAGGGAACCAATATCAGTCTTAGGGCGCTGCACAGGCCCCTACCACTTCATAATCAGGCCGAATGGGTCATGGAATGGGTCAAGATCTGAGCTAAGGCCTGCTGCCGGACTGAAGCAATAAGGGCGTGTTCGATGAATACACCTCAGCCGCCGCAGATCATCTGCCTTTCTGTGGTATATTTCCTGCCTCTTTCTGCTATGGCAAGAGTACATTCTATTGTGGTGACCGTTAATTTTATTCATCAGATCATAGTGGAAGTCACTTGAGGTTAAAACCCCAGGAAGCCATTGTATGAATTTCAGGGAACTAAGGTGAGTGTCAGCTAAGATATGCCTGGATTGTGAGTTAGAGATCTTAGGATTTTCGCTTCATCAGACCTTGTGGTCGTGGATATGTCGCGCCATGTCATCCTCGATGGATCGTCAATTTACACCAGTCGCATCGATCGTGACCATATGAGGTTACTCGCTACACTCCCAGCGATGTTTGTGTTATGTTGCGATACATGATGCTATGCCCCAAGCCGGTACTACTTAGATGGCACGGTAGCGATGGTCAAGCACAGCCTCACCGAGAATGAGGTGTAAAAGGCGAGACAGGAGTCAGCCCCACTGTGTTTGTGAGTACGAGGACGTTCCTGGATGAACTACTGTGATTACCTCTCCTCATGGGATGTAGACTTCACTATTAAGTTGCACCCCTGGCAGATCGCTATTTCTATGACTGCGATAGAATGACGCCTATTGAGTCATAGTGGAACTCAAGGTCAAATCAACAGGAGTTGCTAGACAAGGTTTTATTGATACCTGAGCACTCCACCTGGGAGTTTCCCGCGTTGGTTCTTCAGTTAAGTGATAAGACCTTTGGCTTTGCATCTACTATCGACAAAGCAAATAGGGTTACTATCAAGAATAAAAATTCTCGCCGAGGATTGATGATTTATTTGATCAATCGAGAGGGGCGCCGGGTTTACTCCAAGATGATCCTCGCGCCGGTTACCATCGCTGAGGTTAGGGAGGAGCATCCCTGGGCACATCTCGTGGATGCGGGGTATGGGCATTTTGAGTTCACAAGGATGCCATTCAATCGATGAATGCTCCAACAAATATCTGGGCGGATCTCATGTATAGTGTTCCAAACTCCTACTTAGATCATTTGTCAGGGTATTCGCTGATGACATCTTGACGATTCCAAGTCGGAGGAGGAACATGAGGGTCAGCTGAGATTGATATTCAGGCCCTGAGAGACCATCGCAGTATGCTAAATTCAAAGAAGGAATTTTAGCCTTCTCGAAAGATTATCGGCAATGGTGTCGGGCTTCCGAAAAATCTGGTGCCATGAGCTGTATGAGACTAAGTCAACTTTGATATACGAATTTTCTGGATTTGGCAAGTGTATGCGAGGTCTGGCTGAGGACTTCCTCCTGGACACGGACTTATGATGAGATCAATCTCTAAGGATATCAAGTTTGATGGAACATCATGAGAGGCATTCCCAGACTCAAGAGGAGGCTTACTCTGGACCTTATTTAGATAGTCCTGGAAAGGGGACATAGGTACAGAGTGTATTGTGATGCCTTCTAAGGATCTGACTGGATGTGTTTTGATGTGTTCGAATGTTGTTGTCAGTGTCTCGAAGTTGAAGAACCATATTTTGAGAGCTAATCCTACACGATATATGGAATTGGCGGCCATTGTCTTTGCCTTGAAGATTTAGCACCACTATATATATGGTGAACAGTTCGAGGTGTTTTCAAACCACAAGAGTCTGAAGTACATTTTCACATACGACCTCAAATACGAGGCAACAAGTGGATAGAGCACCTATAGATTATGAGTTCACTTTCAGACACCCCGATAAGGAAATGTGGTGTCTGATAATTCAGTCGGAATTCATGAGGAGTGTTGGCTAGTGTATCTTCCCGGGAGTGGTAGATGCTTGAGATTGTGGGATAGTTCGGAATGCACTATAGGTCAAGCTCAAGCTCAAGATACTTTGGGGAGTTTAGTGGCTACGCCTTCCCTACTGAGTAGAGTGATCGAGTCCAAGGGATAGGACACAGAGATATCATCCACGTGACCGGGTAGCGCCGGGTACATGTGATGCAGACAAGCCATTCCACTTTGATGTGTTTTTGCATATGGAAGAATTGTGGTTCCCCACTAGCGTATCTCGAGAGAGGATATCCTTGTGTGGAGTTCCATTCTCTCGCTTTATCGTGGTATCCAGTGGCATGAAGATGTACCATGCGATCTTCATCTCCGTGACATCGGAGTGGGATGAAGAAACCGTTGAGATTTTGTTTGTCGATATCCCTACGTGGTCAGCATGTAAATACCGAGTACGTGAGGCCGCCAGGATTACCCGTACCATCGGAGGTAGCCGGCGGGAAGTGGCAACAATGACACGATGGACTTTTTGACTCACGTACCACAGGCATCGCGAGGGCATGACTCGGTGTGGGTGGTAGTGGACTAGCGACAAGTCGACATACACTTTTTTGGTCGGGGATGTCCTTCACTGGAGGAAATCGACAGTTGTTGATCAGGAATCATGACTACATTCCAAGATAATTTATATGTGTTTTTATAGCTCAACTTGCACATCTACATTCATATTCACTAATATTGCGCTAATCCCCCATACTATAATGTTTTATAGGACATGTCGATATTGGTATAAAAAAGGAAGTTAAACAATAGCATAAAAGAACCGAAGCAAAGAAGCACGAAGAAGTGTAGTAGTGATCATCGGTGCGCGGCCGGCGAGGCACTCCGCAGCGTAGGCGTGGCGCTTTGCGGCTGACGTGGAGCTGCGGCTGCCGGCAAACTGAAGGCCGGATGCAGTTTGCCTCAGTGCAGCCGTAATTTAAGCTCCCTTCTCTTGATGTAGCGAGGTCTCTCATTCAAAGCGGGGCACTAAAGTTCTAATTTTACGGGCCATGATGGGCCCGAGGTTAAAATATAAAGGAAGCAATTTCGTGGTAAGAGGGGATTGGGAGGCAAACTAAATACTGAGGAGACGGATAGAAGCTTGGCAAAAGAAGGATTAGGAGATTCTGACGGCTTCCCACTATGTTCTTTCCCTAATTCGTTTGATGGTAAAAATCTTTCAGTTTGTAATGAAAATCACTATGAACTAACTTTTCTCTCTAGGGTTTAGTCAATCCTAACCACATCGTTATGGATTAGTACTTTAATTGTGGTTTATTTAATATCGATATGAATTCATAGTTTGTTTTACTCCCTGATTTAATCATTTCATCCATTTAGCCAATTGTGGCATGCTAATGCTAAGTGCGATATCAAGAAGATGACTCGTAGGGACATAGGTAGAGCAACGCTTGGTCAATCAGGGAATAGAGATATCCGCATTCGAGTGTAAATGGGGTTTTCACATTCATGCATCTCGGAGTCAGGTGGTAAGTACAATACACCCCAACAGCGAGATGATGATTGATCTCGAGAGAGAGAATAAGCATGGCCGCGATCAACCCACTAACATAAATCATATGGAATATTAAATAAGTGCACTATGCAGGAAAATCCATTTTGGTGTGGTAGTGAAGGCAAAACCTAGTTTTCTCGTTTATTACAGCAAATCGAAATTTTAATATTAGGCTTTCTTTAATTCAGTTAATTTATTCATAATTCGCTATAACATTGGATCCAAATATTGTGTAGGTCACTAAACCAGTACTTAGCACGCTTCTCTTCGTGGGAACGACACTTGAGTAGTCACTACACTATGCGAACTCGACGCGTATACTTGCGGGCACAGGTCGCTAATTTTGATTTTCACGCACTCTTGCTTGACCATTAAGTTTTGGCGGCGTTGCCCGGGGAAGTTTAGTGTTGATATTGACAATCGTGACATAGATTGTACTTTGGATCCTATTTTATTTGATTAGTTATTTTTCCTTATTAATTATTTTTTTCTTTATTTATTATCCTTTGTTTTAGGTATTGTGCCTTATTTCATACGTAATTGTGACTTGGTCGACTTCATACTTGTGATTTTGGGAAAGCGCAGGTGTGTATGCAAAGACAAGATCGCGGGGAATTACTCATTGATCCTAAACGAGCAGACTTATTCTGCTCGATTATGTAGAAGCACCGCATTGATTTGAAATCATGCAAAATCAAGAGGATGAAGAACAGTTCCAAGAAAGAAATGAATCATAGGTGGATCAGAATGGACAGAATTATAGAGATCAGGCTACCCGGTCGTTTGTACAACCTAATAATCAGCATTTACTACTTGAGGAGTTCGCGTTATCACCTACAGTTGTTCAGTCAACTATACGACAACCACCCGTTTCAAGTGAGGAACAGCACAGGCTAAAAGGGAGTAACTCTGCAAATGCTCCACAATATACAGTTTCATGGATTTCCTAGTGAGAATTCGAATGAACATCTGACAAGTTTTATTGAAGCCTACGACACAGTTAAGTACAATGGAGTTATAGAAGAAGCTCTTAGATTGCGATGCATTTCCCCCTTGTCATAGCGGTAGAAGCTAAGCATTGGTTAACTAACGACTGGATTCCATTACCTCGTGGAATGACTTAGTGCATAAATTTCGACCAAAATTTTCCCACTACAAGATCCTGCGACTGGTGCGGAAATTAACACATTCAAACAATTTTGAGGGGAGAACTTGGTAGAGGCTGGGGGATTCATGAGCTGCGAGGAGATGCCCACATCACAGGAGTTGACTAGGTGGATCGGTGCACACATTTTACTCGCGACCCAGCGATTCGATTAGGGCTGATCATTGATGCCTTAGCGGGGAGGTGCCACGATGAAAAAAAACTAAAGATCGATCTTATGAGATATTGGAGGATCTGGCAATTAATTCTAATCAGTGGCCTCGAGATAGATCGGCGCACAGAAAGCCCCTTCGCGGGAGACGAACAGTTCTCGATAATTTGGTAAACCATGTCGCAGTTAAGCTAGCATTCTGACTACAAAAGTAGCAAGGTACAGTGAATGCGATTCAGAATAATCCCTGGGATATCTGCGAGTCTTATGGAGGTCAACACGGTATCATGGATTATTAGTCGGGGCAGATGACAGTAGAGCAAGCACAATATGTGAATTAGCATAATCAACAACAGCAGGGACAATATGGAGGTAATACATATCAAAACAGGTACCAGAATCATAATCACAATCAAGGCTAGGGTTGGAGAGGTAACCAGAATAATCAGAGCAACCAGAATTATGGCTGGAGGAATAACCAGAATAGTATGCCACCACTTCAAGCAAGCAAGTCGCCACCTGAGAAGAAAGTGGATTTGGAAGAAGCCTTAGCTCATCTGATGACTTCCCATAGCACATTTATATATGAGAAGAAGGTCACATTCCAAAACCAAGCTCAATAGCTACAAAACCAATCCACTTGACTATAGAATCGAGGCTGACTCGGAAACTTGGACGTCCAAAATAAGCGAATGGCCCTTTGTTGGCGAGAGGCGGCATGGGCGATACCTAGTAACTCGAGGTGAACTCGAGGCGAAAGTAGTGAACATGTAAGGCGTCACATTGAGAAGTTGTAGAGAATTAGCAACAGAAATGACAACCCGGTGATGAAGTCTGAAATTAGAGAGAAAGATCGCTATCTGCGAGGAGGCGGCCAGAGATACAAGAAGCGATCAATATGATAAAGTAGAGAAAGAGATCGAGAAACGAGGCAAGCATAGATGAACCACCATTAAAATTCCATATCCTCGATGTTTGAGAAAAGGGTAAGTTAGAAGCGATTCGCAAAGTTTCTTTATATCTTGAGAAACTACATATTAATATACGCTTTATGGTTCTTGGAGAACATGCCAAGTTACGTGAAGTTAGTGAAAAAATCTTGTAAGTAGAAGAGATTGGAGAATATGGGACCATCACCTTGATGAGGAATGTAAGCGCAATCTGCCAAGCTCTCCTAACTTAGTCAAGGGGAAGCTTTGCGATACCATTCTCTATAGGAGCTTAGGGTGTCGGGAGAAAAGCTCTTTGTGACTTGAGAGCAAGCATCGACAGTCAGCTCGTCTTTAAAGGTCGAGGTTGGGAACCAAAATCGACTACGATCGGTTCTGGCCAGGCAGCGGAGTCTACGACATCCTCGGGGTATAATTGAAAATGTCCTTGTAAAAGTGGGTAAATTCATCTTTCCAGCAGACTTCGTCATCTTGGATAGGGAAGAAGATGACACAATTCCCATCATACTTGGTAGACCCTTCTTAGCCACGGGTAAGGCTCAAATCAAGGTCTGCGAAGGTAGGCTTAAATTGAGAGTCAAGGAGATGAAGTCACTTTCCATGTTCCATGTAAACCAGATGATCCCAGTAAGAAGATATCTCGAGAATCTCACCACCAAGAGATCTTACTGAGTGACTCGATAAACTTCCATGATAAGCCTATTGCTACACAGAAAGACACCAAGAGGGTTAAGGACATGGAAGCCAACATATTTCATCCACTTTGAGCAGTGTTTTTGAGCACTATGGAGATGTGGTAGCATTCACAGTGTTTGCTAATTTCCAACTTTGAGTTGCAGGAATGTCGAGCTAACGACTTTAAACAAAGCGCTTCTTGGGAGGTAACCTAAGTATTGTGAGATCCCCTTCTCCTTTGCACTAGCATTATTTTCGGTCTTTTCCATTTCTTTTGAATTACGATTTTTCGTTTGGACACCTACTTGTTTGTTTTTTAATGTGATTTGTGAGTTTTTCGGGGATACGAAAGGGTGCAACAGTCACTAAAGGGATTACATGTTCATTAGATTGTGAGAGGGCCAAATTAGTGTTTTAAAAAAATAGAAAAACCTAGCTCCATACTTTACGGTATGCAGCTGATGGAATTAGAATCATGCATACATTCGATGCAGTTTATATGTGTTTTGTTTGCTTTCGACTTGCATGATTCACATTCATATTCACTAATATTGCGCTAATCCCCCATGTTATAATGTTTTATAGGGCATGTCGTCTTGGGATAAAAAAGGCTAAATGATAACATACTAAAGAATAGAAGCGAAAACCACGAAGAAGTGCAGCAGTGATCGTCGGGTACGCATCAATGAGGCACTCCACACTGCGACGTAGTGCTTTGCAACAGCGTGGAGGCCTACGTTGCAGCGAACCTGAAGGCTAGATTCTGGTTGCCTCGGGTAGCAAGGTCTCCCATTCCAAAACGGGAGCACTAAGAGTTCTGATTTTCTATGCCATTGATGGGCTTGGGTTCCGAGGTAATAAAAGGAAGCAATTTCGAGCGAGAGAGTTAGGCGGTAAGACTAGGAGACGGATAGAGAGAGCTTGGCGAAGATGGTCAGGGAGATCGTGAAGATAAGCTTCTCCTATATTTCTTTCCTAATTCGTTTGATCACCAAAATCTTTCAATTTGTAATGAAAATCCAGCTATTTTTTTTTAGACTTTTCTCTACAGGGTTTTGTCAACCTAACCACCTTTGTTATGGATTATCATAATTGTGGTTTTATTTAATATCAATATAATGAATTTCTATGGTTGTTTACTCTGCATTTATTCATATTATTTGGCCAATTGTGGCATGTTAATGCTAGTCGATATCGAGAAGATGACTCATAGGGACATGGGTAAACGATGGCAGTCGTCGAGGAATAGAGATATCTCACATTCCATGTGTAGCACAAAAGGGTTTTCACATTCATGCATCTCGGAGTCAAGGGGTCGAAGCAGAGATGCAATACACCCCATTAGCGAGATAGGCAGCTATATCTCGAGAGAGAATAGCTTGTAAACCTGCTAACATAAATCATATGGAATATTAAATAAGTGCCTTTATCTAGGAAAATTCATTAGGTGTGGTAGATGAAAAGAAACCACTAGTTTTCGTTATTACCTTAATAGAAATTTTAATATTAGGCTTTCTTTAATTCGATTAATTTATTCATAATTCTACCCATAACTACTTTGGATCGAATGTTGTCCTGGTCTTAAACCGATTACTTAGCACGCCTGCTTGATGGGAGCGACACTTGACTAGCCGCTTACACTACGTGAACTCGGCGCGTACTTACGCGCACGAGTGCCGATTTTACCCAATTTTCACGTGCTGCCTGCTGACTAGTCGAGTTGTATATCGGTGTCGGTTACATGGAGTACGAAATATCTATTATGTCGGATCGAGATCGGGTTGCGACTCATTTTGGAAGAGTTTAAGAGAGTCGTGGGGACACACCCGATGATGAGCACTACTTTTCATCCCCGAGAAGCGGTGATCCGTCCGGAGAGAACCATCCCAGATTTGAAAGGACATGCTTTGGTAATAAATCACGGATCTTAAGGGTAGCTGGGATGAGCATTTACCCTTGGTGGAATTCGCCTACAACAACAGTTATCAGGCGAGCATACAGATGGCACCCTATGAGGCACTTTATGAGAGGCCTTGTCGATCTCCAGTTTGTTGGACGGAGGTGGGAGAGAGACCCTTCTGGAGTCGGCTTGGTTAAAGACCTGTAAGGAAGGTGGACTTGATCTGAGCGTCTTCTCACGGCTCAGAGCTGGTAGAAAAGCTACGCCGACAGACGACGATGACCTCTAAAGTTTGAAGTGGGTTATTATGTCTTCTTAAAGGTGATGCCTAAGGAGAATTAGTTGGGTCGTCGGCGAAAACCTCCGTAGGGTATATCGTGGGGCCGCCAGTCTTAGAGAGTAGAAGTTGCTTATCGGTTAGGCGCCTCTGGTCGAGCTTATCGGGTGTTCATGTGGTATTCCATGTCTCCATTATTACTCCTAATTACACTCTAGATCAGGCTAAAGTGTAGTGGATTGAGGCGAGCTTATTATTGATGCGGATGGAACCTTCGAGGAGGGACCTGTATGTATCATGGATAGCCGAGATCAAGTTTTCTCGATAATAAGGTGCTTGAAATTTAGTGAAGTTGTTGTGGAAGCAGAGGATTGGAAGGCGGCATAAGTCTGAGACACTATTCATACCAACTATCCTTTCTTGTTTAAGGATGAAGGTATGTTCTATTAGTCATTTGATATGAAAATGACTGTTGCGCATGCATGTGATAGTATGCGTATATGGGTGTGAATTTTGGGACGAAATTCTTTTAAGGAGGGAAGAATGTAAAACTTGGGTAAATTTGAACTTTAAGATGATGAAACAAACCTCACCATTAGGTTCATCTCGTGAAGTCTAGTTGCCTAGGAAAATTTCATCGAATTCTGAATAGGAGGATTTATGCGTTTTTCAATGCAATCGGTAATGGGTGACCCCTAGAAACAAAATTTTAAGAAAGTCTAGAAGTTGCAAAATAACTTAAATGAAGTTCATCTGAAAATTTGTTTGAATTGAAAGCAAGACGAAATAAAGAGCGTTACGGGGCAAAAGTGAAACCAAATGAGTGGATGACACATGGCATGATGACACATGCCATGTGACTCATGCCATGGTAACACTTGGCTGGCATGATAAGGGACATGTGGGTGACGCATGGCATGATGCGAGCCATATGTCAAGCCACAAAGAGAGAGATAAGTGTGAGTGAGGGGAGAGAATCGATATTGAAAAAATAAAGGAAGAAACAAAGAAATGGAGGAAAAGAAAGAGAAAGAGAGAAATAAAAGAAAGAGAGAGAATGAGGGACTCGCTTCTTCCTCCCAATCTCAGGCGTTAACGGTCGGAGTTCGTTGGGTCGAGTTAAAGTCTATTTACTCGGCAGAGGCTACGCTCCAAGGTAGGAATTCTTCCTACTTGGGTTTATTGCACCACAAAAGTGTTGGCTGTGTTTTTACCCAGGGAGGCTGTTTAGTAGGGTTTTTTTTTTTTATGATGAAGTACGCCTATTTTGACCTACACTCTGCCTTCAGTTTGGGACTTGTTTTTTATTAGGAAATATAGGGAATTTGGACTAGTGTTCTTCATAGGATTGTAGGCTTGCATCTATAAAATTGATGTTAGGCTTGAGTCATGATAGGACCTCTACAGCTCGAGTTATGAATTACATTGCGAGGCGCCATAGCTTAGGTTGTTTATTTGTTTGTGTCCAGATCTTGGGCGGTTTTTCGATTAGTAAGCAGGAGGGAATTTGGTTGTGTTCTTCATAGAAGTTGTACTGAATATGTAAAATTGATGTTAGGCTTGCCCAGATCACCCAAATCAAACCTCTACAGCTCAAGTTATGGTCCATTTATTGGGACTGCCACAACTTAGGCTATTTATCTGTTTATGGCCTATTTTGAGACTGCTAGGTGGCTGGTTTCATGGCTTGGTTGTAAATAGTCTTGTGAATTTTTTAAGGCCAAATTTGAGTTGTTTGAGGACTATTTACGATGAGTTTGGAACTATCTTGTGGCTGGATATGAAGCTAGTCACGCCACGGCTTGTTTGGTCACAACACCGGTTTCTTGGTCGTGACCTGACTTGTTAGTCGAGACACGATTTACGGACAATTGCTTATTTTCTTCTCCAACATGAGGCCATAACTTCTTCGTTTAACTTCAGTTTGGGCGTGTGGTGTTGTTGGAAAGCTCTTTGAATGTAGAAGGCAACCATGAAATTTGAACCACAATGTTCCAAATGGTACAAAAACATTTATCTTCGCACGGTGAGCGCTATAGAATAAGTGACTCTTCTTTTGGAAATATATTGCTCATTTCTTGCCAAATCACTTGCTTTTCATCAATAATCCTACAAAACCAAGTTTAGAGGAAATGTTATGGGTTTTACATGAACATGGATATAAAATGCGCAAAATAGCATGTGAAATGAACTCAAAACATAGATGAGTTTTGAACTCATCAAACACCCTCAAACTTAAAGTTTTGCATGTCCTCGAGAAGAAAGAAAGAAGTTGCTTATTTTGAGAAAATGAAAGAAAAGTTCATTTCACCCTTTTTATTTAACCAAAATTGAGTAATCGAACTTCACAAAGGGGTATGTGATATGTGTCTCAGGAATTACCCTTCTGAGGAATATAGAGAATATGATCAAGATAATTTATTCATTTTAATAGTGAATTAATCTCATAATAGGAAAATTTAGATCATGGTTCTCACTAGTGTGTGTGTGTGTGTGTGGTCTTCCCCTATCCAAACAATTGTAAGGTAGATGAGTTTATGAGAGTGAGATAAGTGCAGCGAGATCTCCTATGATAATTTATTTAGGGTTATGGGCTTGTTGTTTTATCACTCTCCACTAATGTAAGCACACACAACTCTCAAGATCAAGTAGGTCTTTATAAGCTTGTAATGTAAGGCTTGGGTAGGGTAGTTGAGTAGATCATTTTAAATTTAAAACTTACCCAAACATACATGTTTTTACATTGGCTTGACTCTACTCCATCCTAGAATTCTTACCGTCAGCTGGCTGACACTCTCAAGCACCCCTAAAATCTATTTAGATGCATCATTCCATACTCCTCATATCACCTTTCTGGAAAAATTCTGCATTCTTTCAGCAAACACTAAGAGGCCTTTTTCTTTAAGACAAGGTTATTAAAGTGGTGCAATGTCAAAACCCCCTTAAGCTTCTGCAGAGCCTTAGCAAGCTTCAAATCAATAGCTCCCAGACCAATTGGCGCCAGGTGCCCAGGTGTTGAAGAAGAGACACCCCTTAGGATTTACTTGCTCTAGGAAGGAGAGGCTACAAGGCTATACTCACTCCTCCTTGACTTTTATTGTATTTTGCTTCTTTTACACTTGATGTTTTTAATTTTTTTCCTTCCTTTTTACCAACCTCTTTGATTTTCAACTTAAATCATTTCAACCAATTTGGAGTTATTTTTCCTATGAAAAAAAATAATTCCCCCAAACTTTCTCCTCACCACATTTCTCAATTATGTTCAAATCCTCATGTTATGAATGAGTTTGGTTCTTTGCTTAGGGATAGTGATGTATAAGAAGGTTATTGGCTTCAAACTTGGTTCTTAAAAACAGAATTTTGGCTCTTTAAGGCTCAACATTCTGGTACTAGAGGAATATGCATATGCATATTAATAGGAGTTAACCAGAAGGCACAATCTTTTCCCAGGATGGCCTATATCATTTCTCAATTGTTGTGTTGCCTAGGATTTCGCCTCAAGCGATAATAGAACAAGTTCTAGAACCTATGGAGATCAAAATTAGATGGATTCTCATAAACCTTCTCTAACCCAAGCAAAAACTATTTTTCAAGGGTACTTAGTGACTAAGTGTATGGATTTTGAGAAACTAATGACTAAATTCCTATTAGAGAGATAACTCATTAAGCGTCAAGTCCTATTATGCCCAAGATATTGTCACATCTCCAAAGGGTTGATTATGATCTTTATTGATATCACAACTACTCCAAACAAAACTCAGTGCTCAAAAAAAACTCTAACTAACAAAAATAAGCCAAAATTAAGATGTAAGTTGAAAACTCAAACAAGTCATTTTCCATAAAAGCACTAGAAATTTCATCCTCAAAGTTATCATATGCGACATGTAGGAGGTGTGACATGATAAACTAACCAAAAACAAACACCCCCGAACTTTAGGATGAACATTGTCACAAATGTCACAGCAATGAGCAAAGGAAAATAAAGTAAAGAAATGATAGAGAGAGTTGGGAAAAGTGAACTCCCCTTTGTAGTCGACCACTTCGAATAGGAAACTTGAGGATTTTCAGACCTTGACATTGGTGTACTACCCCTTTCTACACTCTTTTGCTTCTTTGGAACATGAAAGTGGCTTTGGCATTTTCTCAAACACTTGGTGTGCACTAACTTCCTTCACCTCAAATGAGTGAGTTTTGATTCTTCAAAACCTCCTTCAATACATGCAAATCACTCCACAATCAACAATGATCACAAATAACCAAAAACAAACAACAAAGCCTGATTTTTTTCATTGCCCAACTCTTCTTTGATGCTTGGAATGATGGATGGAAAATTGAGAGGTTCCAACAAAGGTAATTTTGTGGGTTTGTGATGGGTTTTGAAGCTTTAGGAGATGATGGAGATGGACTAGGGAGGGATGTGATTGATGATTTGAATGGATGAGAGATGCATTTGAAAGTGGTTAGAAGTTGCAATGGTTGAAGGGAAAGAGTATGGCTGGATAGAGTGTAAAGTAGGAAGAAGAAAAATGGGTTTTAAAGAGTTTAAGAGCCTCTGTTTTCGTGACTGTGGTGCTGGTCACGTCAGCAATTCTACTCAGCACCTCTGTTCTTCCTTTAACTTGTTATACTCATATCTCCTTCATTTTAGCTCATAATTGGATGTAAGGAGTGGTTGGAAGGCTCTTTCCAATGTAGAATGTGCTCATGGGCTGAGGTGCCATTTGGAGCCTCAATAAATACAGAAAAATCAGAATGTTCAATGATGTCGGTGTGATGTTCTTGACTCCTTAGGTTCTCCTTTGCTTTGTCTTACATATCACTTGCTATCCTTCATAAGTCCTTCATGCTTATATATTGTCTCAAAATTCATCCAATAGCAACCCTTAATGCTTTCATTCATGCTTAAACTCATCTCTTGTCTTCAATTCTCCTCAAGCATGATCATGAACCTTCCAACTTTATATTTCAGTTCAATTTGGTTCATTTCATCTCAAAAACCTCAAATTTGCTCAACATCACAACTCCATCATTTTCACACTTCAAGCGTATAAGTACATCATCCGCTTTCCAACTCGCTGCCTTTGCTCTTGCAAACTAGTCATGACAACATGTTGAACTTGGAAACCTACTTTATTACGAAACACTAACAAATAAAAGTTAAAACAACTGCTGGAATTTTCATCACGGCGGTAAAAAAAAAACATAAATAAATAGTAACTAAAAAAAACGAGGAAAAAGAAAAGAGAGTGGATAGAATCTTATTACTTAGCAGGGTTTACTCCCAAGAAGATGCTCCATTTTAGAGTCAAGCCAGACTCATTGGAAAGTACTAGTGCTTCCATTTGGCCAATCATTCATCTTGAAACACTTCTCTTTATAACCATTCAGCTCGAGGATGTTTTTCTTTGAATTTTGAATAGGAAATAAACTAAAAATTCCCTTTAATTATGGCTGGTGGTTCAGCCACAATTTCTTAAATGATCCCCTCTATGTGATGTAGGTGTAAAACACATTTTATGCTTAAGGAGTCTTGTTCAACATGTGCCTTTGATTGAAGCAGGCTGCCGAGGGAATTTTGCACATGGCTCTTTCTTGCTCCGTCAATGGTAATGGTTGGTGAAGATTTAACTTTGCTTTCTTCTCATCCACAAGCAAGGTGAGCTCCCCCTTGTTGATGTCAATCCATGCTTGGCTTGAGGAAAGAAGTGGTCTTCTTAGTATATGAGAATTTTGTAGATCCTTAATGCCCCAAGTCACAAAATCCATGGGAAGGTAAATGTGTCAATCTTCACCAAAATGTTTTCAATAGCCATTACTTGACTTTCTTCTTCAAATTTCAGTTTATCCACTAATGTCTCTTCATCCTCTAAGTTGTTTAGGAGTGTCTTGTTCTCAATTTTAAGCTCATTTTCACCTTCTTCCACATATTTCAAGATATGAAATTTACGCACATTACTCAGAAAGACATCCATTACATTCAATGGGATTTTTCAAAGTATTAATAGGAGAGGTCCTAGAAAATTGATCCTTGAATGCTTGGACTAAGTGTCCAATTTGAGCTTCTATTTTTTTCAATCTAGCACTAGTCTTGACTTGGAAGGTATCTAAATCTGGGAATTTCTGCTCATGAAGACTACTCATCTTCTTGTTCTCATCCATGTCAGTAAAATTACGCTCGCCTTAAGAAACAAGCTTCTTTCTTCTTTTTGAAATGTAAGCAAGGGTTGGAACTCCTTGATAAAGGCAATACTCCTTGTTCTATGGGTAAGTCAATCTGAGATTCTTTTATTCAAATGATGAATAAGGAAGTCAAGTTTGGCTTATTCTATGGAGAACAATTCCATCTTCACTTGAATATTCCTCATGAGTACCTACAAATAAGAAAGAAAAACAAAAGAAAATAAGTAAAAATACTAATAGTAAAAAAAAATAAAAATAAAAATAAAAATTACACAGAAACAACTCACAACCAAAAATAAAAATAAAATAAAATTCCTAAATTAGAAAATCACGAATCCTTCAAAATGTCAACTTCCAATGAGAAAATGAGGCAGCGCCAATCCCCGACAACGACGCGAAAACTTGTTAAAGGCAGATTTTCCGATGAATATGGCCAAAGGGAGTGAATGTAGTAAATTCTAAAAAAGCGAATTGAAACAAAAGTAAGTATACTCAAAAACTGAAATAGAAAGTATTACCACCACTCATCCCTTTCCGCAAGTGCGGTCATCTGAGTAATAAAGTGAACCCAGAGTCCGGATATCGTACCCTGAAGTTGGGGTTCTCTCTAGTGGAATTTGATCACCCAGGTAGGGCTCTTCACATTTAGGTGATCAAATGGGAATGTGGAATAATATCAATTTAATTGAAACAAAACTTATTTAAAACTAATCCTAAAAATCTACCAAATAAACAACTACTTAATTCTAAAAGGTATGAAGAGAGTCATTAGGGATGAGGATAATTGTCTTAGCTTGAGTTGCATTTAAATGAAAGCGTAACAATTGTGAGTTGAGTGCTAAATTTGTCTGAAGCGATGTAGTATAGCTTGGATATCTCACGGCACTATACATTTCGCTATCTAACCTGTATTATTCGCTTCGGGACAAATGAGTGCAAATAATTTCTTTGTAAAATTTGGCACTCTTTAAGATTTGATTGTTTTTCTTTTGATACTTCACAACCATTTCTTAGGACTAAGAATTCTTGCCTTGCCCCATAGATACATTTATCTGAAGCCCAATACCACGTCCCAATTGGTATCTAGATCCTTAGTCGATAAAATTTTCTATCTCCTTGATTAGATCTTTGCTATGTTTTGTTTGCTGATTCTCATGTGTTTCGGGGATAAGTTTGAGGAGAAGCAGATTCAAGAGATCGAGACGATCCAAAGAAAAGTTATATTGAGTTTTCCTCGATTTGCTATTCTAAACTTCTTGCCAAAGGTGGGAAATATATTGTTCTGAAACCGTTGGAATGAGTTATACCAGCTTCATAAGAACCACGAAGACGTTCTGCTGCCCTACATAAGAGCAGAGCAGCATCTAAAGCAAAAGAAAGAAATCGAGAGCAAACAGCACCAAGAATCAGTGGTATCGTATGTTGATACTTTGCTGGATCTGCACCTTCCTGAAGAGGACAGGAAGGTGAACGAAGGGGAGATGGTGAGTTTGTGCGGGGAGTTCCTGGGTGGCGGGATCGACACCACATGCCTGCAATAGATCACTTAGCAAACCTGGTGAAGAAACCAGAAATCCAAGCCAAGCTTTTCAGGAGATTAAACATGTTATGGGGAAGGGAAGGAAGGAGTGGAGAGGAGAACTGCAAAAGATGCCATACTTGAAGGCGGTGATCTTGGAAGGTCTCCGGCGGCATCCGCCGGGACACTTTGTGCTGCCTCATGCAGTCACACAAGATACAACCATTGAAGGATATGTCATCCCCAAGAAGGGTTCTATCAATTTCATGATTTCCAAGATGAATTGGAACCCCAAAATATGGGAAGACCCATTGGAGTTCAAGCCGGAGAGGTTCTTGAACAAGAATGGATATGGAGGTGAGGAAGTAATCGATATCGATATAACGGGGAGTAGGGAGATTAAGATGATGCCGTTTGGGGCAGGGAGGAGGATATGTCAGGGTACCATTAGCATTGTTGCATTTGCGATTTTGTAGTAATTTGGTGTGATTTTGAATGGAAAGGTGTGGAGGGAGATGAAGTTGATTTATCAGAGAAGCAAGAGTTCACAGTAGTGATGAAGAATCCATTGCAGGTCTTGTGTCTCCACGAAGGAAGTAAGGAGATTAGGAAAAAGTTAAAATGTAGAGTGATGGGTTTGTTTTGTTCGATGAATGTCCTCTGTTTAAGTTGTGAATAATAAATAAATAATAAAAAAACTGGTGTTTGAGAATCAGGGCTTGTCTATTCCTTGTTTTGAAAATGTCTTTAAGGGGGTGTTTGATTCTGTTTTAAAGCGTGCTTAGAATAGTTTTTTGGCAAAGAACATCAATTTTAGTGTTACTAAGCGTGTTTTTGTTTTCATGATTTTGTATGTTTTGTGTTCTCCATTTTTTTCTTATTTTTTTTGTTTTTAGAACAAAAATAGAAACCGAGTAGGTTCTAAATGTTTTATAATGATGCTACCACAATTTACTCCTTATTCTCTAAATTTAATATTTTTTTTATATTTTTTGTGTTGTTTAGAATAAAAAAAATGAGAACACGTATTAGAACTTGACTTTTCACATAAAATAGTTTTAATCTTTGGGCAAAACGAGTTAACCCCAGGTAGCGTTTGTTTTTGGCGGATTAGAAAATCACACAGAATTTTTAGCGCATATTCAATCAAAAGTATCATATTAATAATGTAATAAATAGAAAAAACACACAAAAAAACAAAATTTGACTTTTATAAGAAAAAAACAAACAAAAAGCAAAAAAATTTGGCTTAATGCTTTTGGCCAAATAGAAAAAAACAAAGCCATAATGGGACCTGGTGTGGAGTTGTATTAGAATATCATCAAGGCATATCCAATATGCATGCAAAGTCCTATTTCATAAGCTCTAAAGCATAAGCCACAAATTTTTTTTTAAATAGAAATTTCATTGATTCAAACTAAAAAATAAATCGATTGAGACCTTTGTCGAGTGATTAGCATTTAAAGATAGCATAAATAGCACTAATGTAATGACCAAAATTCATAAGAATCTTGATGTAATTGTGATGACTTTTGATTGGAATTGATATGCTACAATTGTCCGATATCTTTGAATCGTACAAAATCTTAGTTCTCTCGTAATAGTGACGAAACAGCGCCAGCAATGCTATGATAAACGGTGATAAAAGCAGAAAAAGCAAAAAAATAAGATCTATATTGGGCAGCAGAGCGATTAATAAAGCGAGGAAAGATATATAGAATAGTGATTTTAGACGAATAATTGCCAAAAATCACCCCTTCTTGAGAGAAAAATCAAACAAAACAATTCGGATCTCAACCAAAAAAAACCCTAAAACTCACCTAGTCTCTATCCCTACAGAGTTACTCTGGAGCAAAACCTAACTACAGTATTCAAGGCCTCTTATCTGCTTTTCAATCATCGATTAAATCCATCAATCAGCCGTAATGAAAACCCTAAGCTTGAATAAAGACAGTTGTTGAAGGTGACGACAACGCTAGGATGAAGAAAGACATTAGGTTGATAACTTAAGGTTTAATCTGATCCACAATGTTCTAATTAGAAAAAAAAATCCCTCACCCTTATCCTCTTTGAAGGGATTTTTCAAAAAGTACCGAGGTCATAAAAAATATTTTTTGAAAAATAGTACTAAAAATATTTTTTTAAATATTGCACAAAAATTAATGTTTACAAATTTATAGCACTTAGTATGAAAATAATGAAATCGTGTCTTCCTAAAATTGTGTTTTCAAGATAAAATTTTAATATTAAAATAATATTCATATGTAAAAATAATATTTGATTTTTACGAGTTTAGTGTTTAGAATTGAATTATTTTTCAAGCTAAGATATTTATCTTTATTTTTATAATTCATATATTGGTCTAAAATCCCATCTTTGAAAGGATCATCTTGCTTTGTACCACAAATCAAAATTTCTAATATTAATATGCAGGTAAAATTTTAAATTAATAGTCCATAAGTCTAACTCAGTTTATTAAAACGTCAACATTAAAAAATGGACATGAGAGGGGAGTAGTTCAATAGAGACAGTTTATTCACAAGTGATTAGCTTTAAAAATAAATAAAAAATTTCAAATCAACATGCAACAATGTCCAATCAACCATTGCATGTGTCAACTGATGGAAAAAAAAATTTATTAGAATTCTAAAAAGAGGGTGGTGCACCAAAGCACATGTACATATATATCATATATACACTTAAAAGGACAAAAGAAAAATAAGGAAGCAACAAAACTTTCTCTTATTGTAATGTAGTGGCATAAATAAATAGGTTTGAAGAAAGAAAAGAAAAGAAACAACTTATTCTATTTTTATTTCTTTTCTCCTTTATTGAAAAGAATAATAAATTTCTCTTTTTGTTTTATTTTGACCAGTAATTTTTTTTTAGAAAATATAGGAATGGCTTTATTGAATAGGTCGTCAGAAGTACCGACCACGTAGAAAGAGGCCAAGTCCTTCCACTCTCCATCTTTGGATGAAGAAGATCGCCCAGTCCTATGCGTGGCGAGAATCTGGCATAATATAGGATCGTATCATTTCCTTATCTGATAAGAAATTGGAGGCGTCAGCGGATGGCGTCATTTCACAGTGGTTCGCTCTGGATATCATTCACTACGGACTACGGCTGGGATATTTAGTACTCATTCCTTGTGGCTGCCGATTAAGCATCGATGATAAAGCGCCAGCGATTGGAGAGCCCGACCTAAAAAAGCCTGCACAATGGGGTGAGAGAATCATTGACTTAAGTGCGAAACCCTGATCTTGTGTGGAGCCAGTGTGGGATAAATGTCGTTCAACGTCTGCACTTAAGAAGCGAATGTCGGGGACCTGACGTCGCTTTAGATTGGCTCGCACTTTGGATAGCATTCACTCCTAACCCACCTTTGGGACACTATCCCTCTCCCGCTACGCATCCTCTCTCAATGAAAGGATCAATGATAAGGCCTTGCGATTAGAGTCCGGCCTGAGATTGGGCAATAGGTGAAAGAACCTCTGAGCACAAATCACTCTGCCTGTCTTGTGTGGAGCAGAGTGTGGGATCGTGTCGTTATGCCCCATGGCAGAACGTCCACGGACGGCATTTGTAGACGACTGACTCGGCACCGGTGTCATCTTTAGGGTGTCTTTCTTTTCTTTTCTTTTTTTAATTCTTGTTTACTATAAACTTGTTCATTCATATACTGTTAAACATTTAACTTGAAATATATTCTGTAGCAGCGGATTACAAAATATATTCAAACTCCAAAAATGGGAGTATTCAACATATAAAAGCATTACATTGTTTACAAAAACAAATACATATCCAAAATAGACCATAGAGGTCTTCAGTTGGCACCTAGTATTGTGTTAACCTTTGTTGCTAATGCGGATTGTCCGGGCTTCTAGTTCCTTCTTTGGTACCTACACGGATGAAACACCCGTGCTAAGCTTATAGCTTAGGATGAATAAATACTCGTGGATGACCCCTAATAAGGATCATCACACTTTAGACACATGCATATACATTTAACACTTCGTATACTTATACCCATGCTTATGCATATTTCATACATGTAATTCACATATGCTTCATACTTCATATTTATCATTGTTTGTATACATTTCGTTTCTTGTTCTTGTCATATTATATTTGTCATCACATAGCATTGTTATGTTTCTCATTTCATGTCATATAATGTCATTTATCATATTCAAATCATTTGCATATTCTTGTCATTTGCTTTTATGTTTCATGTTTGCATATACCTTAGAAGTGGATACGAGGAAAAGAGGCTGTATGTACCGAAGAGTACTATCACTAGATCAATAGTGATTTCTATATGTATGACCCAAGCAGGCTATAATTATCTGGCTTGGGATCTATGTCATCCAACGAATGGGGTCTCGATATATATAAACTGTATGCTTGATCGGAGTGAATCATGCATGCATTCCAGTACAATTTCTATGTGTCTTTATAGCTCAACTTGCATGATTCACATTCATATTCAATAATATGGCGCTAATCCCCCATACTATAATGTTTTATAGAACATATCGATATTGGGATCAAAAAGGAAGCTAAACAATAGCATAAAGAGGCAAAGCGAAGAAGCCTGAAAGAATGCGGCCCAGTGGATCCTCGACTACGCAGCGGCTGAGCACCTGGCCCAGCATAATTAACCGCGGCGGCGATGAGCTCTTATTGCGGCGAACTGAAGGCGGATCCAGGTATCACCGAGATTATTGCGATTACCCAGCCTTGGTCTCACTTTTCAAAGCGAGACACTAAAGTTCTAATTTCTTGGGCCATTGATGGGCTCGGATTCCTAGGTATAAAGAGGAAGCAATTTTGAGGCAGAGAAAGGGATTGGAGGCGGCGAAACGAGGAAGACGGAGGGTGGTGAGCCAGTTCCGGAGATTACGAGAGACGGCACTACCGTATTTCTTTCCTTAATTCGTTTAATGAAAATCTTCGGTTGTAATGAAAATCACTATATGAACTAACTTTTCTCTCTAGGGTTTTGTCAACCCCTAACCGCAGTTATAGTTAATACTTTAATTGTGGTTTATTTAATATCGATATGAATTTCTATAGTTGTTTTACTCTTGAATTTAATCACATGTTATTATTTGGCCAAGTATAGCATGCTAATGCTAGGAGTCTGATATCGAGAGATGATGACTCATAGGGACATGCGTAAAGCAACACTTGGTCAATCAGGGAATAGAGATATCCCGCATTCCAAGTGTAGCACTAGGGTTTTCACATTCATGCATCTCAGAGTCAAGGGGTCGAAGCAAAGATGCAATACACCCCACTAACGAGATAGGAAGTTATATCTCGAGAGAGAATTGCTTGTAGGCAAGATCAACCCGTTAACATAAATCATATGGAATATTAAATAAATGCACTATCTAGGTAAAAATCCATTAGGTGTGGTAGGAGAAAGCAAAACCCTAGTTTTCTCATCATTACCTTAAATTGAATTTTTAATATTAGGTTTTCTCTAAATCAATTAATTTA